>JAVANC010000001.1:25842263-26469763 GCA_033319125.1 Parnassius glacialis | reverse complement strand
GCGAACCGGAACATTGCAAAAATGTTATACTGAACCCTAATTTATACCTAAAAATTTTACAACAAAACATTAGGAGTATAAACAAAAATTATAATAATTTTAATGCTTTATTGGGAAGATTAGAATTAACTTGTGACATTATAATTCTCTCCGAATGTTGGCTCTCACATGTTACTAACCTACCTTATATGCCAGGATATTCTACCTTCAGTACAACTTCTAACTATAATCAAAACGACGGTGTAGTAGTTTTGATTAATAATGATCTTGTCTTTAAAATTGAAGAGCCAAATATTTTAGAGGCAAATTGTTTACTTTTAAAAATAAATAATGACACCGTTATAATTGCCATTTATAGACCCCCCAGTTTTCATAACATTGACAATTTTATTCAATCTCTGCATAATATACTTGTAAAACACACTCATCACAAAAATATCCTAGTTATAGGGGATATAAATATTAATATTGCAGACCTAAACCAAACAACATCCAGCTATCTCGAAACTTTATCTTTCCTTGGTTTGACCCTTGCTTACTATACACCTACTAGAGGTAATAGCTGTTTAGATCATATCATTTTAAAAACGAAATTAAATTCACATACTTTTATTTTGCAATCTGCCATTACAGACCATGAACCTGTGTTCTTTTGTTTAAATACAAAAAAATGTTTGATACAATCGAAAATAAAACTTAAACAAAAAATTAATTATGAGACTTTACTTGAAGGCTGCAATAATTTTGATTTCAATATAATATTTAAAAATGATGAGAATCCAAGTCAATCCATTAACTTTATTATTGAAAACTTACAAAAATTGATTTAAAAAAATTCTATTAACATTAAAATACCTAGAAGTAAAATAACAATAAAACCATGGATAACAATAGGATTACTTAGGTGCATAAGAACAAGAGACAGAATGCACTTTAAATTAAAAAAAGACCTTTATAATGAGATACTAAGAATCACATACTTAAGATATAGAAACTATTGTAATAACATTCTTAAAAAATGTAAAAGAAATTATGAAAGCAACGAATTAAAAATAGCAGGTAATGATAATAAAAAAATTTGGAGTGCTATAAAAAAAATTAATAATCTTGACCATCCTAAAAATTCACCGCTGGAACTTCTCAAAGCTAAAATAAGTCCCCTTAAATCTGTAAACGCGGTGAATGAATACTTTGCTAAAATAGGTGCTGAATTAGCGAATAAAATTCCACAAAATATTCCCTTACTTCCGCTAAAAATAAATAAAAGAACATCAAAGTGTAACTCGTTTGTTCTCCTAAACACTAGTGAAGAAGAAATCGGAAGGCACATTTTCCTTAAGTCAGACAGCGGTGCAGGATGGGATGGGATCTCTGCTAGAGTATTAAAGCTTCTTAAAGACTTAATTGTACGCCCCCTTACACATATTTTTAATGTATGTATATCAAAAGGCATCTTTCCTCCTTCATTAAAGAAATCTATAGTCATTCCCATTTTTAAAACTGGCGAAAGAGGCTGTATCTCAAATTATCGTCCTATTTCAATATTACCTTCCCTCTCTAAGATCTTTGAAAAGATTATTAACTGTAGGCTTATTAAATATCTTGAAGCAAATGAAATAATTTCGAATGCTCAATACGGTTTTAGAAAGGGAAAGTCAACAACTGATGCTGTACACGCCTTAACAAGTTATATTGTTGAGAAATTGGATAAAAAAAAAAAATGTCTTACCATTTTTATTGACCTCCAAAAAGCGTCTCTTTTAATAAGTTTACTGAAAAACTAGAAAATTTGGGCATAAGAGGTAAACAGTTACTTCTTCTTATGGATTATTTACATAATCGAACACAGCGTGTTAGGATAGGTAACATATTAAGCGATGAACAACCAATTAGTTATGGCATCCCACAAGGCAGTATACTTGGCCCAACGCTGTTTTTATGCTACATTAATGAACTTTGTAACTTAAATATAAAAAATTGTAAAATAATATCGTATGCCGATGATACTACACTAACTTTTTATGGGGATTCATGGGACG
The DNA here is from genome assembly GCA_033319125.1 of Parnassius glacialis. NCBI lineage: Eukaryota > Metazoa > Arthropoda > Insecta > Lepidoptera > Papilionidae > Parnassius > Parnassius glacialis. Next base: position 26,467,724 of record JAVANC010000001.1, on the reverse strand, counting down.
AAGTTTTTAATATTGCCCAAGAAGGTTTTAATATCGTCTGTCAGTGGCTAGCCATAAATTCACTTTCACTTAATGTTGACAAAACCAAATATATTACGTTTTCGATTCGCAAATTACCAAAATATATTAACAATTATAAAATTATAGCTCATTCATGTTATCAATTTCCTAGTTCAAACTGCAACTGCTTTAATATAATAAATACACAAGAAATTAAATACTTAGGTATAACAATAGATAATAATCTTAAATTCAAAGCACACATAAGAAATTTAACTCAAAAAGTCAGAAAACTTACTTACATTTGTAAAAATTTAAGACATGTCACCAATTGGACTTTGTTAAAAACTGTTTATATATCTTTGTGCCAATCTATATTAACCTACGGTATTACCGTTTGGGGAGGTTCCAATAAGACACACATGCTTGAATTGGAAAGAGCTCAACGAATGATTCTAAAAGTTGCACTTTATAAACCAAAATTATTTTCAACTACCAGTTTATTCAAGGAAGTTAAAGTGCTTACAGTACGGCAATTATATATATTGTCTACAATTTAAAAAAAACACACTTGCACTGAGTTCACAACTAACTTAATACAAACCAGGAGAAGAAATTATGAGGTATGCGAAACGATACAAGTAAAATCTACTTTCGCCCAAAAGTTTTATGGGTACAGAATAGGCAGGTTATATAATAAAATTAATAGACAACACTCAATTTTTCAACTAACAAAATATAATTGTAAAAAAAAGTTAACAGATTGGCTTATGAGGTTAGATTACGAAGAAACAGAGAATTTACTGAAATAGCGGAATAGTGAGATAGAAACACACACACACACACACACACACACACACACACACACACACACACACACACACACACACACACACACACACATTATTAACTTAAGTTATTAAAGTTCTTTTGTTAAATTAAATTGTTAATTAATTATTTTTGCCCTTCCTCAGGTAGCACTTAATAATTAACTATAAAGCTTCATTTTGACCCCGTTTACTTTTAACTTGTGTTGTATTGTCTTGCTGTAGTTAATACTCACTGTAACACAGTGTATCTTTTTGTAATCTTAAGAAAGAGCGGGGTCTCCTAACACAAGTATTCATACTTAAAAGGAGATTCCGGCCATTAGTAATGTAACAATGATGTAAAAGATACTGAATAAAGATTTTTTCATTTTCATTTTCATTTTTTCATTTAAGAATAGGGGGCCAGCTTTTGTTAGACCAATAGGAGTTGTTTACAACTAATAGTAGCAAGGATTCTAGTTTACGATGTAGGGGGTGAGATGTTAGTTGTAGTGTTTTTGAGATAAATCTATCAGCTAAAAACTGTCTTCGTAAAGAGAGAGGGGGATCAACACATTCTACTTGTAAGGCATTTTTAGGAGTTGATTTCATTGCGCCTGTGATAACACGTAAACATCTTGTTTGGATAGCTTCAAGCCTACTAAGGGCCGATTTGTTGCAGGGCTCCAGGAGAAAAGAACCATAGTCGAAGTGACTACGGATGATGGCATTGTATAGGATTTTTTGACACATGGGGTGAGAACCCCACCATACGCCAGAGAGAGATCTAAGAATGTTAACACCTTTTTCACATTTGTCACTGATGTAATTAAAGTGAGCAGTACCGGTCATATGACAATCTAAGTAAATACCTAAAAATTTAACTTTGTTAACAACTGGAATAGATTCACCATTATATGAGATATCAATAGTAGGGATAACACGTTTTCTGCTAAATGTTATTATTTTGCTTTTAGAAGGTGAAAGAGAGAGGCCATGGTCAGTAAGCCATTGATTAAGATAATATAAGCCTCTGTTAAGATGATGGGAGGCAGTTGGGATATCAGGAGCCGTTACATAGATAGCAAGATCATCTGCATATTGTAATATGTCACAGAAAGACGAAATTGAATGTTCCAGGTCATATGTGTAAATATTATAAAGAATAGGGCTTAAAACCGAGCCCTGTGGTAGACCCTTCCAAATTGTTCTGGGTGAGCTTAAGATTCCTTTATAGCGAATTTCGATAGATCGTCCCATGAATAGATTGTAAATGAAGTGAACAGTCTTCGCAGGGATCATCAGATGAAGCATTTTCTGCCTGAGCACCGGAAGGAGAACACTGTCATAGGCAGATGATATATCAAGGAAACAACACACCAAGTATTCATTTTTAGAAAAAGCCAACCTAATATCTGTAGTTAGGATACTCAAACTATCTAATGTGCTTTTCCCTTTTCGAAAACCGAATTGACTGTTTGCAAGGATGTTATTATGTTCCAAAAACCATTCAAGTCTGTTTTTAATTAAATGTTCTAAAATTTTACAAAAAGTAGATGAAAGAGCAATTGGATGGTATGAAGAAGCTTCTTTAGGATCTTTTCCGGGTTTAAGGATAGGTATAACAATTTGGTTTGACCAAGACAGAGGAATATTAGAAGATATGTAGATATTGTTTAGAATTTGAAGAAGAATTAATTTTCCCTTAAGACTTAATTTACATAAACATGCATAGGGTATGCCATCTTCTCCTGGAGAAGAGGATTTTAAGCCAGATAACACAGACTGTAGTTCGGACAATGAGAAGATTATCTCATTATTGTTGATGTTAGACGGGACTGGAATCGGTGGGCATATTGCATTTTCATTAGGAACAAAAGGAGGAGCTAGCATATCAGAGAAAACTTCTAACCATGATAGAGAGTTATCAGAAATGTTGCTATCAGAAAGAAGAGATCCACGAAATTTTTTTATATTTTTCCAAACTATTGTTACTGGTGTATTAGGGGACATGGATTCACAAAATTTTTTCCATCCACTTTTTTTCTTTTTGGAAAGAAGTCTCCTTGTTTGAGCAGAGGTTTTTTGAAATAGTATAAAATTATCGGTTGTCATACAGTGATTGTAAAGTTTTTCTGCAGCTTTTCTCTTTTTAATCATAGTGGTGCATTCAGCATCCCACCATGGAGGGGAGGATAGGTTCTTGCTGTAGGGTTTTTTGATTGGGATAAATAAGTCAGCTGCTTCAGTTATAAATTGTACCAATAAAGAGTAAGAAGTTATTGGGTTGGTTGAGGGGTCAACCTGCATTTGGGTAAATTTAGTATCTAAAAATTTAGTGAAATTAGACCAATCTGCATCTTGGAGCTTATATTTAAGGAGGGGCGTAGTGGAGGGAAAAGGAATGACCGCATAGGGTTTGGTAATAAGAATGGGAAAGTGATCACTTCCATATGTTTCATTGAGAGTTTTCCAAGAAAGCTGAGGGGCTAGACTAGAAGAACAAGCTGTTAGCTCGACAGCAGACCTAGGGTCTAGTCCTGGATATACTCTATGAGTAGGTGAACCATTGTTGATGATGCAAGCATTGATATCTTCAAAAATTTGAATAAGCTCTGAAGAGTATACATCACAAAAATGTGACCCCCAAGATACATGATGTGAATTAAAATCACCTGTAATAATAAAAGGGGGAGGTAACAAAGAAAAGAGAGAGGATAGTTCATGAATTAAGTGAGTATTTGGATGAGGGATATATATTGAAATAATGTTGATTCCTGCAACTATTCATATCCCTTGGGGATTCTAGGGATGGGGCGGGGAGATTTGAAAACGGTTTTTCTATATGCCTGTGACATGGTGGGGAGGTTGAAGGAGGTAGTAGAAGTAGGTGAAAGCTGAGTAGAGGCCACTTCAGAATATGGTTTTTGAAGATTGTTCAAACGAATAGATGGGATTTTGGCTGACGCTTCTATATAGGATATATTTTGTTCTAACATCATAACTTTGATAGATTTCTGTCTATGGTGTTCTGGACAATTATTGTTATTAGCAAAGTGATTTTTGGAGCATAACAGACAAGTGGCTTCGCTTTCAGGAACAGAACAACTTGCTCCAGTATGCTCTTGGGCACAACGGAAGCAGCGTGGTTTAGAGCGGCATTGATCAGCTACGTGGCCAAATCGACAACACTGTTTGCACTGGATGGTGGGGAGTTGATAAGTTTCAACAGCAAGGGATGTGAAGAATGCATATACGTATTTGGGGAGTATCTGGCCTTCAAATATCAAAACAATAGATTGAGTAGGAACCCAAATTGGGGATGATGACCCTTCAGTAAAAGTTTTTCTCTGAAGACGGCGAGCTTTTAGGATTTTACCACAACCAGGGGGAAGCTCAATAGCTTCTGCAAGTTCTTCCATTGACCAATCCGCAGGGACACCGCGGATGACACCCATTCGAGAAACATTATAAGATGGAATAGTAGCAATCAACTTTTCTTTTGCGAGCATTGGATTATTAAGGAATTTGTTAGCCTCATCTGCTGAGCAGAATTCAATAGAGATGCGATTTCTACCAACACTTTTGACTCCTCCTTTTTTAATGTTTCCTATATTATTTTTAGACAAGCATAAACCTATTTTAATTGGTTGAAGTGATAGCCCTATTCTAGGGCCTGTCGAAGACCGGGAGATGTGGACAATGAAAGGGCCTTGATCATTTGGCCCATACGTTCTAAGATTTTGTTCTAGGCAGGGATGTTTATATATAGTATTTATTGAAGCTGTTAAATCAACTACAGAATTCTTTTTATATAATACTGGATCATATGTTCGAGTCTCAGCATGTCTTTTTTTAACACGATCACAATCATTATTATCACTTAATCCAAAGCACATGTCTTCATCGGGAGGGTCAGGGGGTTTCTCACGGGGAGACCCCGTTTCGTCACCCATAATTGAGTGTATTGTTCGAAATAACTATATCTTATAAACGTAATCTACTTACAACAGAGGAATCCACCACCACAAAATAAAGGAATTAAGGAAAATAAACCAAATACCGGAAAGCACTCACAAGTACGTGTTAACCATTCGACCGTTGACCATAGACTACGTTAAATCTTACTAAAACGCTAACAAAATGTATTTTACATGTACCCACAAGTATACAATCTCAAAACATACCTTTCTTAGGTACTGTAATCACATCTTTAACTGTAATCAACTTTCCAAGACTTCATCAAATTACAACAATTATAAAAATAATAAAGACGTATTTATTTACACATAGAAAAGTATATGAAAACTCCTCATATATAAAATTAAAAATTATATTTTGTAAAATATTAAAAATTTTGTTTTTGAAACTCTTTATCAGTAGCCTAATTTTATTTATTTGGATCGTTCGAGGACTTAAATATTATTAATACTATAGATGACTATGAAATAACGAAACTTGAAGTTTGCGAACCGGAACATTGCAAAAATGTTATACTGAACCCTAATTTATACCTAAAAATTTTACAACAAAACATTAGGAGTATAAACAAAAATTATAATAATTTTAATGCTTTATTGGGAAGATTAGAATTAACTTGTGACATTATAATTCTCTCCGAATGTTGGCTCTCACATGTTACTAACCTACCTTATATGCCAGGATATTCTACCTTCAGTACAACTTCTAACTATAATCAAAACGACGGTGTAGTAGTTTTGATTAATAATGATCTTGTCTTTAAAATTGAAGAGCCAAATATTTTAGAGGCAAATTGTTTACTTTTAAAAATAAATAATGACACCGTTATAATTGCCATTTATAGACCCCCCAGTTTTCATAACATTGACAATTTTATTCAATCTCTGCATAATATACTTGTAAAACACACTCATCACAAAAATATCCTAGTTATAGGGGATATAAATATTAATATTGCAGACCTAAACCAAACAACATCCAGCTATCTCGAAACTTTATCTTTCCTTGGTTTGACCCTTGCTTACTATACACCTACTAGAGGTAATAGCTGTTTAGATCATATCATTTTAAAAACGAAATTAAATTCACATACTTTTATTTTGCAATCTGCCATTACAGACCATGAACCTGTGTTCTTTTGTTTAAATACAAAAAAATGTTTGATACAATCGAAAATAAAACTTAAACAAAAAATTAATTATGAGACTTTACTTGAAGGCTGCAATAATTTTGATTTCAATATAATATTTAAAAATGATGAGAATCCAAGTCAATCCATTAACTTTATTATTGAAAACTTACAAAAATTGATTTAAAAAAATTCTATTAACATTAAAATACCTAGAAGTAAAATAACAATAAAACCATGGATAACAATAGGATTACTTAGGTGCATAAGAACAAGAGACAGAATGCACTTTAAATTAAAAAAAGACCTTTATAATGAGATACTAAGAATCACATACTTAAGATATAGAAACTATTGTAATAACATTCTTAAAAAATGTAAAAGAAATTATGAAAGCAACGAATTAAAAATAGCAGGTAATGATAATAAAAAAATTTGGAGTGCTATAAAAAAAATTAATAATCTTGACCATCCTAAAAATTCACCGCTGGAACTTCTCAAAGCTAAAATAAGTCCCCTTAAATCTGTAAACGCGGTGAATGAATACTTTGCTAAAATAGGTGCTGAATTAGCGAATAAAATTCCACAAAATATTCCCTTACTTCCGCTAAAAATAAATAAAAGAACATCAAAGTGTAACTCGTTTGTTCTCCTAAACACTAGTGAAGAAGAAATCGGAAGGCACATTTTCCTTAAGTCAGACAGCGGTGCAGGATGGGATGGGATCTCTGCTAGAGTATTAAAGCTTCTTAAAGACTTAATTGTACGCCCCCTTACACATATTTTTAATGTATGTATATCAAAAGGCATCTTTCCTCCTTCATTAAAGAAATCTATAGTCATTCCCATTTTTAAAACTGGCGAAAGAGGCTGTATCTCAAATTATCGTCCTATTTCAATATTACCTTCCCTCTCTAAGATCTTTGAAAAGATTATTAACTGTAGGCTTATTAAATATCTTGAAGCAAATGAAATAATTTCGAATGCTCAATACGGTTTTAGAAAGGGAAAGTCAACAACTGATGCTGTACACGCCTTAACAAGTTATATTGTTGAGAAATTGGATAGTAAAAAAATGTCTTACCATTTTTATTGACCTCCAAAAAGCGTCTCTTTCAATAAGTTTACTGAAAAACTAGAAAATTTGGGCATAAGAGGTAAACAGTTACTTCTTCTTATGGATTATTTACATAATCGAACACAGCGTGTTAGGATAGGTAACATATTAAGCGATGAACAACCAATTAGTTATGGCATCCCACAAGGCAGTATACTTGGCCCAACGCTGTTTTTATGCTACATTAATGAACTTTGTAACTTAAATATAAAAAATTGTAAAATAATATCGTATGCCGATGATACTACACTAACTTTTTATGGGGATTCATGGGACGAAGTTTTTAATATTGCCCAAGAAGGTTTTAATATCGTCTGTCAGTGGCTAGCCATAAATACACTTTCACTTAATGTTGACAAAACCAAATATATTACGTTTTCGATTCGCAAATTACCAAAATATATTAACAATTATAAAATTATAGCTCATTCATGTTATCAATTTCCTAGTTCAAACTGCAACTGCTTTAATATAATAAATACACAAGAAATTAAATACTTAGGTATAACAATAGATAATAATCTTAAATTCAAAGCACACATAAGAAATTTAACTCAAAAAGTCAGAAAACTTACTTACATTTGTAAAAATTTAAGACATGTCACCAATTGGACTTTGTTAAAAACTGTTTATATATCTTTGTGCCAATCTATATTAACCTACGGTATTACCGTTTGGGGAGGTTCCAATAAGACACACATGCTTGAATTGGAAAGAGCTCAACGAATGATTCTAAAAGTTGCACTTTATAAACCAAAATTATTTTCAACTACCAGTTTATTCAAGGAAGTTAAAGTGCTTACAGTACGGCAATTATATATATTGTCTACAATTTAAAAAAAACACACTTGCACTGAGTTCACAACTAACTTAATACAAACCAGGAGAAGAAATTATGAGGTATGCGAAACGATACAAGTAAAATCTACTTTCGCCCAAAAGTTTTATGGGTACAGAATAGGCAGGTTATATAATAAAATTAATAGACAACACTCAATTTTTCAACTAACAAAATATAATTGTAAAAAAAAGTTAACAGATTGGCTTATGAGGTTAGATTACGAAGAAACAGAGAATTTACTGAAATAGCGGAATAGTGAGATAGAAACACACACACACACACACACACACACACACACACACACACACATTATTAACTTAAGTTATTAAAGTTCTTTTGTTAAATTAAATTGTTAATTAATTATTTTTGCCCTTCCTCAGGTAGCACTTAATAATTAACTATAAAGCTTCATTTTGACCCCGTTTACTTTTAACTTGTGTTGTATTGTCTTGCTGTAGTTAATACTCACTGTAACACAATGTATCTTTTTGTAATCTTAAGAAAGAGCGGGGTCTCCTAACACAAGTATTCATACTTAAAAGGAGATTCCGGCCATTAGTAATGTAACAATGATGTAAAAGATACTGAATAAAGATTTTTTCATTTTCATTTTCATTTTTTCATTTAAGAATAGGGGGCCAGCTTTTGTTAGACCAATAGGAGTTGTTTACAACTAATAGTAGCAAGGATTCTAGTTTACGATGTAGGGGGTGAGATGTTAGTTGTAGTGTTTTTGAGATAAATCTATCAGCTAAAAACTGTCTTCGTAAAGAGAGAGGGGGATCAACACATTCTACTTGTAAGGCATTTTTAGGAGTTGATTTCATTGCGCCTGTGATAACACGTAAACATCTTGTTTGGATAGCTTCAAGCCTACTAAGGGCCGATTTGTTGCAGGGCTCCAGGAGAAAAGAACCATAGTCGAAGTGACTACGGATGATGGCATTGTATAGGATTTTTTGACACATGGGGTGAGAACCCCACCATACGCCAGAGAGAGATCTAAGAATGTTAACACCTTTTTCACATTTGTCACTGATGTAATTAAAGTGAGCAGTACCGGTCATATGACAATCTAAGTAAATACCTAAAAATTTAACTTTGTTAACAACTGGAATAGATTCACCATTATATGAGATATCAATAGTAGGGATAACACGTTTTCTGCTAAATGTTATTATTTTGCTTTTAGAAGGTGAAAGAGAGAGGCCATGGTCAGTAAGCCATTGATTAAGATAATATAAGCCTCTGTTAAGATGATGGGAGGCAGTTGGGATATCAGGAGCCGTTACATAGATAGCAAGATCATCTGCATATTGTAATATGTCACAGAAAGACGAAATTGAATGTTCCAGGTCATATGTGTAAATATTATAAAGAATAGGGCTTAAAACCGAGCCCTGTGGTAGACCCTTCCAAATTGTTCTGGGCGAGCTTAAGATTCCTTTATAGCGAATTTCGATAGATCGTCCCATGAATAGATTGTAAATGAAGTGAACAGTCTTCGCAGGGATCATCAGATGAAGCATTTTCTGCCTGAGCACCGGAAGGAGAACACTGTCATAGGCAGATGATATATCAAGGAAACAACACACCAAGTATTCATTTTTAGAAAAAGCCAACCTAATATCTGTAGTTAGGATACTCAAACTATCTAATGTGCTTTTCCCTTTTCGAAAACCGAATTGACTTTTTGCAAGGATGTTATTATGTTCCAAAAACCATTCAAGTCTGTTTTTAATTAAATGTTCTAAAATTTTACAAAAAGTAGATGAAAGAGCAATTGGACGGTATGAAGAAGCTTCTTTAGGATCTTTTCCGGGTTTAAGGATAGGTATAACAATTTGGTTTGACCAAGACAGAGGAATATTAGAAGATATGTAGATATTGTTTAGAATTTGAAGAAGAATTAATTTTCCCTTAAGACTTAATTTACATAAACATGCATAGGGTATGCCATCTTCTCCTGGAGAAGAGGATTTTAAGCCAGATAACACAGACTGTAGTTCGGACAATGAGAAGATTATCTCATTATTGTTGATGTTAGACGGGACTGGAATCGGTGGGCATATTGCATTTTCATTAGGAACAAAAGGAGGAGCTAGCATATCAGAGAAAACTTCTAACCATGATAGAGAGTTATCAGAAATGTTGCTATCAGAAAGAAGAGATCCACGAAATTTTTTTATATTTTTCCAAACTATTGTTACTGGTGTATTAGGGGACATGGATTCACAAAATTTTTTCCATCCACTTTTTTTCTTTTTGGAAAGAAGTCTCCTTGTTTGAGCAGAGGTTTTTTGAAATAGTATAAAATTATCGGTTGTCATACAGTGATTGTAAAGTTTTTCTGCAGCTTTTCTCTTTTTAATCATAGTGGTGCATTCAGCATCCCACCATGGAGGGGAGGATAGGTTCTTGCTGTAGGGTTTTTTGATTGGGATAAATAAGTCAGCTGCTTCAGTTATAAATTGTACCAATAAAGAGTAAGAAGTTATTGGGTTGGTTGAGGGGTCAACCTGCATTTGGGTAAATTTAGTATCTAAAAATTTAGTGAAATTAGACCAATCTGCATCTTGGAGCTTATATTTAAGGAGGGGCGTAGTGGAGGGAAAAGGAATGACCGCATAGGGTTTGGTAATAAGAATGGGAAAGTGATCACTTCCATATGTTTCATTGAGAGTTTTCCAAGAAAGCTGAGGGGCTAGACTAGAAGAACAAGCTGTTAGCTCGACAGCAGACCTAGGGTCTAGTCCTGGATATACTCTATGAGTAGGTGAACCATTGTTGATGATGCAAGCATTGATATCTTCAAAAATTTGAATAAGCTCTGAAGAGTATACATCACAAAAATGTGACCCCCAAGATACATGATGTGAATTAAAATCACCTGTAATAATAAAAGGGGGAGGTAACAAAGAAAAGAGAGAGGATAGTTCATGAATTAAGTGAGTATTTGGATGAGGGATATATATTGAAATAATGTTGATTCCTGCAACTATTCATATCCCTTGGGGATTCTAGGGATGGGGCGGGGAGATTTGAAAACGGTTTTTCTATATGCCTGTGACATGGTGGGGAGGTTGAAGGAGGTAGTAGAAGTAGGTGAAAGCTGAGTAGAGGCCACTTCAGAATATGGTTTTTGAAGATTGTTCAAACGAATAGATGGGATTTTGGCTGACGCTTCTATATAGGATATATTTTGTTCTAACATCATAACTTTGATAGATTTCTGTCTATGGTGTTCTGGACAATTATTGTTATTAGCAAAGTGATTTTTGGAGCATAACAGACAAGTGGCTTCGCTTTCAGGAACAGAACAACTTGCTCCAGTATGCTCTTGGGCACAACGGAAGCAGCGTGGTTTAGAGCGGCATTGATCAGCTACGTGGCCAAATCGACAACACTGTTTGCACTGGATGGTGGGGAGTTGATAAGTTTCAACAGCAAGGGATGTGAAGAATGCATATACGTATTTGGGGAGTATCTGGCCTTCAAATATCAAAACAATAGATTGAGTAGGAACCCAAATTGGGGATGATGACCCTTCAGTAAAAGTTTTTCTCTGAAGACGGCGAGCTTTTAGGATTTTACCACAACCAGGGGGAAGCTCAATAGCTTCTGCAAGTTCTTCCATTGACCAATCCGCAGGGACACCGCGGATGACACCCATTCGAGAAACATTATAAGATGGAATAGTAGCAATCAACTTTTCTTTTGCGAGCATTGGATTATTAAGGAATTTGTTAGCCTCATCTGCTGAGCAGAATTCAATAGAGATGCGATTTCTACCAACACTTTTGACTCCTCCTTTTTTAATGTTTCCTATATTATTTTTAGACAAGCATAAACCTATTTTAATTGGTTGAAGTGATAGCCCTATTCTAGGGTCTGTCGAAGACCGGGAGATGTGGACAATGAAAGGGCCTTGATCATTTGGCCCATACGTTCTAAGATTTTGTTCTAGGCAGGGATGTTTATATATAGTATTTATTGAAGCTGTTAAATCAACTACAGAATTCTTTTTATATAATACTGGATCATATGTTCGAGTCTCAGCATGTCTTTTTTTACCACGATCACAATCATTATTATCACTTAATCCAAAGCACATGTCTTCATCGGGAGGGTCAGGGGGTTTCTCACGGGGAGACCCCGTTTCGTCACCCATAATTGAGTGTATTGTTCGAAATAACTATATCTTATAAACGTAATCTACTTACAACAGAGGAATCCACCACCACAAAATAAAGGAATTAAGGAAAATAAACCAAATACCGGAAAGCACTCACAAGTACGTGTTAACCATTCGACCGTTGACCATAGACTACGTTAAATCTTACTAAAACGCTAACAAAATGTATTTTCCATGTACCCACAAGTATACAATCTCAAAACATACCTTTCTTAGGTACTGTAATCACATCTTTAACTGTAATCAACTTTCCAAGACTTCATCAAATTACAACAATTATAAAAATAATAAAGACGTATTTATTTACACATAGAAAAGTATATGAAAACTCCTCATATATAAAATTAAAAATTATATTTTGTAAAATATTAAAAATTTTGTTTTTGAAACTCTTTATCAGTAGCCTAATTTTATTTATTTGGATCGTTCGAGGACTTAAATATTATTAATACTATAGATGACTATGAAATAACGAAACTTGAAGTTTGCGAACCGGAACATTGCAAAAATGTTATACTGAACCCTAATTTATACCTAAAAATTTTACAACAAAACATTAGGAGTATAAACAAAAATTATAATAATTTTAATGCTTTATTGGGAAGATTAGAATTAACTTGTGACATTATAATTCTCTCCGAATGTTGGCTCTCACATGTTACTAACCTACCTTATATGCCAGGATATTCTACCTTCAGTACAACTTCTAACTATAATCAAAACGACGGTGTAGTAGTTTTGATTAATAATGATCTTGTCTTTAAAATTGAAGAGCCAAATATTTTAGAGGCAAATTGTTTACTTTTAAAAATAAATAATGACACCGTTATAATTGCCATTTATAGACCCCCCAGTTTTCATAACATTGACAATTTTATTCAATCTCTGCATAATATACTTGTAAAACACACTCATCACAAAAATATCCTAGTTATAGGGGATATAAATATTAATATTGCAGACCTAAACCAAACAACATCCAGCTATCTCGAAACTTTATCTTTCCTTGGTTTGACCCTTGCTTACTATACACCTACTAGAGGTAATAGCTGTTTAGATCATATCATTTTAAAAACGAAATTAAATTCACATACTTTTATTTTGCAATCTGCCATTACAGACCATGAACCTGTGTTCTTTTGTTTAAATACAAAAAAATGTTTGATACAATCGAAAATAAAACTTAAACAAAAAATTAATTATGAGACTTTACTTGAAGGCTGCAATAATTTTGATTTCAATATAATATTTAAAAATGATGAGAATCCAAGTCAATCCATTAACTTTATTATTGAAAACTTACAAAAATTGATTTAAAAAAATTCTATTAACATTAAAATACCTAGAAGTAAAATAACAATAAAACCATGGATAACAATAGGATTACTTAGGTGCATAAGAACAAGAGACAGAATGCACTTTAAATTAAAAAAAGACCTTTATAATGAGATACTAAGAATCACATACTTAAGATATAGAAACTATTGTAATAACATTCTTAAAAAATGTAAAAGAAATTATGAAAGCAACGAATTAAAAATAGCAGGTAATGATAATAAAAAAATTTGGAGTGCTATAAAAAAAAAATAATCTTGACCATCCTAAAAATTCACCGCTGGAACTTCTCAAAGCTAAAATAAGTCCCCTTAAATCTGTAAACGCGGTGAATGAATACTTTGCTAAAATAGGTGCTGAATTAGCGAATAAAATTCCACAAAATATTCCCTTACTTCCGCTAAAAATAAATAAAAGAACATCAAAGTGTAACTCGTTTGTTCTCCTAAACACTAGTGAAGAAGAAATCGGAAGGCACATTTTCCTTAAGTCAGACAGCGGTGCAGGATGGGATGGGATCTCTGCTAGAGTATTAAAGCTTCTTAAAGACTTAATTGTACGCCCCCTTACACATATTTTTAATGTATGTATATCAAAAGGCATCTTTCCTCCTTCATTAAAGAAATCTATAGTCATTCCCATTTTTAAAACTGGCGAAAGAGGCTGTATCTCAAATTATCGTCCTATTTCAATATTACCTTCCCTCTCTAAGATCTTTGAAAAGATTATTAACTGTAGGCTTATTAAATATCTTGAAGCAAATGAAATAATTTCGAATGCTCAATACGGTTTTAGAAAGGGAAAGTCAACAACTGATGCTGTACACGCCTTAACAAGTTATATTGTTGAGAAATTGGATAGTAAAAAAAAATGTCTTACCATTTTTATTGACCTCCAAAAAGCGTCTCTTTCAATAAGTTTACTGAAAAACTAGAAAATTTGGGCATAAGAGGTAAACAGTTACTTCTTCTTATGGATTATTTACATAATCGAACACAGCGTGTTAGGATAGGTAACATATTAAGCGATGAACAACCAATTAGTTATGGCATCCCACAAGGCAGTATACTTGGCCCAACGCTGTTTTTATGCTACATTAATGAACTTTGTAACTTAAATATAAAAAATTGTAAAATAATATCGTATGCCGATGATACTACACTAACTTTTTATGGGGATTCATGGGACGAAGTTTTTAATATTGCCCAAGAAGGTTTTAATATCGTCTGTCAGTGGCTAGCCATAAATACACTTTCACTTAATGTTGACAAAACCAAATATATTACGTTTTCGATTCGCAAATTACCAAAATATATTAACAATTATAAAATTATAGCTCATTCATGTTATCAATTTCCTAGTTCAAACTGCAACTGCTTTAATATAATAAATACACAAGAAATTAAATACTTAGGTATAACAATAGATAATAATCTTAAATTCAAAGCACACATAAGAAATTTAACTCAAAAAGTCAGAAAACTTACTTACATTTGTAAAAATTTAAGACATGTCACCAATTGGACTTTGTTAAAAACTGTTTATATATCTTTGTGCCAATCTATATTAACCTACGGTATTACCGTTTGGGGAGGTTCCAATAAGACACACATGCTTGAATTGGAAAGAGCTCAACGAATGATTCTAAAAGTTGCACTTTATAAACCAAAATTATTTTCAACTACCAGTTTATTCAAGGAAGTTAAAGTGCTTACAGTACGGCAATTATATATATTGTCTACAATTTAAAAAAAACACACTTGCACTGAGTTCACAACTAACTTAATACAAACCAGGAGAAGAAATTATGAGGTATGCGAAACGATACAAGTAAAATCTACTTTCGCCCAAAAGTTTTATGGGTACAGAATAGGCAGGTTATATAATAAAATTAATAGACAACACTCAATTTTTCAACTAACAAAATATAATTGTAAAAAAAAGTTAACAGATTGGCTTATGAGGTTAGATTACAAAGAAACAGAGAATTTACTGAAATAGCGGAATAGTGAGATAGAAACACACACACACACACACACACACACACACATTATTAACTTAAGTTATTAAAGTTCTTTTGTTAAATTAAATTGTTAATTAATTATTTTTGCCCTTCCTCAGGTAGCACTTAATAATTAACTATAAAGCTTCATTTTGACCCCGTTTACTTTTAACTTGTGTTGTATTGTCTTGCTGTAGTTAATACTCACTGTAACACAATGTATCTTTTTGTAATCTTAAGAAAGAGCGGGGTCTCCTAACACAAGTATTCATACTTAAAAGGAGATTCCGGCCATTAGTAATGTAACAATGATGTAAAAGATACTGAATAAAGATTTTTTCATTTTCATTTTCATTTTTTCATTTAAGAATAGGGGGCCAGCTTTTGTTAGACCAATAGGAGTTGTTTACAACTAATAGTAGCAAGGATTCTAGTTTACGATGTAGGGGGTGAGATGTTAGTTGTAGTGTTTTTGAGATAAATCTATCAGCTAAAAACTGTCTTCGTAAAGAGAGAGGGGGATCAACACATTCTACTTGTAAGGCATTTTTAGGAGTTGATTTCATTGCGCCTGTGATAACACGTAAACATCTTGTTTGGATAGCTTCAAGCCTACTAAGGGCCGATTTGTTGCAGGGCTCCAGGAGAAAAGAACCATAGTCGAAGTGACTACGGATGATGGCATTGTATAGGATTTTTTGACACATGGGGTGAGAACCCCACCATACGCCAGAGAGAGATCTAAGAATGTTAACACCTTTTTCACATTTGTCACTGATGTAATTAAAGTGAGCAGTACCGGTCATATGACAATCTAAGTAAATACCTAAAAATTTAACTTTGTTAACAACTGGAATAGATTCACCATTATATGAGATATCAATAGTAGGGATAACACGTTTTCTGCTAAATGTTATTATTTTGCTTTTAGAAGGTGAAAGAGAGAGGCCATGGTCAGTAAGCCATTGATTAAGATAATATAAGCCTCTGTTAAGATGATGGGAGGCAGTTGGGATATCAGGAGCCGTTACATAGATAGCAAGATCATCTGCATATTGTAATATGTCACAGAAAGACGAAATTGAATGTTCCAGGTCATATGTGTAAATATTATAAAGAATAGGGCTTAAAACCGAGCCCTGTGGTAGACCCTTCCAAATTGTTCTGGGCGAGCTTAAGATTCCTTTATAGCGAATTTCGATAGATCGTCCCATGAATAGATTGTAAATGAAGTGAACAGTCTTCGCAGGGATCATCAGATGAAGCATTTTCTGCCTGAGCACCGGAAGGAGAACACTGTCATAGGCAGATGATATATCAAGGAAACAACACACCAAGTATTCATTTTTAGAAAAAGCCAACCTAATATCTGTAGTTAGGATACTCAAACTATCTAATGTGCTTTTCCCTTTTCGAAAACCGAATTGACTTTTTGCAAGGATGTTATTATGTTCCAAAAACCATTCAAGTCTGTTTTTAATTAAATGTTCTAAAATTTTACAAAAAGTAGATGAAAGAGCAATTGGACGGTATGAAGAAGCTTCTTTAGGATCTTTTCCGGGTTTAAGGATAGGTATAACAATTTGGTTTGACCAAGACAGAGGAATATTAGAAGATATGTAGATATTGTTTAGAATTTGAAGAAGAATTAATTTTCCCTTAAGACTTAATTTACATAAACATGCATAGGGTATGCCATCTTCTCCTGGAGAAGAGGATTTTAAGCCAGATAACACAGACTGTAGTTCGGACAATGAGAAGATTATCTCATTATTGTTGATGTTAGACGGGACTGGAATCGGTGGGCATATTGCATTTTCATTAGGAACAAAAGGAGGAGCTAGCATATCAGAGAAAACTTCTAACCATGATAGAGAGTTATCAGAAATGTTGCTATCAGAAAGAAGAGATCCACGAAATTTTTTTATATTTTTCCAAACTATTGTTACTGGTGTATTAGGGGACATGGATTCACAAAATTTTTTCCATCCACTTTTTTTCTTTTTGGAAAGAAGTCTCCTTGTTTGAGCAGAGGTTTTTTGAAATAGTATAAAATTATCGGTTGTCATACAGTGATTGTAAAGTTTTTCTGCAGCTTTTCTCTTTTTAATCATAGTGGTGCATTCAGCATCCCACCATGGAGGGGAGGATAGGTTCTTGCTGTAGGGTTTTTTGATTGGGATAAATAAGTCAGCTGCTTCAGTTATAAATTGTACCAATAAAGAGTAAGAAGTTATTGGGTTGGTTGAGGGGTCAACCTGCATTTGGGTAAATTTAGTATCTAAAAATTTAGTGAAATTAGACCAATCTGCATCTTGGAGCTTATATTTAAGGAGGGGCGTAGTGGAGGGAAAAGGAATGACCGCATAGGGTTTGGTAATAAGAATGGGAAAGTGATCACTTCCATATGTTTCATTGAGAGTTTTCCAAGAAAGCTGAGGGGCTAGACTAGAAGAACAAGCTGTTAGCTCGACAGCAGACCTAGGGTCTAGTCCTGGATATACTCTATGAGTAGGTGAACCATTGTTGATGATGCAAGCATTGATATCTTCAAAAATTTGAATAAGCTCTGAAGAGTATACATCACAAAAATGTGACCCCCAAGATACATGATGTGAATTAAAATCACCTGTAATAATAAAAGGGGGAGGTAACAAAGAAAAGAGAGAGGATAGTTCATGAATTAAGTGAGTATTTGGATGAGGGATATATATTGAAATAATGTTGATTCCTGCAACTATTCATATCCCTTGGGGATTCTAGGGATGGGGCGGGGAGATTTGAAAACGGTTTTTCTATATGCCTGTGACATGGTGGGGAGGTTGAAGGAGGTAGTAGAAGTAGGTGAAAGCTGAGTAGAGGCCACTTCAGAATATGGTTTTTGAAGATTGTTCAAACGAATAGATGGGATTTTGGCTGACGCTTCTATATAGGATATATTTTGTTCTAACATCATAACTTTGATAGATTTCTGTCTATGGTGTTCTGGACAATTATTGTTATTAGCAAAGTGATTTTTGGAGCATAACAGACAAGTGGCTTCGCTTTCAGGAACAGAACAACTTGCTCCAGTATGCTCTTGGGCACAACGGAAGCAGCGTGGTTTAGAGCGGCATTGATCAGCTACGTGGCCAAATCGACAACACTGTTTGCACTGGATGGTGGGGAGTTGATAAGTTTCAACAGCAAGGGATGTGAAGAATGCATATACGTATTTGGGGAGTATCTGGCCTTCAAATATCAAAACAATAGATTGAGTAGGAACCCAAATTGGGGATGATGACCCTTCAGTAAAAGTTTTTCTCTGAAGACGGCGAGCTTTTAGGATTTTACCACAACCAGGGGGAAGCTCAATAGCTTCTGCAAGTTCTTCCATTGACCAATCCGCAGGGACACCGCGGATGACACCCATTCGAGGAACATTATAAGATGGAATAGTAGCAATCAACTTTTCTTTTGCGAGCATTGGATTATTAAGGAATTTGTTAGCCTCATCTGCTGAGCAGAATTCAATAGAGATGCGATTTCTACCAACACTTTTGACTCCTCCTTTTTTAATGTTTCCTATATTATTTTTAGACAAGCATAAACCTATTTTAATTGGTTGAAGTGATAGCCCTATTCTAGGGCCTGTCGAAGACCGGGAGATGTGGACAATGAAAGGGCCTTGATCATTTGGCCCATACGTTCTAAGATTTTGTTCTAGGCAGGGATGTTTATATATAGTATTTATTGAAGCTGTTAAATCAACTACAGAATTCTTTTTATATAATACTGGATCATATGTTCGAGTCTCAGCATGTCTTTTTTTACCACGATCACAATCATTATTATCACTTAATCCAAAGCACATGTCTTCATCGGGAGGGTCAGGGGGTTTCTCACGGGGAGACCCCGTTTCGTCACCCATAATTGAGTGTATTGTTCGAAATAACTATATCTTATAAACGTAATCTACTTACAACAGAGGAATCCACCACCACAAAATAAAGGAATTAAGGAAAATAAACCAAATACCGGAAAGCACTCACAAGTACGTGTTAACCATTCGACCGTTGACCATAGACTACGTTAAATCTTACTAAAACGCTAACAAAATGTATTTTCCATGTACCCACAAGTATACAATCTCAAAACATACCTTTCTTAGGTACTGTAATCACATCTTTAACTGTAATCAACTTTCCAAGACTTCATCAAATTACAACAATTATAAAAATAATAAAGACGTATTTATTTACACATAGAAAAGTATATGAAAACTCCTCATATATAAAATTAAAAATTATATTTTGTAAAATATTAAAAATTTTGTTTTTGAAACTCTTTATCAGTAGCCTAATTTTATTTATTTGGATCGTTCGAGGACTTAAATATTATTAATACTATAGATGACTATGAAATAACGAAACTTGAAGTTTGCGAACCGGAACATTGCAAAAATGTTATACTGAACCCTAATTTATACCTAAAAATTTTACAACAAAACATTAGGAGTATAAACAAAAATTATAATAATTTTAATGCTTTATTGGGAAGATTAGAATTAACTTGTGACATTATAATTCTCTCCGAATGTTGGCTCTCACATGTTACTAACCTACCTTATATGCCAGGATATTCTACCTTCAGTACAACTTCTAACTATAATCAAAACGACGGTGTAGTAGTTTTGATTAATAATGATCTTGTCTTTAAAATTGAAGAGCCAAATATTTTAGAGGCAAATTGTTTACTTTTAAAAATAAATAATGACACCGTTATAATTGCCATTTATAGACCCCCCAGTTTTCATAACATTGACAATTTTATTCAATCTCTGCATAATATACTTGTAAAACACACTCATCACAAAAATATCCTAGTTATAGGGGATATAAATATTAATATTGCAGACCTAAACCAAACAACATCCAGCTATCTCGAAACTTTATCTTTCCTTGGTTTGACCCTTGCTTACTATACACCTACTAGAGGTAATAGCTGTTTAGATCATATCATTTTAAAAACGAAATTAAATTCACATACTTTTATTTTGCAATCTGCCATAACAGACCATGAACCTGTGTTCTTTTGTTTAAATACAAAAAAATGTTTGATACAATCGAAAATAAAACTTAAACAAAAAATTAATTATGAGACTTTACTTGAAGGCTGCAATAATTTTGATTTCAATATAATATTTAAAAATGATGAGAATCCAAGTCAATCCATTAACTTTATTATTGAAAACTTACAAAAATTGATTTAAAAAAATTCTATTAACATTAAAATACCTAGAAGTAAAATAACAATAAAACCATGGATAACAATAGGATTACTTAGGTGCATAAGAACAAGAGACAGAATGCACTTTAAATTAAAAAAAGACCTTTATAATGAGATACTAAGAATCACATACTTACGATATAGAAACTATTGTAATAACATTCTTAAAAAATGTAAAAGAAATTATGAAAGCAACGAATTAAAAATAGCAGGTAATGATAATAAAAAAATTTGGAGTGCTATAAAAAAAAAATAATCTTGACCATCCTAAAAATTCACCGCTGGAACTTCTCAAAGCTAAAATAAGTCCCCTTAAATCTGTAAACGCGGTGAATGAATACTTTGCTAAAATAGGTGCTGAATTAGCGAATAAAATTCCACAAAATATTCCCTTACTTCCGCTAAAAATAAATAAAAGAACATCAAAGTGTAACTCGTTTGTTCTCCTAAACACTAGTGAAGAAGAAATCGGAAGGCACATTTTCCTTAAGTCAGACAGCGGTGCAGGATGGGATGGGATCTCTGCTAGAGTATTAAAGCTTCTTAAAGACTTAATTGTACGCCCCCTTACACATATTTTTAATGTATGTATATCAAAAGGCATCTTTCCTCCTTCATTAAAGAAATCTATAGTCATTCCCATTTTTAAAACTGGCGAAAGAGGCTGTATCTCAAATTATCGTCCTATTTCAATATTACCTTCCCTCTCTAAGATCTTTGAAAAGATTATTAACTGTAGGCTTATTAAATATCTTGAAGCAAATGAAATAATTTCGAATGCTCAATACGGTTTTAGAAAGGGAAAGTCAACAACTGATGCTGTACACGCCTTAACAAGTTATATTGTTGAGAAATTGGATAGTAAAAAAAAATGTCTTACCATTTTTATTGACCTCCAAAAAGCGTCTCTTTCAATAAGTTTACTGAAAAACTAGAAAATTTGGGCATAAGAGGTAAACAGTTACTTCTTCTTATGGATTATTTACATAATCGAACACAGCGTGTTAGGATAGGTAACATATTAAGCGATGAACAACCAATTAGTTATGGCATCCCACAAGGCAGTATACTTGGCCCAACGCTGTTTTTATGCTACATTAATGAACTTTGTAACTTAAATATAAAAAATTGTAAAATAATATCGTATGCCGATGATACTACACTAACTTTTTATGGGGATTCATGGGACGAAGTTTTTAATATTGCCCAAGAAGGTTTTAATATCGTCTGTCAGTGGCTAGCCATAAATACACTTTCACTTAATGTTGACAAAACCAAATATATTACGTTTTCGATTCGCAAATTACCAAAATATATTAACAATTATAAAATTATAGCTCATTCATGTTATCAATTTCCTAGTTCAAACTGCAACTGCTTTAATATAATAAATACACAAGAAATTAAATACTTAGGTATAACAATAGATAATAATCTTAAATTCAAAGCACACATAAGAAATTTAACTCAAAAAGTCAGAAAACTTACTTACATTTGTAAAAATTTAAGACATGTCACCAATTGGACTTTGTTAAAAACTGTTTATATATCTTTGTGCCAATCTATATTAACCTACGGTATTACCGTTTGGGGAGGTTCCAATAAGACACACATGCTTGAATTGGAAAGAGCTCAACGAATGATTCTAAAAGTTGCACTTTATAAACCAAAATTATTTTCAACTACCAGTTTATTCAAGGAAGTTAAAGTGCTTACAGTACGGCAATTATATATATTGTCTACAATTTAAAAAAAACACACTTGCACTGAGTTCACAACTAACTTAATACAAACCAGGAGAAGAAATTATGAGGTATGCGAAACGATACAAGTAAAATCTACTTTCGCCCAAAAGTTTTATGGGTACAGAATAGGCAGGTTATATAATAAAATTAATAGACAACACTCAATTTTTCAACTAACAAAATATAATTGTAAAAAAAAGTTAACAGATTGGCTTATGAGGTTAGATTACGAAGAAACAGAGAATTTACTGAAATAGCGGAATAGTGAGATAGAAACACACACACACACACACACACACACACACACACACACACACACACACACACACACACACACACACACACACACACACACACATTATTAACTTAAGTTATTAAAGTTCTTTTGTTAAATTAAATTGTTAATTAATTATTTTTGCCCTTCCTCAGGTAGCACTTAATAATTAACTATAAAGCTTCATTTTGACCCCGTTTACTTTTAACTTGTGTTGTATTGTCTTGCTGTAGTTAATACTCACTGTAACACAATGTATCTTTTTGTAATCTTAAGAAAGAGCGGGGTCTCCTAACACAAGTATTCATACTTAAAAGGAGATTCCGGCCATTAGTAATGTAACAATGATGTAAAAGATACTGAATAAAGATTTTTTCATTTTCATTTTCATTTTTTCATTTAAGAATAGGGGGCCAGCTTTTGTTAGACCAATAGGAGTTGTTTACAACTAATAGTAGCAAGGATTCTAGTTTACGATGTAGGGGGTGAGATGTTAGTTGTAGTGTTTTTGAGATAAATCTATCAGCTAAAAACTGTCTTCGTAAAGAGAGAGGGGGATCAACACATTCTACTTGTAAGGCATTTTTAGGAGTTGATTTCATTGCGCCTGTGATAACACGTAAACATCTTGTTTGGATAGCTTCAAGCCTACTAAGGGCCGATTTGTTGCAGGGCTCCAGGAGAAAAGAACCATAGTCGAAGTGACTACGGATGATGGCATTGTATAGGATTTTTTGACACATGGGGTGAGAACCCCACCATACGCCAGAGAGAGATCTAAGAATGTTAACACCTTTTTCACATTTGTCACTGATGTAATTAAAGTGAGCAGTACCGGTCATATGACAATCTAAGTAAATACCTAAAAATTTAACTTTGTTAACAACTGGAATAGATTCACCATTATATGAGATATCAATAGTAGGGATAACACGTTTTCTGCTAAATGTTATTATTTTGCTTTTAGAAGGTGAAAGAGAGAGGCCATGGTCAGTAAGCCATTGATTAAGATAATATAAGCCTCTGTTAAGATGATGGGAGGCAGTTGGGATATCAGGAGCCGTTACATAGATAGCAAGATCATCTGCATATTGTAATATGTCACAGAAAGACGAAATTGAATGTTCCAGGTCATATGTGTAAATATTATAAAGAATAGGGCTTAAAACCGAGCCCTGTGGTAGACCCTTCCAAATTGTTCTGGGCGAGCTTAAGATTCCTTTATAGCGAATTTCGATAGATCGTCCCATGAATAGATTGTAAATGAAGTGAACAGTCTTCGCAGGGATCATCAGATGAAGCATTTTCTGCCTGAGCACCGGAAGGAGAACACTGTCATAGGCAGATGATATATCAAGGAAACAACACACCAAGTATTCATTTTTAGAAAAAGCCAACCTAATATCTGTAGTTAGGATACTCAAACTATCTAATGTGCTTTTCCCTTTTCGAAAACCGAATTGACTTTTTGCAAGGATGTTATTATGTTCCAAAAACCATTCAAGTCTGTTTTTAATTAAATGTTCTAAAATTTTACAAAAAGTAGATGAAAGAGCAATTGGACGGTATGAAGAAGCTTCTTTAGGATCTTTTCCGGGTTTAAGGATAGGTATAACAATTTGGTTTGACCAAGACAGAGGAATATTAGAAGATATGTAGATATTGTTTAGAATTTGAAGAAGAATTAATTTTCCCTTAAGACTTAATTTACATAAACATGCATAGGGTATGCCATCTTCTCCTGGAGAAGAGGATTTTAAGCCAGATAACACAGACTGTAGTTCGGACAATGAGAAGATTATCTCATTATTGTTGATGTTAGACGGGACTGGAATCGGTGGGCATATTGCATTTTCATTAGGAACAAAAGGAGGAGCTAGCATATCAGAGAAAACTTCTAACCATGATAGAGAGTTATCAGAAATGTTGCTATCAGAAAGAAGAGATCCACGAAATTTTTTTATATTTTTCCAAACTATTGTTACTGGTGTATTAGGGGACATGGATTCACAAAATTTTTTCCATCCACTTTTTTTCTTTTAGGAAAGAAGTCTCCTTGTTTGAGCAGAGGTTTTTTGAAATAGTATAAAATTATCGGTTGTCATACAGTGATTGTAAAATTTTTCTGCAGCTTTTCTCTTTTTAATCATAGTGGTGCATTCAGCATCCCACCATGGAGGGGAGGATAGGTTCTTGCTGTAGGGTTTTTTGATTGGGATAAATAAGTCAGCTGCTTCAGTTATAAATTGTACCAATAAAGAGTAAGAAGTTATTGGGTTGGTTGAGGGGTCAACCTGCATTTGGGTAAATTTAGTATCTAAAAATTTAGTGAAATTAGACCAATCTGCATCTTGGAGCTTATATTTAAGGAGGGGCGTAGTGGAGGGAAAAGGAATGACCGCATAGGGTTTGGTAATAAGAATGGGAAAGTGATCACTTCCATATGTTTCATTGAGAGTTTTCCAAGAAAGCTGAGGGGCTAGACTAGAAGAACAAGCTGTTAGCTCGACAGCAGACCTAGGGTCTAGTCCTGGATATACTCTATGAGTAGGTGAACCATTGTTGATGATGCAAGCATTGATATCTTCAAAAATTTGAATAAGCTCTGAAGAGTATACATCACAAAAATGTGACCCCCAAGATACATGATGTGAATTAAAATCACCTGTAATAATAAAAGGGGGAGGTAACAAAGAAAAGAGAGAGGATAGTTCATGAATTAAGTGAGTATTTGGATGAGGGATATATATTGAAATAATGTTGATTCCTGCAACTATTCATATCCCTTGGGGATTCTAGGGATGGGGCGGGGAGATTTGAAAACGGTTTTTCTATATGCCTGTGACATGGTGGGGAGGTTGAAGGAGGTAGTAGAAGTAGGTGAAAGCTGAGTAGAGGCCACTTCAGAATATGGTTTTTGAAGATTGTTCAAACGAATAGATGGGATTTTGGCTGACGCTTCTATATAGGATATATTTTGTTCTAACATCATAACTTTGATAGATTTCTGTCTATGGTGTTCTGGACAATTATTGTTATTAGCAAAGTGATTTTTGGAGCATAACAGACAAGTGGCTTCGCTTTCAGGAACAGAACAACTTGCTCCAGTATGCTCTTGGGCACAACGGAAGCAGCGTGGTTTAGAGCGGCATTGATCAGCTACGTGGCCAAATCGACAACACTGTTTGCACTGGATGGTGGGGAGTTGATAAGTTTCAACAGCAAGGGATGTGAAGAATGCATATACGTATTTGGGGAGTATCTGGCCTTCAAATATCAAAACAATAGATTGAGTAGGAACCCAAATTGGGGATGATGACCCTTCAGTAAAAGTTTTTCTCTGAAGACGGCGAGCTTTTAGGATTTTACCACAACCAGGGGGAAGCTCAATAGCTTCTGCAAGTTCTTCCATTGACCAATCCGCAGGGACACCGCGGATGACACCCATTCGAGAAACATTATAAGATGGAATAGTAGCAATCAACTTTTCTTTTGCGAGCATTGGATTATTAAGGAATTTGTTAGCCTCATCTGCTGAGCAGAATTCAATAGAGATGCGATTTCTACCAACACTTTTGACTCCTCCTTTTTTAATGTTTCCTATATTATTTTTAGACAAGCATAAACCTATTTTAATTGGTTGAAGTGATAGCCCTATTCTAGGGTCTGTCGAAGACCGGGAGATGTGGACAATGAAAGGGCCTTGATCATTTGGCCCATACGTTCTAAGATTTTGTTCTAGGCAGGGATGTTTATATATAGTATTTATTGAAGCTGTTAAATCAACTACAGAATTCTTTTTATATAATACTGGATCATATGTTCGAGTCTCAGCATGTCTTTTTTTACCACGATCACAATCATTATTATCACTTAATCCAAAGCACATGTCTTCATCGGGAGGGTCAGGGGGTTTCTCACGGGGAGACCCCGTTTCGTCACCCATAATTGAGTGTATTGTTCGAAATAACTATATCTTATAAACGTAATCTACTTACAACAGAGGAATCCACCACCACAAAATAAAGGAATTAAGGAAAATAAACCAAATACCGGAAAGCACTCACAAGTACGTGTTAACCATTCGACCGTTGACCATAGACTACGTTAAATCTTACTAAAACGCTAACAAAATGTATTTTCCATGTACCCACAAGTATACAATCTCAAAACATACCTTTCTTAGGTACTGTAATCACATCTTTAACTGTAATCAACTTTCCAAGACTTCATCAAATTACAACAATTATAAAAATAATAAAGACGTATTTATTTACACATAGAAAAGTATATGAAAACTCCTCATATATAAAATTAAAAATTATATTTTGTAAAATATTAAAAATTTTGTTTTTGAAACTCTTTATCAGTAGCCTAATTTTATTTATTTGGATCGTTCGAGGACTTAAATATTATTAATACTATAGATGACTATGAAATAACGAAACTTGAAGTTTGTGAACCGGAACATTGCAAAAATGTTATACTGAACCCTAATTTATACCTAAAAATTTTACAACAAAACATTAGGAGTATAAACAAAAATTATAATAATTTTAATGCTTTATTGGGAAGATTAGAATTAACTTGTGACATTATAATTCTCTCCGAATGTTGGCTCTCACATGTTACTAACCTACCTTATATGCCAGGATATTCTACCTTCAGTACAACTTCTAACTATAATCAAAACGACGGTGTAGTAGTTTTGATTAATAATGATCTTGTCTTTAAAATTGAAGAGCCAAATATTTTAGAGGCAAATTGTTTACTTTTAAAAATAAATAATGACACCGTTATAATTGCCATTTATAGACCCCCCAGTTTTCATAACATTGACAATTTTATTCAATCTCTGCATAATATACTTGTAAAACACACTCATCACAAAAATATCCTAGTTATAGGGGATATAAATATTAATATTGCAGACCTAAACCAAACAACATCCAGCTATCTCGAAACTTTATCTTTCCTTGGTTTGACCCTTGCTTACTATACACCTACTAGAGGTAATAGCTGTTTAGATCATATCATTTTAAAAACGAAATTAAATTCACATACTTTTATTTTGCAATCTGCCATTACAGACCATGAACCTGTGTTCTTTTGTTTAAATACAAAAAAATGTTTGATACAATCGAAAATAAAACTTAAACAAAAAATTAATTATGAGACTTTACTTGAAGGCTGCAATAATTTTGATTTCAATATAATATTTAAAAATGATGAGAATCCAAGTCAATCCATTAACTTTATTATTGAAAACTTACAAAAATTGATTTAAAAAAATTCTATTAACATTAAAATACCTAGAAGTAAAATAACAATAAAACCATGGATAACAATAGGATTACTTAGGTGCATAAGAACAAGAGACAGAATGCACTTTAAATTAAAAAAAGACCTTTATAATGAGATACTAAGAATCACATACTTAAGATATAGAAACTATTGTAATAACATTCTTAAAAAATGTAAAAGAAATTATGAAAGCAACGAATTAAAAATAGCAGGTAATGATAATAAAAAAATTTGGAGTGCTATAAAAAAAAAATAATCTTGACCATCCTAAAAATTCACCGCTGGAACTTCTCAAAGCTAAAATAAGTCCCCTTAAATCTGTAAACGCGGTGAATGAATACTTTGCTAAAATAGGTGCTGAATTAGCGAATAAAATTCCACAAAATATTCCCTTACTTCCGCTAAAAATAAATAAAAGAACATCAAAGTGTAACTCGTTTGTTCTCCTAAACACTAGTGAAGAAGAAATCGGAAGGCACATTTTCCTTAAGTCAGACAGCGGTGCAGGATGGGATGGGATCTCTGCTAGAGTATTAAAGCTTCTTAAAGACTTAATTGTACGCCCCCTTACACATATTTTTAATGTATGTATATCAAAAGGCATCTTTCCTCCTTCATTAAAGAAATCTATAGTCATTCCCATTTTTAAAACTGGCGAAAGAGGCTGTATCTCAAATTATCGTCCTATTTCAATATTACCTTCCCTCTCTAAGATCTTTGAAAAGATTATTAACTGTAGGCTTATTAAATATCTTGAAGCAAATGAAATAATTTCGAATGCTCAATACGGTTTTAGAAAGGGAAAGTCAACAACTGATGCTGTACACGCCTTAACAAGTTATATTGTTGAGAAATTGGATAGTAAAAAAAAATGTCTTACCATTTTTATTGACCTCCAAAAAGCGTCTCTTTCAATAAGTTTACTGAAAAACTAGAAAATTTGGGCATAAGAGGTAAACAGTTACTTCTTCTTATGGATTATTTACATAATCGAACACAGCGTGTTAGGATAGGTAACATATTAAGCGATGAACAACCAATTAGTTATGGCATCCCACAAGGCAGTATACTTGGCCCAACGCTGTTTTTATGCTACATTAATGAACTTTGTAACTTAAATATAAAAAATTGTAAAATAATATCGTATGCCGATGATACTACACTAACTTTTTATGGGGATTCATGGGACGAAGTTTTTAATATTGCCCAAGAAGGTTTTAATATCGTCTGTCAGTGGCTAGCCATAAATTCACTTTCACTTAATGTTGACAAAACCAAATATATTACGTTTTCGATTCGCAAATTACCAAAATATATTAACAATTATAAAATTATAGCTCATTCATGTTATCAATTTCCTAGTTCAAACTGCAACTGCTTTAATATAATAAATACACAAGAAATTAAATACTTAGGTATAACAATAGATAATAATCTTAAATTCAAAGCACACATAAGAAATTTAACTCAAAAAGTCAGAAAACTTACTTACATTTGTAAAAATTTAAGACATGTCACCAATTGGACTTTGTTAAAAACTGTTTATATATCTTTGTGCCAATCTATATTAACCTACGGTATTACCGTTTGGGGAGGTTCCAATAAGACACACATGCTTGAATTGGAAAGAGCTCAACGAATGATTCTAAAAGTTGCACTTTATAAACCAAAATTATTTTCAACTACCAGTTTATTCAAGGAAGTTAAAGTGCTTACAGTACGGCAATTATATATATTGTCTACAATTTAAAAAAAACACACTTGCACTGAGTTCACAACTAACTTAATACAAACCAGGAGAAGAAATTATGAGGTATGCGAAACGATACAAGTAAAATCTACTTTCGCCCAAAAGTTTTATGGGTACAGAATAGGCAGGTTATATAATAAAATTAATAGACAACACTCAATTTTTCAACTAACAAAATATAATTGTAAAAAAAAGTTAACAGATTGGCTTATGAGGTTAGATTACGAAGAAACAGAGAATTTACTGAAATAGCGGAATAGTGAGATAGAAACACACACACACACACACACACACACACACACACACACACACACACACACACACACACACACACACACACACACACATTATTAACTTAAGTTATTAAAGTTCTTTTGTTAAATTAAATTGTTAATTAATTATTTTTGCCCTTCCTCAGGTAGCACTTAATAATTAACTATAAAGCTTCATTTTGACCCCGTTTACTTTTAACTTGTGTTGTATTGTCTTGCTGTAGTTAATACTCACTGTAACACAATGTATCTTTTTGTAATCTTAAGAAAGAGCGGGGTCTCCTAACACAAGTATTCATACTTAAAAGGAGATTCCGGCCATTAGTAATGTAACAATGATGTAAAAGATACTGAATAAAGATTTTTTCATTTTCATTTTCATTTTTTCATTTAAGAATAGGGGGCCAGCTTTTGTTAGACCAATAGGAGTTGTTTACAACTAATAGTAGCAAGGATTCTAGTTTACGATGTAGGGGGTGAGATGTTAGTTGTAGTGTTTTTGAGATAAATCTATCAGCTAAAAACTGTCTTCGTAAAGAGAGAGGGGGATCAACACATTCTACTTGTAAGGCATTTTTAGGAGTTGATTTCATTGCGCCTGTGATAACACGTAAACATCTTGTTTGGATAGCTTCAAGCCTACTAAGGGCCGATTTGTTGCAGGGCTCCAGGAGAAAAGAACCATAGTCGAAGTGACTACGGATGATGGCATTGTATAGGATTTTTTGACACATGGGGTGAGAACCCCACCATACGCCAGAGAGAGATCTAAGAATGTTAACACCTTTTTCTTATTTGTCACTGATGTAATTAAAGTGAGCAGTACCGGTCATATGACAATCTAAGTAAATACCTAAAAATTTAACTTTGTTAACAACTGGAATAGATTCACCATTATATGAGATATCAATAGTAGGGATAACACGTTTTCTGCTAAATGTTATTATTTTGCTTTTAGAAGGTGAAAGAGAGAGGCCATGGTCAGTAAGCCATTGATTAAGATAATATAAGCCTCTGTTAAGATGATGGGAGGCAGTTGGGATATCAGGAGCCGTTACATAGATAGCAAGATCATCTGCATATTGTAATATGTCACAGAAAGACGAAATTGAATGTTCCAGGTCATATGTGTAAATATTATAAAGAATAGGGCTTAAAACCGAGCCCTGTGGTAGACCCTTCCAAATTGTTCTGGGCGAGCTTAAGATTCCTTTATAGCGAATTTCGATAGATCGTCCCATGAATAGATTGTAAATGAAGTGAACAGTCTTCGCAGGGATCATCAGATGAAGCATTTTCTGCCTGAGCACCGGAAGGAGAACACTGTCATAGGCAGATGATATATCAAGGAAACAACACACCAAGTATTCATTTTTAGAAAAAGCCAACCTAATATCTGTAGTTAGGATACTCAAACTATCTAATGTGCTTTTCCCTTTTCGAAAACCGAATTGACTTTTTGCAAGGATGTTATTATGTTCCAAAAACCATTCAAGTCTGTTTTTAATTAAATGTTCTAAAATTTTACAAAAAGTAGATGAAAGAGCAATTGGACGGTATGAAGAAGCTTCTTTAGGATCTTTTCCGGGTTTAAGGATAGGTATAACAATTTGGTTTGACCAAGACAGAGGAATATTAGAAGATATGTAGATATTGTTTAGAATTTGAAGAAGAATTAATTTTCCCTTAAGACTTAATTTACATAAACATGCATAGGGTATGCCATCTTCTCCTGGAGAAGAGGATTTTAAGCCAGATAACACAGACTGTAGTTCGGACAATGAGAAGATTATCTCATTATTGTTGATGTTAGACGGGACTGGAATCGGTGGGCATATTGCATTTTCATTAGGAACAAAAGGAGGAGCTAGCATATCAGAGAAAACTTCTAACCATGATAGAGAGTTATCAGAAATGTTGCTATCAGAAAGAAGAGATCCACGAAATTTTTTTATATTTTTCCAAACTATTGTTACTGGTGTATTAGGGGACATGGATTCACAAAATTTTTTCCATCCACTTTTTTTCTTTTTGGAAAGAAGTCTCCTTGTTTGAGCAGAGGTTTTTTGAAATAGTATAAAATTATCGGTTGTCATACAGTGATTGTAAAGTTTTTCTGCAGCTTTTCTCTTTTTAATCATAGTGGTGCATTCAGCATCCCACCATGGAGGGGAGGATAGGTTCTTGCTGTAGGGTTTTTTGATTGGGATAAATAAGTCAGCTGCTTCAGTTATAAATTGTACCAATAAAGAGTAAGAAGTTATTGGGTTGGTTGAGGGGTCAACCTGCATTTGGGTAAATTTAGTATCTAAAAATTTAGTGAAATTAGACCAATCTGCATCTTGGAGCTTATATTTAAGGAGGGGCGTAGTGGAGGGAAAAGGAATGACCGCATAGGGTTTGGTAATAAGAATGGGAAAGTGATCACTTCCATATGTTTCATTGAGAGTTTTCCAAGAAAGCTGAGGGGCTAGACTAGAAGAACAAGCTGTTAGCTCGACAGCAGACCTAGGGTCTAGTCCTGGATATACTCTATGAGTAGGTGAACCATTGTTGATGATGCAAGCATTGATATCTTCAAAAATTTGAATAAGCTCTGAAGAGTATACATCACAAAAATGTGACCCCCAAGATACATGATGTGAATTAAAATCACCTGTAATAATAAAAGGGGGAGGTAACAAAGAAAAGAGAGAGGATAGTTCATGAATTAAGTGAGTATTTGGATGAGGGATATATATTGAAATAATGTTGATTCCTGCAACTATTCATATCCCTTGGGGATTCTAGGGATGGGGCGGGGAGATTTGAAAACGGTTTTTCTATATGCCTGTGACATGGTGGGGAGGTTGAAGGAGGTAGTAGAAGTAGGTGAAAGCTGAGTAGAGGCCACTTCAGAATATGGTTTTTGAAGATTGTTCAAACGAATAGATGGGATTTTGGCTGACGCTTCTATATAGGATATATTTTGTTCTAACATCATAACTTTGATAGATTTCTGTCTATGGTGTTCTGGACAATTATTGTTATTAGCAAAGTGATTTTTGGAGCATAACAGACAAGTGGCTTCGCTTTCAGGAACAGAACAACTTGCTCCAGTATGCTCTTGGGCACAACGGAAGCAGCGTGGTTTAGAGCGGCATTGATCAGCTACGTGGCCAAATCGACAACACTGTTTGCACTGGATGGTGGGGAGTTGATAAGTTTCAACAGCAAGGGATGTGAAGAATGCATATATATGTATTTGGGGAGTATCTGGCCTTCAAATATCAAAACAATAGATTGAGTAGGAACCCAAATTGGGGATGATGACCCTTCAGTAAAAGTTTTTCTCTGAAGACGGCGAGCTTTTAGGATTTTACCACAACCAGGGGGAAGCTCAATAGCTTCTGCAAGTTCTTCCATTGACCAATCCGCAGGGACACCGCGGATGACACCCATTCGAGAAACATTATAAGATGGAATAGTAGCAATCAACTTTTCTTTTGCGAGCATTGGATTATTAAGGAATTTGTTAGCCTCATCTGCTGAGCAGAATTCAATAGAGATGCGATTTCTACCAACACTTTTGACTCCTCCTTTTTTAATGTTTCCTATATTATTTTTAGACAAGCATAAACCTATTTTAATTGGTTGAAGTGATAGCCCTATTCTAGGGCCTGTCGAAGACCGGGAGATGTGGACAATGAAAGGGCCTTGATCATTTGGCCCATACGTTCTAAGATTTTGTTCTAGGCAGGGATGTTTATATATAGTATTTATTGAAGCTGTTAAATCAACTACAGAATTCTTTTTATATAATACTGGATCATATGTTCGAGTCTCAGCATGTCTTTTTTTACCACGATCACAATCATTATTATCACTTAATCCAAAGCACATGTCTTCATCGGGAGGGTCAGGGGGTTTCTCACGGGGAGACCCCGTTTCGTCACCCATAATTGAGTGTATTGTTCGAAATAACTATATCTTATAAACGTAATCTACTTACAACAGAGGAATCCACCACCACAAAATAAAGGAATTAAGGAAAATAAACCAAATACCGGAAAGCACTCACAAGTACGTGTTAACCATTCGACCGTTGACCATAGACTACGTTAAATCTTACTAAAACGCTAACAAAATGTATTTTCCATGTACCCACAAGTATACAATCTCAAAACATACCTTTCTTAGGTACTGTAATCACATCTTTAACTGTAATCAACTTTCCAAGACTTCATCAAATTACAACAATTATAAAAATAATAAAGACGTATTTATTTACACATAGAAAAGTATATGAAAACTCCTCATATATAAAATTAAAAATTATATTTTGTAAAATATTAAAAATTTTGTTTTTGAAACTCTTTATCAGTAGCCTAATTTTATTTATTTGGATCGTTCGAGGACTTAAATATTATTAATACTATAGATGACTATGAAATAACGAAACTTGAAGTTTGCGAACCGGAACATTGCAAAAATGTTATACTGAACCCTAATTTATACCTAAAAATTTTACAACAAAACATTAGGAGTATAAACAAAAATTATAATAATTTTAATGCTTTATTGGGAAGATTAGAATTAACTTGTGACATTATAATTCTCTCCGAATGTTGGCTCTCACATGTTACTAACCTACCTTATATGCCAGGATATTCTACCTTCAGTACAACTTCTAACTATAATCAAAACGACGGTGTAGTAGTTTTGATTAATAATGATCTTGTCTTTAAAATTGAAGAGCCAAATATTTTAGAGGCAAATTGTTTACTTTTAAAAATAAATAATGACACCGTTATAATTGCCATTTATAGACCCCCCAGTTTTCATAACATTGACAATTTTATTCAATCTCTGCATAATATACTTGTAAAACACACTCATCACAAAAATATCCTAGTTATAGGGGATATAAATATTAATATTGCAGACCTAAACCAAACAACATCCAGCTATCTCGAAACTTTATCTTTCCTTGGTTTGACCCTTGCTTACTATACACCTACTAGAGGTAATAGCTGTTTAGATCATATCATTTTAAAAACGAAATTAAATTCACATACTTTTATTTTGCAATCTGCCATTACAGACCATGAACCTGTGTTCTTTTGTTTAAATACAAAAAAATGTTTGATACAATCGAAAATAAAACTTAAACAAAAAATTAATTATGAGACTTTACTTGAAGGCTGCAATAATTTTGATTTCAATATAATATTTAAAAATGATGAGAATCCAAGTCAATCCATTAACTTTATTATTGAAAACTTACAAAAATTGATTTAAAAAAATTCTATTAACATTAAAATACCTAGAAGTAAAATAACAATAAAACCATGGATAACAATAGGATTACTTAGGTGCATAAGAACAAGAGACAGAATGCACTTTAAATTAAAAAAAGACCTTTATAATGAGATACTAAGAATCACATACTTAAGATATAGAAACTATTGTAATAACATTCTTAAAAAATGTAAAAGAAATTATGAAAGCAACGAATTAAAAATAGCAGGTAATGATAATAAAAAAATTTGGAGTGCTATAAAAAAAAAAAATAATCTTGACCATCCTAAAAATTCACCGCTGGAACTTCTCAAAGCTAAAATAAGTCCCCTTAAATCTGTAAACGCGGTGAATGAATACTTTGCTAAAATAGGTGCTGAATTAGCGAATAAAATTCCACAAAATATTCCCTTACTTCCGCTAAAAATAAATAAAAGAACATCAAAGTGTAACTCGTTTGTTCTCCTAAACACTAGTGAAGAAGAAATCGGAAGGCACATTTTCCTTAAGTCAGACAGCGGTGCAGGATGGGATGGGATCTCTGCTAGAGTATTAAAGCTTCTTAAAGACTTAATTGTACGCCCCCTTACACATATTTTTAATGTATGTATATCAAAAGGCATCTTTCCTCCTTCATTAAAGAAATCTATAGTCATTCCCATTTTTAAAACTGGCGAAAGAGGCTGTATCTCAAATTATCGTCCTATTTCAATATTACCTTCCCTCTCTAAGATCTTTGAAAAGATTATTAACTGTAGGCTTATTAAATATCTTGAAGCAAATGAAATAATTTCGAATGCTCAATACGGTTTTAGAAAGGGAAAGTCAACAACTGATGCTGTACACGCCTTAACAAGTTATATTGTTGAGAAATTGGATAGTAAAAAAAAATGTCTTACCATTTTTATTGACCTCCAAAAAGCGTCTCTTTCAATAAGTTTACTGAAAAACTAGAAAATTTGGGCATAAGAGGTAAACAGTTACTTCTTCTTATGGATTATTTACATAATCGAACACAGCGTGTTAGGATAGGTAACATATTAAGCGATGAACAACCAATTAGTTATGGCATCCCACAAGGCAGTATACTTGGCCCAACGCTGTTTTTATGCTACATTAATGAACTTTGTAACTTAAATATAAAAAATTGTAAAATAATATCGTATGCCGATGATACTACACTAACTTTTTATGGGGATTCATGGGACGAAGTTTTTAATATTGCCCAAGAAGGTTTTAATATCGTCTGTCAGTGGCTAGCCATAAATTCACTTTCACTTAATGTTGACAAAACCAAATATATTACGTTTTCGATTCGCAAATTACCAAAATATATTAACAATTATAAAATTATAGCTCATTCATGTTATCAATTTCCTAGTTCAAACTGCAACTGCTTTAATATAATAAATACACAAGAAATTAAATACTTAGGTATAACAATAGATAATAATCTTAAATTCAAAGCACACATAAGAAATTTAACTCAAAAAGTCAGAAAACTTACTAACATTTGTAAAAATTTAAGACATGTCACCAATTGGACTTTGTTAAAAACTGTTTATATATCTTTGTGCCAATCTATATTAACCTACGGTATTACCGTTTGGGGAGGTTCCAATAAGACACACATGCTTGAATTGGAAAGAGCTCAACGAATGATTCTAAAAGTTGCACTTTATAAACCAAAATTATTTTCAACTACCAGTTTATTCAAGGAAGTTAAAGTGCTTACAGTACGGCAATTATATATATTGTCTACAATTTAAAAAAAACACACTTGCACTGAGTTCACAACTAACTTAATACAAACCAGGAGAAGAAATTATGAGGTATGCGAAACGATACAAGTAAAATCTACTTTCGCCCAAAAGTTTTATGGGTACAGAATAGGCAGGTTATATAATAAAATTAATAGACAACACTCAATTTTTCAACTAACAAAATATAATTGTAAAAAAAAGTTAACAGATTGGCTTATGAGGTTAGATTACGAAGAAACAGAGAATTTACTGAAATAGCGGAATAGTGAGATAGAACACACACACACACACACACACACACGCGCGCGCGCGCACGCACACACACACACACACACACACACACATATTATTAACTTAAGTTATTAAAGTTCTTTTGTTAAATTAAATTGTTAATTAATTATTTTTGCCCTTCCTCAGGTAGCACTTAATAATTAACTATAAAGCTTCATTTTGACCCCGTTTACTTTTAACTTGTGTTGTATTGTCTTGCTGTAGTTAATACTCACTGTAACACAATGTATCTTTTTGTAATCTTAAGAAAGAGCGGGGTCTCCTAACACAAGTATTCATACTTAAAAGGAGATTCCGGCCATTAGTAATGTAACAATGATGTAAAAGATACTGAATAAAGATTTTTTCATTTTCATTTTCATTTTTTCATTTAAGAATAGGGGGCCAGCTTTTGTTAGACCAATAGGAGTTGTTTACAACTAATAGTAGCAAGGATTCTAGTTTACGATGTAGGGGGTGAGATGTTAGTTGTAGTGTTTTTGAGATAAATCTATCAGCTAAAAACTGTCTTCGTAAAGAGAGAGGGGGATCAACACATTCTACTTGTAAGGCATTTTTAGGAGTTGATTTCATTGCGCCTGTGATAACACGTAAACATCTTGTTTGGATAGCTTCAAGCCTACTAAGGGCCGATTTGTTGCAGGGCTCCAGGAGAAAAGAACCATAGTCGAAGTGACTACGGATGATGGCATTGTATAGGATTTTTTGACACATGGGGTGAGAACCCCACCATACGCCAGAGAGAGATCTAAGAATGTTAACACCTTTTTCTTATTTGTCACTGATGTAATTAAAGTGAGCAGTACCGGTCATATGACAATCTAAGTAAATACCTAAAAATTTAACTTTGTTAACAACTGGAATAGATTCACCATTATATGAGATATCAATAGTAGGGATAACACGTTTTCTGCTAAATGTTATTATTTTGCTTTTAGAAGGTGAAAGAGAGAGGCCATGGTCAGTAAGCCATTGATTAAGATAATATAAGCCTCTGTTAAGATGATGGGAGGCAGTTGGGATATCAGGAGCCGTTACATAGATAGCAAGATCATCTGCATATTGTAATATGTCACAGAAAGACGAAATTGAATGTTCCAGGTCATATGTGTAAATATTATAAAGAATAGGGCTTAAAACCGAGCCCTGTGGTAGACCCTTCCAAATTGTTCTGGGCGAGCTTAAGATTCCTTTATAGCGAATTTCGATAGATCGTCCCATGAATAGATTGTAAATGAAGTGAACAGTCTTCGCAGGGATCATCAGATGAAGCATTTTCTGCCTGAGCACCGGAAGGAGAACACTGTCATAGGCAGATGATATATCAAGGAAACAACACACCAAGTATTCATTTTTAGAAAAAGCCAACCTAATATCTGTAGTTAGGATACTCAAACTATCTAATGTGCTTTTCCCTTTTCGAAAACCGAATTGACTTTTTGCAAGGATGTTATTATGTTCCAAAAACCATTCAAGTCTGTTTTTAATTAAATGTTCTAAAATTTTACAAAAAGTAGATGAAAGAGCAATTGGACGGTATGAAGAAGCTTCTTTAGGATCTTTTCCGGGTTTAAGGATAGGTATAACAATTTGGTTTGACCAAGACAGAGGAATATTAGAAGATATGTAGATATTGTTTAGAATTTGAAGAAGAATTAATTTTCCCTTAAGACTTAATTTACATAAACATGCATAGGGTATGCCATCTTCTCCTGGAGAAGAGGATTTTAAGCCAGATAACACAGACTGTAGTTCGGACAATGAGAAGATTATCTCATTATTGTTGATGTTAGACGGGACTGGAATCGGTGGGCATATTGCATTTTCATTAGGAACAAAAGGAGGAGCTAGCATATCAGAGAAAACTTCTAACCATGATAGAGAGTTATCAGAAATGTTGCTATCAGAAAGAAGAGATCCACGAAATTTTTTTATATTTTTCCAAACTATTGTTACTGGTGTATTAGGGGACATGGATTCACAAAATTTTTTCCATCCACTTTTTTTCTTTTTGGAAAGAAGTCTCCTTGTTTGAGCAGAGGTTTTTTGAAATAGTATAAAATTATCGGTTGTCATACAGTGATTGTAAAATTTTTCTGCAGCTTTTCTCTTTTTAATCATAGTGGTGCATTCAGCATCCCACCATGGAGGGGAGGATAGGTTCTTGCTGTAGGGTTTTTTGATTGGGATAAATAAGTCAGCTGCTTCAGTTATAAATTGTACCAATAAAGAGTAAGAAGTTATTGGGTTGGTTGAGGGGTCAACCTGCATTTGGGTAAATTTAGTATCTAAAAATTTAGTGAAATTAGACCAATCTGCATCTTGGAGCTTATATTTAAGGAGGGGCGTAGTGGAGGGAAAAGGAATGACCGCATAGGGTTTGGTAATAAGAATGGGAAAGTGATCACTTCCATATGTTTCATTGAGAGTTTTCCAAGAAAGCTGAGGGGCTAGACTAGAAGAACAAGCTGTTAGCTCGACAGCAGACCTAGGGTCTAGTCCTGGATATACTCTATGAGTAGGTGAACCATTGTTGATGATGCAAGCATTGATATCTTCAAAAATTTGAATAAGCTCTGAAGAGTATACATCACAAAAATGTGACCCCCAAGATACATGATGTGAATTAAAATCACCTGTAATAATAAAAGGGGGAGGTAACAAAGAAAAGAGAGAGGATAGTTCATGAATTAAGTGAGTATTTGGATGAGGGATATATATTGAAATAATGTTGATTCCTGCAACTATTCATATCCCTTGGGGATTCTAGGGATGGGGCGGGGAGATTTGAAAACGGTTTTTCTATATGCCTGTGACATGGTGGGGAGGTTGAAGGAGGTAGTAGATGTAGGTGAAAGCTGAGTAGAGGCCACTTCAGAATATGGTTTTTGAAGATTGTTCAAACGAATAGATGGGATTTTGGCTGACGCTTCTATATAGGATATATTTTGTTCTAACATCATAACTTTGATAGATTTCTGTCTATGGTGTTCTGGACAATTATTGTTATTAGCAAAGTGATTTTTGGAGCATAACAGACAAGTGGCTTCGCTTTCAGGAACAGAACAACTTGCTCCAGTATGCTCTTGGGCACAACGGAAGCAGCGTGGTTTAGAGCGGCATTGATCAGCTACGTGGCCAAATCGACAACACTGTTTGCACTGGATGGTGGGGAGTTGATAAGTTTCAACAGCAAGGGATGTGAAGAATGCATATACGTATTTGGGGAGTATCTGGCCTTCAAATATCAAAACAATAGATTGAGTAGGAACCCAAATTGGGGATGATGACCCTTCAGTAAAAGTTTTTCTCTGAAGACGGCGAGCTTTTAGGATTTTACCACAACCAGGGGGAAGCTCAATAGCTTCTGCAAGTTCTTCCATTGACCAATCCGCAGGGACACCGCGGATGACACCCATTCGAGAAACATTATAAGATGGAATAGTAGCAATCAACTTTTCTTTTGCGAGCATTGGATTATTAAGGAATTTGTTAGCCTCATCTGCTGAGCAGAATTCAATAGAGATGCGATTTCTACCAACACTTTTGACTCCTCCTTTTTTAATGTTTCCTATATTATTTTTAGACAAGCATAAACCTATTTTAATTGGTTGAAGTGATAGCCCTATTCTAGGGTCTGTCGAAGACCGGGAGATGTGGACAATGAAAGGGCCTTGATCATTTGGCCCATACGTTCTAAGATTTTGTTCTAGGCAGGGATGTTTATATATAGTATTTATTGAAGCTGTTAAATCAACTACAGAATTCTTTTTATATAATACTGGATCATATGTTCGAGTCTCAGCATGTCTTTTTTTACCACGATCACAATCATTATTATCACTTAATCCAAAGCACATGTCTTCATCGGGAGGGTCAGGGGGTTTCTCACGGGGAGACCCCGTTTCGTCACCCATAATTGAGTGTATTGTTCGAAATAACTATATCTTATAAACGTAATCTACTTACAACAGAGGAATCCACCACCACAAAATAAAGGAATTAAGGAAAATAAACCAAATACCGGAAAGCACTCACAAGTACGTGTTAACCATTCGACCGTTGACCATAGACTACGTTAAATCTTACTAAAACGCTAACAAAATGTATTTTCCATGTACCCACAAGTATACAATCTCAAAACATACCTTTCTTAGGTACTGTAATCACATCTTTAACTGTAATCAACTTTCCAAGACTTCATCAAATTACAACAATTATAAAAATAATAAAGACGTATTTATTTACACATAGAAAAGTATATGAAAACTCCTCATATATAAAATTAAAAATTATATTTTGTAAAATATTAAAAATTTTGTTTTTGAAACTCTTTATCAGTAGCCTAATTTTATTTATTTGGATCGTTCGAGGACTTAAATATTATTAATACTATAGATGACTATGAAATAACGAAACTTGAAGTTTGCGAACCGGAACATTGCAAAAATGTTATACTGAACCCTAATTTATACCTAAAAATTTTACAACAAAACATTAGGAGTATAAACAAAAATTATAATAATTTTAATGCTTTATTGGGAAGATTAGAATTAACTTGTGACATTATAATTCTCTCCGAATGTTGGCTCTCACATGTTACTAACCTACCTTATATGCCAGGATATTCTACCTTCAGTACAACTTCTAACTATAATCAAAACGACGGTGTAGTAGTTTTGATTAATAATGATCTTGTCTTTAAAATTGAAGAGCCAAATATTTTAGAGGCAAATTGTTTACTTTTAAAAATAAATAATGACACCGTTATAATTGCCATTTATAGACCCCCCAGTTTTCATAACATTGACAATTTTATTCAATCTCTGCATAATATACTTGTAAAACACACTCATCACAAAAATATCCTAGTTATAGGGGATATAAATATTAATATTGCAGACCTAAACCAAACAACATCCAGCTATCTCGAAACTTTATCTTTCCTTGGTTTGACCCTTGCTTACTATACACCTACTAGAGGTAATAGCTGTTTAGATCATATCATTTTAAAAACGAAATTAAATTCACATACTTTTATTTTGCAATCTGCCATAACAGACCATGAACCTGTGTTCTTTTGTTTAAATACAAAAAAATGTTTGATACAATCGAAAATAAAACTTAAACAAAAAATTAATTATGAGACTTTACTTGAAGGCTGCAATAATTTTGATTTCAATATAATATTTAAAAATGATGAGAATCCAAGTCAATCCATTAACTTTATTATTGAAAACTTACAAAAATTGATTTAAAAAAATTCTATTAACATTAAAATACCTAGAAGTAAAATAACAATAAAACCATGGATAACAATAGGATTACTTAGGTGCATAAGAACAAGAGACAGAATGCACTTTAAATTAAAAAAAGACCTTTATAATGAGATACTAAGAATCACATACTTAAGATATAGAAACTATTGTAATAACATTCTTAAAAAATGTAAAAGAAATTATGAAAGCAACGAATTAAAAATAGCAGGTAATGATAATAAAAAAATTTGGAGTGCTATAAAAAAAAAAAATAATCTTGACCATCCTAAAAATTCACCGCTGGAACTTCTCAAAGCTAAAATAAGTCCCCTTAAATCTGTAAACGCGGTGAATGAATACTTTGCTAAAATAGGTGCTGAATTAGCGAATAAAATTCCACAAAATATTCCCTTACTTCCGCTAAAAATAAATAAAAGAACATCAAAGTGTAACTCGTTTGTTCTCCTAAACACTAGTGAAGAAGAAATCGGAAGGCACATTTTCCTTAAGTCAGACAGCGGTGCAGGATGGGATGGGATCTCTGCTAGAGTATTAAAGCTTCTTAAAGACTTAATTGTACGCCCCCTTACACATATTTTTAATGTATGTATATCAAAAGGCATCTTTCCTCCTTCATTAAAGAAATCTATAGTCATTCCCATTTTTAAAACTGGCGAAAGAGGCTGTATCTCAAATTATCGTCCTATTTCAATATTACCTTCCCTCTCTAAGATCTTTGAAAAGATTATTAACTGTAGGCTTATTAAATATCTTGAAGCAAATGAAATAATTTCGAATGCTCAATACGGTTTTAGAAAGGGAAAGTCAACAACTGATGCTGTACACGCCTTAACAAGTTATATTGTTGAGAAAT
Organism: Parnassius glacialis; assembly: GCA_033319125.1. Lineage (NCBI taxonomy): Eukaryota > Metazoa > Arthropoda > Insecta > Lepidoptera > Papilionidae > Parnassius > Parnassius glacialis. The sequence continues at coordinate 26,424,236 of JAVANC010000001.1, read as the reverse complement.
TGGATAGTAAAAAAAAATGTCTTACCATTTTTATTGACCTCCAAAAAGCGTCTCTTTCAATAAGTTTACTGAAAAACTAGAAAATTTGGGCATAAGAGGTAAACAGTTACTTCTTCTTATGGATTATTTACATAATCGAACACAGCGTGTTAGGATAGGTAACATATTAAGCGATGAACAACCAATTAGTTATGGCATCCCACAAGGCAGTATACTTGGCCCAACGCTGTTTTTATGCTACATTAATGAACTTTGTAACTTAAATATAAAAAATTGTAAAATAATATCGTATGCCGATGATACTACACTAACTTTTTATGGGGATTCATGGGACGAAGTTTTTAATATTGCCCAAGAAGGTTTTAATATCGTCTGTCAGTGGCTAGCCATAAATTCACTTTCACTTAATGTTGACAAAACCAAATATATTACGTTTTCGATTCGCAAATTACCAAAATATATTAACAATTATAAAATTATAGCTCATTCATGTTATCAATTTCCTAGTTCAAACTGCAACTGCTTTAATATAATAAATACACAAGAAATTAAATACTTAGGTATAACAATAGATAATAATCTTAAATTCAAAGCACACATAAGAAATTTAACTCAAAAAGTCAGAAAACTTACTTACATTTGTAAAAATTTAAGACATGTCACCAATTGGACTTTGTTAAAAACTGTTTATATATCTTTGTGCCAATCTATATTAACCTACGGTATTACCGTTTGGGGAGGTTCCAATAAGACACACATGCTTGAATTGGAAAGAGCTCAACGAATGATTCTAAAAGTTGCACTTTATAAACCAAAATTATTTTCAACTACCAGTTTATTCAAGGAAGTTAAAGTGCTTACAGTACGGCAATTATATATATTGTCTACAATTTAAAAAAAACACACTTGCACTGAGTTCACAACTAACTTAATACAAACCAGGAGAAGAAATTATGAGGTATGCGAAACGATACAAGTAAAATCTACTTTCGCCCAAAAGTTTTATGGGTACAGAATAGGCAGGTTATATAATAAAATTAATAGACAACACTCAATTTTTCAACTAACAAAATATAATTGTAAAAAAAAGTTAACAGATTGGCTTATGAGGTTAGATTACGAAGAAACAGAGAATTTACTGAAATAGCGGAATAGTGAGATAGAAACACACACACACACACACACACACGCGCGCGCGCGCACGCACACACACACACCCACACACACACACACATATTATTAACTTAAGTTATTAAAGTTCTTTTGTTAAATTAAATTGTTAATTAATTATTTTTGCCCTTCCTCAGGTAGCACTTAATAATTAACTATAAAGCTTCATTTTGACCCCGTTTACTTTTAACTTGTGTTGTATTGTCTTGCTGTAGTTAATACTCACTGTAACACAATGTATCTTTTTGTAATCTTAAGAAAGAGCGGGGTCTCCTAACACAAGTATTCATACTTAAAAGGAGATTCCGGCCATTAGTAATGTAACAATGATGTAAAAGATACTGAATAAAGATTTTTTCATTTTCATTTTCATTTTTTCATTTAAGAATAGGGGGCCAGCTTTTGTTAGACCAATAGGAGTTGTTTACAACTAATAGTAGCAAGGATTCTAGTTTACGATGTAGGGGGTGAGATGTTAGTTGTAGTGTTTTTGAGATAAATCTATCAGCTAAAAACTGTCTTCGTAAAGAGAGAGGGGGATCAACACATTCTACTTGTAAGGCATTTTTAGGAGTTGATTTCATTGCGCCTGTGATAACACGTAAACATCTTGTTTGGATAGCTTCAAGCCTACTAAGGGCCGATTTGTTGCAGGGCTCCAGGAGAAAAGAACCATAGTCGAAGTGACTACGGATGATGGCATTGTATAGGATTTTTTGACACATGGGGTGAGAACCCCACCATACGCCAGAGAGAGATCTAAGAATGTTAACACCTTTTTCTTATTTGTCACTGATGTAATTAAAGTGAGCAGTACCGGTCATATGACAATCTAAGTAAATACCTAAAAATTTAACTTTGTTAACAACTGGAATAGATTCACCATTATATGAGATATCAATAGTAGGGATAACACGTTTTCTGCTAAATGTTATTATTTTGCTTTTAGAAGGTGAAAGAGAGAGGCCATGGTCAGTAAGCCATTGATTAAGATAATATAAGCCTCTGTTAAGATGATGGGAGGCAGTTGGGATATCAGGAGCCGTTACATAGATAGCAAGATCATCTGCATATTGTAATATGTCACAGAAAGACGAAATTGAATGTTCCAGGTCATATGTGTAAATATTATAAAGAATAGGGCTTAAAACCGAGCCCTGTGGTAGACCCTTCCAAATTGTTCTGGGCGAGCTTAAGATTCCTTTATAGCGAATTTCGATAGATCGTCCCATGAATAGATTGTAAATGAAGTGAACAGTCTTCGCAGGGATCATCAGATGAAGCATTTTCTGCCTGAGCACCGGAAGGAGAACACTGTCATAGGCAGATGATATATCAAGGAAACAACACACCAAGTATTCATTTTTAGAAAAAGCCAACCTAATATCTGTAGTTAGGATACTCAAACTATCTAATGTGCTTTTCCCTTTTCGAAAACCGAATTGACTTTTTGCAAGGATGTTATTATGTTCCAAAAACCATTCAAGTCTGTTTTTAATTAAATGTTCTAAAATTTTACAAAAAGTAGATGAAAGAGCAATTGGACGGTATGAAGAAGCTTCTTTAGGATCTTTTCCGGGTTTAAGGATAGGTATAACAATTTGGTTTGACCAAGACAGAGGAATATTAGAAGATATGTAGATATTGTTTAGAATTTGAAGAAGAATTAATTTTCCCTTAAGACTTAATTTACATAAACATGCATAGGGTATGCCATCTTCTCCTGGAGAAGAGGATTTTAAGCCAGATAACACAGACTGTAGTTCGGACAATGAGAAGATTATCTCATTATTGTTGATGTTAGACGGGACTGGAATCGGTGGGCATATTGCATTTTCATTAGGAACAAAAGGAGGAGCTAGCATATCAGAGAAAACTTCTAACCATGATAGAGAGTTATCAGAAATGTTGCTATCAGAAAGAAGAGATCCACGAAATTTTTTTATATTTTTCCAAACTATTGTTACTGGTGTATTAGGGGACATGGATTCACAAAATTTTTTCCATCCACTTTTTTTCTTTTTGGAAAGAAGTCTCCTTGTTTGAGCAGAGGTTTTTTGAAATAGTATAAAATTATCGGTTGTCATACAGTGATTGTAAAGTTTTTCTGCAGCTTTTCTCTTTTTAATCATAGTGGTGCATTCAGCATCCCACCATGGAGGGGAGGATAGGTTCTTGCTGTAGGGTTTTTTGATTGGGATAAATAAGTCAGCTGCTTCAGTTATAAATTGTACCAATAAAGAGTAAGAAGTTATTGGGTTGGTTGAGGGGTCAACCTGCATTTGGGTAAATTTAGTATCTAAAAATTTAGTGAAATTAGACCAATCTGCATCTTGGAGCTTATATTTAAGGAGGGGCGTAGTGGAGGGAAAAGGAATGACCGCATAGGGTTTGGTAATAAGAATGGGAAAGTGATCACTTCCATATGTTTCATTGAGAGTTTTCCAAGAAAGCTGAGGGGCTAGACTAGAAGAACAAGCTGTTAGCTCGACAGCAGACCTAGGGTCTAGTCCTGGATATACTCTATGAGTAGGTGAACCATTGTTGATGATGCAAGCATTGATATCTTCAAAAATTTGAATAAGCTCTGAAGAGTATACATCACAAAAATGTGACCCCCAAGATACATGATGTGAATTAAAATCACCTGTAATAATAAAAGGGGGAGGTAACAAAGAAAAGAGAGAGGATAGTTCATGAATTAAGTGAGTATTTGGATGAGGGATATATATTGAAATAATGTTGATTCCTGCAACTATTCATATCCCTTGGGGATTCTAGGGATGGGGCGGGGAGATTTGAAAACGGTTTTTCTATATGCCTGTGACATGGTGGGGAGGTTGAAGGAGGTAGTAGAAGTAGGTGAAAGCTGAGTAGAGGCCACTTCAGAATATGGTTTTTGAAGATTGTTCAAACGAATAGATGGGATTTTGGCTGACGCTTCTATATAGGATATATTTTGTTCTAACATCATAACTTTGATAGATTTCTGTCTATGGTGTTCTGGACAATTATTGTTATTAGCAAAGTGATTTTTGGAGCATAACAGACAAGTGGCTTCGCTTTCAGGAACAGAACAACTTGCTCCAGTATGCTCTTGGGCACAACGGAAGCAGCGTGGTTTAGAGCGGCATTGATCAGCTACGTGGCCAAATCGACAACACTGTTTGCACTGGATGGTGGGGAGTTGATAAGTTTCAACAGCAAGGGATGTGAAAAATGCATATACGTATTTGGGGAGTATCTGGCCTTCAAATATCAAAACAATAGATTGAGTAGGAACCCAAATTGGGGATGATGACCCTTCAGTAAAAGTTTTTCTCTGAAGACGGCGAGCTTTTAGGATTTTACCACAACCAGGGGGAAGCTCAATAGCTTCTGCAAGTTCTTCCATTGACCAATCCGCAGGGACACCGCGGATGACACCCATTCGAGAAACATTATAAGATGGAATAGTAGCAATTAACTTTTCTTTTGCGAGCATTGGATTATTAAGGAATTTGTTAGCCTCATCTGCTGAGCAGAATTCAATAGAGATGCGATTTCTACCAACACTTTTGACTCCTCCTTTTTTAATGTTTCCTATATTATTTTTAGACAAGCATAAACCTATTTTAATTGGTTGAAGTGATAGCCCTATTTTAGGGTCTGTCGAAGACCGGGAGATGTGGACAATGAAAGGGCCTTGATCATTTGGCCCATACGTTCTAAGATTTTGTTCTAGGCAGGGATGTTTATATATAGTATTTATTGAAGCTGTTAAATCAACTACAGAATTCTTTTTATATATTACTGGATCATATGTTCGAGTCTCAGCATGTCTTTTTTTACCACGATCACAATCATTATTATCACTTAATCCAAAGCACATGTCTTCATCGGGAGGGTCAGGGGGTTTCTCACGGGGAGACCCCGTTTCGTCACCCATAATTGAGTGTATTGTTCGAAATAACTATATCTTATAAACGTAATCTACTTACAACAGAGGAATCCACCACCACAAAATAAAGGAATTAAGGAAAATAAACCAAATACCGGAAAGCACTCACAAGTACGTGTTAACCATTCGACCGTTGACCATAGACTACGTTAAATCTTACTAAAACGCTAACAAAATGTATTTTCCATGTACCCACAAGTATACAATCTCAAAACATACCTTTCTTAGGTACTGTAATCACATCTTTAACTGTAATCAACTTTCCAAGACTTCATCAAATTACAACAATTATAAAAATAATAAAGACGTATTTATTTACACATAGAAAAGTATATGAAAACTCCTCATATATAAAATTAAAAATTATATTTTGTAAAATATTAAAAATTTTGTTTTTGAAACTCTTTATCAGTAGCCTAATTTTATTTATTTGGATCGTTCGAGGACTTAAATATTATTAATACTATAGATGACTATGAAATAACGAAACTTGAAGTTTGCGAACCGGAACATTGCAAAAATGTTATACTGAACCCTAATTTATACCTAAAAATTTTACAACAAAACATTAGGAGTATAAACAAAAATTATAATAATTTTAATGCTTTATTGGGAAGATTAGAATTAACTTGTGACATTATAATTCTCTCCGAATGTTGGCTCTCACATGTTACTAACCTACCTTATATGCCAGGATATTCTACCTTCAGTACAACTTCTAACTATAATCAAAACGACGGTGTAGTAGTTTTGATTAATAATGATCTTGTCTTTAAAATTGAAGAGCCAAATATTTTAGAGGCAAATTGTTTACTTTTAAAAATAAATAATGACACCGTTATAATTGCCATTTATAGACCCCCCAGTTTTCATAACATTGACAATTTTATTCAATCTCTGCATAATATACTTGTAAAACACACTCATCACAAAAATATCCTAGTTATAGGGGATATAAATATTAATATTGCAGACCTAAACCAAACAACATCCAGCTATCTCGAAACTTTATCTTTCCTTGGTTTGACCCTTGCTTACTATACACCTACTAGAGGTAATAGCTGTTTAGATCATATCATTTTAAAAACGAAATTAAATTCACATACTTTTATTTTGCAATCTGCCATTACAGACCATGAACCTGTGTTCTTTTGTTTAAATACAAAAAAATGTTTGATACAATCGAAAATAAAACTTAAACAAAAAATTAATTATGAGACTTTACTTGAAGGCTGCAATAATTTTGATTTCAATATAATATTTAAAAATGATGAGAATCCAAGTCAATCCATTAACTTTATTATTGAAAACTTACAAAAATTGATTTAAAAAAATTCTATTAACATTAAAATACCTAGAAGTAAAATAACAATAAAACCATGGATAACAATAGGATTACTTAGGTGCATAAGAACAAGAGACAGAATGCACTTTAAATTAAAAAAAGACCTTTATAATGAGATACTAAGAATCACATACTTAAGATATAGAAACTATTGTAATAACATTCTTAAAAAATGTAAAAGAAATTATGAAAGCAACGAATTAAAAATAGCAGGTAATGATAATAAAAAAATTTGGAGTGCTATAAAAAAAAAATAATCTTGACCATCCTAAAAATTCACCGCTGGAACTTCTCAAAGCTAAAATAAGTCCCCTTAAATCTGTAAACGCGGTGAATGAATACTTTGCTAAAATAGGTGCTGAATTAGCGAATAAAATTCCACAAAATATTCCCTTACTTCCGCTAAAAATAAATAAAAGAACATCAAAGTGTAACTCGTTTGTTCTCCTAAACACTAGTGAAGAAGAAATCGGAAGGCACATTTTCCTTAAGTCAGACAGCGGTGCAGGATGGGATGGGATCTCTGCTAGAGTATTAAAGCTTCTTAAAGACTTAATTGTACGCCCCCTTACACATATTTTTAATGTATGTATATCAAAAGGCATCTTTCCTCCTTCATTAAAGAAATCTATAGTCATTCCCATTTTTAAAACTGGCGAAAGAGGCTGTATCTCAAATTATCGTCCTATTTCAATATTACCTTCCCTCTCTAAGATCTTTGAAAAGATTATTAACTGTAGGCTTATTAAATATCTTGAAGCAAATGAAATAATTTCGAATGCTCAATACGGTTTTAGAAAGGGAAAGTCAACAACTGATGCTGTACACGCCTTAACAAGTTATATTGTTGAGAAATTGGATAGTAAAAAAAAATGTCTTACCATTTTTATTGACCTCCAAAAAGCGTCTCTTTCAATAAGTTTACTGAAAAACTAGAAAATTTGGGCATAAGAGGTAAACAGTTACTTCTTCTTATGGATTATTTACATAATCGAACACAGCGTGTTAGGATAGGTAACATATTAAGCGATGAACAACCAATTAGTTATGGCATCCCACAAGGCAGTATACTTGGCCCAACGCTGTTTTTATGCTACATTAATGAACTTTGTAACTTAAATATAAAAAATTGTAAAATAATATCGTATGCCGATGATACTACACTAACTTTTTATGGGGATTCATGGGACGAAGTTTTTAATATTGCCCAAGAAGGTTTTAATATCGTCTGTCAGTGGCTAGCCATAAATTCACTTTCACTTAATGTTGACAAAACCAAATATATTACGTTTTCGATTCGCAAATTACCAAAATATATTAACAATTATAAAATTATAGCTCATTCATGTTATCAATTTCCTAGTTCAAACTGCAACTGCTTTAATATAATAAATACACAAGAAATTAAATACTTAGGTATAACAATAGATAATAATCTTAAATTCAAAGCACACATAAGAAATTTAACTCAAAAAGTCAGAAAACTTACTTACATTTGTAAAAATTTAAGACATGTCACCAATTGGACTTTGTTAAAAACTGTTTATATATCTTTGTGCCAATCTATATTAACCTACGGTATTACCGTTTGGGGAGGTTCCAATAAGACACACATGCTTGAATTGGAAAGAGCTCAACGAATGATTCTAAAAGTTGCACTTTATAAACCAAAATTATTTTCAACTACCAGTTTATTCAAGGAAGTTAAAGTGCTTACAGTACGGCAATTATATATATTGTCTACAATTTTAAAAAAACACACTTGCACTGAGTTCACAACTAACTTAATACAAACCAGGAGAAGAAATTATGAGGTATGCGAAACGATACAAGTAAAATCTACTTTCGCCCAAAAGTTTTAGGGGTACAGAATAGGCAGGTTATATAATAAAATTAATAGACAACACTCAATTTTTCAACTAACAAAATATAATTGTAAAAAAAAGTTAACAGATTGGCTTATGAGGTTAGATTACGAAGAAACAGAGAATTTACTGAAATAGCGGAATAGTGAGATAGAAACACACACACACACACACACGCGCGCGCGCACGCACACACACACACACACACACACACACACACACACACACACACACACACACACACACACAAACACACACACACACACACACACACACAAACACACACACACACTCATGTATATTTATATATGTATACGTATATGATTTTATATAACATTTTGATTATATACTTCAATTTTAAACATATTGCATGCTATACTATATATTCATTATGCCTTTTATTGTTATTTTCACCTAAAAAATCTTATATTCGATCTTCACAGGCAACGATCACTTCATGTCTAGGTATATATTCATCGAATTGTAAAAAAGCCAAGAGGGGGAGCCAAGAGACCCATAGCACAGGGTTACCTAGTTTGGGCTCCTGTCTCCCACAACAACTTAAAACTCTTAAACTATTTATGTAAGAATTGAAACTGTATAAAAAGTGGGAGAAATAAATAAATATTATTAAATATTATTATTATATATATAGGATTTATAAAAATATAATATGACTAATTGGGTAGTGGTTTTGTGATTATGTAGGCGATATGCTTATCTATTGCTTTTTGCACAATTTTCTATCTAAATCTATATATATTTTAGTATAAAATTAGGACCACTTAGCTTACTTACTCGAAGATAACAGAAATAACACTGTGTACAAATAGTAGGTAGTTACAAATAATACTGTGTACTTACAAGAAGTAAAAATTATATAAACACATTTTTTTATTTTTACAACACACTAAACACATATGATGGAATATAACTTCTAAGTCTTCTTAGTTTTAATTTGTAATGGTCTGGATTCCGCAACGCGTACTTATTCAAGTCATCCTCATAGAAAAGGACCAATCTTAGCTCCCCGAGGAATTTCAGCAACTTCTTAATATCACTAAACATCTCAGTATACCTTATACCAGTTTAAAACATAAAAATATTTATCAAAAATCTTAGAACAAATATGCAAAAACAATTAGTGGAATCTCCACGATTTATTTATTGAATTTTTTATGTATGGAAAAAATAACAAACCAAAGAACTTTTAAAAATAATTTGAAAATGTGCTAAATACGAGTAAATGAATATAAGAGTAGATATAAGAGTGAATGTTCAAAGAAAAAATTGTAACTACTTACACATTTGAATCTAGATAAGAACTTTAAATTAATATAATTAATTAAATGAGCAGTTTATTACATTATTTGCTTACACTTAAGAAACATGACATTATATATATCATCATCATCATTACAGCCCTTCACAAGTCCACTGCTGAACATAGGCCTCCCCCAAAGAATGCCACAAAGCACGGTCCTGAGCCACCTGCATCCATCGACTTCCTGCATGTCTTACCAGGTCGTCACTCCATCTCGTGGGGGGACGCCCTACACTTCGCCTACAGGTACAAGGCTGCCACTCGAGAACCTTTCTTCCCCATCGGTTATCAGTTCTTCGAGCTATATGGCCGGCCCACTGCCACTTCAGCTTACTAATCCGTTGGGCTATGTCGGTTACTCTGGTTCTACTGCGGATGTCCTTATTCCTAAGTTTATCACGCAGAGAAACTCCGAGCATAGCCCTCTCCATAGCTCGCTGAGCGACCTTGAGCTTCCTCATACGGCCAGCAGTGAAGGACCACGTCTCAGTTCCGTAAGTCATCACTGGCAACACGCACTGGTTGTACAATTTCGTTTTAAGTTTTTGAGGTATGTCTGACGAGAAGATGTGTCGTAGTATCCCGAACGCTGCCCAGCCAAGTTCAATCCGTCGATTGACCTCTCGGTCGAAGTTGGACTAACCTAGTCGGACTATTTGTCCCAGGTAAACATACTCGTCAACAACTTCGAGCTTAGTGCTCCTAACAACTACCGGCATAGGTGTGACATGGACATTAAACATAATCTTTGTTTTGTCCATGTTCATCTTAAGACCTATCCGTTGGGAGACACTATTGAGGTCATTGAGCATAGTGCTTAGGTCCTCCAGCGATTCTGCCATAAAGACTGTATCGTCGGTAAATCGAAGGTGAGTGATGTACTCGCCATTGATGTTAATACCGTATCCTTTCCAGTCCAGAAGCTTAAAAACGTCTTCCAATGCAGCGGTGAAGAGTTTCGGGGATATAAAATCACCCTGTCTTTCACCTCTCTGCAATTGGATAGGTTTCGTACTCTGGTTCTGTACTCGGATAGCCATCGTAGCTCTACAGTACAAACACTTCAGCACTTCGATATACCGACAGTCAACTTGGCACCGCTGAAGGGCCTGCAGCACCGCCCAAATTTCGACGGAATCAAAGGCTTTCTCATAGTCCACATACGCCAGACATAGTGACAAATTGTACTCTTCGGACTTCTGTACAATTTTCCGTAGAGTATGTATGTGATCTATGGTGCTAAAGCCCTTTTGGAAACCGGCTTGTTCGGAAGGCTAGAAGTCGTCAAGTCTGCGCACGAGACGATTCGTAATGATTCTCGAAAACAGCACGTAGACGCAGCTCAGAAGGGAAATCGGTCTGTAGTACTTCAATAGAGCGTTGTCACCTTTCTTAAAGAACAAGACCACCACACTTATGCTCCACGCCTCCGGTGCAATGCCACCATGGAGGACGGAATTAAAGAGCTTCTGAAGGACTTCAAGTACCGGTCTTCCACTCGCTTTGTGAAGCTCCGCTGTAATTCCGTCCTCGCCTGGGGCCTTGCCGTTTTTAAGGTGCTGAAGAGCCATTCTAATCACGCTCAGACTGACGTCCGGGATATCTTCGGAATAGTGTCGGATAAGACTCGCCCTTGGATCGTTTCTCACACTTACGTGTGACTCCAACGGTGACATGTACAGCTGCCCATAGAACCTCTCAATCTCACTGAAAATTTTAGGTGCCCCGGAAACGATGCTGCCACATTCGGTCTTCAGCTTTGACAGTTGGCTCTTACTGGCAGACAGATCTCTGGCAAAGACTTTGGAGCCTTGGTTCCGCTCGATCGCTTCTTCAATACGAGATGTATTGAAGTTGCGTAAGTCCCGCCGCATGCATTTGGAGATCTGTCTGTTCAGTTGCCTGTATGCTATCAAATCTATTGAAGAATGTAGCCTCATCTCCCGTCTAACGGCCACGAGATTAAGAAGGTGATCGGAGAGTTTTTGTGTTCTTTTGCGGCGGGTCTTGCAGAACTTAGCTCCGACCGCATGGACAGTTTCCACGAGCTTGTCATTCATATCGTCCCCTTCATTGCAGTTTTCTAGGCACTGAAAACGGTTTTGTAAATCGAGCTGAAAGGTTTCGGGACTTTGGATTAGAGCACGAGGGGGACGGAGCGTTGACTTCATCAGACGAGACCTCTCCAACTTAACGTTTAGGTTCAGTGTGTCTCTCACCATTCGGTAATCGCTGCCGGTTTTCACCCTCGCGATCACTGAGACATCACTGAACAGTTGTCGTCTGGTCGTCATAATGAAGTCAATCTCATTTTTGTCGAACCGTCGGGGCTCGACCAGGTCCACTTCCTGTGGGCCGCTTCTTGAAGAAAGAGTTCATCATAAAGAGTCCCTCTTTCTCCATGAAGTCGGCCAGCTGCTGGCCCCTTGGGTTCCGTTGCCCTTTTCCAGATTTCCCTACTTTCAGCTCACCGTTCTCTCTTGTGCCTAGTTTTGCATTGAAGTCTCCCATTAACACCGTATATTGGGTTTTAGAGGAATGCAAGGCTCTAGAGATATCCTCATACATTTTATTCCACCTCCTCATCGGGGTGTGCCGAGGTTGGTGCGTAAACCTGTATGACCTTCAGCGAATACCGTTTGGTGATTCTGAGTATAAGGTACGCAACTCTCGTCGACACACTCCTGATCTTTACAACGTTGTTAACGAGAGACTTGTGGACGATAAATCCGACACCTCCTTGGGACAGATGGTCGCCCTCCCGGTGATAGAGCCAGTTGCCGGATTCGAGGATTATCGTGTCCTCCCCCTCTCTTCGGACTTCGGATAATCCTATAATAAGCCAGTGCAACTTGTCTATCTCTTCTTCCAGCTCCACGATCTTCTCGTCAGTCCTCAGGGTGCGTGCGTTGTACGTTGCCAGGTCGAGTCGTCGTAGCTGGCAACCGAACCTCCACCGGAGATTCTTAGCACCCGCCGTTACCATGGTCGCCTCCGTAGCCAGGAATAGCGGGATCGCCGGGGACTGGGGGCCGTCTCTTCGTTACTTTCATGGGTGGTATATTGCCATAGTTGCCACGCTTGGCGAGCGGGTTGGCAACCGCAGTTTTTTTATTGTTATTTTGGCTATTATCAGGAAGATGCTGCTGCCCATCTCCCGCCTGTTTCCCTTTGTCGCCTTTTACGACGCCCACGGGAGGATATGGGGTAGTGGATATTCTTAACCGCCACTACACTGCATATATATATACAACCAAATTAAATAAAAGTATAATTTAGCAACTAAAGCAACCAATCAAACATTTGCAACGTTTGATTGGTTGCTTAGTCACTGAACATCGTTAGTCAATCAATCAAATGTTCATGAAATCCAATTAATTTGCTAAGGCCCCTTTGTCATCTTGTACGTTGTAAAATGAAAAAGTTTCTAAGAAAACTGTTTATTTGAGCTTCACGTTAACCTGATGTATTTCTATTAATTGACTTTAACGACACCCACGGGAAGAAATCTAGTGATCGATACATTTTGACGTCTAGGTAAGGCATGGCTTTTTAAATAAACGGCCTTAATGGCATTATATTTCTAATGCGATTATGAATAAAGATCACTAAAAGTTTATATTGTTTTTTCAATAATTCGACGGCTTCTTGGCGCAGTGGCTTAGCAATGAGTTGCAGCGCTGAGGGCCGCGGGTTCGAAGTCCTCACGGAACAAGGATTTGTATAGCCTACAAATAATTGTTCCGGGTCTGGATGTTTGTCCATGGAAAATTTATGTATGTAAACTGTCACCACGATACAGGAGATATTTCTAGTGTGTGGGTAATCTTGTTTAAAAAAAGAAAAAAGAAAAGAAAAAAACATGGGCTTTTGAACGTAATGCAAATCTTCATTTTTATTTACACTTGGTGGGAAAATAACTTTACATAAAAAACTGTAAGCTTTAATGAAATTTTAGTAACTGTAATTTTATGCTCAGAATTTTAATAAGAAATCTTAATTAACCTTAATTTGCTTTAACTGTGAAAACGCCATGTAAAAATATGGAATATTAAATATTCCTTAAAAAAAAGAAACAAAGTAAAACTGACTTCATAAAAAAATATATTCCACTTTTCGTGTTTAAAAACAGAAAAAAATTCGTTGACCTTTTTGAAATCGCTATTTTATTCTAATAAAATAAAAATTAACTGCTTAGTTTTGATTACGGCACATTATTAACATTCCACCTCTCTGTGACACTTAATATTTACGTAATATTTAGCTTTATTAAGTAGTAATATAAAACAATATCTATATTTTATAATATTGAGCTATCGAATCCTTGACTTATAGTCATCTATTATGCTCGAAAATGTGCAGGATATCAAACAAAAGATAGGTTTGAAAGGCAAACAAAGGATAGTAGGAGTATAATAGTTATCAATTTCGGGATTCTCACATACTAAAATATAGCTATGTTATTTAACTGAAAAATGTTCAATCTCTATAGACAATAATATTTGTTATTTTACAATCCTGGTGAAATTGTCATATATGAGTAAGGATTAACCAAAAGTTACAAAATTTTTATAGGTAGCAGAACCACACCGCAGCGTGATCAGCACGATTAGGTCAGCTTGACTGCTTGTACTCACATAATATGAGCGTGAAATAGTAGCTAACTGTTGAACGAAGAAAACCTAGGACTATTTTTATTTGTAAGAATGCATTTTATCTTAAACCTCAGGGGTAACAACGCATATGCATTTTTTTATATGATAAGGGTGACAAACGAGCACACAGTCCACCTGATGGTTAGTGGTTGCTGCGGCCCATGGAAATCTACATCTATCCTCGATTACAAATCAAAATGTGGATGCGTTGTCACCCGTGAGGTCTAAGATGGAATGCCTCATTTCCAGTAAAAAGGGTCTCCGGCCACCTGCACTCACCAAGCGAAACGCAGAGGTAAACTTCTACTTCACGCTGGTTTTCTGTGAGGTCGTGGTACCACCCCGGTTCGAGCCAGCCCATCCGTGCAACAGCAAAAGCTGCCGCGTGGCTCTACCACTGTTGAAATCTGTTTTGAAATTTTGTTTCTTAATCAAGGATATATATAGATATCTATGAGTCACGGCGTCCACTTACCATCAGGTGGACCTTGTGCTCATTTCTCACTCTTACTTCTGGTGTTATATTTGATTTTCATCGTTCCATGCTTCAATCTGGTTTCGAGTTACAAAAATTTTCTTTTTCGTCAACAGCTATCATGTAGATATAGAAAAAAAAAGTGTTTGATGCTTAACTATTGAAACGTCTTATTAATGACTGATGGCTACCTGTCCAATTTATGAAAAGCAATCAATGCCATTCTGTTTTCTTTGAAGGCCCACTTTATAAAGCAATTTAACTATCATGGTAAAATGAGAAGTAGATCAAATCGACCGAAAGCGAGACATAAAGTTATTTTAAATACAATATTTAAATATTTTAAAAACCTTTACGATGTGATTTACTGTCGGTTATACGGTAAAGATGTGAGTATGCATAAAATAGTGATTTAAATATGGATTTCACGATTAATTCAGTATTAGTATTCAAGGCATGATTTACTTTGAACAAAATGGACAATTTTGAATAAATAAAAGCGGATGAACTTTTATAAAATAATTGAAAACTGAGATCGCTGTCGATATGAGACTTGTGAGCTGTGGGTATCATATTATTGTTATGATTTTCTTGAGAATATAAGATGATAAAATATGCCTAATTACTTACAATTAATATTTACCGAAATGATTGAATCTATAGGAACATGTAAAAAAAAATATTCAGAGGGACTTAAAATAAGTAAAAAGCAATTAAATACATTTCTGTCATGTTTAGAATTGTCTGTCTGCCTGTATATTAGTTTATAAACGTATCACGTCTAATATTTTTTCAAAGAATCGTCAAGAAAATCATAAAGCGTATCTCCGAGTTACATTAGGCTTTGTTTTATTAAAATTAATTGATTTTTTCAAATGTTATGATTAATATTCTGAAGTATGTAATATTAATCTACCTATACATTTAATTACGTATAGAAAGAAGAAATCTTCTGGTCTTTCTTACCGCATCCACCCCAGTGAAGTGTGATAAGATTGATTTTAGTCGTGGATGAGTATGCTAACACCTGCGCTTGGATGATCTCGTCGTCGGTGAAGCTATAAGTATCTGCTCCAGAACAAAGACCAGGAACTCGTGGACTATGACGGTGTCGGATGGTTTCGATTGACGCGCTATTTTGAATTATTTACGTGCAGTAGACTGTATTCATAGGCCACAAAATGTTGTAGGTTCGGCATTAGAACCGCCACATCATTATGAAGCGATGGCACTGACCGGTAGTAAAATTGCGACTATGTTCTTTTTTATAAAAGATGGGGTAAACGAGCATGCGGCTCACCTGATGGTAAGTGACTATCGCCACCCATGAATAACTGTAACACCAGGGGAGTTGAAGGTGCGTTGACGGTCTTTAGAAAGGAGTTAGCTTATATGTATACAGATTAAATAACACATGTATATTATATGTATATAGGTTATATGTATATAGATGTTAATCAAAACCGACAAAAACCACATATTTTTTAAATAATACTTACCTAAGGTAACCAATGTAGACCGTCATACATCCAATTGCTTGGACTTTCAGTTGACTATCGAACCAGACAGGTATGAAGTACAGGTTACCTCCCCTTTGAGTACATTTGACCACTGTCTGGAGAAATCTTTATCATCATATTCTTCACCTGACTACGAGTCCCAAGGTGTTCGACGAATATGGCGATATAAGTTAACTGATTAGGATGAGATGCAACACTTTTTTGCATTCTATCCTTGGCGAAAGGTCTGTTTCTCTTCTGCGGATTTGTCCAGCTGCGCGGATGCGATAACCGAAGTGTTGCGTCAAGCAATGGTGTATTTTATCCCCTTCTCTGACGCTCCCACCGGTAGCAAAGCTCACCCATGGTTTAATGCTGAATGCGCGCAAGCTGAAAAGCGCAAGCACTTAGCGTACATATCCTGGGTTGACGCTCGAAATCGGAAAGCTCCGGATATATGCTCCAAGAAGTGAACTTTTCGAAGCAGGCCGCCAAGTCCTACAAAATAGTATTACAGAAAGCTAGTCTTATCGCATTAAACATATTGGCGCAAAAGTCTCTGTCAGAACATTTACCACTAGAGCTGTTTGGTCTCTCGCCAAAGCGGTCGAAGCAAACTTCTGTCGGTCTCCACTGGTAAAAGCGGATGGTTCACTGGCGCATACAGCTAAAGAGAAAGCGGACATGTTCGCTTCTCTTTCGTCTCTACAATTCACGCCTGGACAGTTGCAAAAACATTCCACTTAGATTACCTCTTTTTTTCCCTCCCTACAGGACGTCTATGTTAGAAGTCCGTATTACAAATAAGGAGGTTCTTAAAAGACGGTATCTAAACGTGAATAAAGCTAGTGGACCAGATGGTATACCAGCTATAGTTTAAAGGCTTGTGCACCTGAGTTGTCCCCTGTGATGACACGAATTTTCCGACTTTCATTTATAACTGAAATAGTGCCAAAATCCTGGAATCTGGCCAACGTGTGGCCTGTTTCAAAAAGGGCAGCCATGCCGACCCTGCAAATTATCGGCCGATTTCAATTACCTCCATACTCTGCAAGATTATGGAGTGTATATTAAACGCCCTCTTAATGGCATACCTAGAATAGAATGACCTCCTTAGTGACCGCTTATATGGGTTTCACCGAAATAAGTCAGCTGGTGACCTTTTAGCGTACCACATGCGTATGTGGCGAGGCACTCACAAACATCGGGGAAGTACTTGCTGTTTCCCTTGATGTCCCAAAGGCCTTTGACAGAGTTTTGCACACTAGCCTTTTGGGTAAGCTTCCAGCGGGACGGCTTATCCCCTGGGCTGATTAACTGGGTAAAGGACTTTCTGAGTGAACGGTCTCTTTGGGTCGTCGTCGATGGCTGCTCATCCGATCCTGTTACGAATAACGCCGATGTTCCTCAGGCAGTCTCCGAATGGGGAGATGGCAATCTTGTGAAATTCAATGTCACCAAAACACAAGCGTGTCTCTTCGCTGCAAAAATGAGCCAGCCCATCGCGAATCCTTCTTTCCGAAATGTATCACTAGAATACACCGATCGCCTTCAGTTGTTAGGGGTTGAGATATCCTATCTAATCTGAACTTTCGGCGGTTCATTTAGTCCAAGGTCAAAGCAGTTGCAAGGAACGTAGGAATCCTCGCAAAAGTGAGGCGATATTTCACGCCGGGACAGCTGTTTACTTTATATAAAGCGCTGGCGCTGTACAGTGCCACCTAGCAGCTTTGAACTCAATGGAAAGACATGTTAAGAGGCTTATTGGTGACCCAAACTTGGATAAAAACAATCTTACCAACCTAGAACACAGGCGGAAAGCAGGAGAGTGTGCGCAGGAATTGCAACAAAATTTAATTCCTCCCTCTACCTTCCAACATCGGATAGAAAGACGTTCGGCCAGTCTGCACCCTTTCGCTGTTAACTTACAACGCATTCGTACCAAACGGTTTACTAAATCGTTCATCATGCGTACAGCAAAGGAGTGGAATAAGTTGCCAGCATGTGTTTGCATCTAATTATAGTATGCGTGTGTTCAAGGCAAGAATAAATAGGCGTTTGTCAGTGGGCCTCACGATCTTAGGCTACATAATATCATAACGTGGGATGGTAGTTAAGCACTAGCTTAGAATAATGTAAAAAAATATGTACTAATATCGGACAGACTTTAGTCACTGTTCACTTTTAATAAAAATACCTTCTTCTTCTTTACAATGTTACTGATGACTGATAATGTAGTGTTGATTTGCCATAATTGTCACGGTTAGCAGGCAGGTTGAAGATCTCAATAAAAGGCTCCTCGCAACTTTAACATTGTTGCCCATAGCCAGTCTGGATATTTTATGTCTGCTCTGACGTAACCAATATGTTTATACAGCCTTAAATCGAAAGCCATTACATTTTTATAGTGTATCTCATAGTCATATCTTAATACATCCCCAGGAGGAAACGGTGAGATGTATTCATTTATGTCGCAACTACACTGCACACAAATTATCGTCCCTCTTTATCATTAATTTTGCAATGCAGAAAACCTTATGTATTTTTTCACTAATTGTTACTCTCGTCCTTTGTTTCTTTTTATATTTTCTCGGTGAATACCTACGTTACATAGGTTTTATATTAAATATTTAAAAAAAACATTAAACGGTTACGTTACGCTCGGTGTTAAGTAATTTGTAGTGTCGTAAAAATATTACAAATATTCAAAACACATATACATTACTAAAAAAATATTTCTATGCCAAAAGTCGTGGGCACAGCTAGTATTCAATAAAAATATGACTGTCATTCTTACGCTTTTCGAATTTACTTATTTATTTCAATATATTTTTCTACTAGTTTTTTCGTGTACAACACCTTTACATTGTTAATTTTAAGCTCTTTATCTCGCCATTAATCAAGGACTCTTACCTTTTCTACCGACTTCAAAAAGCTGACGCTACTCAAATCGACTGTATGTTTATTTATGTGTGTTACATTATTACTTTTTTCTGGGTGTACCGAATTCAATGATTCTTTTTTTATTTGAAAGCTGGTGCATCTCTTATGGTCCCACATAAATTTGATCAAGGTTTGCTTAGTAGTTTTTTAGTTATTATTAATAATTTATATTGAAGTCGGTTGTCAAAAAAAATATGCCATATTTCAAGTTTGTCATTTCAAATTTCCACGGAATGAGATTACCACTTACCCAGTGTTTACTTTACGTATTATCAGAGTCCCTTACGTAAAAGAACACAAAAGTATCATGATGGTAAAATGTGTAAAGAGATGTAGAAGTGTAAGGAGGTAGCAGAGGTTGAGCCATACTGCAGCTAAATTAAGTTTGTAGTATGAATTGTTCGACTAGACCGGGGAAAGACCACGCTCTCACAGAATACCAACGTAAAATATCAGCTTAATGCTGATTTATTTCGTATGGTGTGTGTAGAGAAGAACCGGAGACCCATTTTTACTGAAAACGAGGCATTTCATTTTAGTCCTCAGGGGTGACAACGCATCTGCATTTTGATTCTCAATTGAGGAGAAATGTAGACGTCCATGGGCCGCAGCATCCACTTATCATCAGGTGGATTGTGTGCTCCTCTGTCATCCTTATTTTTCTTTTTTATTAAATATTTATTTTAACTTAAATATTCACTCATTGAATTTAACTTATTCTATAAAAAGAGGTTTTCACGTCAAAATCAATAAACTCCAAGTCCTTATAAGATCCCGTGATTGCAAATTGGGTTACAGACATAAATAAAGTAAACATTAACTTCTTATAAAGGTTTTGTTTATAAATTTTTTTTTAATATAAACCGTTACCCCCACACTAGGATTATCTCCTGTGTCGTGGAGGCAATTTACAAACATAAATTGCACAAGGACAAACATCCAGACCCGGAACAGTTATTTGTAGGCCATACAAATACTTGTTCCGTGCGGGATTCGAACCCGCGGCCCCCAGCGCAACAACTGATTGCTAAGCCACTGCGCCACGGAGCCGTCACCACGGAGCCAAATTGGATACAGCGACCTAAATTAAGTTATTTTTGCTTTCCCAGACTTCATTTACTAATGTTATTAATATGTAATTATTTCTTACAGCTTAAGTTCGGGCTCTGGAAATCTGTAGACTATTTATTTCACTACATAGGCTGCACTAAAAGTATCGAAAATGGAATATTTCCACTGTTCCTGTCATATTAAAATCTTTTTAATTGAAAACTTCTTGGTTTTAAAAATCGAATACCATATATTTATTTAAAAAAAAGATTCTCGGTCTTGTCACAAGGTTTTGTCAAACTTGTTTAGTCGTTGAGAAAATGGAATTGACTCGAGAAAATTCAAGAGCGATGATTTATTATGACTTTCGAAGTGGTTTAACACAAAAACAGTGAGCTGACCGGATGATTTCTGCATTTAATGATGAAGCACCATTTAAAACCACAATTTATTACTAGTTTGCTGAATTTTATCGTGGACGTGTCAAGCTCAGTGATGATCCCCGTCAAGGTCGTCCAAAAACTGCAGTCATCCAAGAAAACGTTGATGCTGTGCGTAAGCTAATTGAGGAAGATCGACATGTGACATACCGCTAAATTCAGGCCACTTTAGACATTGGCATAAGTCAAATACAAATTATCTTGCATGAAAAATTAGGTGTATAAAAGTTGTTTTCCCGATGGATACCGCATTCGCTCTGTGTAGAGCAAAAAGCGGCTCGCGTTACTTGGTGCGTCAGAACTCTCGAAAGATTCCACGCAGGATCCTCAAATGCTGTATACAACATCGTATCAGGTGATGAATCCTGGATATATGCGTACGAACCCGAAACAAAAAACCAGTCACAAGTTTGGGTGTTCGAAAATGAGTTAAAGCCAACAAAAATTGTTCGTTCACGGAGTGTTGGAAAAAAAATGGTGGCAACGTTTGTCTCCAAAACCGGCCATGTTACGACTATTCCTCTTGAGGAACAAAGAACGGTTAATGCAAAATGGTATGCTAATTGTTTTAACCTACTTATGATTACTATTACTTTGTTTACTGATGGTTGGATGCAATGGTGAACACACTAAAAAATTGCAATATATTCAACATCGACACTTCACAAGGTTTTGCACATACATAATATGTTGTCAGGAAATCGAACTTAGAACCCGTACGTTACGTTTGCTAAGCCACCGTCATTCTTAATTTAAGCAACACATTTTTATAACGATAAGGCTAAAATATTACAACGAATATTTTGTTTTGTATTACATTCTAATTTAAAAGTTAAGTAAATTGTCTTGTATTTTCTGCTCCCTTGTTACAAAATTTGTCCTTTGTGTTAATTTGAAACTTCTTTTATGAACAATAAAGCAGTAATTTGTTTACATTACACAAAGAAAAGTTTTGCTTGATACAAACTGTAATTTCAATATTTTTAGGGTTTAGTACCTCAAAAAGAAACCTTTGAAACGAACCACTTATAGTATCACTTCATTCTCCGTCTGTCAAGACACCTTTTTCCTAGGAATGTGTTTAGTTAATAATACGAAGTGGCGAAAAAAAATCGTTAATTTGTACCTATACAAAATATTTTTCGCGATTACAAACTAACCTTTGCTGTTGGAATATAGACGTGATGAAGTCTGTTGTATGATAGATAATTATTTTTTTACTGCAAGTGAGGTTTTTCCTTTCAATCTGAAGTGTATTTTGGTTGTAACACTGTTCAGTGCTTACCTTACACAAAATTCCCAGGTTATGCGGTCTATCTACATACATGATCAAGTTTATAGGAACCCTCAGATGGCGACTACTACTTGCATTTGTAGGGTTTTCTTTTAACATAATGACTGGTAGAGAATGCCTCAGATAATGAACTACCTCTAATATCTACTAATAGAAGTTTATATAAAAAAAAATATAACATCAATGAGAAGCTCCTTACTTATCTTATAGGTCGATACTAACTGCCTCATTAGTCTAGTGATCCCGCATTTGAGTGCTGGGTCGGACGAAACTCAGTATTTTCAGTCAAGAAATTTTCAGTAGCAACCAGGATTCACAAAGTTGGCGAAGGTGTGGCGATACTACACACCGGGACAGCTGCTTACTTTATATAAAGAGCAAGTCCGGTCGTGCATGGAGTATTGCTGCCATATATGAGCTGGTACTGCAAAATGCCACCGCGCAGCTTGGGATTCAATGAAAAGGGGCGCAATTGGTGACCCGAATTTAGTTAAAACCAATCTTACCAGCCTCGTACAAAGGCGCAAAGTAGCCAGCCTTTCGGTTTTCTATAGGATGCATTTCGGAGAGCGTGTGCAGGAACTGCATAATTTAACTTCTCCCTATTCCTTCCACCATCGGACAACCAGTCATTCCGCCAATCTCCACCCTTTTGTTGTTGACTTAAAACGCATTCGAACTAAACAGTTTGCTACTTCGTTCATCATGTGCACAACAAAGGAGTGGAATAAGTTGCCAACATCTGTGTTTCCATCCGATTACAACGTGGATGTCTTCAAAATTCTGAGCCGCGTCTACGTGCTGTTTTCGAGACTCAATTGAAATCATCCCACACGCAGACTCTAAAATGGATTTACAGGCAGAGCAAGAGCCTATCACTAGTGAATATTATATATTTAGATATGTTTTATTAATACATATATATATATATATATATATATATATATATATATATATATATATATATATATAGGGTTCCATATGGTCTACGTTGTCGTCTGTTGATGTGCTTATGCTTGCACACAACAGGTTTCAGGCCCCGGGGCATCTTCCCCATTGCCCGGATTATTATCTTGGCCCAATTCTATGAGTCGGTTCTGGAAGCCGACCTCGGCGTTGTTAGTAGAGAGCGGCGGTCGGCGGTTTGATTCCCCGGTCACCTCATAATGATGTCAAACAAATAAAAGGTCTTGGTTGGTCAATCAGGGACATTGTGGGTTGTTACTCAACTCCCTACCTATAGGGAGGAGTTCTCTTGGTAAAGGTCGCTCGTAGGGAGTCTGGGCGTATAGCGACGCGAAGTTGTTCAAGTGTGGGTGTGGCCCGTTGTCGGCGCGCTTGAACATACCGCGCCCCAGCCGGACCACAAATTATTCTATAGCTTTCATCTTAAAGTTGGCCGCTATGACGTCATTCCGGAAATAGCGAGGTGAACCGAAGATGATCCGTAGTGTTATGTTCTGCTGGGCCTGCAGCCGCTGCCTCTGTCTGTCACTCAAGAGCGCGTACCAGGTCGGAGCGGCGTATGTTAGCTTCGGTCTTATGTACATTTAGTAAATTTTAATTTTGGTTTTCCTAGGTATCTTGGGTGCCAGGACTGGACGGAGCATCGCCCGTGCACATCTGGCATTGCAGACGACGATGTCGGCGTGCGCAACATCCTATTTATCTAGCACCCAAGGTAGGTCATGGCCTTCTTATACGCAATCTCTAGGCCTCTTAGCGTCAGTGATGGTGGGAAGTTCCTATAGCGGCTGGTGAGGAGAGCGGTCATTTTCCCTACGTTCACGGCCATCCACCGCTCATCCAGCCGTGGTGGTAGGAGGTCCAGCAAGCACTGCATCTTGGCTACGGCGTGATGGGCTCTTCTGGACGATATCAAGTAGGCGCGATAAAGATCTTTCGCGTATAGAGCCAGCTCTACATCGTCCTCCTATTCGCGTAGGTGTTCTGCCAGCGTTAGTATGTCATTGGTATAGGCTACGTACGTGATCGGTGAGAGATAGCTGTCCTTTAGTGCGCCAGCTCTTATTGTTTTCACTGCGGACTCAGCATCCTCGACACCGACGTAGAACCTCCGGTCAGCTAGAAATGACGCCACTTGCCGCAGTATAGCAGTAGGGACACTTGCTTGTTCTTCTAGTTTATAAAGTATTCCAGAGTACCACACCCTATCCAACGCCTTCTCGATGTCCAAGAAGACGCCTAACGATGTTTTATCCCAGTTGTGTTCGCCCGCTATGTGGTACACCACTCTGGTCAGCTGTGTAGCTGTAGAGTCCGGGTTGCCTCTACAATGGTTCCTAGCTCTACAATTGTTCTGTTGAAAATGTAGATATTTCTCAAAATGCCGATGATACTGTTCTATATTCTACCAAAAACAGCGTAGACTGCGCGGTTGAAGTACTCTAAATTGCTTGGCAGTATTTTGATAGGTTGTTGAGTAGTTTGGATTTAATTATCTCTACAACTAAAAGTAAATTTTGTGTATTCAAAAAGGGTACCGATTTAGATGTTTTGTAAAATTTAAAATTAATAATCAATCGTTGTTATTGGTTAATGAAATCAAATATTTAGGTTTTTGGTTGGATTGTTCGCTTAGATGGGAAAACATATTAATGAGTTAACTCATAAATTTTCTGAACATATATTACTGTTAAAAGTCTTGTCAGGTCCAGGGTGGGGTATTCATCAAAAACTTAGCAGACGATTGTATTTTTACTATTATTCGAAGCAGATTTGACTACGCGAGCTTCCTGTATGATAATAGTTTTCAAACAAATTTACAGAAGTTGGACAGGTTACAAAACCAATCTTTATGTGTAATTGGTGGTTTTATAAGAATTAACCTAATCCATGTTATGGAAACCGAGCTGTGTCTCCTACCACTTTAATTTTGTAGACAATTTCTCGCCGGTAAGTTTTGGTTAAAATCCAAATCCCTTTTTAATAACACCACTTTCTAATAAAAATGTTGTACGGAATTTAAAAATGCTCAGACGTTCTCGTTATTGGCACAATAAGAAAATTGCATTGCTTATTAATACTCAAAACTTTTTTGGGTCAATACCCTTACATAGCACTGACAAACTTGAAATGTATTCACTTGAAACTTAGGTCAGCAATATTAATTTACGACAAGTAATACATGACTATTCCACGCATTGATCGTCCCAATAGCTCATAGAGCAGCCGGCTCCAAAATGCAGATGCGTTGTCACTCGTGAGGACTAAGATGTAATGCCTTGTTTCCAGTAAAAATCAAATCAAATCAAATCATTTATTTGCAATCTAAGTGTACATAATTGGTATTAAATTAAAAATGTGCTTACAACTTAGACGCCCTTTTCAGGCACTGCAAATTTGAAAAGGGTCTCCGTTTCTCTACACTCTCCATACGAAACACAGCAGCGTTAAGCTGCTATTTTACTTTGGTATTCTGTGAGAGCGTGGTCCTTCACCGGTCGAGCCGACCCATTCGTGCTACAACTATACCTACTACTAATATTGCCGCAGCATTGCTCTACCACGTAAAAATGTCTATATATATACTTATACCTATCTATACACTTATACTTATCTGTACACTTTTTATCGAATAAGAATATGAAAACTGGTACACAGTTTTCACAGATGGATCTAAGGACAAAACCGGAGGAGGTGCAGCCTTTTTGTATCCGTACTCCGAATGCAGTATGCTACGCTGTTATTTAATGACAGCGTCGTGTTCCTCATTGATTTGACCCATTTGTGCTGTAGCCATACAGCTGCAGTAAAACATTATATGATGTAAATAAGCGCTTTTAAATACTACTTAAAAAAACTATGTAATTACTAGCAAATTCTTACTTTGGTACATATTTTGCATTCTATTGTATTTTTTATTCTTAAGTAAAAATATAATATAAGAATAAAGCAAAAAATTCAACAACTATAACACATGGATTTCTATTTAAATTCAGTACGTGAGACTTAGTGCAGGATCACGAGAAAATCACTGTTACAGCGTGCATAAAGACATGCACACGCTCCTGAAACTATTATATAATATGAAGTTGGTTGACGTATAAAATCGTTGTATAGCAGTAGTATGTGAGATTTTTTTTGTAAAAGATTTAAAATACTTAGGTACCTAAAACTGAAAGGAAAAAGAGAACTGGTATTTTTTTAAAAGCTTTTATTTAACTTGTAATTTATGTGTGTTAGGATCAAATCGAACGAATACGAATCGTCTCGCGCGCAGACTTGACGACTTCCAGCCTCCCGAACAAGCCGGTTTCCGAAAGGGCTTTAGCACCATAGACCACATACATACCCTACGGCAAATTGTACAGAAGTCCGAAGAGTACAATTTGCCACTATGTCTGGCGTATGTGGACTATGAGAAAGCCTTTGATTCCGTCGAAATTTGGGCGGTGCTGCAGTCCCTTCAGCGGTGCCAAGTTGACTGTCGGTATATCGAAGTGCTGAAGTGTTTGTACAGTAGAGCTACGATGGCTATCCGAGTACAGAACCAGAGTACGAAACCTATCCAATTGCAGAGAGGTGTAAGACAGGGTGACGTTATATCCCCGAAACTCTTCACCGCTGCATTGGAAGACGTTTTCAAGCTTCTGGACTGGAAAGGATACGGAATTAACATCAATGGCGAGTACATCACTCACCTTCGATTTGCCGACGATATAGTCCTCATGGCAGAATCGCTGGAGGAACTAAGCACTATGCTCAATGACCTCAATAGTGTCTCCCAACGGATAGGTCTTAAGATGAACATGGACAAAACAAAGATTATGTTTAATGTCCATGTCACACCTATGCCGGTAGTTGTTGTGAACACTAAGCTCGAAGTTGTCGACGAGTATGTTTACCTGGGACAAATAGTCCGACTAGGGAAGTCCAACTTCGACCGAGAGGTCAATCGACGGATTCAACTCGGCTGGGCAGCGTTCGGGAAGCTACGACACATCTTCTCGTCAGACATACCTCAAAACCTTAAAACAAAATTGTACAACCAGTGCGTGTTGCCAGTGATGACTTACGGAACTGAGACGTGGTCCTTCACTGCTGGCCGTATGAGGAAGCTCAAGGTCGCTCAGCGAGCTATGGAGAGGGCTATGCTCGGAGTTTCACTGCGTGATAAACTTAGGAATGAGGATATCCGCAGTAGAACCAGAGTAACCGACATAGCTCAACGGATTAGTAAGCTGAAGTGGCAGTGGGCCAGCCATATAGCTCGAAGAACCGACAACCGATGGGGAAGAAAGGTTCTCGAGTGGCAGTCTCGTACCGGTAGGCGAAGTGTAGGGCGTCCCCCCACAAGATGGAGTGACGACCTGGTAAGACATGCAGGAAGTCGATGGATGCAGGTGGCTCAGGACCGTGCTTTGTGGCACTCTTTGGGGGAGGCCTATGTTCAGCAGTGGACTTGTGAAGGGCTGTAATGATGATGATGATGATGAGGATCAAATCTTGCAATTGAATTTTAAAACTCTTATCCTCAACCTCAACCGATTGAACTGAAAATTTGCATACATGTTTAGTTTAGATGACAATTTATGTTTAGCTAAGTGACGTCATACTAAATCCAATATGGCGGACGACTCAAGATGGCGGTCTAGTTATTTTCTCCTATAATATGGGCATCAAATTTAAGGGTTTTCCGTGAAGAATACAAAAATAAAATGATGGCACTCTAAATCCAATATGGTGGACTCCCAAAGATGGGGGATAATGCATTTTTATTCACGTCCATGATATGGATATCAAATGAAAGGGTTCGCTGAGCAGAATACGAATAAAATGAGGTCCACGTTCAGCTCTTCGAGGAGATGGTGTACTACTGCCCGACTAAATGGTAAGACTAAGGGTGGTTGCGTCTTAACTAATATCGGCCTACACCCTAGACAAATACCAGCGGTGGTGAAAATATCAAAATTAGCGAAAAACAAGATGGCGGCCATAAACATTTTAAAAAGTTATAACTCGGCAAAGGTTAAGGATAGTTTGTTGGTGCTCGAAGAAATGTTGTAGAGACCGACAAGGGTCAACTGCTGGCCATAGAAAAATTCAAGGTGGTGGATCTAAGATGGCGATCAAAATACAAACAAAGACGCAAGCAGACTTAAAAACATATTCAGCAATAACTAAATAGTAAATCAAAAATAAAAAGTCAAAGTCAAACCTTTCAATTTATTAAACATATTTCTTTGTTTTTTTTTTTATAGAATTAGGGTGTCATAGTTTGACATACAGTCCACCTGGTGGTAAGTGGTTGCTGTGGCCCATAGACATTTACATCTTTCTTCGTTTGCGAATTAAAATGCAGATGCGCTGTCACCCGTGAGGACTAAGATACTCGTAGAATACCTCTTTTTCAGTAAAATAGTTCTGGTTCTCTACACTCACAATACGAAACACAGCAGTATTAAGCTGCTATTTTACGCTGGTAATCGGTGAAAGCGTTGTCCTGCCCCAGTTGAGCCAACCCATTCGTGCCACAATTATACTATTAATATAGCTGCAGCATGGCTCTACCACGTAGAAAAACACAAACACTTTAAATAAATTTTAATAGAAACAGCATGGTGGCGATCACCTCATTCCTAGGGGCTATTTTCATTGATGTATTTTTTGACACTTTTTGTATATTTTTCCTTTAATAAAACATTTAAATTTGTTTATTGACAAATTTTGTACATTTTCTGGGATTTTGTTGTAAAGGCGTTGCCCCATAAATGAATTAAAAGCTCTGTTGAGTCTAGTAACTGGTATTACAAGCTTATGTTTTCCTGGTGTTTAAAGTATGAACATCTTTATTCTTATCAAAGCTATTTATGTTTTAATGTACCTTCATCACATTTTCATAAATATATTGCGATGCCTAAGTTAATTGTTTATTTATTTAATTTTTTTTTCTAAGGGACTATATACGATTTAAGTTATAAATCGCCTGTACGGCTCTATTTCGCAAAACAAATATGACTTCGATGTTAGTCGCATGACCTCAATAGTAATACCAAGAAAAACAGTGGTCACTCAAACAAACAAGACTCAACTCCTCCCCATTTAAGAGCACATTGGTATTTGAATCCACTCCAAAGTTTTGCTCCTCTTCCAAAATTTCATGAATTAGTATCAAATAATGGTTTATAGTGGTGCATCTTTAATTTAATATAAAGAGATACGAAGATAGCATTATTAATATTTTAAATATGTACTTGAAAACGTTATTATATTTTAGTTACATAACAACTTTTTTTAAATGTGTGTATAATAACTAAACTTTTTAAATATACAAGTAAATTACAAAAGTGACTTTGTTATGCCCACTATATCATTGTTTATATGTGTGATCTGTATACTATTTTTTTTACAAAATAAGCATTTTATATATTATAACTTACTTTGCATAATCCAACCTTACAAACCATTTGCGAAAATATTATCAATCTAAAAATTGTGGAAAAGAGACCACATAAAGCAACAAAAAGAATACCAATACCATATTATAATACCATAAGAATATGATAAGAATCTGTCGTGGGGACAGCACATCAAAGAAATTAATCGCTAAGTTTATGCCTCGGCAGCCTCCTTGCGTAGATTACGTAACTTTCTTCCCATTTTCACCAAAACTATGCTTGCCAAGTCCCTTCTCTTCCCTTTTTTTGACTACGCAGACGTCAGCTATCTAGATCTCACCGAAGCTCAGCCCGATAAACTTGAGCGAATTCAGAATTTTTGCATAAGGTTTACATTTGGATTGCGCAAATATGACCAAGTATCTCTTTTTCTTACTAAGATCAAGTGGTTGCCAATACGACTTCATCGGAATGCTCACATACTTCATCTTCTCTATGGTGTTCTTTTCAATCCTTCTTACCCTTCTTACCTCAAAAATCGTTATGAGATTCTTCGTGATTCCCATTCACGTAAATTGAGATCAGTAGAGAGTTTGAAGTTGAATTTACCACTATACACTAAAAAATTTATAAACACGTATTTTACTGTACAGGCCGTTCATTAATGGAATGAACTCCCATTGTCAGTAAAACGCGCACCATCCCTACCGGTTTTTAAAAAACTATAGTTAAGAACTTAGTAAACCTCGTACTTTAAATTCTAATTTCACTTCCACACTAGCCATTAAATATAATATTATATGTAGCATATCAATTTCATTAAATTAATTAAATAATTCAATATTTACCTGTTTTATTTTTTGTATGTATATATGTAAGTAGTATGTGTATGTATATTTATTTATTTATTTTTTACATAATTATAACATCATTACAATTATATTAACCAATGCGATGCTTTAACTAACCTAAATATAAGAAAACTACTGACTTATAAATAATGTCTATAAAACAGTTAATAATAATATTACATAACATGATTATAAAATAAAATATTAATTAAAAAAAATACAATTTTATACGCATTTGTATGCTGCAATTGTGAACTTCGTCTGACTACGTGTAAATATGTCCATATCCTGTGAACATATCTATAAATATATATATATATATATATATATATATATATATATATATATATATATATATATATATATATATATATATTTATATATAAAGAATATCAAGAAAAAAGTATTCAATAAAACTTCCATATCTTTGACTATGCACACACCCACATATTCCAGAATATGCAGTTAGTACAGTATACAATAAATGTCGTGGAAGATCGTCGATCACTAATAAAAACAGTTCTTTATTATTGATCGATGTGGAAGATGATACAATTTTAGAAGACAAATTGTTGGCATTTTCAGTATGTAAGCCTTTTAAGATATATATTCTTTAGAAAATTGTTCACTTTGTTAAGACGGACCTTAAAAATGTCTTTAAATAAATACTATTTAAACCAGATATACACCCAATTATATTTAAGCAAATGAAAGAACAAAGCTGCAAAATATGGTAGAGTGCTTATGCTTTTTAATTAAATAAAACACAATAATGACAAATTATGTACCTACCTTAATTAATAATTAGAAGGTATTCTAATGATTTGTACAATTGAAAGAAAATAATTTATACAAGTACAATTGAAAGAAAATAATTTATACAATTGTGCTGTGTATTTTGTAGTAACAAAAATAATATTTAAAAAAATATTTTAATAACCTGACATTAAGAACAAATTATTACTTTAAATTACCAAAAATAGAAATGGTTATCTGTAAAAGCAAAAAAAATTTCCATAATATCAAAATTAAGGTAGAATCAAACATCTTATGTGATTATTTATCTACTTTTATAAGTCCATAGTGCAGTGAACTTGAATTTGGTTCTACACAATTTTTATAAATCTTGTACGTTTTCTTATAGAAACCTCTATTAAAGGAATCAAACAATTTATCAAACAGGGCCGCATCTTCACTTCTTTCTGCAAAGAAATAAAATATTATGAGCACTTTTTAAATAATAAGAAGCAATAAACTGTTAAATACAAGAGGGAATAAAAGTAGGTAAGTGATAAAAAGATGTCTTAGAAATAAAGAATTTCAACATTGAATATTGTTTAACAAAATATATTTACCTACTTGCACAAAATCGTAGAGCTCTTGATACTTCGTTGGCTAAAAACTTGAGCTGCATGTTTCACGTTCATTTTGGGATTTTTTTAAATTCATGATTTTGTTTAATATTTTCTTTATTTTTAAATTTGTACACCTTTTTTTAATCAATGTACCTGAAAAAAATATAACAATAAGGTATGCATATAGAGACCAGATGAAATAATGACAGCATGCACCAGATTGTATTGGAATCTCTTTTTTAATGAATGATTTTTAATTGGAACTTCTGCCTTATAATAATACAATATATATTATGCAATATGCTATTAGAATGCTTTTGGAGCTGGCGCGGTGCTGCAATGCGCACAGGAGTGGCTTTTGTAACGGCTTAACTACAGGAATAATTTCGGTCAGATGCTTACCCAACATGTTATTCATCTTGTGCGTTGTGAGCCAGATTTAGATATTTAGCCTTTTTACTTGTTTTGGCCCTAACTAGATTCTCAGCATATCAAATCCTAATGTCGTACTTGTTATTATCATAGTGAGTTCCAGCCACTATATTTTTAACTTATCACATGCACACGGTATACTTAATCGTATAATAATAGAATATAGTTACAGTAATTACGAATTTATTAATATTATAATACCAACAGATATTTTTGCGGACCGATACAACTTAGGGATCTTCAAGAAAAGAGCCTATTCTTTTTTAAAAGGCCGGCAACGCATCTACAATTCCTCTGGTGATGCGGTTCTTCTTAGGTAGCGCTAATCACTTACCATCAGGTAGAAGTACCACCGCACCCTTGCAAGGACACAGAGTTTCCTTGCGGCTGCCTTGACTCTGGACTCTATGAACTGCCTATAGTTTAGGTTTAGAGAAAATTCAACCCCTAACAACTGAAGGCAGTCCGTGTACTCCAAGGATACATTCCGGTAATTAGAGCCAAGGTGAGCATTAAAAACGGCAAGTCCCCGAGTGAGGATGGAATTACAGCGGAGCTTCTGAAAGCGCGTGGAAAACCGGTATTTAAAGTCCTTTAAAAGCTCTTTAAATCCGCTCCGTGGTGGCACGACTACGCAGCCGTAAAGCAGAAGTGCGGTGATCTTGTTCTTCAAGAAAGGCGACAATGCTCTCTTGGAAAACCACAGACTAATTTCCTTCTGAGACGGGTCTACGTGCTTTTCAGAATCATTACGAATCGTCTGGCACACAGACTCGATGAATTCCAGCCTCCTGAGCAAGGCGGTTTCCGAAAGGACTTTAGATCTATAGACCCATCATATATACCCTTAGGAAAAGTGTACAGAAAACTCACGAGTTCAATCTGCCTTTTTGTCCTGCTTATATGGACTATTAGAAAGCCTTTGATTCTGTCGAAATTTGACCGTTGCTGCAGTCCCTTCAGCGGTGCCAAGTTGACAACCTACCCTATTACAGAAAGCTATAAGACAGGGTGGCGTTATATCCCCGAAACTCTTCAAGTAGTTTTAAGCTACTAGACTGGAAAGGATATTAACATCAATAGCGTATACATCACTTACCTTTGTTTTGCCGATGATATAGTCCTTATGGCAGAATCGCTGCAGAATCTAAGCACTATGCTCAATGACCTTAATACTGCCTCCCAACGGTATATATATATATATATATATATATATATATATATATACACAGTCAGGTCATAAGTATTGTCACACAGTAAAAACTTTTCCTTTAGAATGCTGGCCACAAAAAAGTATATTGAATTCGAATTTCGAGTTGTTCATGAAAATAAAACTGTATACTTTTTAGAATTTTACTCATTTTTAAATATGGAGTGGACGCTTAAAAAGACCGTGTTGCAGTTATTGCGTTGCATCGTTGCGGTTACGCGCCAATTCAAATTTTTGACATACTGAAAAATTTGAATAATACCAAAAGATTCGTTTATCGTACCATCAAACGATACAATGAAGACTCTAGAGTAGATGACAGGTCAAGAAGTGGTCGCCCTCGGTCTGTTAGGACTCCAGCAGTGATAAAAGCTGTAAAAGGCGCGAATTCAAAGAAATCCCAAACGTAAGCAGAAACTGTTGGCCCATCAGATGGGATTCAGCAGAACCACGGTGAAAAGGGTGTTAAATGAAGACTTAAGGCTTCGGGCATATCGAAGAAAAACAGGACATCGTTTGAATGCTCGTCTAATGGACCTGAGACTGAAGAGATGCCGCGCTTTGTTGAAGCGGTACGCGGGAAAAAAATATCGGGAAATTCTTTTTTCGGATGAAAAAATTTTTATCGTAGAAGAGAGCTACAACAAACAAAATGATGAGGTGAACGCACACAGTAGTGAAGAAGCGAGAAACCGTATTCCGCGTATCCAACGAGGTTATTTTCCATCCTCGCTCATGGTATGGTTGGGAGTTTCTTATTGGGGCTTAACAGAGGTACATTTTTGTGAGAAAGGTGTAAAAACAAATGCAGTTGTGTATCAAAATACAGTCCTGACGAATAACCTTGTGGTACCTGTTTCTCATACCATGTTCAATAACAGGCACTGGGTATTCCAACAAGATTCGGCGCCAGCTCATTGAGCGAAGAGCACACAAGACTGGCTGGCGGCGCGTGAAATCGACTTCATCCGGCACGAAGACTGGCCCTCCTCCAGTCTAGATTTGAATCCGTTAGATTACAAGATATGGCAACACTTGGAGGAAAAGGTGTGCTCAAAGCCTCATCCCATTTTGGAGTCACTCAAGACATCCTTGATTAAGGCAGCCGCCGATATTGACATGGACCTCGTTCGTGCTGCGATAGACGACTGGCCGCGCAGATTGAAGGCCTGTATTCAAAATCGCGGAGGTCATTTTGAATAAACTTTAGTGTCATAAGAATTTATGTTTTGTTAAGTTCATTTTGGTATATAAATGGTTACATAATGAATAAACTTGTTTCAATTATTTTATTTTGAACATGTGACAGAATTTATGACCTGACTAGGTATATATATATATATATATTTATATATATATATATATATATATATATATATATATATATATATATATATATATATATATATATATATATATATATATATATAATATGTCCTTTAAAAAATTTTTAAATTCGCAATAAAAATATTGAGAGTCACTTATCAGGATAAAAACTATCCCATCTCTCAAGTTGGAGGAAGCAATACACATATACAAAATTTTATTAAAATCGGTAGTCGTTTCGGAGGTCATCGCGGACAAACAATGTGACACGTAGTTTCATTTATATTTATATATACACACACTTAATACTAGCTGGCACATATTACAGCCTTAACAGAACTACTGAGCTGAGTATAATAGTTTAATTTTACTTTTTTTTAAAGTATTTTTCATATGTCATATTTCATAATTTTTAACCCCTTTTGTATTCAGTGATCATCATAAAAAATGTTAGCATATTTGCCAATTCATTTTTAAAATGTTAAATGCAGCTTATTGCGCTTGACATTTTTCTTTATAAAAAAAATTCTAGCACAGTCAGGGTTATTTAGTTTGTATAGTACTCATAAGAAACAGTGCTAACGAGGTACTCAGTATGCGCGACACCGAGTAAATAACCAGAGTGGATAATAGACGAAAACACGGGAGTGATCTTGGACTGCCCTCTAAGCTGTGATTTTATCAGGTTTTCCTTATATGTGTATATGAATAAGCAAGTATAGACTTGCTTTTAAAATATGAATTAGACTGTTAGAAGATTAACAGAACATTAATTAATTTCTTACTCTAAACTTATATCTAAATTATCATAATTTTAAGTTGAACATAGAGATAAGGTGATTTTTAACATATAGTTTTTATGATAGACATGTAAAATATAATTTAAGATAAGGAGACCTTGAATTTTAAATTGATCATTAAACTAATTTTTCTCAAAATAGAAATTATTACTTTTTTGTTAAAATAATTTTATTAGGAAGTTTTATTTCAGGGATATCCAGATCCATTAGTCGTCTATATGTTCAGTATCAGTCGTCTACATATTATCAGTGTTAACGGAAGTCACCACGGGAATTATTGACGTAGGTATCTCTGTATGTAACTTGTAAATGACACCTAATTTCAACTTTTGGCTATAATTGCTAGATCGTGGAATCTTGTATGCAGATAATGTGTTCAAACGTACCTACCTATCATCTTTCTGTAGACTGCACTTTTTGACTTTTTCTGCATTCTTGTGAGAAAAAACACTGTACCAGTCATAGTCCAACCCAAGGAAATGCTGCTCGAGTCACAAATTTGTGATTTGCCGGGGTTTTATTAAATCAGTCTCATGATATTTCACTGTTTTGATATTTTGCAATATTTAATTGCCTCCCCCTGCTTAGTCCTTTCTGACTGAACCAAGATTAAGAATCAATATCTAGATTTTAACTTCTTACTACAATTTGAGCTAATTTTGAGCATTTTTTTAATTTTATCACTACATAAGGTAACGGCAAAGGCACTACAAAGACCGTTTTGTGCAGTAAAAGTAATGCCTAAAGTAGGAGGTTTTTGTGAGAGAAGTTTTCGAGTTCCATTGAGTCCAATTGCACAACGGAACTTTTTGTCTCGATAGAAATTATATCATAGAATAAGATAATAATGTTCTGTTCAATTACATTCGATGGCTAAATACGTTAAGTATTTAATAAATTTAATACTTATTTAAAACAAAAATAATCGAACTTACAAGTAGTCACTAAATTGAAAGAGAGCGCAGATCGAATCACACCCAAACCGTTTTTTGTAATATTATAACCGCTGCTGAGTTAACGATCCACCTGATCATAAGTACCTTTGCCTGCTAACCCAACTATTCTATATTTATGTTATGGAATTACTATTAACACAAGGGCGTGATGAAGTGCGTTAGCACGCTTATGGCGTCGTCTCTATACGAGGTCTATTATCTCTCGATCCCTTTCAGCAGCTACCTTTTGAACTATTACAGATGGCAGCTATATGACTACTCTCCAATCCTATATATAATCATGGAAGCACCCGTGCTCTGTAGGCTTCTCTCATATATTGCTCCTTAGAGGATAGTTGTCAAGCGTGGCAGATGGGTTGGCAATCAAAGATTTTATTACTTTTGAGTTGTTATCAGAAAACACTGCAACTACATGGCTTTCTTTATTTTTGATATTCATATATTATCTGTGTAAGTCAGTAGCCATTATCTGCGGGTCACTGTAGCTTTTAGTTCTACAGAAACAGACGGCCAGCCCTTTTGCTTGTATCGTAATACCGCATAAAGTACCTCCTCCTTCGATCTTCTTAGATTGAGTACTAGTCTTAGCAAGGCACCAGCTCTTCCTTCTGTCCCGGGGGACCAGACGTTCAAAGTGATTTTAAGTTCCAAAAATTTCCAAGGATAAGGGTGAGCTACTTTAAATACACCCTGACTTCGGAACAACCATCTAGAACGCACAAGCTGGGTGGCTAACTGCTTCCTGGTAGTTTGTGATCCGTAGTGTGTCGTCTTATGAAGAATAATTTCAAAACCCATCTCGTAGATTTTAAGTCCATGGGCATTCCCATTTTGTGTACTCGTAATGACAGTGTAAGAAAATCCATCATGCCATTTTATCCCGTTGATGTCGTGAGAGACGATAGAGGGAAAGTGAAATATGAGATTTGCAACAGCATCTTCCTGATAATAATTCAAAATTATAAAAAAATTGCAGTTGCCACACGCCTGCCAAGCGTGGTGACTATGATAAAATTCTTTCTACGAGGCGACCTATAGGTGAAGGTTAATGTTCAGCAGTGAACTCAGATGGGCTATAACTGTAACGATAACGGGCACTCTCAACCAACTTCAGACAAAGACAACCGTGCTGGTCTTTGTCCGAAGTGTCTGTTGAAGCTGAAAGAAAAAGAAAGTTTTTTGTTGAAGTTGCTTGTTGTTGCTTTTTGAAGTTGTGGTGAAGTTTGGCTTGGACAGACGGACTTCTAGGCAGACAAAAATTCCTACAACCTTGTAAATTGTTATTGCAACGGTTGCAAGCTGATATTCTTAGACACAGCATATATCATATATCATATATTAAGTAGCATTTTTATATTAAAAACTGCTACTTAATATATGCAAGAAACTTTATTAGTATTATTAGCGTAATGTTTTTAAATAATCATATTATTTTACACTCAACTCTTGCACACTAGCACTGAAAGCATACGAAGCTCGTACCTCTAGTGTCCTTATAGTAAATGCTTACGTAGCTCTGTGATGGCAATTAAATTGAATAACATTTTTGCAATTTTATTCCTTTATTGCATGCCGAGTGCAAAGCGCGTGGGTATGTTCTACTAACGCCTAAAAATCAAAATTCCACCGTTTTGTCGCATGAAATCGTATCCAGCAATCATATTATACATATAAATGATATAAAAAGCACATTGTTAGAAAGATAAATGATTGTTGAGCTTATTAATATTTTTTTAAAATCGATTAATTGCTATTTTTAAATAAAAAAGGAGTTTTAGTGGCTTATGGTGTGGATTTATCATGTCCCCAAGGCTTGTAAACACTAACTTTTGAAAATATCAATTGTTTAACTCAGTCTATTTTTAATCTCTTCATCTATCATGTGGGAAGCCACTGAATGTAAATGGCAGTGTAATTTTGTTTTGTTTAGCTGTAATTAAATTTTTTTGCCTCGAAAATGGTGAAATTTTCGTTGATTTGGTAGCCTCGTATAAAATTATTTCTGTAAATGGGGAGCTACAGCCACAGAGTAGTTTACTTACTAACTCAGTTCGCCATCGCCATAGATTACTGTATATATTAGTTCGCCCGGCGAACTTCGCCGCATTAGCTTGCTACATTTATATTTATCTATGGTTCGCCGTCAGTCGCCGTCGTGAGTGGACATTATTTCGGTTGTTTGCAGCGGCTCAAAAAGATCGCTGTACAAATACACAATATTCGAATAACCAAAGGACATTGCTCTGCGCCCATACATTGTTCGCCCTGGAACCAAGAGCATCGGAAAATTATGTATTTTATTGTTGATCATTAGTAAATTACTATTTGATTTTATTTTTATAGCGGACCAAATGCATAATAGATATATTTAAAAAAAAGTATCAGATTTTGAGGTTATAATCGAACCACGAATGTTACGGTTTTTCATAGATCTGAGTGATTTTTAACAAACTGAAAAAAGATGTCCTAAAACATTTAGCTATTTTTAGTACCTATCAACATAATTAAGTATGCAATTTTTATACTAGTCTAAGTGTATGTAAGTACAACGTATAAATGCATAGAATCTAGTTAACAAACCTGCTTTCTGAGCATTGGTTTTGAAATGAGAGATAATATTTGTGTGTATTAATGCTAAAAAAATGTGTTTATAATGGCTGTTAGCATTTAGATGTTGTCATTAGCATATACGGTAGGGTAAGATACCTAGTACCTAAATGTATAAGGATTTAGGCTGCCAGTCAC
The DNA here is from genome assembly GCA_033319125.1 of Parnassius glacialis. NCBI lineage: Eukaryota > Metazoa > Arthropoda > Insecta > Lepidoptera > Papilionidae > Parnassius > Parnassius glacialis. Next base: position 26,385,200 of record JAVANC010000001.1, on the reverse strand, counting down.
GCCGCTAGACATGCCGTCGAACAGCGAGCGTATCAACCACAGTTTCAACCAAGTTTCAACAGCGCGCGTGTGAACAGCGTGAATATTATCGACTACTATCTAGTCATCTAGTGCATTTGCAAGCTTGTGCGTCTGGACGGCGCTGTTCAAACGCGTGACTATGAAACCAGCCTTACCGAGTTAGTACCTAATTAGTAGTATAAGTTGTTTTTATACCTACATTAACTTATTATGTTTGAATTAGAAATAAAACACAGATTAACTTCATATTTATTGTTCATCTTCTAAATTGGAAATTAGAATATTGTGTTTTTTTTATAGGATAAGGGTGACAAACGAGCACACAGTCCACCCGATGGTAAGTGGTTGCTGCGGCCCATAGACATCTACATCTATCCTCTATTACAAATCAAAATGTAGATGCGTTGTCACCCGTGAGGACTAAGATGGAATGCCTCATTTACAGTAAAACGGGCCTCCGGCTACCTGCACTCACCAAGCAAAACGCAGAGTTAAACCTCTACTTCACGCTGGTTTTCTGTGAGGTCGTGGTACCACCCCGGTTCGAGCCAGCCCATCCGTGCGACAGCAAAAGCTGCCGCGTGGCTCTACCACTGTTTAAAAACTGTGCAGGGATATCGATATTATTTGATGTCACGTAAAGCTCAAGTACCAAATAATGGTCATAACATGGGCGCAGCAACCGATGGTTCTGCGTACAACGATGCAATTACAGCAATATTGCACGATTGCTTCTCTGTTAATCTTTCAACAATATTGTACCACCAGCAGAGCCGCAATTTACACAAAATACACTTTCCATTGCGTATGCGTAAGGCCGTTTATGAATGCTAGGTTATTGTTTGAGCGGTACGGTAGTCCCAAAAACCACGGCAAGGTAAGTTGTTCGTGAAAGCAATCTGAGTTCGTTAAATAGCCAAGTTGTAATGTTCAATATTTAGTCCCGAAAGTCACCACAACACCGATACAATTACAATTGCAAACGACGCCAACCAATGTAATTTTGACAGAATGAGAGATGACAGTAGAAAGTAGGTATGTCAATTTAAAATCATTTAATCGATTGTTTATAGTAAAATAATCGATTTACCAGATCGATTTAGATCTGAAGAATCCTTGTCCAATGTCGATACAAAAACCTCTCGAATCGGACTTATTCAAGAACTAGCTATATTTCAAACGATTCAAGAAATACTTTTGCATAGTTGGAACATCTGTTCCTTGTGAAAGACAGAAAAACTGTTCTATTCTGGGTTTGATCCCAAGGTCGGGCAAATTATTATTAGGTTTTAATAGCTTGAAGTTCCCAGTAGCAGCACGGAGTCTGGATTTGTGTCCGGTGTTTGGCAATACGCGCAGCCCTATTACATGGGACGTATAACATAACAGTAATACACACCTCTACCTACTCCTTCTGGGAAATACAGGCGTGATGTTATGTTTATTAATTTAATAATGTTTCTATACAGTTACTTGTATTTACGGTAAATTATCGTCAATAATGTTCTGTGTCTATATTAGGCATGTTTGAAAATGTCGCGATTGATCAAAAATAGATCTGTTAATGCTTGATTTAATCGAGAATCGATTCGAATGTGTATGAAGTATGTATGTTCGATTCGAATCGATTTGGAGATCGTATTTTTTTTTATAAAAGACTGACAAGCGACAAGTGACCATTTAGTGACATGAAAAATAGGAGCGTCAAATACGATAGGATTTATTAATATTTCCTCAGATTTCTTACAGCCATACGTTACAAACAGTATTAAATACTTCATCTTTTGTAATACGATAATATTAATACCATAACAAGTAATAAAGACAATATCCTACTTTACTTATAATAATACGTGCGTCTCTACTTCTTCCATACTTGTAACAATATTAATAATAACATCTGTATCTAGTCTGCAATATTGCTCTTTTTAAAGAACACATTTATAATTAATGCAGTAACGAGAAGTGTTTTTTTTATATTAATTGTCGTAAACTCGTAAGTTATCGTTTAGTAAGACGTAAAATACACTCATTTCTAAACGATTATTAGAAAATCCTGAATAACTATCTTTACGAATATTTTTCTTCAGCATTATTCCAACTACCAATTCAAAATCGAGTATGACCTCATTCAATACGTATAGTAGGTTTTTTAAATGATACTTTTAGGTAATACTATAAAATAATATAAGGAGATAGTAATTTAAAATTTTTATTGTAGCTTTTTTTGCAACTTTATTCGAAATAAATTAAAAATGTAATTCAGATTAAAAAATATACAACAGCTCATTAAAAATTCAAAAAACGATAACGATTGATTGGGCATCCCTAATCATTTTACGACACTTCATGATGTTTGGAGAAGATGGCGGCGATTAATGTTATTAGTCGAGTAGAATACTTTTTAATGTTCATTTTTGCATGCAGCTTGTCCGTGTTATAAAAGTATTTACAACTAACATAATAAAATAGAAAATTAATTATCGTGTATGTCCGATGATTTTATTACACAGGGCGATTTTGGACATTGTCCTTTCTTAAATACTTGATTATAATAAAAAAAATCTCTTATTATTATTATAATCAATATAATAATAATAAGAGATTTTTTATTACAATATTTTAAAAGCACAGAATAAATAATAGTAGTACGTACTAAAAGTAAGTAGTATCAATTTTTTTGTCATGGGTGAAATTTTCATGGTTTTCGAGGGTGTTGAAACCGATAGGGTTGTCGAAATGTAAATCCAAGGTGGCGGCTGCAATAGGTATAATTTTTTTCATCATGGGTGTCATTTTCATAGTTTTCGAGCGTGTTGAAGCCGACAGTGCTGTCGAAATGTAAATCCAAGATGGCGGCTGCAATAGATATAAATTTTTTCATCTTGGGTGTCATTTTCATGGTTTTCGAGGGTGTTAAAGCCGATAGTGCTGTCGAAATGTAAATCTAAGGTAGCGGCTGCAAGGGGTATCAATTTTTTCATCATAGGTGTCATCTTCATGGTTTTCGAGGGTGTTGAAGCCGATAGTGCTATCGAAATGTAAATCCAAGATGGCGGCTGAAGTAGGTACCAATTTTTTCATCATGGGTGTCATTTTTATGGTTTTCAAGGGTGTTGAAGCCGATAGTGCTGTCGAAATGTAAAGCCAAAATGGCGGCTGCAATAGATATCAATTTTTCATCATGGAGGTCATTTTCATGGTTTTCGAGAGTACTGAAGCCGATAGTGCTGTGGAAATGTAAATTCAAGGTGGCGGCTGCAATAGGTATAAATTTTTTCATCATGGGTGTCATTTTCATGGGTTTCGAGGGTGTTGAAGCCGATAGTGCTGTCGAAATGTATTTAAAATACTTTTAAAAAAATCCGTATAATCATGCTATACGTTATTTTTAATGCGAAGGCATGCTCAATTGGATTTACCAATATATAATATATATTAACTTCCACGATAACTCTTTTATCATATCTACGTCACCGATCACATTCAAATACAAATGGTATTAAAATAATTGACAAATACTAAAAATTAAGACTACCTCAGTCTTTACTCGCGTTTTGTAATAACATTGTCGTGAAGCGACAATTAATAAGAAAAATATATAGAACCTAACCTAAGAACATATTCATATGTCATATTTCATAATTTTTAACCCCTTTTGTATTCAGTGATCATCATAAAAAATGTTAGCATATTTGCCAATTCATTTTTAAAATGTTAAATGCAGCTTATTGCGCTTGACATTTTTCTTTATAAAAAAAATTCTAGCACAGTCAGGGTTATTTAGTTTGTATAGTACTCATAAGAAACAGTGCTAACGAGGTACTCAGTATGCGCGACACCGAGTAAATAACCAGAGTGGATAATAGACGAAAACACGGGAGTGATCTTGGACTGCCCTCTAAGCTGTGATTTTATCAGGTTTTCCTTATATGTGTATATGAATAAGCAAGTATAGACTTGCTTTTAAAATATGAATTAGACTGTTAGAAGATTAACAGAACATTAATTAATTTCTTACTCTAAACTTATATCTAAATTATCATAATTTTAAGTTGAACATAGAGATAAGGTGATTTTTAACATATAGTTTTTATGATAGACATGTAAAATATAATTTAAGATAAGGAGACCTTGAATTTTAAATTGATCATTAAACTAATTTTTCTCAAAATAGAAATTATTACTTTTTTGTTAAAATAATTTTATTAGGAAGTTTTATTTCAGGGATATCCAGATCCATTAGTCGTCTATATGTTCAGTATCAGTCGTCTACATATTATCAGTGTTAACGGAAGTCACCACGGGAATTATTGACGTAGGTATCTCTGTATGTAACTTGTAAATGACACCTAATTTCAACTTTTGGCTATAATTGCTAGATCGTGGAATCTTGTATGCAGATAATGTGTTCAAACGTACCTACCTATCATCTTTCTGTAGACTGCACTTTTTGACTTTTTCTGCATTCTTGTGAGAAAAAACACTGTACCAGTCATAGTCCAACCCAAGGAAATGCTGCTCGAGTCACAAATTTGTGATTTGCCGGGGTTTTATTAAATCAGTCTCATGATATTTCACTGTTTTGATATTTTGCAATATTTAATTGCCTCCCCCTGCTTAGTCCTTTCTGACTGAACCAAGATTAAGAATCAATATCTAGATTTTAACTTCTTACTACAATTTGAGCTAATTTTGAGCATTTTTTTAATTTTATCACTACATAAGGTAACGGCAAAGACACTACAAAGACCGTTTTGTGCAGTAAAAGTAATGCCTAAAGTAGGAGGTTTTTGTGAGAGAAGTTTTCGAGTTCCATTGAGTCCAATTGCACAACGGAACTTTTTGTCTCGATAGAAATTATATCATAGAATAAGATAATAATGTTCTGTTCAATTACATTCGATGGCTAAATACGTTAAGTATTTAATAAATTTAATACTTATTTAAAACAAAAATAATCGAACTTACAAGTAGTCACTAAATTGAAAGAGAGCGCAGATCGAATCACACCCACACCGTTTTTTGTAATATTATAACCGCTGCTGAGTTAACGATCCACCTGATCATAAGTACCTTTGCCTGCTAACCCAACTATTCTATATTTATGTTATGGAATTACTATTAACACAAGGGCGTGATGAAGTGCGTTAGCACGCTTATGGCGTCGTCTCTATACGAGGTCTATTATCTCTCGATCCCTTTCAGCAGCTACCTTTTGAACTATTACAGATGGCAGCTATATGACTACTCTCCAATCCTATATATAATCATGGAAGCACCCGTGCTCTGTAGGCTTCTCTCATATATTGCTCCTTAGAGGATAGTTGTCAAGCGTGGCAGATGGGTTGGCAATCAAAGATTTTATTACTTTTGAGTTGTTATCAGAAAACACTGCAACTACATGGCTTTCTTTATTTTTGATATTCATATATTATCTGTGTAAGTCAGTAGCCATTATCTGCGGGTCACTGTAGCTTTTAGTTCTACAGAAACAGACGGCCAGCCCTTTTGCTTGTATCGTAATACCGCATAAAGTACCTCCTCCTTCGATCTTCTTAGATTGAGTACTAGTCTTAGCAAGGCACCAGCTCTTCCTTCTGTCCCGGGGGACCAGACGTTCAAAGTGATTTTAAGTTCCAAAAATTTCCAAGGATAAGGGTGAGCTACTTTAAATACACCCTGACTTCGGAACAACCATCTAGAACGCACAAGCTGGGTGGCTAACTGCTTCCTGGTAGTTTGTGATCCGTAGTGTGTCGTCTTATGAAGAATAATTTCAAAACCCATCTCGTAGATTTTAAGTCCATGGGCATTCCCATTTTGTGTACTCGTAATGACAGTGTAAGAAAATCCATCATGCCATTTTATCCCGTTGATGTCGTGAGAGACGATAGAGGGAAAGTGAAATATGAGATTTGCAACAGCATCTTCCTGATAATAATTCAAAATTATAAAAAAATTGCAGTTGCCACACGCCTGCCAAGCGTGGTGACTATGATAAAATTCTTTCTACGAGGCGACCTATAGGTGAAGGTTAATGTTCAGCAGTGAACTCAGATGGGCTATAACTGTAACGATAACGGGCACTCTCAACCAACTTCAGACAAAGACAACCGTGCTGGTCTTTGTCCGAAGTGTCTGTTGAAGCTGAAAGAAAAAGAAAGTTTTTTGTTGAAGTTGCTTGTTGTTGCTTTTTGAAGTTGTGGTGAAGTTTGGCTTGGACAGACGGACTTCTAGGCAGACAAAAATTCCTACAACCTTGTAAATTGTTATTGCAACGGTTGCAAGCTGATATTCTTAGACACAGCATATATCATATATCATATATTAAGTAGCATTTTTATATTAAAAACTGCTACTTAATATATGCAAGAAACTTTATTAGTATTATTAGCGTAATGTTTTTAAATAATCATATTATTTTACACTCACCTCTTGCACACTAGCACTGAAAGCATACGAAGCTCGTACCTCTAGTGTCCTTATAGTAAATGCTTACGTAGCTCTGTGATGGCAATTAAATTGAATAACATTTTTGCAATTTTATTCCTTTATTGCATGCCGAGTGCAAAGCGCGTGGGTATGTTCTACTAACGCCTAAAAATCAAAATTCCACCGTTTTGTCGCATGAAATCGTATCCAGCAATCATATTATACATATAAATGATATAAAAAGCACATTGTTAGAAAGATAAATGATTGTTGAGCTTATTAATATTTTTTTAAAATCGATTAATTGCTATTTTTAAATAAAAAAGGAGTTTTAGTGGCTTATGGTGTGGATTTATCATGTCCCCAAGGCTTGTAAACACTAACTTTTGAAAATATCAATTGTTTAACTCAGTCTATTTTTAATCTCTTCATCTATCATGTGGGAAGCCACTGAATGTAAATGGCAGTGTAATTTTGTTTTGTTTAGCTGTAATTAAATTTTTTTGCCTCGAAAATGGTGAAATTTTCGTTGATTTGGTAGCCTCGTATAAAATTATTTCTGTAAATGGGGAGCTACAGCCACAGAGTAGTTTACTTACTAACTCAGTTCGCCATCGCCATAGATTACTGTATATATTAGTTCGCCCGGCGAACTTCGCCGCATTAGCTTGCTACATTTATATTTATCTATGGTTCGCCGTCAGTCGCCGTCGTGAGTGGACATTATTTCGGTTGTTTGCAGCGGCTCAAAAAGATCGCTGTACAAATACACAATATTCGAATAACCAAAGGACATTGCTCTGCGCCCATACATTGTTCGCCCTGGAACCAAGAGCATCGGAAAATTATGTATTTTATTGTTGATCATTAGTAAATTACTATTTGATTTTATTTTTATAGCGGACCAAATGCATAATAGATATATTTAAAAAAAAGTATCAGATTTTGAGGTTATAATCGAACCACGAATGTTACGGTTTTTCATAGATCTGAGTGATTTTTAACAAACTGAAAAAAGATGTCCTAAAACATTTAGCTATTTTTAGTACCTATCAACATAATTAAGTATGCAATTTTTATACTAGTCTAAGTGTATGTAAGTACAACGTATAAATGCATAGAATCTAGTTAACAAACCTGCTTTCTGAGCATTGGTTTTGAAATGAGAGATAATATTTGTGTGTATTAATGCTAAAAAAATGTGTTTATAATGGCTGTTAGCATTTAGATGTTGTCATTAGCATATACGGTAGGGTAAGATACCTAGTACCTAAATGTATAAGGATTTAGGCTGCCAGTCACGCCGCTAGACATGCCGTCGAACAGCGAGCGTATCAACCACAGTTTCAACCAAGTTTCAACAGCGCGCGTGTGAACAGCGTGAATATTATCGACTACTATCTAGTCATCTAGTGCATTTGCAAGCTTGTGCGTCTGGACGGCGCTGTTCAAACGCGTGACTATGAAACCAGCCTTACCGAGTTAGTACCTAATTAGTAGTATAAGTTGTTTTTATACCTACATTAACTTATTATGTTTGAATTAGAAATAAAACACAGATTAACTTCATATTTATTGTTCATCTTCTAAATTGGAAATTAGAATATTGTGTTTTTTTTATAGGATAAGGGTGACAAACGAGCACACAGTCCACCCGATGGTAAGTGGTTGCTGCGGCCCATAGACATCTACATCTATCCTCTATTACAAATCAAAATGTAGATGCGTTGTCACCCGTGAGGACTAAGATGGAATGCCTCATTTACAGTAAAACGGGCCTCCGGCTACCTGCACTCACCAAGCAAAACGCAGAGTTAAACCTCTACTTCACGCTGGTTTTCTGTGAGGTCGTGGTACCACCCCGGTTCGAGCCAGCCCATCCGTGCGACAGCAAAAGCTGCCGCGTGGCTCTACCACTGTTTAAAAACTGTGCAGGGATATCGATATTATTTGATGTCACGTAAAGCTCAAGTACCAAATAATGGTCATAACATGGGCGCAGCAACCGATGGTTCTGCGTACAACGATGCAATTACAGCAATATTGCACGATTGCTTCTCTGTTAATCTTTCAACAATATTGTACCACCAGCAGAGCCGCAATTTACACAAAATACACTTTCCATTGCGTATGCGTAAGGCCGTTTATGAATGCTAGGTTATTGTTTGAGCGGTACGGTAGTCCCAAAAACCACGGCAAGGTAAGTTGTTCGTGAAAGCAATCTGAGTTCGTTAAATAGCCAAGTTGTAATGTTCAATATTTAGTCCCGAAAGTCACCACAACACCGATACAATTACAATTGCAAACGACGCCAACCAATGTAATTTTGACAGAATGAGAGATGACAGTAGAAAGTAGGTATGTCAATTTAAAATCATTTAATCGATTGTTTATAGTAAAATAATCGATTTACCAGATCGATTTAGATCTGAAGAATCCTTGTCCAATGTCGATACAAAAACCTCTCGAATCGGACTTATTCAAGAACTAGCTATATTTCAAACGATTCAAGAAATACTTTTGCATAGTTGGAACATCTGTTCCTTGTGAAAGACAGAAAAACTGTTCTATTCTGGGTTTGATCCCAAGGTCGGGCAAATTATTATTAGGTTTTAATAGCTTGAAGTTCCCAGTAGCAGCACGGAGTCTGGATTTGTGTCCGGTGTTTGGCAATACGCGCAGCCCTATTACATGGGACGTATAACATAACAGTAATACACACCTCTACCTACTCCTTCTGGGAAATACAGGCGTGATGTTATGTTTATTAATTTAATAATGTTTCTATACAGTTACTTGTATTTACGGTAAATTATCGTCAATAATGTTCTGTGTCTATATTAGGCATGTTTGAAAATGTCGCGATTGATCAAAAATAGATCTGTTAATGCTTGATTTAATCGAGAATCGATTCGAATGTGTATGAAGTATGTATGTTCGATTCGAATCGATTTGGAGATCGTATTTTTTTTTATAAAAGACTGACAAGCGACAAGTGACCATTTAGTGACATGAAAAATAGGAGCGTCAAATACGATAGGATTTATTAATATTTCCTCAGATTTCTTACAGCCATACGTTACAAACAGTATTAAATACTTCATCTTTTGTAATACGATAATATTAATACCATAACAAGTAATAAAGACAATATCCTACTTTACTTATAATAATACGTGCGTCTCTACTTCTTCCATACTTGTAACAATATTAATAATAACATCTGTATCTAGTCTGCAATATTGCTCTTTTTAAAGAACACATTTATAATTAATGCAGTAACGAGAAGTGTTTTTTTTATATTAATTGTCGTAAACTCGTAAGTTATCGTTTAGTAAGACGTAAAATACACTCATTTCTAAACGATTATTAGAAAATCCTGAATAACTATCTTTACGAATATTTTTCTTCAGCATTATTCCAACTACCAATTCAAAATCGAGTATGACCTCATTCAATAGGTATAGTAGGTTTTTAAATGATACTTTTAGGTAATACTATAAAATAATATAAGGAGATAGTAATTTAAAATTTTTATTGTAGCTTTTTTTGCAACTTTATTCGAAATAAATTAAAAATGTAATTCAGATTAAAAAATATACAACAGCTCATTAAAAATTCAAAAAACGATAACGATTGATTGGGCATCCCTAATCATTTTACGACACTTCATGATGTTTGGAGAAGATGGCGGCGATTAATGTTATTAGTCGAGTAGAATACTTTTTAATGTTCATTTTTGCATGCAGCTTGTCCGTGTTATAAAAGTATTTACAACTAACATAATAAAATAGAAAATTAATTATCGTGTATGTCCGATGATTTTATTACACAGGGCGATTTTGGACATTGTCCTTTCTTAAATACTTGATTATAATAAAAAAAATCTCTTATTATTATTATAATCAATATAATAATAATAAGAGATTTTTTATTACAATATTTTAAAAGCACAGAATAAATAATAGTAGTACGTACTAAAAGTAAGTAGTATCAATTTTTTTGTCATGGGTGAAATTTTCATGGTTTTCGAGGGTGTTGAAACCGATAGGGTTGTCGAAATGTAAATCCAAGGTGGCGGCTGCAATAGGTATAATTTTTTTCATCATGGGTGTCATTTTCATAGTTTTCGAGCGTGTTGAAGCCGACAGTGCTGTCGAAATGTAAATCCAAGATGGCGGCTGCAATAGATATAAATTTTTTCATCTTGGGTGTCATTTTCATGGTTTTCGAGGGTGTTAAAGCCGATAGTGCTGTCGAAATGTAAATCTAAGGTAGCGGCTGCAAGGGGTATCAATTTTTTCATCATAGGTGTCATCTTCATGGTTTTCGAGGGTGTTGAAGCCGATAGTGCTATCGAAATGTAAATCCAAGATGGCGGCTGAAGTAGGTACCAATTTTTTCATCATGGGTGTCATTTTTATGGTTTTCAAGGGTGTTGAAGCCGATAGTGCTGTCGAAATGTAAAGCCAAAATGGCGGCTGCAATAGATATCAATTTTTCATCATGGAGGTCATTTTCATGGTTTTCGAGAGTACTGAAGCCGATAGTGCTGTGGAAATGTAAATTCAAGGTGGCGGCTGCAATAGGTATAAATTTTTTCATCATGGGTGTCATTTTCATGGGTTTCGAGGGTGTTGAAGCCGATAGTGCTGTCGAAATGTATTTAAAATACTTTTAAAAAAATCCGTATAATCATGCTATACGTTATTTTTAATGCGAAGGCATGCTCAATTGGATTTACCAATATATAATATATATTAACTTCCACGATAACTCTTTTATCATATCTACGTCACCGATCACATTCAAATACAAATGGTATTAAAATAATTGACAAATACTAAAAATTAAGACTACCTCAGTCTTTACTCGCGTTTTGTAATAACATTGTCGTGAAGCGACAATTAATAAGAAAAATATATAGAACCTAACCTAAGAACAACAAAACAACAAAAGTAGAACAAGAAAATAATATATTTAAATTTTTTAAAAAGGTATTTACAATTTTATAAAAAAATGAAATATGATGATGATGGACGAAGTGAGATTACAATTAGATTAAAAAAAAATAAAGATAGGAGAATAGGAGAATATAGTATTATAGTGGAGCCTAAAGGTCGAAGGATACACGCTGCGCTTGTAGAAGTAGGCACACGCGGAGCTTGAGGTTTCTTGGCGGCGACGGCACGCAGCGTCTGGACTGGGCACACGCAGCGTCCGGAGCCGACGCACGTAGCGCCTGGAGTAGGTGCGCTCAACGCTTGGAGCAAGCAGTCGCAGCGCCCAAAGGTAGCGCGGACAGTAGGTGCACTCGGCGCCTGGAGCAAGCAGTCGTAGCGCCCAAAGGTAGCGCAGGCAGTAGGTGCACTCAGCGCCTGGAGCAAGCAGTCGTAGCGCCCGGAGTAGTGTGGCCCCGCGCTTGAAGTAGACTGCCGACGACTTCGGATGTAGATGGAGGCTTGCAGGATCCCGGGGCAATGCGGCCCCGGGATAAGACCTTTAGTAGATGATTCTCGTTTGAGAACTGAAGCGATACTTTTTTGTATTTTCCAATTGTTTGGCTTTTATACCTTTTTAGAGAGAACGAGAAATTATTTAAATTAAAAGGAAATTTATTGTATATGACCTAGAGCCAAAGAGTATTTATGAGGAAATATTAAACTAAGAACATCAGACCAGTGACGAATTTGAATAAAAGTTACCATAACAACCATATAAATAATGGTTGTCAAATCTAACAATTTTTGATTTCAGGCTTATAATTGTAAAACCATTACATTTAAGTAAGAAATGAGATATTATTCATATAGGAAAAACTAATGCGCGGCAGCGCGCACGAAGCCTGAAATTGCAGAGTTAGGGAGAACTCAATAAAAGACCGAAAAAGGTAAGACTCCATTGACAGCGATTTTAAAAGGTGCTGAAAGTGTGAAAATACGAAGTGAAAATGATTTGTTATTGTGTAAAAACGTTACAGGATCCTATGGAAATAAAGGTGATGCAAAATATAAATGCAGAAAATCAAAAACAGAATGGAAAAATAGTGTAAAATGATATGTTAGTAGTATAACTGATAGCGTGAAAAGTGATGCAAAATGTGAATGCAGAAAATCAACAACAGAATGGAAAAATAATGTAAAATGATATGTAAGTAGTATAACACTACATTTTCCCCCCGACCCTGGAAAATTTTTGACTCAGCAAAAATTTTGAGATGTACATTCTAAAATAAACCATTAAAAACACAGCTTTGCAGAAACAGACATCAACAGGCAAAATTAGATATACTATCTCTTACATTCATCATCTGCATTCAGGTAAGGGTGGAGTTCACATTCAATGACTACCACTCTAAAAGTGTGTTTTCGAAAAGACATTCAGGCTTATTTAAGGAGTAGTCAACCGCTCCTGCGTGGAAAAGAAAAAAAATAAATTAGTCGAAGAGACACCACTCTAAAAGTGTGTTTTCGAAAGGACATTCAGGCTTATTTAAGGAGTTGTCAACCGCTCCTGCGAGGAGATAAAAAAAATTAAGGGAGTAGTCAGCTGCTCCCAAGTGAAGATAAAGATAAAGAAAATTAAGGGAGTAGTAAGCCGCTCCCAAGTGAAGATAAAGGTAAAGAAAATTAAGGGAGTAGTTAGCCGCTCCCAAGTGAAGGTAAAGAACTTAATCTTTAGTCGCTATGACGTTGAAGAACACTGGAACACCAAACAAACAAACAAATTAAAATAAATAAAAATAATAAGGTGAAAATGGTGGTGATATTTATACATATATACAAATTAACAGTTAATAAATGTTTAGAAAAGTTATGATTCGTCTCACTTCAGCTTTCAAAAACAATAAAGTGCAAAGTGTAAAGTTAAGTTTAAGAAATAAAAATTTTATTAAAAATTGTACCTTTTTAAGTTACCTAGAATAAAATATTAGAGTGATGAATGTAAGTGAAATGTTATATGTAGGTCTAAATATAATCCAGATAAGTTGAAAAACTAGAAGAAGTTTTGTTTTAGAATTTGGAAGATATGAAAAGGATGAATAAATGAATGATGAGTAATGAGTTAAGAACGAAAGGGAAAGCAATTAAATCAAAAGGGAATGGACAAGGCGCAGTAAAGGTGAAGAATTAAGAGAGAAAGAGGACTTTTACGTTGGGCGCCGAAATGTCATGAAGGGACAATTAATAAGAAAAATATATAGAACCTAACCTAAGAACAACAAAACAACAAAAGTAGAACAAGAAAATAATATATTTAAATTTTTTAAAAAGGTATTTACAATTTTATAAAAAAATGAAATATGATGATGATGGATGAAGTGAGATTACAATTAGATTAAAAAAAAATAAAGATAGGAGAATAGGAGAATATAGTATTATAGTGGAGCCTAAAGGTCGAAGGATACACGCTGCGCTTGTAGAAGTAGGCACACGCGGAGCTTGAGGTTTCTTGGCGGCGACGGCACGCAGCGTCTGGACTGGGCACACGCAGCGTCCGGAGCCGACGCACGTAGCGCCTGGAGTAGGTGCGCTCAACGCTTGGAGCAAGCAGTCGCAGCGCCCAAAGGTAGCGCGGACAGTAGGTGCACTCGGCGCCTGGAGCAAGCAGACGTAGCGCCCAAAGGTAGCGCGGGCAGTAGGTGCACTCAGCGCCTGGAGCAAGCAGTCGTAGCGCCCGGAGTAGTGTGGCCCCGCGCTTGAAGTAGACTGCCGACGACTTCGGATGTAGATGGAGGCTTGCAGGATCCCGGGGCAATGCGGCCCCGGGATAAGACCTTTAGTAGATGATTCTCGTTTGAGAACTGAAGCGAGACTTTTTTGTATTCTCCAATTGTTCGGCTTTTATACCTTTTTAGAGAGAACGAGAAATTATTTAAATTAAAAGGAAATTTATTGTATATGACCTAGAGCCAAAGAGTATTTATGAGGAAATATTAAACTAAGAACATCAGACCAGTGACGAATTTGAATAAAAGTTACCATAACAACCATATAAATAATGGTTGTCAAATCTAACAATTTTTGATTTCAGGCTTATAATTGTAAAACCATTACATTTAAGTAAGAAATGAGATATTATTCATATAGGAAAAACTAATGCGCGGCAGCGCGCACGAAGCCTGAAATTGCAGAGTTAGGGAGAACTCAATAAAAGACCGAAAAAGGTAAGACTCCATTGACAGCGATTTTAAAAGTTGCTGATAGTGTGAAAATACGAAGTGAAAATGATTTGTTATTGTGTAAAAACGTTACAGGATCCTTTGGAAATAAAGGTGATGCAAAATATAAATGCAGAAAATCAAAAACAGAATGGAAAAATAGTGTAAAATGATATGTTAGTAGTATAACTGATAGCGTGAAAAGTGATGCAAAATGTGAATTCAGAAAATCAAAAACAGAATGGAAAAATAATGTAAAATGATATGTAAGTAGTATAACACTACAACATTAAAAGGTTAAGATTTTATAAGATATTCCAAATCACGTCCGTTGTCACATATGCATTTTGTACTCACGAGTACTAGAATATTTTGCGGTCTTAGTAATTCACACAGGACGTATTTTAGTAAATGAAAGCAATATTTAAAAACTAACAAGCTATTTTTGAATTAAATAAATTGTTTTGTGTTTTAAAAGCAAAAAAACAGTATGCCGTATATCAAATGGCGTTAAATAAATTTATTACATAGTTGCCACGCTTGAGAGGGAAATTTGAGATCACCTTTAAATCAAATCAAATCTTCTACTTAAATTTACCTTGCATTTAAGCACTTCCTGTCGCAATTGATTTGGATATGCTAGAGTTGTCAAATTTTAAGCTTCTAATCTCGCCATTAATCAAGGACTCTTATATTTTCTACCAACTTCAAAAAGCAGACGCAACTTAGTTCGACTGTGTTTTTTTTATGTGTGTTACTTTATAACTTTTTTCTGGGTGTACCGAATTCAATTATTCTTTTTTTGATTTGAAAGCTGGTGCTTCTCCTATGGTCCCATATAAGTTTGATCAAGGTCTGCCCAATAGTTTTTGAGTTATTCCTAATAATTTATATTGAAGTCGGTTGTCAGTCAAAAAATATTTTAAATTATACCGCCATATTTTAAGTTTGTCACTCAAAATTTCCACGGAATGAGATGACTTACTAAGTCGTTACTTTACGAATTATCACATTCACTTACCTAAAAGAACATAAAAGTGTCATGGTGGTAAAATGTCTAAATATATATATTATGGTTGTAACATGAATGGTTCGGCTCGACCGGGGAAGGACTACGCTCTCACAGAATACCAACGTAAAATATCAGCTTAATGCTGATTTGTTTCGTATGGTGTGTGTAAAGAAGAACTGGAGACCCCTCTTTACTGAAAACGAGGCATTTCATTTTAGTCATCAGGGGTAACAACGCATCTGCATATTGATTCTTAATTGAGGAGAAATATAGACGTCCATGGACCGCAGCATCCACTTACCATCAGGTGGACTGTGTGCTCCTTTGTCACCCTTATTCTATAAAAAAAGAGGTTTTCACGTCAAAATCAATAAAGTCCAAGTCCTTATAAGATTCTGTGAATGCAAATTGGATCACAAAAATAAATAAGTAAACATTAACTTCTTATAAAGGTTTTGTTTATAAATTGGATAAAGTGGCCTAAATTAAGTTACTTTACTTTGGCAGACTTGATTTACTAGTGTAATTAATATTTATTTATTTCTTACAGCTTAAGCTCGGGCTCTACTACTATTTATTTAAGTACTGAGCTACGTTAAACAAAGCAACCTTAATAAATTATAAGTACGATTAGATTTTTGAGACTTGGTAGTTTAAAAGTATAGTAAAGAAGAGGATTTGGTAAATTTTAATTAAAATTGATTACTACATAATACTAATTGAAAGTATTTTTTGACTCCGCACTATATAATATAAAATTATATTAGAACTAGCATGGTTGCGATCACCTGTTAGGGGTTTTTTTATTCATATATTCCTCAATATAATAATATGACTTTTTATATAGTGATTACTTACTAAAGTTTACATTGAACTTTTTATGGCATTTTGTTTTAAAAGCGTATTTTTGTATGGACATTTTTAAAAGCCTAGTTTAACGGCTTCAAGCCAGATTATTGGGAAAGCTTTTAGGCAAACACCTACCATTCTTCTTAAAGCGATGTTCGAAATTTTTGTAACTTTAAATTTGAAAGGACTTAAGATTTTTTGAAAGTCTACACGTTGATTCGCCATTTTAATAATAATTATATAAATTTTAATATAGGCTAAGTACTTGTAAAGCTTTACAGATAGTTTTTTTTCTTATCCAGCAATCCTTCCATAATACGAGTAACTATTTCGTCAGTGAATAGAAGGAGTTATTGATACCGTATCCTTTCCAGTCCTTGAAATCATCTTCCAATCCAGCAAAAGTTCCGGGGAGATAATGCCACTCTTGTCTTTTGTGTGTACCTTTTGCAAGTGGCTAGGCTTGTTATTCTGGTCTTGTACTTATGTACTCGGCTTGATCCGAGATTCGAATCCGGCACCGAAAAATCAGCAGTCACACTAACACAACCTCTAGATCAACGAGGCTATCATAGAAACAGCTATTATAATACATAGAAATATACTTATTATACAAATATTTCAGCGATTTTCACATCGACCGTTATCTGGCATATCTGAAGGGACCGCGGAAATTTCATAAGTAATTAATTTAGTTTAATTACGGTAGATATTATAATGATACGTGCCGCATTACTCCGTTATAACCAAAATAATATAAGTAACTGAGCTGAGGTCTGGAATGTTCTCAGCACTATCGGTGTGGTTAAATCACCCAATAAGGGTTACAGTCCTCCTTTTCCTCATAATGTATTGAATATAAAATTTTGCAGCGACTGTAGTCTAATGGCAGAGTGTAGACAGACGGTCTTCGATTAATGTTGATCGAAGCCGACGGTACATTGTTATATTGTTTATATTTTGTAACAGTTATTTTAACAGTGGTAGAGCCAGGCGGCAGCTTTTGCTGTCGCATGGATGGGCCGGCTTGAACCGGGGTGGTACCACGACCTCACAGAATACCATCGTGAAGTAGAGGTTTACCTCTGCGTTTCGCTTGGTGAGTGCAGGTGTCCCGAGGCCCTTTTTACTGGAAATGAGGCATTCCATCCTAGTCCTCACGGGTGAAAACGCATCTGCATTTTGATCTGTAATAGAGGATAGATGTAGATGTCTATGGGCCGCAGCAACCACTTACTCGTTTTTCACCCTTAACCTATAAAAAAAATATTGATTCTTTGTAATCAACTCACTTTCACACATACATATTTTTCTCTAGACTCAGGTCAATATCCGTCTCTGTGGAAAAAGGCATTAGGCATTTTCTAAAGTATCCAATCCTGCTCTGCTCGGCTATTCTTATTTTACCCTTCTGTTAAATATTTTGGAAGCCTGTATCCATAAGCAAAGCGTCTTATTTTTATATTAATATATATTCACTCTAATCCCAGCACTACAGCTATTGTGTTTAAAGTTATTGAAAGTTACTCTTCAAGGCAAGAGTGAATAAGCATTTGTTAAGCCAGTGCGCTTCACCATCTTAGGCTACATCGCCACTTACCATCGGGTGGGATTGTAGTTAAGCGCTGGCTTAGAATAATATAAAAAAATATAAGACTTTTCTAATACTTTTAACACAGTCGATCACGATATCCTACTTGCAGTTCTTTCCCATTATGGATTTGGTTCATCGGATTTGGAATGGTTTTCTAGGAAGAAAATCATTCTAAAGCCGATTTTTGAAGCAGTTTATGTTTGGAATGGTTTTCTTTCTAGAAAACCGTTCCAAACACAAACCAACCAACAACACGGGCGTCTTCGAAGATAGGAATCGTGGCAGACGCCCGTGTTGGGTAAAACTGTTTGCAGTGGATTGTTATCAATACTAGTGAATATCATGGCGGTATTCTCTCGGTATATCTTAAAATGTTCTCCGTTTTTATAAACTCTATTTACTCTAGTATTGATTTCACGTATCATTTGTATGCGGACGATCTTTAAATTTACATTTAACCTAAAGTTGAAGACCTTCATAACGTATATTATTTTAAAACTTAAATAATTGCACATTATGCGACTATCTCATTATTACACTGCACCCAAGGTAGACCATTAGATAATGTGTAAAGGTATTAAGTCCGTTCTTTGTAACCCTTTTGCTAAGGTGTTAACAAATAAATGAAATAAATTCACAGCACTAGCTGGGTAATGATAGTGTGAGAAAATCGAAAGTATCCAGAATCAATATATTCAATTTTGAAAAATTTTTGCCCAACTAATTTAGTAAATATATTACTAAATTAGTTGGGCAAAAATTTTTAATTAAAACAAACCAGCGTCAATATGAGCCTTCCGAAATTAAAGTTTAAATTGTCGTCTAGCATTTACAACAATTAAGTACGTGTGTAATTGTGGAGCGGACCACTTTACGAATATTCCTTGGCGTTGGTGTTAATTGTCTTTATGTAAGGTTGCCGCAATTACTGGACCCAACTAACTTCATGTGTTCGCTTTGTCGAAAATATTTCAAGTGTAAAATTTGCAGCGATATTTTCACTACGTTTCTTTTTTATTTTAGAAAACTTTTTGGCCACGGAGTATGTTGTGAGTAACATACTCCGTGGCTAAAAAGTTTAGTATTTAAAGCTTAGTTTTTAAAGTAGTGGATTTAATTGTGCCGTGTAGTGGCGGCACAGGAGATTTACTACCCCATATCAACCAGTCACGGGCGTAAGAGGCGACAGAGCGAAATTGAAACAGGAGACGAGCAGTAGTATTCCTAGTGGACTTTAACGGACTGATGATGTACCAGAATATTTTATATAAAATTACGAACTCCATTTATAATATTCAAAAATTCACCACGGTAATGGTGTTTACAATGAGTTTTGACCTTTTATCCGCTATTATTCAAAGCATTGCTTTCAGGAATGCGGATGTCCAGGCACACCACCATTAGAAGTAAA
Source organism: Parnassius glacialis (assembly GCA_033319125.1). Classification (NCBI taxonomy): domain Eukaryota; kingdom Metazoa; phylum Arthropoda; class Insecta; order Lepidoptera; family Papilionidae; genus Parnassius; species Parnassius glacialis. The sequence goes on along the minus strand of JAVANC010000001.1, from coordinate 26,365,717 downwards.
TAATATATAATATGAAAATATTGCAGTGGAGTTATGTTGTCCGGGCATCGCAGTTTTTAACAGAGTTCTGACAACGAGAATATTCTCGTCGCTCATCATATGTAACAAAGCAGTATTAAGATATTTTACGCTGGCATCTGAGCTGACTCATTACTATTGCAGTCATATTAATTATTAAAGCCGCAGGGCGTCTCTAAAGCGTAAAAAAATCACGCCTTTTATTTTATGTCTTACAAATGCCTCGACATTTATTGAAGAACTCTTTAGATGGAAAGTCCCAGAAGTATCTGGGACTTTCCATCTAAAGAGTTCTTCAACACATAGACACACATAGACTACATTTATGTGCTTTTACATTAAGTATGGAATATCAATCCCCATACATAGGCCTTATTAAATATAGGTACGTTTAAGTTTGCTGCTATAAACGCTATTTTTATCCATATACTTAATGGAGTGTGGCGGTGGTGACGTGAGGAAAACCATCACTTATTTCATACCATGTGTATCGTAACAGGAGATTATGGGATATGCTGAAAAGTACTTATGACTTCCGACAGATGGCGGTATAAGCATCTCGGTAACGCCAGTCATAAAACACCCAGACAAGAGATGAGAAAATGCGTAAAAGAAGTAAAACGTCAGGTACTGTGATAGCAAATCTGCCTACTGTTAATTGTGATGATTAAAATCCGTCGAAGGTCCATCGTTTTAACGGGCTGATGAAGAAGAAAAAGTAAGTATTGTATTTGTAATAAGTAACTTGAAAACTGCCACAACTATCATGTCCGTAACGACTCATGTCAAGCTCTGACCTATTTGTTGAGCTGATAGTTTCATTAGAGTAAATTTTTGGACTTACTAACAGTTGATCTGGGGGTAAGTAAAGCCCTGCTCTGAAAACCAGCAAACGAAGAAAACTACTAATGCAATATCACTTCTGAAGACTAACACGAAAAGGCTTGCAGACAATCATACTGGCTTCCATATCCGTCAAACGGTTAAACAGTCATGAATGTACAGGAATATTTAATTGTAGTATACGAGTAAGTATTACAAATTGCTGTATTCAAATCCAACAGTGCGTCAGACCAATGGTTATGTGCAGCAACAAATTATTTCAAAGAATTCGGTTCCGCATTCACCAAACTGCATAGCGTGGTGAGTATGATCAGATTATTCAGTAAGACAAGTCAGTTGATATTGTTGAAAAGACTCAACATCAAATCGTCATTATCATGACTATTATTATCATCATAGCCCTACATACACACAACCCTGCATATACACAAGTCCACTGCTGAACATAGGCCTCGCTGGTCGTCAGTCCAGGGGTAGTGTAGACTACACCTCGCTTACGAATTAGAAATCTGAAATGGTAATGGGCTGGCTATAGGTATAGCAATAAAATTCATGGTTCTGCAGCGGCAGCCTTGATCTGGTAAGAAAAAAGATTCATATTTATAAAGGTGCCATATTATATGAAAATGTTCCTTTACATTTTTAATCATTTAATCTTGTCTGCGGTTGGAACGTGTTCATAGAAATTGAATTTTATTCAGCCGGTCTAACTCAATACCTAAGTTTGCTTCGATGATAAGTAGCTTTCTGCCGTAGGAAATGAAAACCCGGGCGTAGTATTTACTTTTTAAATTGAAATTTCTGAGTTTATCTTGCGAAGATCACTTGAAATGTTACTTTGTGTCTACACAGACACTTATTTCGTTATTTTATCTACATTTTACATTTTAAATTGTTCTAAAGATTTGTATTTTCAAATCAATGTCGCAGTAACGATTATAAAAGTTTTGATGGTGGCTAATATTAAAAGTTAATATGAAATATAAAATTAAACAACGTTTGATAATTCTTTATCAAAAACTAGAGGTACGACCTTATCTATACATATAAATAAAATTGAAGTGTTTGACTGTAATATCGATATAGTTTTATCGAGGTCAAGATATGAAATTAAATTTTTTGTCTATCTGTTTATCTGTCCATCCGTCTGTCCATCCGTCCGTCTGTCCGTCCGACCGTCTATCTGTCTGTCTATATGTTTCTATATCTGTCTGTCTGGGCTAATTTTTAGAATGGCTGAATGACAATCGTGTGATGAATATAATAGAGAGCAGTGCTAGAACTGAACTAGACCATAATTTATCGATATTATATAACAACTTGGAGTGTTTTTTGTGAAATCGATTAATTGATGAAATAAATGGTTTCATTTATGATCATTTTAAAAACTAAATGACGCTACATTAATAGATCTCACACTGCCGAAACCGGGGCTTGGGCAATGGTTTCTTATATTTACGCAAACACTACACATTTGAATAAAACTGATTTTACGGAATTTACGAGTATCGCGTATATTAACTTATTTTATATTCCTGATGTGTCGTGCAACTGGACGTTAAATCGATAATACCTACGTGTGCCGAATCACCGAAGTTGTATGGGTTACCAAAAATACACAAGGCCAATGCTACACTACGTCCAATAGTAAGCCAAATCGATTCACCAACTTACAGATTCGCTCAACACTTAGCAAAAATACTCTCACCGTTCAGGGGACATACAAGTGCACATACAAAGGATCCCTACCATTTTCGTCAGCGAGATTAAAGACCTTCATCTGGCTTACAATGAAACTAATAGTCAGTTTTGATGTGCAGTCTCTGTACACATGCTTACCTGTTGAAGACTTCTGCCTGATAGGCTCACTCACACCATCAGAGCCTTTCTTGACAATCGCCATTTTCGCTATCGAATAGAGGGTAATCGCTCTACTAAACGGCCCTCATGGCTGCAGTCCACAGGCCTCCCAAGTCAAATTCTTCAAATGTCGCTCCTTTTTTAGCCAGGTTAAAAAAGGGGCGAAGTTTTATTATTCTACGTCGTTACTTGCGTAACGATGACTCCTAGGACAGCTACCAGTGCAGATTTTTGTTTTGACGGTGTAAAGTGGGCACTATTTTAAAGTGTATTGCTACACTTTTTTCAGGATTCACTTCTCCAAAGGCGGAACGAATCGTCTGAGCAGTTGACTGCTATTTGGAGCATCTCTGTTAGGATTATTTTATTGTGGTGTGCGACGTAAAGTGCCGTGTCATTGCCGCAAAGAACAGTATTCACTACTGGGTCCTTCGGGATGTCACGTTTTCGGTGCCCACGTTTGAGCCTCAAATCACCATCAAGCCCACTCCAGTCGCAGGAGCCACCGAGCAAGGTGCTAGCCCTCCCGCGTCCTCCGCGAAACCCAACGCTTGGGTGAAACCACCGGCACTTTTTGCCTCACGACCAGCGCCGCCTTTCAAGGCCCCAAAGTTTAAGCTCGTCCCACAAGGCTCGTCTTCTTTCGCCGCTGACTTCTCTCTATACTGCGACTTCATCAGCAACATCAACGTTGCTGAATTATCCTCTTTGACTCACAAACTAAGCGGAGCCACTATCCCACAGGATAAGATCAACGCCACGATTGGGCACATGGGGCTTATCGACGCAATTTGGTCTTTCCAGTGCGCTTAAATACCTTACTTAAAAATCAAAATGGCAGTACAATTTTTAGGTATAACTAAGCTACCCTCTCTAACTGTCTTTAACGCGAACGGCCTTAGAGACCAAAAAGACGATATCGCGCTCTTCCTGTGTTAAACAAGATGTAGAATTCATGCTTGTGCAAGAGATCTTAAAGCCTAGCGGTCGCGACCCTATGATCGCAAATTACGCCTTAGTTAGAAATGATAGGTTGACCAGCCCTAGAGGCGGCACCTTGATCTACTGTAAAATATCCTTGCACTGCGTACCGATCGACACCTCCCCGTTAACCAACATAGAAGTCTCTATATGTAAGGTAGCTCTCTCTCTCGACATCCGCCACGTATCGCCACTCAAACGCATAGTTGAATCAGACTTTGTAGAATTACACAATCTAGGCTCCAGTGTATCTCCAACTATTATACAGCTGGAGATTTCAACATTAAGCGTTGCACCTGGAACTCGCGTACAAGTATTCCAAATAGTATGGTTTTGTCCGATCTCACAGAGTGACTAAACTTTGATGTTATCGCGCCTAAGACTCCAACTCGCTACCCATTCGCAACCAGTCACCAACCGGACGTCCTTGATGTAGCGATACTCAAAGATGTCCGCTTGTCGATATCATCGATTGAAACAATATTAGAACCCAACTTGGACCATAAACCAGTCACCACCAGTAAACAAGTAAGCAGCTGGGCTAGCCCGCAAGTGAGGTACTTCAGACCAAAATCATCGTAGACTGGCCGTAAACTCGAGGTTAAACTCGAAACCTACAACCTCTCAGCACTTTGGCACAATCCCTGACAAGATAGACTCGCCAGAGGAGGCCAATAAGGCGATTAGCGCCCTATCAGCCCACTTCACCCTCTAGAGTTGAAGAATGCTCTCGTAAGGTTCGTGTGTCGAGCAAACAACACACAAAGCTTCCGAGTGATATTCCGCCGTTTACTTCGAACATAAACGACGCCACCCTACTACCATTCCGCCAATCCGTATGTTAGGGACCCCTGTACCCTGGCATATGACCACCAAATACTTAGGTGTCACTCTTGACACGAGGCTCACTTTTGAGCCTCATGTTAAGAGAGTAACTCGTAACGCGCGCTTTTACCTGGGTAGGCTCAACAACATTCTGGGCCGACACAGTGAAATGTCTTTTCGAAACAAACGAACCCTATATAAGGTCTGTATACGATCAGTTATGACTTACGCGGCCCCAATTTTTGCTCATGCTAAGCCTTAAATCCTGTACGAACTTCAATCAGTTCAAAAATATTTTTGACGTCAAGCTACGAACGGAATCTGGTACGTCCGTAACGCCGACCTCCATCGAGACTTAGAGCTCCCTACAATTCAATAAAATTGTAAAATGCCTATCTGAGAACTTCTCCAAAGCATCAGAGTCTCACCTAAATCATCTCATTCGTAAGGCAGCTTCCTATGCAGCCCCACTTCCCTCTTGCTATCGAGTCCGCAGGCCGAGAAACTCTCTTTTGGACTCCCCAAACAAGATTGCGGTCGACCTGGACTGCCTCCTGGCAGCTCAGGCCAAATCTTCTCCCTATTCTTAATTTGTCTCAGTTAGGCGCGCCTCTCAATGGCTACTCACCGCCTGTGGCCCCTTTCCCTAATTGGTGTCGCTTCCGATTTGCCAGAAAGGCCACACAGGCAAAAGCCAGTCCCAGGTGATGTTTAGTAGGTTGGCACTTAGGTTTCATAGTGAGTCCCACATAACCACACAGCCGGCTACGTGCTGCACAAAAAGTATCGGGAATGGAATATTTCCACTGTTCCAGTCATATTAAAATCTTTTTAATTGAAAACTCCTTGGTTTTAAAAATCGAATACCATTTATTTATTTAAAAAATGATTCCCGGTCTTGTCACAAGGTTTTGTCAAACTTGTTTAGTCGTTGAGAAAATGGAATTTACTCGAGAAAATTCAAGAGCGATGATTTATTATGACTTTCGAAGTGGTTTAACATAAAAACAGTGTGTTGACCGGATGATTTCTGGATTTGGGGATGAAGCCCCATCCAAAACCACAATTTATCGCTGGTTTGCTGAATTTCAACGTGGACGTGTCAAGCTTAGTGATGATCCCCGTCAAGGTCGTCCAAAAACTGCAGTCACCCAAGAAAACGTTGATCCTGTGCGTAAGCTGATTGAGGAAGATCGACATGTGACATACCGCGAAATTCAGGCAACTTTAGACGTTGGTATGAGTCAAATACAAATAATCTTGCATGAACAATTAGGTGTAAAAAAGTTGTTTTCCCGATGGATACCGCATTCGCTCTGTGAAGAGCAAAAAGCGGCTCGAGTTACTTGGTGCGTCAGAACTCTCGAAAGATTCCACGCAGGGTCCTCAAATGCTATACACAACATCGTATCAGGTGACGAATCCTGGATATATGCGTACAAACCCGAAACAAAAAACCAGTCACGAGTTTGGGTGTTCGAAAATGAGTTAAAGCCAACAAAAATTGTTCGTTCACGGTGTGTTGCAAAAAAAATGGTGGCCACGTTTGTTTCCAAAACCAGCCATGTTACGACTATTCCTCTTGAGGGACAAAGAACGGTTAATGCAGAATGGTGTACTAGCATTTGTTTGCCACAGACCGTTTCTGAACTCCGTAAAGAGAACTGCAACCGCTACATCATCCTCCATCACGACAATGCGAGTTCTCACACCGCACACAGAACAAAAGAGTTTTTAGAGCAAGAAAACATAGAATTATTAGACCATCCGCCGTACAGCCCCAACCTAAGCCTTAATGATTTCTATACTTTCCCTAAAGTAAAGAATAAATTGCGTGGACAGAGATTTTCATCACCAGAAGCAGCTGTGTACGCCTACAAAACGGCTATTATGGAGACCCTAACTTCCGAATGGAATGGTTGCTTCAATGGTTGGTTCCATCGTATGGAAAAATGTGTCAAATTTCGCGGAGAATACTCCGAAAAGTAATAAATACATTTTTAAATAGTAATGTTGTGTCACTTCCTTGATTCCCGAAATTTTCAGTGCCGTAGAGCCATGCTGCAGCTATATTAGTTGTATAGTTGTGGCACGAATGGGTTGGTTCGATCGGGGAAGGACAATGCTCTCACAGAATACCAACGTAAAATAGCAGCTTAACACTGCTTTGTTTTGTATGATGAGTGTAGAGGACCGGAGACCCTTTTTACTGGAAAAGAGGCATTTACGATTTTGATTCGCAAACGAGGATAAATGTAGATGTCTATGGACCACAGCTATCACTTACCATCAGGTGGACGGTGTGCTCGTTTGTCACTCTATCCTATATAAAAAAACCTTCATCCCCCGCTTACCGGAGTTTATCCCTTTATATTGCTTCTGGGAGAAAAAAATACTTTATTAATTCCTACTAAAATGAAATAACGAAAGAACTGAAATATGAATGTTACAATTTTCAAATAATTATGAACTAAATTATTTAAACATATAAATGTAAGTTTTTTTATTCAAATTGTATTTATTAGTAACTGGAGGTAAAATGTTACTACTTTTTGTGTTCCACTTTAGATGGCACTGTTTTAATAAAGTGAGACGTAAATTATCGGCGTAACTCAAACTATTACGCAACGGTTAAAATTAATATTTAGCATCTATTTATAAATATGTTATTTATTAAAAAAAGATCAAAAATCAATAATATAAAATAGAAATTATTATCTTGAGGGAGGAAAATACTTAAGCCTCCTTTTTTACAGTTCCGCAATCGGATAGAAAGTAGCCTATAAGTTGCCCCGGGTTCTTAATTATCTAAAAAATTCATGGAAATCTGTCCAGTAGTTTTTGTGTGAATCGGGAATACACAGACAGACACAAGCAAACAGACAAAAAATCTAAAAATAACCAATTTGGCTTCAGTGACCTTTATTTAGGCCCCTGGAATTGTTTTTTCCAGAAAATAAGTGTTAGAATTACAGACACGACTTTTCTACAGGTTTATAATTTATTATATGTATAGATAAAATCAAGCTCCCGCGGAAGTTTCTATTTCGTCGCGGAATAAAAATTGGTCCTAATAAAGACAACGTCAATAACCGACTTTTAAAACGGTTTCAAAGACATTTCGCAGCTTAAGGCTTTAACTAGCCTGAATGACCTTGACGAAACGGCTATCGCAGATATTTTAGCCAACGTCAACACCGTCTAGCAACTACGTTCTGTATTAGTTATAAAAGTACAAAGATTAATAGACTGCAGAGATGACAGTTATAAAAGTGACGTACTGCCTGTTATGCTTGCGCATCACTGAGAATTATGTGGTTACGCATATTCAATAATGTAAAAATATGTAATTATTACATTGTGCTGTAGCTTTGTCCGGTAGGCATCAGGAGCTATCAAGTGTTCAAGTTTCAAGTACGTAAGAGTTCTTTTATTATATATGTTAAATCGTATTTATTTGTATTGTATTAGTAGATCTGGGTCAAAGCGTTCGCTGTAAATTATTCCCGGGTTTAATCCCCGATAGCACGAATGCAATTTGTAATTGCAATTTTCGTCAACACGCATTGGGGCAGTTCGGCGGGCATTTCCTTCTCCTAAAACCCTCTCAGAAATAAAAAAAGAGTTTTGTGACCAGTAGAGGGACTCGTATAGCCTTTTACTTTACTTTGTAGCAATATTTATATTCGTTTCAGCTACAGAAGGGTACCTTATGCTGACAAAAATATCATGTGGAGGCGACGAAAACGTAAAACATTTTTGTACCTAGATAAAACGTTTGAAAGATTGTCAGTCACGTCATACGCCACAATTTCTATAGAGCGTAGAACATTGCAGATAGGGCAAAATAAAAAATAATCCAAAATATTATGGGAACTATCTATTAATAATATATACATTTATAGGTATTTATAATAAAAATAATGAACAAGCTGCAAGGTTCAACTAATAATGTTTCTTGTAAACACAATTGTAAAATTCCTGTTTTAATTTTTACCAATGGTTAATTGATGAAACGTAGACAAGATCACTTCACATAAAATATATTTAATTAAAATTAACACATGACCTATTTGACTTTCTACTTACAACTCGGCGGAAATTTGAAAAGAAGATTTTGTCTTTTCACACAAGTATTGTTTACAATTGGCGTGCTTTCGAAAAGCGTGATTAAGTGTCAGCGATATATAATCAATTAAATACTAAACTTTTTTGAAATTTTTTTTTTGTTTATTTTTGTTATATCTTATTAAAAACTGACGCCATCTGACTATTTTATTATTTGTTTTTTAGGTTGTATTAGGTTTTTTAGGCATAAGGATAAGTTAAGTTAAGTTAAGTTAAGTTAAGCTAAGCTAAGTTAGATTAACTTGGATAAGTTTGTAATTTTTTTAATTTTATCACAAAATTTCCGCAATAAATTATTACCTTTTCTACAGTGATTCTCTCCTCTTAGTTTCGGCGTGACTGTAGGATGTTATACTGAGTCACCGTCAGTTACTAAGCGGCCATTAATCATTATATGTATGTATAGACATACATATATTAATTTTTTAATTTTAATATTTATGTTTTTGAATTTTGATTGATTTTTTAAACCCGTTAAAATTATTTTTTCTATACCAATTGATGGGCCTGAGTATAATGCCAGTTATGCTCTTTGGCTGAAGTTATTTTTTATTTTATGCTCAATTGCAGACAAAACAGTATTGATTGCGCATTTCTAAAACAAAATTTTACCTCTTTTCCTTCTAATGGAGCTATTATTAGTGTGCACCTAACACGGCGGAATAGTTATTATTATCTATAAGACCATTTGCAGAAACAGTTTTTGTTAACAGTTATGAGTATAATATTTTATCAGCTGCTTTGTTTATAGTGCCTTGAGCAACACTTTGCCGGTTCCTGTACAGAAAATGATGCTGGCTTTGCAAATATGGATGGCCGCTACCTTTGAATATAATACCCGCTATGTTAGACTTATTTACATAGAAACTTTAATTATCAATTGCATAAAATTCTAAATAGCACTTTTTACACAAGAAAGTAAACTTTCAGATTAGTCCATCTTGTTTTTCACTAATTAAGTGTAAAGTAAAACAAACCAATAGGTGCCGTGATTTAAAAATTCTTGCAACTTTTTATAGAAAAGCATGACCTTATCATAATATAATAGTCAATCATTTAGCCATGTGATATAACTTTTATGTGTGCCAGTCAAACATTAATGATGATATTCGGGTCATTATACTGGAAATAGTCTTTTAAATACTTTGTAGTACAATTGATAATCTTCAGTATGATTGACCGTGTATATGACTTTTATAAGTCTATGTTATTTTTGATGTAAATTATTATTGCAGATAAAAGCCCTTTCACATTTATTGTATTCTCGAATTAAATTAATCAAAATGAAAATAACAGTGGTAGAGCCACGCGGCTTTTGCTGTTGCACGGATGGGCCGGCTAGAACCGGGGTGGTACCACGACCTCACAGAAAAACGGCGCGAAGTAGAGATTTACCTCTGCGTTTTGCTTGGTGAGTGCAGGTGGCCGGAGGCCCTTTTTACTGGGAATGAGGCATTCCATCTTAGTCCTCACGGGTGACAACGCATCTACATTTTGATTTGTAATAGATGATAGATGTAGATGTCTATGGGCCGCAGCAACCACTTACCATCAGGTGGAATGTGTGCTCGTTTGTCACCCTTATCCTATAAAAAAATAAGAATTTTGGCTCTTTATAACTGATCTTTAAATGTAAAACACTGACTTGAAATTATATAATTATCGGTATTTTTTTAATTCATTGAACTTTTTTAAGATTGTGTTGAAACTCTACTGGTAAAAAAAAAAACAAATATATATATTATAGTTCTCGATGAAAATAAAGTATGCGCGTTACATCGCATCCCATCAAGAATTTCTAATGTAATTCTTGGTGTAAAGCTAAGCTGATAATAACTGTAAACAATAGAATAACAAAACAATGAAAATATTTGTTAATACTTGCTTTATAACCTAATAAATATTATTTGACCGTAATAAAATAAACCAAGGTAGTTTTCGGCATGAAAGTAAAAATATATATTTTCGATTATTTTTGCAATATCTAACAGCCGGATCAGCGCGCGATTCTTATCCATCTAAAGATGCTAAATTTCAGCAAGCACTGTTAAATTCAATAGGAGTGACAGAAAAACGGTTCTTGATATAGAAGGGTAAATAAATTATTTAACCTATAAAGTAAAATCACTTTATTAAAAATCAAAATAGCCCAATAGCTTTATTTACATGTGATATATAATTGTAGGGGTGCTTACAATACTTAACATTATTTTACTGAAATCTCAGAAAGTTTTTTTTAATAGAATAAGGGTGATAAACGAGCACACAGTCCACCTGATGGTAAGTGGTTGCTACGGCCCATAGACATCTACATCTATTCTCGATTACGTATCAAAATGTAGATGCGTTGTCACCCGTGAGAACTAAATTGTAATGCCTCGTTTCCAGTAAAAAGTTCTCCGGTTCTCTACACTCACCATACCAAACACAGCAGGGTTAAACTGCTATTTTACATGGTATGCCATGAGAGCGTGGTCCTTCCCCGGTCGAGCCGACCCATTCGTGCTACAACTATACCTACTACTAATTTAGCTGCAGCATGGCTCTACCACGTAAGAAAAAAATTGACGTTGAAAATTTAAGTATTTTCAGAAGCAACTTTGCAATTATTTTCTATTGAGTGAATTTTTGTGGAATCGTGTTTTGCAAACCGCCACCTGAAATACGTACAATGTTTTTCGATAACGATGTGAAATTACAAAACGATCCCCATGCATATCAATGTGGCTCTATTCAGCCTCTTAATATGAACATACCTCGGGATTCAGAGATTTTAAAAGTTTTCATGCGTAGATAATGGAAGATATAATATTATATTATTACTGTCCCGTGTGAGGCAACCTTTATACTAATATACATATTCTCATCATATATTTATGGTTGGTTAGAAAAATTATATCTAAATGCAAACTTTCACAGGGTAATTTTTTTTTACTATTTTTACCCAGCAAGTAGTAAAGCAACTACAATCCCATCGGTAAGTGGTTATGTAGCCTAAGATGGTGAATTGCACTGACTTAACAAAAACCTATTCAGTCTTGCCTAATAGTACTAGGTAAGTATTATTTGCGACCTATTTGTGTATGTGTGTGTGTGTGTGTGTGTGTGTGTGTGTGTGTGTGTGTGTGTGTGTGTGTGTGTGTGTGTGTGTGTTGTGTGTGTGTGTGTGTGTGCGAAGAAAAGCGTATGAGAATACGTGAAGAGGAATAAAGGTTGAGTACTACTTCGCTTACCTGTACGAAGTTGCCACTCGAGAACCTTTCTTCCTATTTTTTATCTATTTTCCAAGTTATATAGCCAGCCCATTGCCATTTCACTGTAATATTCTGTTGGGCTATGTCAGTTACTCTGGTTCTCCTGCGAATATCTTCATTTCTAACTTTATCACGTAGAGAAACCCCTCTCCAATTAAAAATGTTTACAAACAACTTAAAAGGTAACATAAAAAAAAAACCAAAACCCAAGAATGTCTTTATATAGTAATTTATACTTAGGGAAGCACCATTTTTTATTTATTTAAATTGTTTGGTTTAATTTGATAACAGTGTACCTAAATGTAAGTATTTGTATCTATATTCCCCTCGAATAATATTTTATAAAGTCATACTCATAAAAACAACGTTTTATTGTAATACATAATTATAAAATTCAGTATCAACTAATTAATAAAAATATGCAACAATAAAATTACATAGGTATTAAAAACTATCGAAATCTAAGTAACGAGAGCATGTTGGTCGTTCCACATCTAAATTATATTAAAATGCATTTTTCAATTTCACTAATCAACGTCGCCGCGAAAATTTCTTCTTCTTTGGGCACTTTAAAAATAAATTTATTTAGAAAATAATATTAACAGTTACCAGTGTACAGATATTAACTAAATTAAGTATTTCCAGTCATAAAAAATATTTATAATTGAGTATAAACTTTTAAAAAACTAATATATAATTGAATAAAGTCACCCCGACACCGAAGCGCGGTCCAGCCTCGACGATGTCCGAAAACGGATTGTGACAGGCTGACAGGGCGACAGAGCATGCGCGCTCGCGTAAATATATTCAATTTCAGGGAAAAATGATATTTTCTCTTATAAAACGGGGAATAAAAATAAAAGTCTCAATTAAAAATATTAGTATTTTTAAGGCCCTTTTTTTTAGTTTAAGAACTATTTAAAAAGCTTGGTACCGTTTTGGAGAAATTTTGCAAAATATGACAAAGATAGGTACTCTTTGGGGATTTTTTTTTCTAATAAGGGGTTGACAAAAATACAATTTTGTTCAATTAAAAACATTTATCAAATCGTCTTCTGTTACCGTGTATTTTTTCTTTGTGGATTAAATGAACAGTTATTGAGATTTTTTTACTTAAATATCCAAGATTTAGGCATTTCAACCACTGTTAAGGCCTTAATTGATAACAATCAAGGTTTCATTGCCAACGATTCATGAACGGCTCTTTTGAAATAATTTAACTCAAAATTCCTGGAATAAAGTTTTCTTTTTTTTTACGACATAATGTAATAAAAATATGGACAGCTTAAATTCGCACTGCTTGTTTGAATTTTTACCTGATCCCGCAGTGACCCGCTGATGGCTGATGACGTTGAATGTGAGTTCGAACAGCGGTAGTAAAAACCGGTCTTATATAAAAATGTGGTTTTTTGATAGTCTCGAGCAAAAAGACTAAAGGACTTTTTTCGTCCCTTCACCGCGCCAGTCTGCGAAATTTGATATTTTCATTGTAATTCCACTCGTATCATTTAAGTTCGCATATTTTTCACGGGAATCCTTTATTAAAAAGTGACTCTAGTATCCTATACTCGTGAGACGAATTAAAACTACGTTTTCTAATCTCATGTAACGTGTTTATATTCAAAGAAATAAATCATAATGTTTAGGGATCACACACCTATGATAATAAACTTAGAAAGTAAAAGTTAGTTAAGTTTATGTAAAACTTAGGAAATAAAACATTATCTAAATACAAAATTTCATTGAAACCGTTAAGGCAGTTACCAAGAAATCAATTATAATTGCACCAAAACATTAATAAAAAAGGGGCCAAGTTCGGTAAAAACGATATGTACCTACCTACGTACGAGGCTGTCGGCTTTGCTGATAAAAGGGAAACGAAAGCACATGAGTAAAGAAACCGACCAGAAGGGAAGCTACATGCAAACGTCTCGCTTTGGGTACACCCACACATAGCGCAGCGGTGTGTGCATGAGCTCTCACCGACAGGTTCACCGACGCTCCGTCAGGGTACAAACCGGTTTGCTCAGTCAGTGTTAATGAAAGGGCTGTTGGTCACGCGCATGGAAATAAATAGACGAATAATATTTCGTGATTTTATAGATCAATAAATCTATTAATTTTTTTACAATTAGAGTTAAGTTTAGAGATTGTGCACTATAAAATAAGACATTTATAAGTATATATTAGTAGATTAGATTTATAAGTATATATTTGTATTAGATAATTAGTGTTCGTATAAGCTAAATGCCTAAGTTGTACAATGTACAGTATGTATGAAAAATTCGAGAGAAAATAATACAATAGCCAGACAGTGGTGCTGTATGTGTTGGTAATGGTGTCGGTGATTGTGGAGGCTGGTAGTATCACTGGTGGTGGTGGTGGACAGTGGACCACCACTGGCACTACCACCATGACCAGCATCACCACCAGAACCCTTACTAACGCCACCATCATCCTGGTAGTAACATTGTTGATGATGGTGTATCAACACCACCACTGCCCACTACCATCATCACAGTCATTACTAATACCATCTGATTTTTTGTACTCATGAATACGTTGTCTTACGAAAATTATATTGATAGAAATATAAATATGTAAATGTAATGTGAAGCTAAGCATGAAAATAAGCAAAATATACAATTTTTGCAGTTTCACTTGCATCAGGTGATAACCCTATCAGAATAGGTATAGATTTTTGACGTCGTTAGAAAGCTTCCACTCTCGTCTTCTTTACTCTGTGACGAAAGGGCGCAAGCATAAAGCAACACGGGGCGCCGAGGTACCGGACGGGGGTAGCCATACGCAAGCGTTCCTATGTGCCAAAGTCCATATATGACATAGCGGCCCTATATTTATAATAAAACTAGTTGCAACCACACTGCACACTACGTGCAGTGTTGTTGCAACTAGTTCAGATTTCAATTCAGTACTTGCGTTACTGAATTGGAAACTGAACTCCTACAAAAATGCCAAATTGCTCAGTTTTTTTTTGCTGCAGAAAGAGATCTGTCACATCAATAATAAGTAATTCTTTATAATATTATTACCATTTATTTATTCCTTATAACATATAATATAATAACAGTCAATAGTTGCTATAGTAATGGTCGCGTTGTTTCGGATTTGTTAACCACCACAAGCCACTCGCCCTCATACAATATGCGGTTCGGTCGAGCGACTGATCTCTGTCTGTATCCGAGTTATTGCTGTCACCAAACGACAGTTTCCTGTATATCAGGTTTGTAAATAGTAGCACACTAGGGCTTTACCTCTTTCCCAAGGCACCAATGCCATACCGTCGAGTCTCCTGCCATCGTCTCTAAATATTCCACAAGGCTCTAAAACCGAGGGAACATTTATGGAGACAAGAGTCCTTCGGATGACGTCGTTCAAAGAACCGTGCCGTGAAAACCTACCAGCACTTTTCTTACATAAAGGTTCGTGGAGCCCAAACTTGTTGACGGTGCTACCACAGGGGCACTGATGGGGTTGACAAATCGCCGCTCCTAGTCGGATTCCTACGGCGATGCGCAAGCTGACTAGATTCCTTAGTAGAAACAGCTAAAAGGCATCCCTGATCTCGATCACTATGGAAAGTATGAAACATCTTTCTGCACGCTGTCGTGGAACGACAATTAAAAAACAAAAGAACCTAACCTAACAACAACGTAACAACAAAAAAAATTATTAATTTAAAATTTTAAAAAGATATTTACAATTTTATATAAAAAAAATGAAGTATGATGATGGTGATGGATGACGTGAATTATAATTATTTAAAAAAAAAATAATAAAGATAATGAAGATCAAAGTGGCACATAGCGCTTGGCGGTGGTGGCACGCAGCGCCTGGTCTAGGCACACGCGGCGCCTGGAGTAAGCACATGCAGCGCTTGGAGTAGGCTCACACAGCGCCCAGAGTAGGCACACGCTGCGCCTGGAGTAGGCACACGCAGCGCTTGGAGTAGGCACACGCAGCGCCCAGAGTAGGCACACGCTGCGCTTGGAGTATGCACACGCAGCGCTTGGAGTAGGCACACGCAGCGCCCAGAGTAGGCACACGCTGCGCTTGGAGTAGGTACACGCAGCGCCCAGAGTAGGCACACGCCGCGCCTTGAGTAGGCGCTCTCAGCGCCTGGAGTAAACGCTCGTAGTGCCTGGAGCAAGCACGCACAGCGGCTAAAGATAGCGCAGGCACTAGTAGGTGGAGGCTTAGGCGTGGCTAGGCGACGACTTTAGGTGAAGACAGAGGCTTGCAGGATCCCGGAGCAGTGCGGCCCCGGGATAAGGCCTTTAGGAGATGCTTCAAGTTTAAAAGATGAAGCGAGACTGCCTTTATTGGATTTTTTTTTGCGCCTGAAGCAATTGGAAAAGGGCTACCACAGAGGGAGGCGGAAAATGCATTATGCATACCACGACAGCCGGTCTGTCCTGGTTATGCGGGACTCACTGCCTACCGGGGGACCTAAGTGATACCCGCTAAAAACCGCCTTTGGGGACTGGCAACTAGCTAGTTAAAGCTTCTTATGCCGTATCGGAAGCGACCCTCTTTTGGGAAAAGAGGGCGCAGGCGGCTACGAGCCGCTGAGGGAGTGCCTACGAAGGCAAATTAATTATGAATAATTTAATTACAGTTGGCCTGAGCCGCCATGAGGCAGTTCAGGTCGTTTGACAGTTTATTAGGCGGGTCCGAGAGAGAGTTTCTCGGCCTGCGGACTCGATAGCGAGAGGGTAGTAGGGCTGCATAAGTAGCTGCCTCACGAATAAGATGATTGGAGTGCGACTCTGAGGCTTTGAAGAAGTTCTCAGAGAGTTTTTTAAGAAATTGTTGAATTGTAGGGAGCTCCAGGTCCCGATGAAGGTCGGCATTACGGACGTACCAAGGTGCGTTCGCAGCTCGACGACAGAAAAGGTTTTGAACTACTTGGAGTTCATTAATAATTTTAGGGTTAGCGTGGGCAAAATGGGGCCCGCGTAGGACATGACTGGTGCCTTTATTGGCCGATTGTTCGGCTTTTATACCTTTTTAGAGAGCTCCGCGCTCGACGACGGATCTGGGATAAGAACGGGAAATTATTTAAATTAAAAGCAAATTTTTGTAAATGGCCAAGAGGAAAAGAGTATTTTTGTGGAAGTATTGAAGTAAAAACATCAGACCGGTAACGAATTTGAATAAAAATTGCCATGACAACCAGATAAACAACGATGTCAAAACATGTCAAATTTTGGTTTCAGGCTCGTAATAGAGAAACGGCAAGATTTAAGTAAAAATGAGATATTATTGATATAGAAAAAAAGGTAGCGCAACAGCGCGCACGAAACCCGAAATTGCAGAGTTACGGAGAACTAAATAAAAGATCGAAAAAGGTAGACTCCATCGACACCGATTTAAAAAGTGCTGATAGCGTGAAAATACGAAGTGAAAATGATTTGTTATTGTGTTCTTATGGTCTAAAAACGTTACAGGATCCTATGGAAATAAAGCTGATGCAGAATATCCAGTGAATGCAGAAAATCAAAAACAGAATGGAAAAATAAATGTAAAATAGTGTAAATTTTTTTTTATATAGGATACGGGTGACAAACGAGCACAGAGTCCACCTGATGGTAAGTGGTTGCTGCGGCCCATAGACATCTACATCTATCCTCGTTTGCGAATCAAAATGCAGATGCGTTGTCACCCGTGAGGACTAAGATGGAATGCCTCATTCCCAGTAAAAAGGGCCTCCGGCCACCTGCACTCACCAAGCGAAACGCAGAGGTAAACCTCTACTTCACGCTGGTATTCTGTGAGGTCGTGGTACCACCCCGGTTCGAGCCGGCCCATCCGTGCGACCGCAAAAGCTGCCGCGTGGCTCTACCACTGTTAAAATATGATATGTAAGTAGCATAACACTACAACGCTCTGTTCTAACGAAATATCCCACTGTTGATTAACTCCCAGTGGAGCATCTTCGCTGGGACAGAGCATTCGCTATCTCTGCCCTGCCTCTGTAGCAAAGCACAGGTCTACTTTATTATTTAAAATTATGTTACATAAGTCACTGACACTATGCACGGTAGCAAGTAAAGCAAGCAATATAACGCCAGAAAGATTTCTCACACCAATACTCCCAAATTATATAGGTAAAATAGCTTTAGTCCTGCCTGTTTTATTTAAAGTTAAATTTAAAAAAAAAATCTGTAGATATTTTAAGATTATTATCAATATCTTTTAAAATATCCGAACATTTATACGTGGCAGAGCAATCATTATCATCATTACAGCCTTTTAGAAGTCCATTGCTGAACATAGGCCTCCCCCAAGGAATTCCACAAAGCACGCTCCTGAGCCACATGCATCCATCGACTTCCTGCATGTCTTACCAGGTCGTCACTCGATCTAGTGGGGGGTCGCCCTACACTTCGCGAGAACCTTTCTTCCTAATCCGTTGTCGGTTCTTCGAGCTATTTGGCCGGCCCACTGTCACTTCAGCTTATTAATCCGTTGAGCTATGTCGGTTACTCTGGTTCTAATACGGATATCCTCATTTCTAAGTTTATCACGCAGAGAAATAGCATAGCTCTCTCCATAGCTCGCTGAGCGACCTTGAACTTCCTCATACGGCCAGCAGTGAAGGATTCGTAAGTCATCACTGGCAACACGCACTGGTTGTACAATTTCGTTTTCAGGTTTTGAGGTATGTCTAACGAGAAGATGTGTTGTAGTTTCCCGAACGCTGCCCAGCCGAGTTGAATCCGTCGATTGACCTCTCGGTCGAAGTTGGACTTACTTAGTCGGACTATTTGTCTCAGGTAAACATACTCGTCAACAACTTCGAGCTTAGTGCTCCCAACAACTACCGACATAGGTGTGACATGGACGTTAAACATGATTTTTGTTTTGTCTATGTTCATTTTAGGACCTATCCGTTGAGACACACTATCGAGGTCATTGAGCATAGTGCTTAAGTCCTCTAGCAATTATGCCATAAGGACTATATCGTCGGCAAATCAAAGGTGAATAATGAAATCGCCATTGATGTTATTACAGCATCCTTTCCACTCCAGTAGCTTGAAAACATCTTCCAATGCAGCGGTGAAGAGTTTCGAGGATATAACGTCACCCTGTCTTACTTTTCTCTGCAGTTGGATAGGTTTCGTACTCTGATTCTGTACTCGGATAGCCATCATAGCCCTACTGTACAAACACTTCAGCACTTCGATATACCGGCACTCAACTTGGTAGAGCCATGCGGCAGCTATATTAGTAATACAGTTGTAGCACAAAAGAGTAGGCGGTGAGTGTAGAGAACCGGAGACCCCTTTTTCTGGATAAGAGATATTTCATCTTAGTCCTCACGGGTGGCAACGCATCTGCGTTTTGATTCATAGTCGAGGATATATTTATATATTTTAAATCCAGACTGGATTCGAGCGGAGTAAGTATGTAAATCTAGGTACAAGGAGATAATATTTTAAAATAGTAAGAGCAATGTAGGGATTTAATTTATACACTTTATCAACGTGACTCATCAAATTTTGTTTTTAAAACAGGTTCGTGTAGTGTATATTTTCTTTGAAACAGGTTTAATATTATCGAAAAATAACGGGGCACTTAGCAGGTATAGCCATTCCGTACTGATAGTTTTTATTCCTGGAGAAATATAATAATTGAAAATTTGAATTAAAGTGTCTCTGTTAGAACTAGATAAATTATTGGAAACAAATATTTCAAATTTATTGGTATTTGGTTCAACACCAATACTTTTAAAATTTCGATAAATATGAGTAAGTTCACTGAGGACGTCATCTGCTCTACCTCCCAGTGTACTGTTGTCCAGGTTCCAGACATTCAGCTTGGATTTCAAATTTGAAATAATGGGTTGAATTCCCAAACTGAAAAGTGCTAGACGAATCAATAATATGGTTTTCGTAAAATAAGTTAGTATTTTGACTTTAACATTGTCAAACGTAACAATAAATTTCGGGGGTATTATTAGCCACTTCTTTCAGCAGGGTTACTCTATCGAAAGAGTTAAAAGCATTCCTTAGGTCAACCTTCACTAGAATATCTGCATCAGAGTTTGTTAAAATGTATGCACTGAATGTACCGTTGCCTCACAGCCACCTCTAGTGCCAAAGCCTAGTTGAGTAGGCTGAAATTTTGTCTTAAGGGTAGAGATTATATGCCTGCAAGTTAAATTTGAAGTTAAGCATCGAAATGTGGAACCAATGGCAATTGGATGGATTCCGTTATCCATTTTTTGAAGGGTGACAAACGAGCACACCGTCCACCTAATGATAAGTGGTTGCAGTAGCCCATAGACTTCTACATATATCCTCGTTTACGAATCAAAATGCAGTTGCGTTGTCAGCCGTGAGGACTAAGATGGAATGCCTCTTTTTTAGTGAAAAGGGTCTCCGGTTCTCTACACTCACCATACGAAACACAGCAGCGCTAAGCTGCTATTTTACGCTGGTATTCTGTGAGAATGTGGTCCTTTCCCGGTCGAGTCGACCCATTCGTGATACAATTATATAATTAATATAACTGCAGCATGGGTATAATATGTACAATACGATATCAATAATTATGTAATACATAAAAGCATAGCATTTAATTGGGGCTAATTAAATTGTAATGCAATACGAAACTTTGTCTAATTAATTTCGTTCCTAACTCCATTGGCAAACTTGTTAGTAAACACCTATTTCAGAGTTGTTTGCTAAGTACAGACTAATGCGATAAACTAACATTATCGAAAAATTAAGATGAATAAACGTATTACAGATTTTCAAAATATTTTTCATTAATACTGTTGTAGTTTTAATCGTATTACATCGAGCCATTTCAACTTATTGTCCTTTGCATAAGTGTGGGTAGACACAAGATAGATAGAAGAAAATTAGACATAGATATTCAGAAAGGATTCCACCGACATTTTTATCAAAAATGAGGTATAGATGCCAAAATAATCCTGCTTTCATATAATAAAACAATTTTAGCAAAAGTAGCCACAAAATATTACCAATGTAAATGTTTCATATTTAAACGTCACAAAAATATCAAGTGCCGTAGCAAGGGAGGCAGCGGTAGTATTTAGAGTGTGGCAATTTGGGAACGACTGTCAGATGCCAAATTAACTTTTAAATGATGCCAGTATACAAATATTTTGAAAATTAATACTTACGAAATACTTTTGATTAAAATTACGGGCATTGTATGTAGCATAATAAGTTCTGAAAAAAGAAAAAATACATACACACAGACACACTTATGCCAAGGATAATAATGTTTTATTTATTTTAGAATAAAATAATAAACAACACTTATGGCAATTTTATATTTTTAAAATACCATCGAAAATGCAAGGGGGTGGAGTGGGTTGGTGGGGTGGCTTTTTGACTCTAGCGGCCCCGATCGGTAGCAACCCACGCCACGTCATGAACTCAAGCATATATCTAAAGTAAAATAAACAATTTTTTCCATATTTTTAGATTTTTTAGTCAACCAAATTAGTGCTTTAGATGCTAACAACAGTTATTAAGTTGTAATTTATCGGAATACATGAAAGGAAAGAGGAGCACGATGACACGACGCCTGTAACTTACCTATTACAATTTAAAAAATAAACAATTAATTACTTAAAAATGAGTTTATCGAATATAAAAACTTTTGTATTCAAATATGATACGAAATTGTTATTAATTGTATTAGATGAAAGGTCAA
This sequence comes from Parnassius glacialis, assembly GCA_033319125.1. Taxonomy (NCBI): domain Eukaryota; kingdom Metazoa; phylum Arthropoda; class Insecta; order Lepidoptera; family Papilionidae; genus Parnassius; species Parnassius glacialis. The sequence goes on along the minus strand of JAVANC010000001.1, from coordinate 26,344,091 downwards.
TTTAAGATTTATTTCGTATCTAGAAAATTTTTCAAAAACGCGTTTTTTGAAGCAACAGTTTTCTTAGATGCGTGTTCAAGATTAACACATATTTTTTCACTGCCGCAAATCATCGGGTCTTATCATAGTAATTACGTATTTCATAGATTTTAACACAAAGTTTCTGATAATTAGTTATATTTTATTAGGCAACTATTTCGTATGAACAAATTAAGTGTTAATTTAAAGTTACAGCCTATTTATGTGTCACTGCTGAGGACAGGCCGCCATTTCTGAGAGGGTTTTAGGGCAAGGAATGACTCGCTACGCTGCCTAATATTGAATGGAATAGAATAATTTTTTTATTCAATATTGATTATTACATAATACTTATTGAAAGTCATTTTTTATTTACCACTGGTTCGGAAACACCTCAGTCCTGGGAAGAACCAGCAAGAAACCCAGCGGGACTTTTTTTTTCAAACATATTTCGCTTAAAAATAATTTCGTTTATACAATTTTTAAATGATTTTTCATAGAACCAGCATGGTGGCGATCACCTTATTCCCAGGGGTTATTTTCATTCATGTATTCCTTGATTATAATAACCCTTTTTGTAAAGTTTTTCTTTAATAAAACTTTTAAACATGTTTATTGACGAATTTTGAATATGTTCTGGGATTTTGTTGTAAAAGCTATACGTTACTCCATAAATGAATTACTGTTTCTGTGGAGTCTAGTAAATGGCATTAAATGCATATGTTTGTTCCTAGTGTTTAAAGTATGCACATACTTATTTTTATTAAAGCTATTTATGTTTTGATATACATACATTACATTTTCATATTTATATTCAGATGCCAAAATTAACATGTTTATTTCTTTAAATTTTTGTCTGATGGACTCTTTACAATTTAGGTTATAAATCGCCCGAACGACTGTCTTTTGAGAAATAAATATAGTTTCAATATTAGTTGCATTACCCCATAGCAAATATCCATAAGACATTTCGCTATGAAAGTAACTAAAATACACTAATCTAGCTGTCTCAACATCTGTGAGACTTCTAATCTTTCTTACAGCATATGCTGCAGAACTAAGTCTGCTTGATAGTTTAGATATATGGGGGTCCCATTGAAGTTTCGCGTCAATACAGTGGTATTCACAAGACTCAACTCCTCCCCATTTAACAGCACAATGGTATTCGAATGTTTTACATTAGGTATTGTAAACTTAATACACTTGGTCTTATTGTCGTTTAAGAGGATATAATTGGCGTTAAACCAATGTACTAATTTCGATAGGGCATTATTTACATTGTCATAATTAATTACCTGCCGTTTGAGTTTGAAAATTAAAGAAGTATCGTCAGCAAATAATACTATATCGTAATTATCCCCTACAGACAAGGTAAGTCATTAATATAGATTAATAACAGGAATGGGCTAAGAATCAAACCCTGAGGAACGTTCATTGATACTACCGATCCGGAAGAACCTTTACCACTGCTCACGACTTTTTGAGTTCTATTACTTAAATATGAAATAATAAGTCTAAGCGCCAAATTTTTAACACCGTAATATTGTAGTTTCCTGATTAATGTCTAATGGTGAACACAATCGAAAGCCTCGGAAAGATCACAGAAAACACCTAAGGCAGCTTGTGAATTCTCCCAGGCATTAAGAATATATTTCATAAGCTCAACACCGGCGTCAGACGTCGAACGACTACTTGTAAATCCAAATTTGTTTTTATGAAGTAATTTATTTGTATAAAAAAAATTAACAATTATTTCTAAATTATTTTTTCAAAAATTTTACTGAGAGTTGGTAGTACAGAAATAGGTCTAAAATAAGCGGGGTCGAATGTACTACCAGATTTAAATAAAGATATTACTACTTTACTACACTTCATTAAAACAGGAAACACACCAGAATCGATGCAAGTATTAAAAATAATAACAAGATGAGGTGCAATTAAATCTATTATGGACGCAATAACTGTAAAGGAAATTCCCCACAAATCTGCGGTTTTCTTTACATCAATGGTTTTGAAGTATTTTACAATATCTTGCGGTAATACTTTTTCGAATCTAAATTCTTTTAAACAATTATTAACATTCTCTTTGAGTAATGACTCGGCGACAGTTGGAGAAGTATTCAATGAACTATGAATATATAATATAATATGAATGTCGTATTGGCTGACCTTACATGTTTTAGAAATAGATCTTTTTTCTGATTTCTCTGACATACAGTTTTCCTTATAATGTTTTTTTACTGACGAGCACGTGGTAAATGTTGATTTGATGATGAACACTTAAAATTGCAATTAACAGATTCTTTGGAACCGGACAGGATCGAACCCTGGTTGTTCACGTGCTGGGATATTGACGGCTAGTTCTTGGCCTCTATGAGCTATAGGATTATTGAACGAATTATTATTTAAATTTTCTTTTCTAAACTAAAACACTAGAGGGATTGATTTTTCAAATCAGTCAAGTAAACTTTAAATGTTTTATTCCTTTATTCCTAACATTAATGTTAACGCAGGGGATAAGCACTTGACTTTAAATTTCTAAATAAGTGCGCATATACCGTTTGATCCTCGCTACTATGTGTGGACATACTCATATAAGTGCCGCTAGCACACATGGCAGTGCAGCGGACTCTCTCCTACTCAAAAACCTTCTTAGAAATGATAGGAGCAACTTTGACACACTTTCTAGTTCTAAGAGATTGTATATTCAAAAGTTATTTACAGAAACATCAAGCTAATTTTTCACACTGGTTTTCTGTGAGGGCGTGGTTCTTCCTACCTTCCATTCGTGCTACAACCATGTCAAAGCTGCAGCATGGCTCTACCACGTATCTATATTATCTATATAATATATAATATTATCCCTTCCTATGGGCTTCCCGAGAAATTGTGCAATTGGATCACCAGCTTTCTTGCAGATCGGAGCATCAAGGTCGTTGTAGACGGTGCATGTTCTGACTACAAGCCTATTAACGCTGGTGTTCCACAAGGCTGTGTGCTATCACCAACGCTGTTCCTTCTGCATATCAATGATATGTTGCTAACTGGTAACATTCATTGCTATGCGGATGACTGCACTGGTGATGCTCTATACACCGGCCGTGCCAATATTTCTCGGGAAAACGTCGCCGAGTACCGGAACAAACTTGTGTCTGAAGTCGAGTCTTTGCTGGACAAAGTCTCGGATTAGGGGCGACTAAATCTAGTCCAGTTTACGCCTCAGAAGACACAAGTTTGCGCGTTTACCGCTTAAAAGAATCCCTTTGCCGTATCTCCTCAGTTTCAAGACACTCCCCTTCTTGCCTCAGCCAGTATCGGTATCCGAGGATACCGATACTGGCTGAGGCAGTACCAGTACTGGCTGTGGCAGGCAGACATATCGAGTGACGTGCAGTTTCGTAGTCAATTGGAAGAGAAGGCCAAATTGGCCTCTAAAAAGCTTGGCTTGCTCAGCAGAGCGGGAAGTATTTCACGCCTGCAACTTTACAAGGCGCAGGTTCGGCCTCACATGAGCGGCTCGAATCGTCGACGACCGAGCCCTTTCCGATCGGCTCGATTCATTGGCACTGCGAAGAGATGTTGCATTCCTTTGCATTTTCTTTCACATCTACCATGGGGAGTGCTCTGAGGAATTGTTCGGATTAATCACAGCCTCCAAATTTCACGAACGCACATCGCGGCAGAAATCCCGATACCATCCACACCATCTGGATGATTGGCGGTGCACCACTGTGCGATTTAGAAGATGTTTTCTTCCTCGCACGACTTCCTTGTGGAATCGATTACAATCAGCGATTTTTCCGGACCGATACAACTTAGGAACCTTCAAGAAAAGAGCGTACTCCTTTTTAAAAGGCCGGCAACGCATCTGCAATTCCCTCCCAGGTATTGCAGTTGTTCATGGGCGGCGGTAGTCACTTACCATCAGGTGAGCCGCATGCTCGTTTGCCCCCTCTCCTATAAAAAAACGTATAAAATATATAATAATTATATTATTCTATTAAGGTAGATAACGTGTTTTTTTTACTCTCTTTCTAGTTTCTTCCTATTCATATTCCTGATAACAAACAAAGAAATTCGGAGTTAATTAACAAAAAGTAAAAGTTTTTCCGAATATTTACCTTATAAATACTTCAAAGAATCTCAAGTGGCGTCCTTAATGAACCTTTAAATAAAGCACTTACTATATTTAAATGAAAATACTTCAAAGCAAAGAATACGCTTAATTTAGAATAGCTCGCATTTCATTTATTTTATTTGCTTAACATTTAACGGATCATTTTAAGTTGTCATGAATTGTGTTAATATTTTGTCAGTTTTGTAGTTCCTTGGTTTATACAAGACTAATAGAAATTAGCAAACAGTTCACTTGATGATAAGTACGAGAAGAGCTGCGGCATATAAACACTAATATTTATCTTCGATCACAAATTGAGATGCTAATTATTTGTCACCCCTACAGAAAATGGATCACCTCGTCACTGATGGAATATCGTACAAAGGGAGCAATATTATGCCATTTTACCCTAGTAATATGTGCAGTGTGGTTTTACTCCGGTTGAGTCGACTAATTCATGATGCAGCTATGTATATTATAATATTTGAATTAAATTTAAGTAAAAAAAGGGCTTCTATTTGCCGACGATATAGTCATTAAGGCAGAATGCTTGGGTAACATTACTGGTACTATACCCAATGATTTCAATATATAGGGTATACTGAAAGTTCTGTGAAATTTAAAAAAAATGTAACATTGTACAATCGCTTATATTATTTTAACAGGCTAGTGCCTTTTTAAATATTTAAGAAGTTGACTACTGTTTCCGTTTAAATCTATTAGCGAAACGTCGGAAAAAAAGGTAACAAAGAACAGCAATTTATTAGAACTCTCAACACCTCTCGTTTGAAATTGCATCTATAATATACGTATTAAATCAGTTTGTTGTTTGCAAAATATTATTTTTGTGTCATCCTCAAGAAGTTCACTTGTTCTTTTATTGAGAAATGTGGATTATAGATTTTCAAACTTGTTCACTGTCATATTGTAGGAGTTAGAGTGACAATCAGTAACACAGTTTGCTTTACGTTAAGTACAAGTTGTGTCCCATAGACGCATACATCATGTCATCCGTATTCTTCTGAAAATATGTGTTTTAAATTTAGATCTAACGTTTATAAAATGATTTAATCATTTATTTGTTTTATCCATTGACCTCCATATATGGACTAGCTATACACCGTGACATAGATTTTCGCCATTTTCGCACTGACGGCTGAAAGGAGCGTCCACGGAACTAATAATAGAGACAAGATCATCATCATCATCATCATTACAGCCCTTCACAAGTCCACTGCTGAACATAGGCCTCCCCCAAAGAATGCCACAAAGCACGGTCCTGAGCCACCTGCATCCATCGACTTCCTGCATATTTTACCAGGTCGTCACTCCATCTAGTGGGGGGACGCCCTACACTTCGCCTGCCGGTACGAGGCTGCCACTCCAGAACCTTTCTTCCCCATCGGTTGTCGGTTCTTCGAGCTATATGGCCGGCCCCCCATAATGAAAGTTACGAAGAGACAGAGACAAGATAATGTGACAAAATATATCAATAAAAATACGATACCCAAGCCTACCCGTAACGTTCTTTCTATTTATGTATCATATTTATATAATGCCATACAATAAATAAATGTAAGTATTAATTAATATTTAGGCCTTAGACGCAAGCTTTATACCTTATAATATATCACACCAAGATCGACGCTGTATTGGTCTATCAACGTTTTTATTCGTAACTACAGAACGGATTTTCTTCTGGGTTTCACCATTGAGTATGTTGGTTTATTCGCGACGCTAGAATATTCAGTTAGTACTGGAAAATATTTAAATGGAGTAGGAAATTATACAAAATCAAAATAAAAACATAAAAAAAGACTTAACTGTCAACCGTTCATTCAGCTGCTAAAATAACGCATATTCTAATGAGAGCTAATAATTTTCTGCCCACCAGATGTCTCTAGTTGACACTGAGGTAAAGTTTTTTGTTATACAGTGTAATTTAATTGAGAAGTTGGTTTTTAATAAAAGTTTATAAGTTTCTAAAGTATTAAATTAATACACAAAACAATGCGTCCGTGGTTTGCTCAATCTCTCGCTCTCAATAATAAAAGAAAAAACTATTGCATGCTTTAAACGCAACGAACATAGGTATGTTCTACTAGCACCTAAAAATCAAGATTACAACGTTTTGTCGCATGAAATCATGTCTAGCAATCACATTATACATTTAAATGATACAAAAAGCACATTGTCAGAAAGATAAATGATTGTTGAACTTGTTAATATTTTATTGAATCGATTAATTGCTATTTTTACATAAAAAAAGGGTTTTAGTGGCCTATGGTGTGGATTTATCAAGTGCGCAAGGCTTGTAAATACGATAACGTTTGAAAATATTAATTGTTCAACTCAATATATTTTTAAATTCTTCATCTATCGTGTGGGAAGCCATTGAATGTAAATGGAAGTTTAATTTTGTTTTGTTTAGTTATAATTAATTTTTTTCGGCTGCTAAATGTTAAAATTGTTTTTGAGCAGCTTGGTGTGAAATAATTTTAGTAAATAGACTGCCTCACTCGGTTTAGCTATTACGGCGTCAACCGCCGTTGTGAGTGAATATTGTATTGGTTGTTTCTAGAGGCTTAAAAAGATCGCTGTACAAATAAATACTAAATATTCGAAAAAAACACATTTCTTACTACTTTATATTACTCGATTATTATAATAATCAGAGATTTTTATTACAATATTTTAAAAGTACAGAATGAATAATATTAGTACTTACTAAAAGTAAGTAGGATGTTATATTTATACTTACATAAGTCTTGGATTTTATGGAGTGACATGAATGGTGAGTCGTGCACTTGGATTTTCCAAACTTTTTTCAAATTGAAGTTTGACGTAAAATTATCGGAAAATTGTAAGCATAATAAGGTTATTAGTCAAAACTTGTGTGTATTTAAACTACTTTAAAAAATCCGTATAATCATTTACCAAAAGTTTTTATTTATTATTTTTTCGTTTATTATTTTAACTGATTCTAATGCGCACGCACACATTCGTAAGGGTCAATTGTTAGGCTAAAACATTATTGCCCATACATTAAATTTAGGATAATTTAAAATGAAAGTAGAAGCCTTTGTTACTGATATTTTCAAAAACTGCAATAACGGTATATCATTATTTATATATTCGAACTTAAGTTCAAAATTTGGCTACTCTTTGAAATAAAACCCTGTATAATACATATTTTGTAATTCGAACATATTATATTACTTACCCCTTTAACGCGGGCAATTCGATTCATTCGTGCTGCAGCTATTGTGCCATGCAGTGTGGCTACTGCTGCAACTAAACAGCAGCATTGTGTGTTTCGATTTAAATGATAAAAAACCAGCCAGTATAACTACATACCCTTTCGTTAAAAAAGATAACAAAACATATTTAACTGCCACGTTTGTCTAGTAATCGTAAGCGCAACTGCTGTTCATGTGGTCTCAGGTTCGAATGCTGGGTTGGGTCAGAAATCAGTTATTGAGTGTAGCTGTATTGAAATTATTAGTTGCAGCCTAGGTCAGGAAGTAAACGGTGTCTCACTATCATGCTCTGGAAAGCAGGTTAAGTCGTTGTTTCATCCCATCAGAGTATGAGAATGAGTGAATAGAGAGTGCACCCGTGCTTGCGCACTCAGATGTGCACTATAATCTTGTCCTGCGCTGTTGTATAGTCTCTTTATGTATTTTATGGTCGTGATGAGGGTGGCTCCCATGACCGACATTCGGTGTGGATGACATTATAATAGTAACATTAGAGTAGGTTGTTCGCTACTCTGTTGTTCATAAAAAATAATATATTATCCATTGCATTCATAATATACTTACATTCATATCAATTGCAACTGGAGAAGATTTCAAAATGCGAACAGAGGCTGCAAGTGATTTAACATATATTCAACTCGCAACATATTTTGCATTTTGGAGCGCTCTCTGTTAAAATATTTATTCATTTTGTGCACACAAAATAATATTTTACTTTTCGTATTTCCGTTTTCATTCGAGTTAAGTGCAACTCAAAATTTTTCTTTTTATTTCAAATATTTCTAGCGACTCTCCCCGGCTTTGCCTGGATATGATCTATTAATGTGGCGTTATTTAGATTCCAGATGATCAAAGACCGTTTATTTTATAAACATTCAGTTTTTTCTTTATCCTTAAGTTTTTTAAAATAAAATATAGCCTAGAGCCTTCCTGGTATTGCTCTCTATCTGTTTGTAAAGTCTCATCACAATCAGTTTAGCCATTTCGAAGATTAAAGAGAGACAGCCCGGACAGACAGACAGACAAACAAAGTTTATTTAAATGTTTGTTTAAAAGCATGCAAATAACTCGCTGAGTTTTATAGAAGCCATCATAATCATCATCATCAGCTTGTGACAGTCCACTGATAGACATAGGCCTCTCCCAAGCGCCACTTAACCTGATCTTCGGCTTCGCCTTAAGCAGATCGTGGCTCCATCTAGGCAGGGGCGTCCCACACTACGTTTACCTAAACGCAGACTCCACTTTATGACACGCTTATCCAACGGTTATCGCTTCTGTGACAGATGTGACCACGCCATTGCCACTTCAGCCTGCAAAATATATATATAAGCATAGGACTACATATCTAAAAGGCTGGTTGGTTGAGAGATTATCAGATTGAAATCAGCTACTGCACAATTAAGTGAATAGTTATATGGTAGATGGCTTGATTATGCCTACTTGTTTGAAAATTCATGCTAGGGACTATATGTGCGTTTCGTTTGGCTCTCCACAGTCGACGTTCATTTATGGGTGCTCTCTGGTCTCTGGTCTGATTGCGGAACGAATCATAGGGGCACAGACAGGTGTTTGAAAGAGGTCTTCGGACTTCTGTCCAGTAACAGGACTTATTTATGTGCTGCGATGTCCAGGAAGGGCATCCAGTGGAGGTTCGACCTTCTGGCTTGCCCATATTGGTGCGGTACGTCTGAGGCGGTGGTTAAGGTTGCAAGACCTAATGGGACGCCTAAGGTAGCCTAGGTTTTGGTTGTAGATTCGGTCTTGCAACGTGCCGTCGCAGCCCTGTCCCACTTGCCGATTTGCTCGCGGACATAAGTCCTTATGTCTGGGGCGGCGGTTTGTTCGCGCCAAACGCTAATGTCAAGAATCGACGCCAGGGGGCGCGCAGAGCGGTGATTTCCTACCGTTTGACGTTCACGCGAAACCGGATTGGTTGCTTGTGGGGCGGGTCGGAAGTGATTGAATGCTGTGCAGTGACTAGCACGGCGATTCTCCCCGAGATTTGCTAAAATACAGTGCCACCGAGAGCACGTCTACCAGTCGCCCGGGAAACCTCCATTTTGGAGTTGGTTTTGTTAGCAAGTGGTTGCCACGACGAGGGTTTTGTGTGTTAAATCTAGAATTGTTACGCCGGGCTGACAAATTGTTAGAAAGGTTAACATTGACTGCGATCAAAGTCTGAATTGCGTGTTATGCGCACCTAATTTACCGCGAATTTGGTTATTCTAATTTGCTAGCATATAAGTGCATTTGACAATATTAATTTGCTCGAGTGGCCCTTGATATAGTTCGGATACGTTTTCGGTATTAGAGGTGTTTACACTTTAGTTTAGTGTTAGTGGCGTCTGGAAGTATAGTTAATAGACTGTCATAGTGAAGAAGGAAGAAGGTGACGGTGGGTGACGCCGCGGGAGATCACCACAATTTGGAGCGGCGCCGGAGTCCGGGCTGCTAACATCGAAGGCCCGCCAAGTCTATTACCACCAATGCCACAAACCAACACTATACTCAACACATACACACCTACGGCCTGACCGAGCCTTGAAACAGCCTTCGCCTCAAACCAGGTACGTACTATTTATTTGAGTAGCCTCCGAATTAAACTGTATTGTGATAGAAAATTTTCCCCAGTGGCCTTTAGAGGCCCGACCTGCGTCTGCCCCTAGAATTCCTGCTTGGGCCCCGGGATAAATACTTTCGCAGGGGCAGCCGTAGGCCGTTTCAGTTTATTTGAAATATTTTATTTATATCATTGGTCCTATTTATTATTGATTGGCACCATAAATAGATGTAATTTTTTTACGAAAACGAGACTTCAAAATTTCATAAATGCAGTTCTATAATGATGAATACTACACATGGAATAAATCTAATGTTACTGATTTTATCACGTTTAATTTTAACTTTTTTTTTCCTTGGAATTTTTTTTACGCATCTTTGGATGAAGGTTGCATAGAAACCCGAGTAAAAGAACATATCGTTGACATGAAGCACCTACGCTCCGGGAAGTCTAAAGTATGTCAACATGTTTAGTATCGTCCCAGCTAGTATATCGGATCTGATAGACAACAAATCCTTGCAATAGAACATTGATTCCTACAAATGGTGATTGGCGGGACTAATGAAATTATAAGAACATCCTAATTTTAATAGGGACGATGGCTGAGTGCTACCATCTGCTAAAGACCTTATAATTAATGAAAGTAAATTCAAACTCAAGCATACTACTGCATTTATTCTATTCTATTCTTATTGCACTTTATTCTAACTATGATATCAGGTCGTTAAACACCTCAGTGTTCCTTTGACCATGGGTGCTGTAAAGTGCCCAAACATCGAGAATTAAAAAGTTAAAATTAAATGCGATAAAATTCTTAAAATTAGTTTTATTCCTTATAAATATTATTCACAGTGAACGTGGGAAGTACTACACTCATGAACGGGAGTAGAAAAATGTTCGCCTTGTTGTGGCGGTGAAAGAGAATCCGCCACCTCATATCGTCCCGTCGTCGTAAGAGGCGACATAGGAAAACAAACAGCAGATGGGCAGCATCATCTTCCTGACAACAGATCAAAATAATAATAGCTGCGGTTGCCAACCCGCCAAGCGTGGCAACTATAGCAAATATCCAGCTACTTCACAATTTTTGGGGAAAGCCTATTTTCCTTTCAGTGGACTTTTGATAGGCTGATAATAATAATGAGTTTTACTCGTCTTTGCAACCCTTAATATTTACGGTAGAGTGAACCCGAAAATATGAGTGAAATAAAAACTGCATATATTGTCGCATGAAAAGTAAAAAGGTGACAGCAAACATACATGTTACTGCACAGGCCACGGAAAAATTTTGGACAAAAAGTGTTTACTGCGCTTATTCCGACGCGGAATGACCTCATCTAGGAAACTTCTCAGATTGCAGGTTTTCCTTCACCGTCGAGATCGTGGTAAATCAACACTTCAAATTGAAATTAAAATATATGTTAAAATATATAATAATGCTTACGTACTAAGAAATTTAAGTTTAAGTCGGTTGGATACCATCCTTTGACAAGTATAATAAAATGAACCTTTGTTTAAGTAAAATCTGCTTTATTTTCATTTACATATGAGCTATAAAATCAGGACTGTCACAAATATCTTAAAATGTCTAAAAATATGGAAGCTATCTTAAATTACAAACTGATTCATAAGTTTCAATAAAGGTAAAAAAGAAAAGTAGCAGCTAATATACGTCTCACTACTGTGAACAGGGCTCCTCATTACCTATAGTATTTTGTGGGCAGAAAATTAGAGTATGCTGCAATGCTTCAATTCATATTTTTATTTTCACATCTCCACGACTATTTTTATTACTGAGACATCTCGGTTTCCCCACGAAGTTATTCTTCCCCACTTTGACGGACACTTGTTAAGACAGAACAGTAAAATTTTCTATTACATATTCATTCTCTTTTTGCTCCCGTGCCGTGATGAAATCTCACGGTGTGCTACACGGACTTTGTATGTGTTTAAATACAATTCATAAAAACTGAAACTAAGCTTTTGCTTGATTGTTGACCACATCTACCTAGTAAATACTTATCCAACATTGCCACGAACGTATTTTCAATTATTAACATCGTATATTCAGTAGCATTCTATTATTTAATTTTATCAGTGACTTACCATTTTAGTTTATTTAGAAGCAAGCAGATGGTACCATTATTAGATGAAATAATGAAAACCAAACCTACAGTATTTAGTAATATCAACGAAAGAAGCGAACATTTATTTATAATATCAATAAGGCATAAAGTGATGTCAATTCTGTTTAAATTCTGTTTCTGTTAAAAATACGCTATTAGCGCCGCTAGCGGTGAAAAACGATTTAATGATATCGTCATATGACCATATCATGAAATATAAACGTTGGGTTTAGTTATTAATATCTTCAAACGATTTCTATTCATTGATTTGGTCAAGCTATACTTATCATAACATGGTCAACAAACAGTGTTAAATATCATGAAAGGACCACACCATTTCACGAAATGATAGACTACTTTATGATATATCATCAATTTTACGATCTGGCCACGGCATAAATAAAAATATCTTTTATAAAACGATATTGATAATGAAAATTTTGCAATAATTGCAGATAGGCCAGTTTTAATGAGTTTACATATAGATTAGTAATTGGAATAAAAATTGAATAAACTATTATTACGGATTTTATCGCGTTTAATTTACTTATTTTATATTCCCGACGTTTCGGTTGCTTTCCAAAATCATTATGGAATAAAAATTTTATCAATTTTAATATTTTTGATGGAGGTCACTATTATATATTCAATATATTACACTTTTAAAATAAAATAACAATAATACTAAAAACAAAACCTTAGAATTTTTAAATAATTTTAAAAATAGAATTATGTAAACATATAAATGTATCTAAGTTATATATTTTATTTTATTTATTAGTAATTGAAGGCAAAATATACTACATTTTCCATTTGATAATAGATGGTGCAACTTTGATAACTAAATCGATGTTGTTTCAAATTATTTCACAAACTTTATTTATAAATATGGTATTTATTTAAAAAACCTCCGTCATCTCGCCATAATAACTAACATATAAAAAAAAATTAACAACTAAAGGAAGGAAAATACTTAACCTTCTATTTTGAAGTTCCGTAATCGGATAAAAAGTAACCTATAAGTTGCCCCGGGTACTAACTATCTACTTACAAAAATTCGTGTAAATGGGTCCAGTAGTTATTGCGTGAATCCAGACAGACAGACATACAGACAAAAATTCAAAAAACCACTAATTTGGCTTCAGAACCCTTTATTTATTCCCCTGGAATCGTTTTTTCAAGAATATATTAGAATTATACACATGACTTTTCTACAGATTTATTATGTATATAAATAAAATAAACATAATATATCTATATTTTGTTTATTTTATTATGTCATACGAGTATATGATGTACAAATTATATAAATCATATACACCTATCTTTGAACCATTTATTATAATTAAAAATTGACCATAATATTGAATTTCATGGAAGTTAGACTAAACAAAATGCGTAATCAGATTTTTATTATAATAGATATAATATACTGTTATTCATTTACTAGCTACGAAAGGATAAATCAATGAGAAAAAATTTATTAAATTATAATCTCCTTTAAAAAGAAGACTATTTAGGCTTTTTTAGAACCAGTCGGATACGGGTGTCCATCATTGGATCAGCTCTAAGGCCACCGTATAATTGCATTGTCATCTGATGTCCACAAGTGCAAAAGCAATCAAAAAATTGATTAAAATTTTTAATTAGATAATCATAAAATGAAAGCAAGTTAATCTTTATATATAAAAATTACGTGTCACGTTGTTTGTCCGCGATGGACTCCTAAACTACTGAACTGATTTCAATGAAATTTTTGGTCAATGTGCAGTTGGGTCCAACTTAAAAGATACGATAGCTTACATCTCAATTTATAGTAGCAATACAATATTATCTTATTGCAAATTATTTGTCTATTATTTGACAGTCACAATTATCTGTTAGCTCCAAACGATTCTGTCAGATGACGATATCCGTTGACTGGATTGAGAAAATATTCAATAGATGGCGCTATGTTAAAAATACAAACCTTTAATATAAGCTACAATTTAGTAGTACAACCACCACGTGTTGCTGTAAGTATTCAACAGATGGAACCAATTTTTTTTATTGCTAACTTCAGGAGTTTTTTTGGGAAAGCAAATGGTCGTTCGGAAAGGGCAGAACAACGTCTGCCTGGTCAGCTAGTCTATACTAATATAATAAAGCGGAAGAGTTTTTTGTTTTTTTGTTTGTTTAAACGCGCTAATATCTGGAACTACCAGTCCGATTTGAAAAATTCTTTTTGTTTATTATAGCCAGATTCATGTGGAATAGTGTAGGTTATCTATCATTAAGCTATATTACTCTGCAAGTACTGCTTACTCTGGATATTTGTTAAGCAAGTCAGAAGAAAAAGCACTCCCGAAATGATTTATCCGCGTACGCTGGTGTTATCGTTAGGGATCCGTAAATACAATGTTTTAGAAAAATATAGACCTTTACTCCGTCTAAAAAAAGTTCGCGATAACATATGTCTACTTCTTATACATAAACCATAATTTGGTATATTGTGACAAAAAAATATTGAAAATTTAAAAGTGATTTATGAGCGTTATTATTAGGCATGGCCTATTTATCCTTACGAACGAAAGTTACTTCATCATCAAGACAATTTTATGAAGATAAACTTTGTTCTTTATACCATGTTATTTGAACGCATAGTTTAAGAGATAATGTAAAATTAAAATAATTCAATACTTGGCTGGTCGCGCGAACGACGCTTAAACACTAGCCGTTATAAAATGCTTGAACTAGGTCATGTCGCGCACCTCGGACACGTGATGACGCGGGTGAAACCGCGGGGCACAGCTAGTATAATATAAAGCTAGTAAAAAAAAATAAGAACTTGGTCGTATTACTTTCGCTACTTGAGCCGCTCTATTCCGTGAAGTGAACTTTATTCGATTCACTCAAATAGCATTGTATTTGTAGTGAAACGCGTGGTAAACCACAGGTCTGGAAAAGTTTATTCTAAAACCTTCTAGTGGCTTTGTTAATAACTTTATAGCTGTAAAGTTAATTATATTATTTTAAAACTAAACATTTTTATATCGTTATATTTTATGCTGAATTCGCATGCGATCTATAAGAAGCAATACATGTGCATCTCAGATTATAGATATAATCTGAGAGTTTTATAGAATCATAGAATCGTGTTTTAAGTGAATAAATACATAACTCTTATTCTGAATAATTTAAACATTTTCTAATTATGTCATTGACCTGGACTTGAGATAGAAAACCATATTGAGTACTATGAATTTAAATTGAACGGAGCTAATTCCACGTTTTCACTACTTTGTTAAAGTTCAAACATTTTTCTATTACAAATAGGGATTCGAGTATGTGGTAATGTGATGCCGAAATCAATAAAGAACAATAATGTTATAAATTGCTAATTAACTTCATAGCGGTAAAGCTAATCATATTATTTTAAAACTAAACATTTTTATATCCTAATATTTTATGCTAAATTTGCATGCGATCTAAAAGAAGCAATACATGTGCATCTTATAATATAATCTGAGATCCTTATAGATATAATCTGAGATCTTTGTTGTATCGTGTTTTAAGCGAACAAATAAATTTGTTATTGCTCTTATTCTAAATAATTTAAACATTTTATAATTATATCATAGACCCGGACTTTAGATAGAGAAGCCTATTGAATACTATGAATTAAAATTTAAAAATGGAGTAGAGCTAATTCCAAGTTTTCACTGCTTTATTAATTTCAAACATTTTTCTATTACAAATACGGATTCGAGTATGCGGTAGTGTGATGCCGAAATCAATAAAGAGCAATAATGGATAAATTACATAATAATATATATACTCCTATCATATATATATACTCCTATCTATTCATTACAAGCTATCAAATTCTACTGTTCAACATAAGCCTCCCCATAAATTGCTTCATAGGGGAGATATTAGCCATAGTCGCCATTCTTGGCAGGTGGTTTGGCAACCGCAGTTTTTTATTTTCGAGTCGTTATGAGGAAGACGTTGCTGTCTATCTTATGGCTGGTTTTCCTTTGTCACCTCTTAGGATACCCACCCTCCTTTTCCTTTTTATACCGCCACTCACATAAAAAATACAAAGTCAAAACAAAGTCAATATGTTATAATTTAACGTTTGACAATTTATGAAGTCATTAACTTAACATGAACAACGCAGTATCGAGTTAAACAACCAGCTATTAACGATGGAATGAGTTTTATTATAGGATTTTGTTTCAGGCTCTAGCGATGCCTTTACTAAAAGGAGTTAATAATGGTTAATGACTACCATGGACAGAGAGCATAAAGTCTATGTCACATAGACTAAGAAACTAAGATTTTTTATCCTTAGACCAAAAACAGCTTCTACGAACGCGTAATACACGAGAAAGCATTAATATTAAACCTTTTCTTAGTAAATCTCCATAAAAAGGACAAAAAGTTTTTATGCTCTTTCCAAGGCATTTTCAGTGCAAATACGGAGTTAAATTAAAAGTCTATATAAAACCTAATTCGCAAAATGATGTATTGTATTTCCGAGAGAGTGCTGCAGCGATTGCTCTTGCGATCTCTGTTTATGTTAACCTCAGAATGTTCACAAAATGTTGTTATTAATCAAGTAGAATGACGAATGAGTTGGCGTTATGATAGGTTTCTTTTATTCCTATTTTGCCTAGAATAATCTAACACTGACCTCATTTCTGGTCTAGTTTAAGGGATAGGAGAGCATGTTGTCTTTTTTGCTTGAAGTCGGCTGCAGTAGCTACTTATCATGAGGTGGTGTATAAACACCTTTATCTCGTAATGTATTTTTAAAGTTTAAATAATAAAACCCTGCCTGCCAAGCGTGGCAAATACCACAAAATATGACTTATGTTCAGCAGTGTATGCATTGATGATTATATGACGATATTTAAAAAACAATGACTATCAAAACAACCCTTTCCCCATCCCCCTCACACAACGCACGCAAGCATGCACAGAACGCGCGCACGTCCGCACGCTCGCACACTCATGTAATACACACTTTAAAAAAGATTCCAGTTCCTGTAGGACTAAGGTGGAATTTTCCATAACTTGAAATAACCGCCTTTTGGTTTCGCTGTCATGCACTTTCAATTCCTTAATTCGTTTTTTTGTGATGTTTTACAACATTATTACAAATTTTTTTAAATTCGCAAAGACTATTGGAACTAGAGGATTGATATTTGGTTTAGTAGTAGTAGTATAGTAGACTTCAAAATTTTATTAATGCAGTTCTATAATGATGAATACTAAACATGTAAAACAAATTTTAATAAATCACGTTATATTTTAATCTTTATTTACGCGGGTTTTTGTATACATCTTTGTAACAAAGTTCCATAAAAATTTACGTAAAAGAACACATTGATTATGTGAAGCGTCGACGCTCCGGGAAGTCTGAAGTATGACAACATGTTCAGTATCGTCCCAACCATTATATTAGATCTTATAGACAAAAACCCTCGCAAAATAACACTGGTTTCTACCAAGAGAGATTCGCAAGACGAGTGAAATTAAAAAAAAATTAATTTCAATAGAAATAATGGCTGGGAAAAATTAAATCCAATCCAATGTAATACTCCAACACTTCGAGATACTGTAAGCTTGTCCTGCGTAGATTGGACTAAACAATTAGTTAAAAATTGATTGTAGTATTTGTAAACTATGACATCAGGTTTCTTTAAAGATCCCGAAACGTCAGGAATTTAAAAAAAAGTTAAAATTAATCGTGATAAAACCCTAAGATTACTTTTATTGCAAATACATTTCTATTCGCAGTAAATGTGGGTAGAACTACACTCATGATCGAAAGCAGAAAAATGTTCGCCATGTTGTGGCGGCGAGAGAGAATCCGCCACCTCATTTCGTTACGTGTGTGTCCTAAGAGGCGACAAAGGAAAACAAACAAGAGATGGCTAAAATCATCTTCCTGACAACCGCAACCCGCATGCCAAGCGTGGCAACTATATCAAATATCCAGCCTATTTGATTATTTATGTGTGAGGCCTATGTTCAGTCCAGTGGACTTTTGATAAGTTGTAATGATAAGGATGATGAGTTATATTCCTTCGTATCTTTGCTACCATTAATATTTACGGTAATGTAAAAACAACAAATTAACATCTCCGAAAATATGAATGAAATGAAAACAGCATAATTGCCCAATTGAAACTAAAAAAGTAGCAGTCTACATACATGCCACTACTGCGCACAGGCCATAGAGCTTTTGGAAAAATAATTTTAAATTTTGTGCAGCTGACTTCAATGTAAGTTATTTAAGAATAACTCAAAAACTATTGGTCTGACCTTGATCAAATTTATATGGGACCACACGAGAAATATCAGCTTTCATAAAAAAAAATCACCGAAATCAGTTCACCCAGTACAAAGTTATGAGGTAACATACATAAAGAAAGCATGCAGTCGAATTGAGTACCGTCTCCTTTTTGTAAGTGGACAGTAAAGTGTTCGTTGCGCTGCTGGACCAACGCGCGATCATCTCAACTGGGTAACTTCTCAGGTATGAAGGTTTTCTTTCACCCCCGAGGATGTGGTAAATCGATACTTCAAATTGTAATTAACATATTATATGTAAAAATATATAATAATGCTTATTTAGTATGAAATTTACGTTTGAATCAGTTTGATTACCGCCTATGAAAAGTAAAATAAAGTAAACCTTTACTTCAGTAAAATCTGGCTATCACACACTCATGTAATACACACTATAAAAAACATTCCAGTTCCTGTAGGACTAAGGTGGAATTTTCCATAACTTGAAATAACCGCCTTTTGGTTTCGCTGTCATGCACTTTCAATTCCTTAATTCGTTTTTTTGTGATGTTTTACAACATTATTACAGCTAAAGATTTTGTTTATACCTCAATTGTAAGATAAAAGTAAAACTATTATGTATTTTTATTGTGATTTCGATTTAAATTATACAATAAAGCATTCAAAATTATGAAAATATTTGAAGTGTGAGCAATGTAATTCTTTTTAAAACGTTTATTTTTTCTATCTTTTGATACGTTAGTATTCTGATTACGTGAATGTGAAGTTGAACAAATTGCGATCTTTGTTCGGCACTTGCTCACATATAGACCGGGTAGAATCTACAAGTTAGTCTGTGATATAGACTCAGGTCTTTGAAAGTATGTAGTTTTGCACGTTCAATCTAATTTCTCTATACAAAAGCGAAAAATTGATTACAACGTTTCAGGAATAAGAAAATGATATAAGATGAACATGAATATAAGTTGATGTATTTTCGACTTCAATAATTTAATATTTTAGTGTAAAGTATATGAATATTATTAATAATGAGGATGGAGAATACAACTGGAAATATTGTATAATTAATATATTTCGTACGAACCATAAAGTACGCTTTTTGAGAATGTCGGCGACGCCGACATTTAAATTACGTAGCAAAGGCAAGGGCTGTTTAGGACATTTAGGATTTCAACCAGTATTGCATTTTTGTTCCTACTACTTTTGTAGAGCGACGCTGCTTGGTATTTATTTTGAGCCTGCGTAGCTTCTTCGCATAATATTTTTTTTATGATTATTATGATGATTTTTTAAATAAAGAAGGCTTCAGATGCGCTTTTAATTTTGAGGACTAAGATGGATTGCCACATAGCTTTTTATTATACTAGCTCATAATACCCTTTAGGACGAAACACGGCACCGCACAAACTGCAATATGGCGGCTGAAATAAGCGAGAGGGTGCTACCTATCCCAAGGCACATCAACACAGAAAAGGGAGTATAACCACTTAGTTATAGCATTTAATTACTTTAGATCAGCGTGCTTAACATCGAAGCAGATATTTCTTCCCTCTTAAATCATTTGATTGTTGAACAGTTAAACGCGCTAGAAATTTTTTTATTCTTAAAATTTGTTAATCTGTACTTTATTTCTTTACCACGTACTTAACAGCGCAGGAAAACATCGCGAGGAAACTAAAAAAGAGAAATAAAAATAAGTATTTCAAAGATATTTGAAGACCGCTACACGCATTGTGGCAGTGCGGTGTACACTTTCTTGCTCTAAAACCCCTTCGGTAATAAGGGGAAGCCTGTGCCCATGAGTAGGACATATTATATACTAGCTTTTTACCAACGGCTTTGCTCGCATGGTCTTCAATATGGTAATATCATTAAATTGCTATTTCGTGCCAAATTAAGCAAAATTTGATCACTTTTAGTGTCACTTCGGTGTCTGTGTCTAAATGTCAGTTAGTCAAAGAATTTTTTTAAATTCGCAAAGACTATTGGAACTAGAGGATTGATATTTGGTTTAGTAGTAGTAGTATAGTAGACTTCAAAATTTTATTAATGCAGTTCTATAATGATGAATACTAAACATGTAAAACAAATTTTAATAAATCACGTTATATTTTAATCTTTATTTACGCGGGTTTTTGTATACATCTTTGTAACAAAGTTCCATAAAAATTTACGTAAAAGAACACATTGATTATGTGAAGCGTCGACGCTCCGGGAAGTCTGAAGTATGACAACATGTTCAGTATCGTCCCAACCATTATATTAGATCTTATAGACAAAAATCCTCGCAAAATAACACTGGTTTCTACCAAGAGAGATTCGCAAGGCGAGTGAAATTAAAAAAAAATTAATTTCAATAGAAATAATGGCTGGGAAAAATTAAATTCAATCCAATGTAATACTCCAACACTTCGAGATACTGTAAGCTTGTCCTGCGTAGATTGGACTAAACAATTAGTTAAAAATTGATTGTAGTATTTGTAAACTATGACATCAGGTTTTTTTAAAGATCCCGAAACGTCAGGAATTTAAAAAAAAGTTAAAATTAATCGTGATAAAACCCTAAGATTACTTTTATTGCAAATACATATCTATTCGCAGTAAATGTGTGTAGAACTACACTCATGATCGGAAGCAGAAAAATGTTCGCCATGTTGTGGCGGCGAGAGAGAATCCGCCACCTCATTTCGTTACGTGTGTGTCCTAAGAGGCGACAAAGGAAAACAAACAAGAGATGGCTAAAATCATCTTCCTGACAACCGCAACCCGCCTGCCAAGCGTGGCAACTATATCAAATATCCAGCCTATTTGATTATTTATGGGTGAGGCCTATGTTCAGTCCAGTGGACTTTTGATAAGTTGTAATGATAAGGATGATGAGTTATATTCCTTCGTATCTTTGCTACCATTAATATTTACGGTAATGTAAAAACAACAAATTAACATCTCCGAAAATATGAATGAAATGAAAACAGCATAATTGCCCAATTGAAACTAAAAAAGTAGCAGTCTACATACATGCCACTACTGCGCACAGGCCATAGAGCTTTTGGAAAAATAATTTTAAATTTTGTGCAGCCGACTTCAATGTAAGTTATTTAAGAATAACTCAAAAACTATTGGTCTGACCTTGATCAAATTTATATGGGACCACACGAGAATTATCAGCTTTCATAAAAAAAAATCACCGAAATCAGTTCACCCAGTACAAAGTTATGAGTTAACATACATAAAGAAAGCATGCAGTCGAATTGAGTACCGTCTCCTTTTTGTAAGTGGACAGTAAAGTGTTCGTTGCGCTGCTGGACCAACGCGCGATCATCTTAACTGGGTAACTTCTCAGGTATGAAGGTTTTCTTTCACCCCCGAGGATGTGGTAAATCGATACTTCAAATTGTAATTAACATATTATATGTAAAAATATATAATATTGCTTATTTAGTATGAAATTTACGTTTGAATCAGTTTGATTACCGCCTATGAAAAGTAAAATAAAGTAAACCTTTACTTCAGTAAAATCTGGCTATCACACACTCATGTAATACACACTATAAAAAACATTCCAGTTCCTGTAGGACTAAGGTGGAATTTTCCATAACTTGAAATAACCGCCTTTTGGTTTCGCTGTCATGCACTTTCAATTCCTTAATTCGTTTTTTTGTGATGTTTTACAACATTATTACAGCTAAAGATTTTGTTTATACCTCAATTGTAAGATAAAAGTAAAACTATTATGTATTTTTATTGTGATTTCGATTTAAATTATACAATAAAGCATTCAAAATTATGAAAATATTTGAAGTGTGAGCAATGTAATTCTTTTTAAAACGTTTATTTTTTCTATCTTTTGATACGTTAGTATTCTGATTACGTGAATGTGAAGTTGAACAAATTGCGATCTTTGTTCGGCACTTGCTCACATATAGACCGGGTAGAATCTACAAGTTAGTCTGTGATATAGACTCAGGTCTTTAAAAGTATGTAGTTTTGCACGTTCAATCTAATTTCTCTATACAAAAGCGAAAAATTGATTACAACGTTTCAGGAATAAGAAAATGATATAAGATGAACATGAATATAAGTTGATGTATTTTCGACTTCAATAATTTAATATTTTAGTGTAAAGTATATGAATATTATTAATAATTAGGATGGAAAATACAACTGGAAATATTGTATAATTAATATATTTCGTACGAACCATAAAGTACGCTTTTTGAGAATGTCGGCGACGCCGACATTTAAATTACGTAGCAAAGGCAAGGGCTGTTTAGGACATTTAGGATTTCAACCAGTATTGCATTTTTGTTCCTACTACTTTTGTAGAGCGACGCTGCTTGGTATTTATTTTGAGCCTGCGTAGCTTCTTCGCATAATATTTTTTTATGATTATTATGATGATTTTTTAAATAAAGAAGGCTTCAGATGCGCTTTTAATTTTGAGGACTAAGATGGATTGCCACATAGCTTTTTATTATACTAGCTCATAATACCCTTTAGGACGAAACACGGCACCGCACAAACTGCAATATGGCGGCTGAAATAAGCGAGAGGGTGCTACCTATCCTAAGGCACATCAACACAGAAAAGGGAGTATAACCACTTAGTTATAGCATTTAATTACTTTAGATCAGCGTGCTTAACATCGAAGCAGATATTTCTTCCCTCTTAAATCATTTGATTGTTGAACAGTTAAACGCGCTAGAAATTTTTTTATTCTTAAAATTTGTTAATCTGTACTTTATTTCTTTACCACGTACTTAACAGCGCAGGAAAACATCGCGAGGAAACTAAAAAAGATAAATAAAAATAAGTATTTCAAAGATATTTGAAGTCCGCTACACGCATTGTGGCAGTGCGGTGTACACTTTCTTGCTCTAAAACCCCTTCGGTAATAAGGGGAAGCCTGTGCCCATGAGTAGGACATATTATATACTAGCTTTTTACCAACGGCTTTGCTCGCATGGTCTTCAATATGGTAATATCATTAAATTGCTATTTCGTGCCAAATTAAGCAAAATTTGATCACTTTTAGTGTCACTTCGGTGTCTGTGTCTAAATGTCAGTTAGTCAAAGAATTTTTTTAAATTCGCAAAGACTATTGGAACTAGAGGATTGATATTTGGTATAGTAGTAGTAGTATAGTAGACTTCAAAATTTTATTAATGCAGTTCTATAATGATGAATACTAAACATGTAAAACAAATTTTAATAAATCAAGTTATATTTTAATCTTTATTTACGCGGGTTTTTGTATACATCTTTGTAACAAAGTTCCATAAAAATTTACGTAAAAGAACACATTGATTATGTGAAGCGTCGACGCTCCGGGAAGTCTGAAGTATGACAACATGTTCAGTATCGTCCCAACCATTATATTAGATCTTATAGACAAAAATCCTCGCAAAATAACACTGGTTTCTACCAAGAGAGATTCGCAAGGCGAGTGAAATTAAAAAAAAAATTAATTTCAATAGAAATAATGGCTGGGAAAAATTAAATCCAATCCAATGTAATACTCCAACACTTCGAGATACTGTAAGCTTGTCCTGCGTAGATTGGACTAAACAATTAGTTAAAAATTGATTGTAGTATTTGTAAACTATGACATCAGGTTTCTTTAAAGATCCCGAAACGTCAGGAATTTAAAAAAAAGTTAAAATTAATCGTGATAAAACCCTAAGATTACTTTTATTGCAAATACATATCTATTCGCAGTAAATGTGGGTAGAACTACACTCATGATCGGAAGCAGAAAAATGTTCGCCATGTTGTGGCGGCGAGAGAGAATCCGCCACCTCATTTAGTTACGTGTGTGTCCTAAGAGGCGACAAAGGAAAACAAACAAGAGATGGCTAAAATCATCTTCCTGACAACCGCAACCCGCCTGCCAAGCGTGGCAACTATATCAAATATCCAGCCTATTTGATTATTTATGGGTGAGGCCTATGTTCAGTCCAGTGGACTTTTGATAAGTTGTAATGATAAGGATGATGAGTTATATTCCTTCGTATCTTTGCTACCATTAATATTTACGGTAATGTAAAAACAACAAATTAACATCTCCGAAAATATGAATGAAATGAAAACAGCATAATTGCCCAATTGAAACTAAAAAAGTAGCAGTCTACATACATGCCACTACTGCGCACAGGCCATAGAGCTTTTGGAAAAATAATTTTAAATTTTGTGCAGCCGACTTCAATGTAAGTTATTTAAGAATAACTCAAAAACTATTGGTCTGACCTTGATCAAATTTATATGGGACCACACGAGAATTATCAGCTTTCATAAAAAAAAATCACCGAAATCAGTTCACCCAGTACAAAGTTATGAGGTAACATACATAAAGAAAGCATGCAGTCGAATTGAGTACCGTCTCCTTTTTGTAAGTGGACAGTAAAGTGTTCGTTGCGCTGCTGGACCAACGCGCGATCATCTCAACTGGGTAACTTCTCAGGTATGAAGGTTTTCTTTCACCCCCGAGGATGTGGTAAATCGATACTTCAAATTGTAATTAACATATTATATGTAAAAATATATAATAATGCTTATTTAGTATGAAATTTACGTTTGAATCAGTTTGATTACCGCCTATGAAAAGTAAAATAAAGTAAACCTTTACTTCAGTAAAATCTGGCTATCACACACTCATGTAATACACACTATAAAAAACATTCCAGTTCCTGTAGGACTAAGGTGGAATTTTCCATAACTTGAAATAACCGCCTTTTGGTTTCGCTGTCATGCACTTTCAATTCCTTAATTCGTTTTTTTGTGATGTTTTACAACATTATTACAGCTAAAGATTTTGTTTATACCTCAATTGTAAGATAAAAGTAAAACTATTATGTATTTTTATTGTGATTTCGATTTAAATTATACAATAAAGCATTCAAAATTATGAAAATATTTGAAGTGTGAGCAATGTAATTCTTTTTAAAACGTTTATTTTTTCTATCTTTTGATACGTTAGTATTCTGATTACGTGAATGTGAAGTTGAACAAATTGCGATCTTTGTTCGGCACTTGCTCACATATAGACCGGGTAGAATCTACAAGTTAGTCTGTGATATAGACTCAGGTCTTTAAAAGTATGTAGTTTTGCACGTTCAATCTAATTTCTCTATACAAAAGCGAAAATTTGATTACAACGTTTCAGGAATAAGAAAATGATATAAGATGAACATGAATATAAGTTTATGTATTTTCGACTTCAATAATTTAATATTTTAGTGTAAAGTATATGAATATTATTAATAATGAGGATGGAGAATACAACTGGAAATATTGTATAATTAATATATTTCGTACGAACCATAAAGTACGCTTTTTGAGAATGTCGGCGACGCCGACATTTAAATTACGTAGCAAAGGCAAGGGCTGTTTAGGACATTTAGGATTTCAACCAGTATTGCATTTTTGTTCCTACTACTTTTGTAGAGCGACGCTGCTTGGTATTTATTTTGAGCCTGCGTAGCTTCTTCGCATAATATTTTTTTTATGATTATTATGATGATTTTTTAAATAAAGAAGGCTTCAGATGCGCTTTTAATTTTGAGGACTAAGATGGATTGCCACATAGCTTTTTATTATACTAGCTCATAATACCCTTTAGGACGAAACACGGCACCGCACAAACTGCAATATGGCGGCTGAAATAAGCGAGAGGGTGCTACCTATCCTAAGGCACATCAACACAGAAAAGGGAGTATAACCACTTAGTTATAGCATTTAATTACTTTAGATCAGCGTGCTTAACATCGAAGCAGATATTTCTTCCCTCTTAAATCATTTGATTGTTGAACAGTTAAACGCGCTAGAAATTTTTTTATTCTTAAAATTTGTTAATCTGTACTTTATTTCTTTACCACGTACTTAACAGCGCAGGAAAACTTCGCGAGGAAACTAAAAAAGAGAAATAAAAATAAGTATTTCAAAGATATTTGAAGTCCGCTACACGCATTGTGGCAGTGCGGTGTACACTTTCTTGCTCTAAAACCCCTTCGGTAATAAGGGGAAGCCTGTGCCCATGAGTAGGACATATTATATACTAGCTTTTTACCAACGGCTTTGCTCGCATGGTCTTCAATATGGTAATATCATTAAATTGCTATTTCGTGCCAAATTAAGCAAAATTTGATCACTTTTAGTGTCACTTCGGTGTCTGTGTCTAAATTTCAGTTAGTCAAAGAATTTTTTTAAATTCGCAAAGACTATTGGAACTAGAGGATTGATATTTGGTATAGTAGTAGTAGTATAGTAGACTTCAAAATTTTATTAATGCAGTTCTATAATGATGAATACTAAACATGTAAAACAAATTTTAATAAATCAAGTTATATTTTAATCTTTATTTACGCGGGTTTTTGTATACATCTTTGTAACAAAGTTCCATAAAAATTTACGTAAAAGAACACATTGATTATGTGAAGCGTCGACGCTCCGGGAAGTCTGAAGTATGACAACATGTTCAGTATCGTCCCAACCATTATATTAGATCTTATAGACAAAAATCCTCGCAAAATAACACTGGTTTCTACCAAGAGAGATTCGCAAGGCGAGTGAAATTAAAAAAAAAATTAATTTCAATAGAAATAATGGCTGGGAAAAATTAAATCCAATCCAATGTAATACTCCAACACTTCGAAATACTGTAAGCTTGTCCTGCGTAGATTGGACTAAACAATTAGTTAAAAATTGATTGTAGTATTTGTAAACTATGACATCAGGTTTCTTTAAAGATCCCGAAACGTCAGGAATTTAAAAAAAAGTTAAAATTAATCGTGATAAAACCCTAAGATTACTTTTATTGCAAATACATATCTATTCGCAGTAAATGTGGGTAGAACTACACTCATGATCGGAAGCAGAAAAATGTTCGCCATGTTGTGGCGGCGAGAGAGAATCCGCCACCTCATTTAGTTACGTGTGTGTCCTAAGAGGCGACAAAGGAAAACAAACAAGAGATGGCTAAAATCATCTTCCTGACAACCGCAACCCGCCTGCCAAGCGTGGCAACTATATCAAATATCCAGCCTATTTGATTATTTATGGGTGAGGCCTATGTTCAGTCCAGTGGACTTTTGATAAGTTGTAATGATAAGGATGATGAGTTATATTCCTTCGTATCTTTGCTACCATTAATATTTACGGTAATGTAAAAACAACAAATTAACATCTCCGAAAATATGAATGAAATGAAAACAGCATAATTGCCCAATTGAAACTAAAAAAGTAGCAGTCCACATACATGCCACTACTGCGCACAGGCCATAGAGCTTTTGGAAAAATAATTTTAAATTTTGTGCAGCTGACTTCAATGTAAGTTATTTAAGAATAACTCAAAAACTATTGGTCTGACCTTGATCAAATTTATATGGGACCACACGAGAAATATCAGCTTTCATAAAAAAAAATCACCGAAATCAGTTCACCCAGTACAAAGTTATGAGGTAACATACATAAAGAAAGCATGCAGTCGAATTGAGTACCGTCTCCTTTTTGTAAGTGGACAGTAAAGTGTTCGTTGCGCTGCTGGACCAACGCGCGATCATCTCAACTGGGTAACTTCTCAGGTATGAAGGTTTTCTTTCACCCCCGAGGATGTGGTAAATCGATACTTCAAATTGTAATTAACATATTATATGTAAAAATATATAATAATGCTTATTTAGTATGAAATTTACGTTTGAATCAGTTTGATTACCGCCTATGAAAAGTAAAATAAAGTAAACCTTTACTTCAGTAAAATCTGGCTATCACACACTCATGTAATACACACTATAAAAAACATTCCAGTTCCTGTAGGACTAAGGTGGAATTTTCCATAACTTGAAATAACCGCCTTTTGGTTTCGCTGTCATGCACTTTCAATTCCTTAATTCGTTTTTTTGTGATGTTTTACAACATTATTACAGCTAAAGATTTTGTTTATACCTCAATTGTAAGATAAAAGTAAAACTATTATGTATTTTTATTGTGATTTCGATTTAAATTATACAATAAAGCATTCAAAATTATGAAAATATTTGAAGTGTGAGCAATGTAATTCTTTTTAAAACGTTTATTTTTTCTATCTTTTGATACGTTAGTATTCTGATTACGTTAATGTGAAGTTGAACAAATTGCGATCTTTGTTCGGCACTTGCTCACATATAGACCGGGTAGAATCTACAAGTTAGTCTGTGATATAGACTCAGGTCTTTAAAAGTATGTAGTTTTGCACGTTCAATCTAATTTCTCTATACAAAAGCGAAAAATTGATTACAACGTTTCAGGAATAAGAAAATGATATAAGATGAACATGAATATAAGTTGATGTATTTTCGACTTAAATAATTTAATATTTTAGTGTAAAGTATATGAATATTATTAATAATTAGGATGGAGAATACAACTGGAAATATTGTATAATTAATATATTTCGTACGAACCATAAAGTACGCTTTTTGAGAATGTCGGCGACGCCGACATTTAAATTACGTAGCAAAGGCAAGGGCTGTTTAGGACATTTAGGATTTCAACCAGTATTGCATTTTTGTTCCTACTACTTTTGTAGAGCGACGCTGCTTGGTATTTATTTTGAGCCTGCGTAGCTTCTTCGCATAATATTTTTTTTATGATTATTATGATGATTTTTTAAATAAAGAAGGCTTCAGATGCGCTTTTAATTTTGAGGACTAAGATGGATTGCCACATAGCTTTTTATTATACTAGCTCATAATACCCTTTAGGACGAAACACGGCACCGCACAAACTGCAATATGGCGGCTGAAATAAGCGAGAGGGTGCTACCTATCCTAAGGCACATCAACACAGAAAAGGGAGTATAACCACTTAGTTATAGCATTTAATTACTTTAGATCAGCGTGCTTAACATCGAAGCAGATATTTCTTCCCTCTTAAATCATTTGATTGTTGAACAGTTAAACGCGCTAGAAATTTTTTTATTCTTAAAATTTGTTAATCTGTACTTTATTTCTTTACCACGTACTTAACAGCGCAGGAAAACATCGCGAGGAAACTAAAAAAGAGAAATAAAAATAAGTATTTCAAAGATATTTGAAGTCCGCTACACGCATTGTGGCAGTGCGGTGTACACTTTCTTGCTCTAAAACCCCTTCGGTAATAAGGGGAAGCCTGTGCCCATGAGTAGGACATATTATATACTAGCTTTTTACCAACGGCTTTGCTCGCATGGTCTTCAATATGGTAATATCATTAAATTGCTATTTCGTGCCAAATTAAGCAAAATTTGATCACTTTTAGTGTCACTTCGGTGTCTGTGTCTAAATGTCAGTTAGTCAAAGAATTTTTTTAAATTCGCAAAGACTATTGGAACTAGAGGATTGATATTTGGTTTAGTAGTAGTAGTATAGTAGACTTCAAAATTTTATTAATGCAGTTCTATAATGATGAATACTAAACATGTAAAACAAATTTTAATAAATCACGTTATATTTTAATCTTTATTTACGCGGGTTTTTGTATACATCTTTGTAACAAAGTTCTATAAAAATTTACGTAAAAGAACACATTGATTATGTGAAGCGTCGACGCTCCGCGAAGTCTGAAGTATGACAACATGTTCAGTATCGTCCCAACCATTATATTAGATCTTATAGACAAAAATCCTCGCAAAATAACACTGGTTTCTACCAAGAGAGATTCGCAAGGCGAGTGAAATTAAAAAAAAAATTAATTTCAATAGAAATAATGGCTGGGAAAAATTAAATCCAATCCAATGTAATACTCCAACACTTCGAGATACTGTAAGCTTGTCCTGCGTAGATTGGACTAAACAATTAGTTAAAAATTGATTGTAGTATTTGTAAACTATGACATCAGGTTTCTTTAAAGATCCCGAAACGTCAGGAATTTAAAAAAAAGTTAAAATTAATCGTGATAAAACCCTAAGATTACTTTTATTGCAAATACATATCTATTCGCAGTAAATGTGGGTAGAACTACACTCATGATCGGAAGCAGAAAAATGTTCGCCATGTTGTGGCGGCGAGAGAGAATCCGCCACCTCATTTAGTTACGTGTGTGTCCTAAGAGGCGACAAAGGAAAACAAACAAGAGATGGCTAAAATCATCTTCCTGACAACCGCAACCCGCCTGCCAAGCGTGGCAACTATATCAAATATCCAGCCTATTTGATTATTTATGGGTGAGGCCTATGTTCAGTCCAGTGGACTTTTTAAAAGTTGTAATGATAAGCATGATGAGTTATATTCCTTCGTATCTTTGCTACTATTAATATTTACGGTAATGTAAAAACAACAAATTAACATCTCCGAAAATATGAATGAAATGAAAACAGCATAATTGCCCAATTGAAACTAAAAAAGTAGCAGTCTACATACATGCCACTACTGCGCACAGGCCATAGAGCTTTTGGAAAAATAATTTTAAATTTTGTGCAGCCGACTTCAATGTAAGTTATTTAAGAATAACTCAAAAACTATTGGTCTGACCTTGATCAAATTTATATGGGACCACACGAGAATTAGCAGCTTTCATAAAAAAAATCACCGAAATCAGTTCACCCAGTACAAAGTTATGAGGTAACATACATAAAGAAAGCATGCAGTCGAATTGAGTACCGTCTCCTTTTTGTAAGTCGACAGAAAAGTGTTCGTTGCGCTGCTGGACCAACGCGCGATCATCTCAACTGGGTAACTTCTCAGGTATGAAGGTTTTCTTTCACCCCCGAGGATGTGGTAAATCGATACTTCAAATTGTAATTAACATATTATATGTAAAAATATATAATAATGCTTATTTAGTATGAAATTTACGTTTAAATCAGTTTGATTACCGCCTATGAAAAGTAAAATAAAGTAAACCTTTACTTCAGTATAATCTGGCTATCACACACTCATGTAATACACACTATAAAAAACATTCCAGTTCCTGTAGGACTAAGGTGGAATTTTCCATAACTTGAAATAACCGCCTTTTGGTTTCGCTGTCATGCACTTTCAATTCCTTAATTCGTTTTTTTGTGATGTTTTACAACATTATTACAGCTAAAGATTTTGTTTATACCTCAATTGTAAGATAAAAGTAAAACTATTATGTATTTTTATTGTGATTTCGATTTAAATTATACAATAAAGCATTCAAAATTATGAAAATATTTGAAGTGTGAGCAATGTAATTCTTTTTAAAACGTTTATTTTTTCTATCTTTTGATACGTTAGTATTCTGATTACGTGAATGTGAAGTTGAACAAATTGCGATCTTTGTTCGGCACTTGCTCACATATAGACCGGGTAGAATCTACAAGTTAGTCTGTGATATAGACTCAGGTCTTTAAAAGTATGTAGTTTTGCACGTTCAATCTAATTTCTCTATACAAAAGCGAAAAATTGATTACAACGTTTCAGGAATAAGAAAATGATATAAGATGAACATGAATATAAGTTGATGTATTTTCGACTTCAATAATTTAATATTTTAGTGTAAAGTATATGAATATTATTAATAATTAGGATGGAAAATACAACTGGAAATATTGTATAATTAATATATTTCGTACGAACCATAAAGTACGCTTTTTGAGAATGTCGGCGACGCCGACATTTAAATTACGTAGGAAAGGCAAGGGCTGTTCAGGACATTTAGGATTTCAACCAGTATTGCATTTTTGTTCCTACTACTTTTGTAGAGCGACGCTGCTTGGTATTTATTTTGAGCCTGCGTAGCTTCTTCGCATAATATTTTTTTTATGATTATTATGATGATTTTTTAAATAAAGAAGGCTTCAGATGCGCTTTTAATTTTGAGGACTAAGATGGATTGCCACATAGCTTTTTATTATACTAGCTCATAATACCCTTTAGGACGAAACACGGCACCGCACAAACTGCAATATGGCGGCTGAAATAAGCGAGAGGGTGCTACCTATCCTAAGGCACATCAACACAGAAAAGGGAGTATAACCACTTAGTTATAGCATTTAATTACTTTAGATCAGCGTGCTTAACATCGAAGCAGATATTTCTTCCCTCTTAAATCATTTGATTGTTGAACAGTTAAACGCGCTAGAAATTTTTTTATTCTTAAAATTTGTTAATCTGTACTTTATTTCTTTACCACGTACTTAACAGCGCAGGAAAACATCGCGAGGAAACTAAGAAAGAGAAATAAAAATAAGTATTTCAAAGATATTTGAAGTCCGCTACACGCATTGTGGCAGTGCGGTGTACACTTTCTTGCTCTAAAACCCCTTCGGTAATAAGGGGAAGCCTGTGCCCATGAGTAGGACATATTATATACTAGCTTTTTACCAACGGCTTTGCTCGCATGGTCTTCAATATGGTAATATCATTAAATTGCTATTTCGTGCCAAATTAAGCAAAATTTGATCACTTTTAGTGTCACTTCGGTGTCTGTGTCTAAATGTCAGTTAGTCAAAGAATTTTTTTAAATTCGCAAAGACTATTGGAACTAGAGGATTGATATTTGGTTTAGTAGTAGTAGTATAGTAGACTTCAAAATTTTATTAATGCAGTTCTATAATGATGAATACTAAACATGTAAAACAAATTTTAATAAATCACGTTATATTTTAATCTTTATTTACGCGGGTTTTTGTATACATCTTTGTAACAAAGTTCTATAAAAATTTACGTAAAAGAACACATTGATTATGTGAAGCGTCGACGCTCCGGGAAGTCTGAAGTATGACAACATGTTCAGTATCGTCCCAACCATTATATTAGATCTTATAGACAAAAATCCTCGCAAAATAACACTGGTTTCTACCAAGAGAGATTCGCAAGGCGAGTGAAATTAAAAAAAAATTAATTTCAATAGAAATAATGGCTGGGAAAAATTAAATTCAATCCAATGTAATACTCCAACACTTCGAGATACTGTAAGCTTGTCCTGCGTAGATTGGACTAAACAATTAGTTAAAAATTGATTGTAGTATTTGTAAACTATGACATCAGGTTTCTTTAAAGATCCCGAAACGTCAGGAATTTAAAAAAAAGTTAAAATTAATCGTGATAAAACCCTAAGATTACTTTTATTGCAAATACATTTCTATTCGCAGTAAATGTGGGTAGAACTACACTCATGATCGGAAGCAGAAAAATGTTCGCCATGTTGTGGCGGCGAGAGAGAATCCGCCACCTCATTTCGTTACGTGTGTGTCCTAAGAGGCGACAAAGGAAAACAAACAAGAGATGGCTAACATCATCTTCCTGACAACCGCAACCCGCCTGCCAAACGTGGCAACTATATCAAATATCCAGCCTATTTGATTATTTATGGGTGAGGCCTATGTTCAGTCCAGTGGACTTTTGATAAGTTGTAATGATAAGGATGATGAGTTATATTCCTTCGTATCTTTGCTACCATTAATATTTACGGTAATGTGAAAACAAAAAATTAACATCTCCGAAAATATGAATGAAATGAAAACAGCATAATTGCCCAATTGAAACTAAAAAAGTAGCAGTCTACATACATGCCACTACTGCGCACAGGCCATAGAGCTTTTGGAAAAATAATTTTGAATTTTGTGCAGCCGACTTCAATGTAAGTTATTTAAGAATAACTCAAAAACTATTGGTCTGACCTTGATCAAATTTATATGGGACCACACGAGAATTATCAGCTTTCATAAAAAAAATCACCGAAATCAGTTCACCCAGTACAAAGTTATGAGGTAACATACATAAAGAAAGCATGCAGTCGAATTGAGTACCGTCTCCTTTTTGTAAGTGGACAGTAAAGTGTTCGTTGCGCTGCTGGACCAACGCGCGATCATCTCAACTGGGTAACTTCTCAGGTATGAAGGTTTTCTTTCACCCCCGAGGATGTGGTAAATCGATACTTCAAATTGTAATTAACATATTATATGTAAAAATATATAATAATGCTTATTTAGTATGAAATTTACGTTTGAATCAGTTTGATTACCGCCTATGAAAAGTAAAATAAAGTAAACCTTTACTTCAGTAAAATCTGGCTATCACACACTCATGTAATACACACTATAAAAAACATTCCAGTTCCTGTAGGACTAAGGTGGAATTTTCCATAACTTGAAATAACCGCCTTTTGGTTTCGCTGTCATGCACTTTCAATTCCTTAATTCGTTTTTTTGTGATGTTTTACAACATTATTACAGCTAAAGATTTTGTTTATACCTCAATTGTAAGATAAAAGTAAAACTATTATGTATTTTTATTGTGATTTCGATTTAAATTATACAATAAAGCATTCAAAATTATGAAAATATTTGAAGTGTGAGCAATGTAATTCTTTTTAAAACGTTTATTTTTTCTATCTTTTGATACGTTAGTATTCTGATTACGTGAATGTGAAGTTGAACAAATTGCGATCTTTGTTCGGCACTTGCTCACATATAGACCGGGTAGAATCTACAAGTTAGTCTGTGATATAGACTCAGGTCTTTAAAAGTATGTAGTTTTGCACGTTCAATCTAATTTCTCTATACAAAAGCGAAAAATTGATTACAACGTTTCAGGAATAAGAAAATGATATAAGATGAACATGAATATAAGTTGATGTATTTTCGACTTCAATAATTTAATATTTTAGTGTAAAGTATATGAATATTATTAATAATTAGGATGGAAAATACAACTGGAAATATTGTATAATTAATATATTTCGTACGAACCATAAAGTACGCTTTTTGAGAATGTCGGCGACGCCGACATTTAAATTACGTAGCAAAGGCAAGGGCTGTTAAGGACATTTAGGATTTCAACCAGTATTGCATTTTTGTTCCTACTACTTTTGTAGAGCGACGCTGCTTGGTATTTATTTTGAGCCTGCGTAGCTTCTTCGCATAATATTTTTTTTATGATTATTATGATGATTTTTTAAATAAAGAAGGCTTCAGATGCGCTTTTAATTTTGAGGACTAAGATGGATTGCCACATAGCTTTTTATTATACTAGCTCACAATACCCTTTAGGACGAAACACGGCACCGCACAAACTGCAATATGGCGGCTGAAATAAGCGAGAGGGTGCTACCTATCCTAAGGCACATCAACACAGAAAAGGGAGTATAACCACTTAGTTATAGCATTTAATTACTTTAGATCAGCGTGCTTAACATCGAAGCAGATATTTCTGCTCTCTTAAATCATTTGATTGTTGAACAGTTAAACGCGCTAGAAATTTTTTTATTCTTAAAATTTGTTAATCTGTACTTTATTTCTTTACCACGTACTTAACAGCGCAGGAAAACATCGCGAGGAAACTAAAAAAGAGAAATAAAAATAAGTATTTCAAAGATATTTGAAGTCCGCTACACGCATTGTGGCAGTGCGGTGTACACTTTCTTGCTCTAAAACCCCTTCGGTAATAAGGGGAAGCCTGTGCCCATGAGTAGGACATATTATATACTAGCTTTTTACCAACGGCTTTGCTCGCATGGTCTTCAATATGGTAATATCATTAAATTGCTATTTCGTGCCAAATTAAGCAAAATTTGATCACTTTTAGTGTCACTTCGGTGTCTGTGTCTAAATGTCAGTTAGTCAAAGAATTTTTTTAAATTCGCAAAGACTATTGGAACTAGAGGATTGATATTTGGTTTAGTAGTAGTAGTATAGTAGACTTCAAAATTTTATTAATGCAGTTCTATAATGATGAATACTAAACATGTAAAACAAATTTTAATAAATCACGTTATATTTTAATCTTTATTTACGCGGGTTTTTGTATACATCTTTGTAACAAAGTTCTATAAAAATTTACGTAAAAGAACACATTGATTATGTGAAGCGTCGACGCTCCGGGAAGTCTGAAGTATGACAACATGTTCAGTATCGTCCCAACCATTATATTAGATCTTATAGACAAAAATCCTCGCAAAATAACACTGGTTTCTACCAAGAGAGATTCGCAAGGCGAGTGAAATTAAAAAAAAATTAATTTCAATAGAAATAATGGCTGGGAAAAATTAAATTCAATCCAATGTAATACTCCAACACTTCGAGATACTGTAAGCTTGTCCTGCGTAGATTGGACTAAACAATTAGTTAAAAATTGATTGTAGTATTTGTAAACTATGACATCAGGTTTCTTTAAAGATCCCGAAACGTCAGGAATTTAAAAAAAAGTTAAAATTAATCGTGATAAAACCCTAAGATTACTTTTATTGCAAATACATTTCTATTCGCAGTAAATGTGGGTAGAACTACACTCATGATCGGAAGCAGAAAAATGTTCGCCATGTTGTGGCGGCGAGAGAGAATCCGCCACCTCATTTCGTTACGTGTGTGTCCTAAGAGGCGACAAAGGAAAACAAACAAGAGATGGCTAAAATCATCTTCCTGACAACCGCAACCCGCCTGCCAAGCGTGGCAACTATATCAAATATCCAGCCTATTTGATTATTTATGGGTGAGGCCTATGTTCAGTCCAGTGGACTTTTGATAAGTTGTAATGATAAGGATGATGAGTTATATTCCTTCGTATCTTTGCTACCGTTAATATTTACGGTAATGTGAAAACAAAAAATTAACATCTCCGAAAATATGAATGAAATGAAAACAGCATGATTGCCCAATTGAAACTAAAAAAATAGCAGTCTACATACATGCCACTACTGCGCACAGGCCATAGAGCTTTTGGAAAAATAATTTTAAATTTTGTGTAGCCGACTTTAATGTAAGTTATTTAAGAATAACTCAAAAACTATTGGTCTGACCTTGATCAAATTTATATGGGACCACACGAGAATTATCAGCTTTCATAAAAAAAATCACCGAAATCAGTTCACCCAGTACAAAGTTATGAGGAAACATACATAAAAAAAGCATACAGTCGAATTGAGTACCGTCTCCTTTTTGTATGTCGACAGTAAAGTTTTCGTTGCGCTGCTGGACCAACGCGCGATCATCTCAACTGGGTAACTTCTCAGGTATGAAGGTTTTCTTTCACCCCCGAGGATGTGGTAAATCGATACTTCAAATTGTAATTAACATATTATATGTAAAAATATATAATAATGCTTATTTAGTATGAAATTTACGTTTGAATCAGTTTGATTACCGCCTATGAAAAGTAAAATAAAGTAAACCTTTACTTCAGTAAAATCTGGCTATCACACACTCATGTAATACACACTATAAAAAACATTCCAGTTCCTGTAGGACTAAGGTGGAATTTTCCATAACTTGAAATAACCGCCTTTTGGTTTCGCTGTCATGCACTTTCAATTCCTTAATTCGTTTTTTTGTGATGTTTTACAACATTATTACAGCTAAAGATTTTGTTTATACCTGAATTGTAAGATAAAAGTAAAACTATTATGTATTTTTAATGTGATTTCGATTTAAATTATACAATAAAGCATTCAAAATTATGAAAATATTTAAAGTGTGAGCAATGTAATTCTTTTTAAAACGTTTATTTTTTCTATCTTTTGATACGTTAGTATTCTGATTACGTGAATGTGAAGTTGAACAAATTGCGATCTTTGTTCGGCACTTGCTCACATATAGACCGGGTAGAATCTACAAGTTAGTCTGTGATATATACTTAGGTCTTTAAAAGTATGTAGTTTTACACGATGAATCTAATTTCTCTATACAAAAGTGAAAAATCGATTACAACGTTTCGGATAAGAAAATGATATAACATGAACATGAATATAAGTTGATGTATTTTCGACTTCAATAATTTAATATTTTAGTGTAAAGTATATGAATATTAATAATAATTAGGATGGAGAATACAACTGGAAATATTGATAATTAATATATTTCGTACGAACCATAAAATACGCTTTTTGAAAATGTTGGCGACGCCGACATTTAAATTACGTAGCAAAGGCAAGGGCTGTTTAGGACATTTAGGATTTCAACCAGTATTGTATTTTTGTTCCTACTACTTTTGTAGAGCGACGCTGCTTGGTATTTATTTTAAGCCGGCATAGCTTTTTAGCATAATAATTTTTTTATGATTATTATGATGATTTTTTAATAAAGAAGGCTACAGATGCGTTTTTAATTTTGAGGACTAAGATGGATTGCCTAATAGCTTTTTATTATTCTGGCTCATAATACCCTTTAGGACGAAACACGGCACCGCACAAACTGCAATATGGCGGCTGAAATAAACGAGAGGCTGCTAGCTATCCTAAGGCACATCAACACAGAAAAGGGAGTATAACCACCTAGTAATAGCATTCTAGTAATTCCTTTAGATCAGCGTACTTAACATCGAAGCAGAGATTTCTGCTCTCTTAAATCATTTGATTGTTGAACAGTTGATCGCGCTAGAATTTTTTTTTATTCTTATAATTTGTTAATCTGTACATATTTCTTTACCACGTACTTAACAGTGAAGGAAAACATCACGAGGAAACCAAAAAAAGAAATAAAAATAACGTATTTCGTAGATTTTTGAAGTCCGCTACACGCATTGTGGCAGTGTGGTGTACACTTTCTTGCTCTAAAACCTCTTCGGTAATAAGGGGAAGCCTGCGCCCATGAGTAGGACATATAATATACTAGTTTTTTACCAAAGGCTTTGCTCGCCTGGTCTTCAATATGTTAACATAATTAAATTGCTATTCCGTACCAAATTAAGCAAAATTTGATCACTTTTAATGTCACTTCGGTGTCTGTGTCTAAATGTCAGTTGGTCATATATTTTTTGTGAATTCACAAAGACTATTGGAACTAGAGGATTGATATTTGGTTTATATATATATATATATATATATATATATATATATATATATATATATATATATATATATATATAATATGCTACAATAGCACGTGAAAAAATATGTTTTCAAAATTATCATATGTCTAGAAATATCTACAACTTTGTATATCGGACGTGTCTTCCTATGTATCCAAAAGAAAGATAAATTGTCTTGGAATGAATACAAAATTTATTATTATTATTGACTATTTACTCTTTACATTCATTAATAATTAAAGTTAATTTAGTTTTAACAAAATAATTATAATTTCATGGTCTTATATATCATTCATATCAATGGTCCTATTTAATATTGATTAGCGCCATAAAATACATTCTGATATTTTTTCTACGTTCGAGTAGACTCAAAAATTTCATTAATGCAGTTCTATAATAATGACTATACATGTAAAATAAATTTTAATAAATCACGTTATATTTTAATCTTTATTAACGCGGGCTTTTGTTTACATCTTCGTAAGAAAGTTCCATGAAAATTTACGTAAAAGAACATATTGATTATGTGAAGCGTCAACGTTCCGGGTAGTTTGAAGAATGACAACATATTCTGTATCGTTCCAACCATTATATCAGATCTATTAGACAAAAATCCTCGCAATATATCACTGATTCCTACCAAGATTGATTCGCAAGGCGAGTGAAATAAAAAAAAACCTAATTTGAATAGAGAACATGGCTGGGAAAAATTAAATCCAATCCAATATACTACTCCAAGACTTCAAGATACTGTAAGCTCGTCCTGCGTAGATTGGACTAAACATTATTAGTTAAAAGTTAATTGTAGTCTTCGTAAACTATGACATCAGGTTTCTTTAAAGTGCCCGAAACGTCAAGAATTAAAAAAAAAGTTAAAATTAAACACGATAAAACCCTTAAGATTACTTTTATTGCAAATACATTTCTATTCGCAGTGAATGTAGGTAGAACTACACTCATGATCGGAAGCAGAAAAATGTTTGCGAGAGAGAATCCGCCACCTCATTTCGTTACGTGTGTGTCCTAAGAGGCGACAAAGGAAAACAAACAAGAGATGGCTAACATCATCTTCCTGACAACCGCAACCCCGCCTGCCAAGCGGGGCAACTATATTAAATATATCCAGCCTATTTGATAAATTATGGGTGGGGCCTTTGTTGAGTCCAGTGGACTTTAGATAGTTTGTACTGATAACGAT
This sequence comes from Parnassius glacialis, assembly GCA_033319125.1. Taxonomy (NCBI): domain Eukaryota; kingdom Metazoa; phylum Arthropoda; class Insecta; order Lepidoptera; family Papilionidae; genus Parnassius; species Parnassius glacialis. The sequence goes on along the minus strand of JAVANC010000001.1, from coordinate 26,303,786 downwards.
TATGAGTTTTATTCCTTCGAATCTTTGCTACCGTTAATATTTACGGTAATGTGAAAACAAAAAAGTAACATCTCCGAAAAAATGAATGAAATGAAAACAGCATAATTGCCCCATTGAAACTAAAAAGTAGCAGTCTACATACATGCAACTACTGGGCACAGGCCATAGAGCTTTTGGAAAAAAGTGTTCGTTGTGCTGCTGGACCAACGCGCGATCATCTCCACTAGGGAACTTCTCAGGTATGAAGGTTTTCTTTCACCGCCGAGGACGTGGTAAATCGATTCAAATTGTAATTAACATATATTTAAAAATATATAATAATGCTTATTTAGTATGAAATTTACGTTTGAATCCGTTTGATTACCGCCTTTGACAAGTAAAATAAAGTAAACCTTTACTTAAGTAAAATCTGGCTATCTGTGAAGTATTTTTTCGCAACAGTCTGTTCATTTACATATCTCACGTGAGTTATAAAACAAGGTCAGTCACAAAAATTTTAATTTGTCTGATAATATGAAAACACAAAGAAAAGAATATGCCGAAATGCTTCAGTTTTGCGTATTAACGATTTTCACATTTCTAAGACTTTTTTGACTATCTGACATTTAAGTTTTCCCACGAAGTTATTCTTCACCACTTCACCTGATACGTGGTAAGTCAGCACGTAAAATTTTGCATAACAGATTCATTTGTCCTACACGTTTTGCTCCCTTGCCGTGATGAATTCTCACGAGCTACACTGCTCCCGTATATGTTTAAATAAAATTCATAAAACCTAAAAAAGCTTTTGCACGATTGTTGACCATATCTACGTAGTAATTAGAAACTTACGATGCCACGAACTATTCCATGAAATAGAGATGAAATCTCACAGTGCACTTAATTTTCAATTATTTACGTCACAGATAACGTGATAACATATGAAGTTGGTAAAATGAAAGCTATGCCGATAGACACCCAATATATTCTACTAGAGTTTTTCTCTTATCCTCAGTTTTGTGTACACAGTAATAGATACTGTGCACACAAAACAAACGTATTGTGTATAAAAGTGTTGTTAGCCATTTTGCCAAACGTGGTGATTGTGGTAAATCATCCCGATAATGGTCACCGGTCTAGATATTCTTAAGTGTGACAATTTTTGATGCTGCACGAATAAGTATTCAGAGTGCATAGTGCGATTGTATATTTTACGAACTCTATACCGAGAAAGTTAACTACGATTTGTATAGAATAAAATCAGTGCCAACTAGTGGCAATAATCGGAATCACAATAATTCATTATTACCTATTTGTTTATATTTCGTAATTTGATCAAGGTTTCGACAGTTCCTATTAAATTTATGAGATTGAAAATTAGCCATTTTATTTTAATGTTAGTTATTGAAAGTATTAAATTGAAAGCAAAAAAACATGAAGATGTTTTCGTTCTAATATGATTTTATGGTGACATTTATGGAGCAGTAAATGAAATTTAGTTACTTATGATAGGTACTTACTTACTACTGACTTAATTATTAAATAGTGATGGTAGGAACTTGGATTTATCAACGCTATTTACACAAAAACTTGAATACTTTCTTGGAAAAGGCGATATCTATCCTCAAATTAACTGTCATCGGGGTGTCACAACGGAATAAAATATGCACAAGTTCTTGCTTCAACACTAGCGTTATAATAGCAGTCATCTATTATTATTAGTTATTAATGCCTTTGTGGCTGCAAACATCCTCCTAACGAAAGTTGTGAATATATATAAAATAAAAAGTGATTCCGATTATTGCCACTAGTTGGCGCTGATTTAATTCCATACAAATTGTAGTTAACATTCTCGGTATCGAGTACGTAAAAATATTAACTCGCACTAGGAAAACTGTAGTTTACCATGCGTTTCAGCATGTAGCATTGTAGCATTCTAAAATTTAATTTTATCAGATACTTATCATTAGTTTATTTATCAGAAAGTAGAGGGCGCTATATTACATTAAAACTATGAAAGCCAAACTCTACTATCTAGTCATATCAACCATAGAAGTTTAAAGTTAAAGGGTTAAAAGCCACCCCAAAGCCACAAACATTTATTTATTATATAAAAAAGGCACAAAGTGATGTTGATTCTGTTCAAAATTCCGTTTCTGTTAAAAAAACCCCCTATCAGTGAAAAACGATTTGATGAGATGATCATATTATCATGAAATAGCAATGTCGTGTTTACGTTGAACGATCTCTATTCATTGATTTGGCTAAGCTATATCATGTCAACAAACAGTGTTAAATATCATTGAAATTAAACCATTTCACGAAATAAAGATTTAATGAGAATTTTGCAATAATTCCAGGCAGACCAGTTTTAATGAGTTTACATACAGGTTTAATATGATTTTTTAGGAAAAAAAATATAAATTTTCATACTTTTGATAGAAGTCACTATTATCTGTTTAAATTATTACACTTTTAAAATAAAATAACAAAAAAAATTAAAAATTAAACGTTGGATTTTTAAATAATTTTATAAATCTAATAATTTAATCATACACATGCAAGTTATTTATATTATTTAATTTATTAGTTACTAAAGGCAAAATATAGGCTTTTTTCATTTGATGATAGATGGTACTGTTTTAATAATTAAAATGGATTGTGACCATATAGGATGTCTTTAGATCCGATTATAGATGTGGGAGCGACATAAGGGAAAATATTCTCTGGCTATTAAACTTTTTTATTTGATTGGAAAAGAAATTAAGCAGCAATTAAGCAAGTAGTGTTGAATTCAATTTTGTTTTATTTTCGGACAAGTATAAAAAGGCCAGCGTGGGCTTAGCCCACTCCACACATGTTATCTTTAAAATCAGTACAAATACTAAAAGTAAATAAGATATTATATGCGTTTCGGCCTAGTCTCGTCTTAGCGAGCAATCTAGGCAGCCAGCTTCACTTGTCAATTATGTTTAGATTACTATAATTCGGAAAAGTTTTTGTTAACGCCATAGTAGAAAATAGCAAAAGTAATAATTTTACTAATGTCCAGAATCTATGGGTCTCAGACGTAGTTGTTCATTGCTGGCCGTATTAGGAAGCTCAAGGTCAGTCAGTAAGCTATAGAAAAGGCTATATATGGAATTTTTTCTGCGTGATTGACTAAAAATAACGATATCCTCAGTAGAACTAGAGTAACGGACATAGCCTAACGAATCAGTAAACTTATGTGGCAATGGGTCGCCATATAGCTCGAAGAAGCGATAACCAATGGGGAAGAAATGTTTTCGAGTGGCAGCCTTGTACCATTCAGCGAAAGCAAAATTTTCTTTTTCTTGTTTACTTAACACACGGATGGGCGCAGGCGATCGAGTCCAAGGGGGAGGCTTTGGCGGTTAGTTTGGACATAGCGAAGGCCTTTGATCGGGTTTGACACAAAGCGCTTTTTTCGGAGCTTCCTTCCTATGGGCTTCCCGAGAAATTGTGCAATTGGATCACCAGTTTTCTGGCTGATTAAAGCAGGCAAATTATAACAGTGGTAGAGCCACGCGGCAGCTTTTGCTGTCGCACGGATGGGCCGGCTCGAACCGGGGTGGTACCACGACCTCATAGAATACCAGCGTGAAGTAGAGGTTTACCTCTGCGTTTCGCTTGGTGAGTGCACGTGGCCGGAGGCCCTTTTTACTGGAAATGAGGCATAGAGGTTAAATATTATGCTTTTATGTATTACCTAATTATTATCTTATATAATAGTAGATCATAATTAAGATAAATAAGGGAAAATAGGTTATTTTGATTAACTTTAATTTACGTTCATCGCAAAAAATATATGTTTACACCGACTCCGTTACCAATTTTTTGACAGAAATTCCTAATAAATTAAAGCCTACCTGATGGAAAGTGGCTACTGCAGTCCATATGATGTCCATTTTTACGTGCTAGAGCCATGCTGCAGCTATATTAGTAGTATAGTTGTAGCACGAATGGGTCGGCTCGACCGGGGAAGGACCACGCTCTCACAGAATACCAGCGTCAAATAGCAGCTTAACACTGCTGTGTTTCTTATGGTGAGTGTAGAGAACCGGAGACCCTTTTTACTGGAAAAGAGGCATTCCATCTTAGTCCTCACGGGTGACAACGAATCTGCATTTTGATTCGCAAACGAGAATAGATGATATATAGAAGTGGTTGCTGCGGCCCATAGACATCTATGGGCCGCAGCAACCACTTACCATCAGGTGGACTGTGTGCTCGTTTGTCACCCTTATCCTATAAAAAAAAATCAAAGCAGTAGACGGTGCATGCTATAATCAAAAGACTATTAACGCTGGTGTTCCACAACGCTGCGTGCTATCACTAACGCTGTTTCTTCTGCATACCAATGATATGTTTCAGACCGGTAACATTCATTACTATGCGGACGGACAGCACTGGTGATGTTAAATACACAGCTCGTGCAAATATATCTCGAAAAACGTCGCCGAGTACCGGAACAAACTTGTGTCCAAAGTCGAAACTTTGTTGAACAAAGTTTTGGATTGGGCGCGACTAAATCTAGTCCAATTCAATCCCCAGAAGACACAAATTTGCGCGTTTACTGCTAAAAATCCCTTTTTCGTATCTTCTCAGTTTCATAGCACTCCCCTTGTTTTCCTCAGCCAGTATCGGAATCCTTGGCGTCGACATATCGAATGACGTGCAGTTTCGTGGCCATTTGGAAGAGAAGGCTAAATTGGCCTCTAAAAAGCTTTTGCTGAGTACGCCAACTTAGCAAAACAGGACAGTATTTCCTGCCGGCCTACCGCTTGCAACTTATCAAGGCGCAGGTTCGGCCATACAGGGAATATTGTTTCCTTCTCTGGGCCGGGGATCCCCAGTGCCAGCTCCTTCCGTTTGATCACATCGCAGAGCAGTTCGAATTGTTGGCGACCGAGCTATTTCTGATTGGCTTGACTCACTGGCGCTGCGAAGAGATGTTGCATCTCTTTTCGTATTCTATCGTATCTATACGGGGAGTGCTTAGAGTAATTGAACGGACTAATTCCAGCCACTCTATTTCACCATTCCACATTGCGACAGAATTCGAGATACCATCCGTACCATCTGGATGATTGGCGGTCCACTACTGTACGATTGTGGTTCTTCTTATTGTGCTCTATTGCTGAAAGTTGGTATTTATTCTTAGTTATTAAAATGACTTTTAGCCATGGTTGTTGGTTGTTACTTGTAAATAACCAATAAAAATTAATTAAGTACTTTATAAATTTAATTAATATATATTATAATTTTATTTAAAAGTGTAATATAAGTATATTTAAGTCAAGTGATTTATTGATAAATGACTTTATTTTGTACTAGTAACCCGCCCCGGCTTTGCCTGTGTAGAATCAATTCATGTAGCGTTATTTAGGTTAAAGGTAATCAATCCTTAAATACCATTTATTTTACAAATTTTTCGATTTCCTAGAAAATAATCTAATAAATCACAATCGGTTCAGTCATTGCGATGATTAGCTTGAACAGGCAGACATAATTTTTTTTAAATAGTCATTCATGTTTTTAGCTGTATGCAAATAACCCCGTGAGCTTATTCATCATCATCATCATTACAGCCCTTCATAATTCCACTGCTGAACACAGGCCTCCCCCAAGAAATGCCACAAACCACGGTCCTGAGAGGTCAATCAACGGATTCAACTCGGTTGAGCAGCGTTCGGGAAATTACAACACATCTTCTCATCAGGTATACCTCAAAACTTGAAAATGAGACTGACGACCAGTGTGTGTTGCCAGTGATGATCTATGGAACTTAGACGTGGTCCTTCACTGCTGGCCGGATGAGCAAGCTCAAGGTTGCTCAGTGAGCTATGGAGAGGGCTATGCTCGGAGTTTCTCTGCGTGATAAACTTAGAAATGAGGATATCCGCAGTAGAACCAGCGTGACCGACATAGCCCAACGGATTAGTAAGCTGAAGTGGCAATGGGCCGGCCAAATAGCTCGAAAAACCGACAACCGTTGTGAAAAAAAGGTTCTTGAGTGGTGGCCTCGTACCGGCAGGCGAAGTTAGCTTAATAGAAGGCAGTTATTTCAATATTACAGGCAGACACGTCTTATTTTGCGGATTGATTCAATCTGGTAACTAAAATTAACTTTATTACTTATAAAGTCTCATTCATTACTTAAATAAATGCTTCCCCCAAATATTGACGACGATATCTGTAGTCTTATTATGACATTGATTTCTCGACGAATCTATTTAAAAAAGCTATACGTACCAATACCATTAATTTTTCTCAATATTACTCTCTCGCTACGACTATATTCATATACGAGTAGGGCACATAAATTTTAATAAATATTGAAATTATTTTGACCAAAAGCGTTATATTATACATATATGAAAAATGTACGCAGAATATTTATGTATAGAACAGGTCTTTATTAGCCTAACGTAGAATTATTGTTTTTATACATTCGCGAAATCTGCTGTAAAGCATTTTAATTTATAGTTGAAAAATGTTTATAATGGCACGGATAAAGCTGTTTTGATAAAAGTATATACGAGAGTAAGCGTGTATTAAACATTACAAGTATATTGTTTAATATATTAAACAAGTGCAGGCATTTGGATGGTAATGATTGAAATGTACAAAGTGATCATTCACAACATAAGACAAATTTTGATATCTTCTACTTCTTTCTAGGTGGGCTACATTTTCATATTCATATTTAGTTAATTAGCGATAATGTTTTCTTATATTTCCCCGAACACTACACATTGATGAATCTATTTTTACGGATTTTATCGCATTAAATTTTACTTATTTTTAATTCCCAACCTTCAGCTTTTAAGTACTCCGGGTTAACTTTGACATCGGGACGTCAAACACCTCAGTACCCCCGTGACCGTGGGTGCTGCTAAACACCCGAAATGTCGGGAATTAAAAATAAGTAAAATTTAATGCGATAAAATCCGTAAAATCAATTTTTACGGATTTTATTGTACCATCAGTGATGAATTCTGAAGTCACAGTTTTAAATAAAACCAGTTTTACGGATTTTATTGTACCATCAGTGATGCATTCTGAAGTCACAGTTTTAAATAAAACCAGTTTTACGGATTTTATTGCGTATATTAACTTATTTTATATTCCCGACGTTACGAGCACTTTACAGTACCCATGGTCACGGGGTGAGGGGAGGGGGGGGGGGGGGTTTGACGTACCAATATCATAGTTAACAACGGCTACCTTCAAATCGGGATTCATCAACTTCGAAAAGCATCAACTTCCATTGTGAAGCCCTCTCTAGCCCATTGCAGTATTCATTGAAGACTTATTAGTAAATTTATTTTTTAGCATATTTATAGTTATTGTAATGATTTTTAAGTTTAAAAAATGAATTGTTAAGTAGCAAAATATTAATGAAGTCATTTTCTAAATCACCACAGTAAACCATTACAATTAGCCTTTTATACCTGAAACCTAGAATCCAGCTAAGATAAAAGTAACCGATACTTTTCCAAGCCGTTGTCACAAATTCTTACGACAAGTTCTTTGTTGAGGCGCTGCTTTCATCCACTTTTAGAGCAATGCTATACTTGTGAAGTGAAATATGCTATATATATAATTTAATACTTTTTTAATTTTTTTTTGGTTTCCTCACGATGTTTTCCTTCACCGTTAAGTACGTGGTAAAGAAATAAGTACAGATTAACAAATTATTAGGATAAAAAAAATTCTAGCGCGATCAACTGTTCTACAGTTAAATTATTTAAGAGGGCAGAATCCTATGCTTAGATATTAAATAAGTATGCTGATCTAAAGGAATTAAACGCTATTACTTGGTTGTGTGACTCTTTTTCTGCGTAGATGTGCCTTTGGGTAGGTAGCAGCCTCTTGCTTATTTCAACCGCCATATTGCAGTTTGTGCGGCGCCGTGTTCCGTCCTAAAGGGTATTATGAGCCAGTATAACAAACATCTGTGAGGCATTCCATCTTAGTCCTCAAAATTAAAAGCGCTTCTTTAAGCCTTCTTTATTTAAAAAATCATCATAATAATCATAAAAAAATTGTTATGCGAAAAAGCCATTCCGACTCAAAATAAATACCAAGCAGCGTCGCTCTACAAAAGTAGTAGGAAACACAACAAACAAACACACACAAAAACACAAAAAACAAAGAGGCAATACTGGTTAAAATTCTAAATTTCCTAAACAGCCCTTGCCTTTGCTACGTATTTTAAATGTCGGCGTCTCCGACATTCTCAAAAAGCGTACTTTATGGTTCGTACGAAAATATATTAATTATACAATATTTCCAGTTGTCTTCTCTATCCTAATTTTTATTAATATTCATATACTTGACACCAAATTGTTAAATTATTGAAGTCGAAAATACATCATCTTATATTCATGTTCATCTTATATCATTTTCTTATTCCTGAAATATTGTAATCGATTTTTCGCTATTGTATAGAGAAATTAGATTCTCATGCATAATAAATACATTTTTTTTATAGAATAAGGGTGACAAACGAGCATACAGTCCATCTGATTGTAAATGTTTGCTGCAGCCCATAGACATCTACATCTATCCTCTATTACAAATCAAAATGCAGATGCGTTTTCACCCGTGAGGACTAGAATGGACCAACTGAACAAACTTGAGCGAATTCAAAATATTGCTATTAGGTTCATATTTGGTTTGCGCAAATATGATCATGTATCCGAATATCGTTTACAGCTCAAGTGGTTACCCATTCGCTTTCGCCGGAATCTGCAAACTGTATCTCTTTTGTACTGTGTGTTGTTCAATCCTTTGACTCCAAGCTACTTGAAGGAAAACTTTAAGTTTCTTGGTCATGATCGACCTGATAGAGTTCTTCGGTCAGCCGGCGAACTAATTCTAAAACCATGTTCATTTCAAACTAAATTTATGAAATATTCTTTTACGAGCCAAGCCATAAGGTTATGGAATGAACTTCCACTCCAAATTCAACGGGCACACACTTTGGAAAGATTCAAAAGTGACGTCAAGAAGCATTACCTAACACTTTGTGGTTATTGATAACCAATTCTAGCAACAGATAGTTATTCTGTGTTTTTTTTTCCTCTTTGTTTTGTATTTATTTATTTATTATCTATGTATGTATGTGTATATGTCTATATATATATATATATATATATATATATATATATATATATATATATATACCTATTTATTAATATGTATGTTTATTTTATTATTATTTTTTATGTATTATTGTGGTATTTTAAGAAAATATAGTTTAGTTTATTTAGATATTAGTATGTAAGTGTAACATAAAACGCACCACCTCCTACTGTTCTTAATTCCAGTTTCTCTTTAGCCCAAAGGTTGTCTGGAAGAGATCGCTCTTTAGCGATAAGACCGCCTTATTGTACATACGTATATATTAAGTTTTCTCTGTACTGTATTTATTTGTTGTATATGTGTGGTGTACAATAAAGTATATACAATACAATACATTACAATACAATGGAATGCCTCATTTCCAGTAAAAAGGGCCTCCGGCCACCTGCCCTCACCAAGCGAAACACAGAGTTAAACCTCTACTTCACGCTGGTATTCTGTGAGGTCGTGGTACCACCCCGGTTCGAGCCGGCCCATCCGTGCGACAGCAAAAGCTAATGCCTGGCTCTACCACTGTTAAATACTACATACATATAAAGACCTGAGTCTAAATAGTGAGCAAGTGTCAGGAACAAATATCGCAATTTGTTCAGCTTCACATTCACGTGACCGGAATACTAACGTATCAGAAGATAGAAAATATAATAGTTTTTAAGAAGAATTACATTGCTCACAATTTAAATATTCTCATAATTTTGAACGCTACATTATATAATTTAAATCTAAATGACATTAAAAATACATAATAGTTTTACTTTTATCTTATAATTGAGGTATAAACAAAATTTTTAGCTGTAATAATAATGTTGTAAAACATCACAAACGAAATTTTAGGAATTGAAAGTGTATGACAGCGAAACCATAAGGCGGTTGTTTCAAGTTATCAGACATTCCCCATCTTAGTCCTACTGGAACTGAAATCTTTTTTTAAATGTTTATATGAGCGTGCGAGCTTGCGAACGTACTTGAGTGCGTACATATATGCTTGCGTCCGTGCGTTGTGTGAATCGGAGAGGAAAGGGTTGATTTGCTCGTCAGGTTCTTTAAAATATCATAATTTAATCATCACTACATATACTGATGATCATAGGTCATATTTTGTCGTAGTTGTCACGATTGGCTGGCAGGTTTTTATTATTTTAATTTTAAAAATATATTAAAAGTTAAATGTGCTAACAGACCACCTCATGATAAGTGGCTTTAAACAAAAAAGGCAACATGCTATCCTATTCTTTAAATAAGGCGAGAAATTAGGCCAGTGTTACATTATACTATGCAAAATAGGAATACAAGAAACTTAGCATAACGCCAACTCATTCGCCTTTTTACTACTAAAGAATAATAAAGGAAATAGAAACTTGCTTAATTATAAAATTTTGTGAACATTCTGAGCTTAACATAAACTCAGACCGCAAGAGCAATCGCTGCAGCACTCTCTCGGAAATACACCACTTCATTTTACAAAATAGCTTTTATATAGACTTTCAATTTAACTCCGTATTTGCACTGAAAATGCCTTGGAAAGAGCATAAAAACATTTTGTCCTCTTTACTGCGATTTTACTAAGAAAAGGTTTTAATATTAATACTTTCTCCTGTATTACGCGTTCGTAGAATCTGTTTTAGGTCTAGGGATAAATATACTTAGACATAGACTTTACGCTCTCTGTCCATGATATTCATTAATTATTAACTCCATTAAGTAAAGCCATCGCTAGAGCCTACAACAAAAGCCTATTATAAAGCTCATTCTATCCTTAATAGACTGGTTCTTTAATTAGATACAGCGTTGTTCATGTTAAGTTAATGACTTCGAAAATCTTCAAACGTTGATTTATAACATATTAAATTTATTTTGACTTTGTATTTTTTATGTTGTCGTATAGCAGTAGTATAAAATAGATCGTGTAGTTGCGGGGTAAAAAGATCCACTATCCCGTATCGTCCAATCAGGTATCGTATGAGGTGACAAGGGGAATCAAGCCAAGATATGGGCAGCAACATCTTCCTCATAACGACTTGAAAATAAAAAACTGCGGTTGCCAAACCGCCTGCCAAGAATGGCGACTATGGCTAATATCTCTCCTATGAAGCAATTTATGGGGAGGCTTATGTTCAACAGTAGACTTTGATAGGTTGTAATGAATGGATGGGAGCATATTTATCACATTATTGCTCTTTATTGATTTCGGCATCACATTACCGCATACTCGAATCCCTATTTGTAATAGAAAAATGTTTGAACTTTAATAAAGTAGTGAAAACTTGAAATTAGCTCTACTCAATTTAAAATTTAAATTCATAGTATTTAATAGGGTTCTCTATCTAAAGTCCGGGTCTATGACATAATTATAAAATGTTTAAATTACGATATTTAGAATAAGAGTAATAACAAATATAATTATTCGCTTAAAACACGATACAATAAGAATCTCAGATTATATCTATAATGATCTCAGATTATATTATAAGATGCACATGTATCGCTTCTTTTAGATCGCATGCAAATTTAGCATAAAATATTAGGATATAAATTCAGTTTTAAAATAATATGATTAACTTTACCGCTATAAAGTTTATGAGCAAAGCCACTAGAAGGTTTTGGAATAAACTTTATCAAAACTGTAGTATACCACGCGTTACGCTACAAATACGACATAATTTGAATAAATCGAGTAAAGTTCGCCCCACGGAATGGAGCGGTTGAAATAGCAAGTAATACGATAAAGTTCCAATTTTTAAGCTTTATACATTAGTATAAAGCTTAAAAAAATTATAATAATTTTAATGCTTTCATATTACGTCTATCTGGTTCAAAATTTTAATCAAGTTTTTGCTTTTGAATGTCTTAAGCGAAAGTGCAATGTATGTTCTACTATCGCCTTAAAAATTAAGATTCCAACGTTATATCGAATAAAATCGTATCTAGCAATCATATTATAGCTATAAATGATATAAAAAGCACATGGTTAGAAAGGTAAATGATTGTTGAACTTATTAATATTTTTTTTAATCGATTAATGCTTGTTTTAAATAAAAAAAGGGGTTTTAGTGGCTTATGGTGTGGATTTATTATGACCCCAAGGCTTGTAAACACGATAACTTTTGAAAATATCAATTGTTTAACTCAATCTATTTTTTAATCTCTTCATCTATCATGTAGGAAGCCACTGAATGTAAAACAGTGTAATTTTGTTTTGTTTAGCTATAATTAATTTTTTTCGACTCCAAAATGGAGAAATTTTCGTTGACTTGACTTCGTAGCCTTGTATGTAAATTATTTCTGTAAATGGGGAGCTACAGCCACAGAGTAGTTTAGTTCGGCATCAGTCGCCGTCGTGAGTGGACATTGTTTCGGTTGTTTGCAGCGGCTCAAAAAGATTGCTGTACAAATACACAATATTCGAATAACCAAATTTCTTAAATACTTGATTATAATAATAATAAGAGATTTTTTTATTACAATATTTAAAAAAAACAGAATAAATAAAAGTAGTACGTACTAAAAGTAAGAAGTATCTATTTTTTTGTCATGGGTGACATTTTCATGGTTTTCGAGGGTGTTGAAGCCGCTAGTGCTGTCGAAATGTAAATCCAAGATGGCGGCTGCAATAGATATCAATTTTTTCATTATGGTTGTCATTCTCATGGTTTTCGCGGGTGTTAAAGCCGACAGTGCTGTCGAAATGTAAATCTAAGGTGGCGGCTGCAATGGGTATCAAATTTTGCATCATGGGTGTCGTTTTCATGGGTTTCGAGGTTGTTGAGGCCGATAATGCTGTCGAAATGTAAATCCAAGGTGGCGGCTGCATTAGGTATAATTTTTTTATCATGGGTGTCATTTTCATGGCTTTCGAGGGTGTTAAAGCCGCTAGTGCTGTCGAAATATAAATCCAAGATGGCGGCTGCAATGGGTATCAATTTTTTCATCATGGGTGTCATTTTCATGGTTTTCGAGAGAGTTGAAGCCGATAGAGTTGTTGAAATGTAAATCCAAGATGGCTGCTGCAATAGATATCAATTTTTTCATCATGGGTGTCATTTTCATGGTTTTCGAGGGTGTTGAAGCCGAAAGTGCTGTCGAAATGTAAATCCAGGATGGCGGCTGAATTAGGTACCAATTTTTTCATCATGGGTGTTATTTTCATGGTTTTCGAGCGTGTAAAAGCCGATAGTGCTGTCGAAATGTAAATCCAAGATGGCGGCTGCAAAAGATGTCAATTTTTTCATCTTGGGTGTCATTTTCATGGATTTCGGGGGTGTTTAAGCCGATAATGCTGTCGAAATGTAAATCCAAGATGACGGCTGCAATAGGTATCAATTTTTTCATCATGGGTGTCATTTTTATGGTTTTCGAGAGATTTGAAGCCGATAGGGTTGTCGAAATGTAAATCCAAGATGGCGGCTGCAATTGAAATCATTTTTTTCATCATGGGTGTCATTTTCTTGGTTTTCGAGAGAGATGAAGCCGATAGGGTTGTCGAAATGTGAATCCAAGATGGCGGCTGCAATAGATATCAATGTTTTCATCATGGTTGTCATTCTCATGGTTTTCGCGGGTGTTAAAGCCGATAGTGCTGTCGAAATATAAATCCAAGGTGGCGGCTGCAATAGGTATCAATTTTTTCATCATGGGTGTCATTTTCATGGGTTTCGAGGGTGTTGAGGCCTATAGTGCTGTTGAAATGTAAATTCAAGATGGCGGCTAACGTAGGTAGCATTTTTTTCATCATGGGTGTCATTTTCATGGTTTTCGAGGGTGTTGAAGCCGATAGTGCGAAATGTATTTAAACTACTTTAAAAAATTCCGTATAATCATGTTATACAAGTTTTTGCTTTTGAATGAATGAATCATGTTATACGTAATTTTTTTAATGCGCTAAAGGCATGCCCAATTGGATTTACCAATTTTTTTGTACTTGCTGACATCCAAAGACAATGCGATCATACGGTTGCCCTAGAACTAATCCAATGAAGGACCATCCGTGTCCAGCTGGTTCTAAAAACGCCTACAAATAATATATGCGTTTTATTTTTAATTTCTGTATACTAAGTTTAACTTTAACTACAACAGCCTGGACTCAGGCTACTTTACCTATAAAATTTGATAGTATTGAAACATAGTATTGACAATCCGGTTCCGTGGCGCAATGGATTAGCAATGAGTTGTTGCGCTGTGGGTTGCAGGTTCGAATTCCGAAATATTTGTATGGCCTACAGATAATTGTTCCGGATCTGGATGTTTGTCTTCGTACAATTTATGTTTGTAAACTGCCTCCATGATACAGGAGATAATCCTAGTATGGGGCTAAGGTTTTTTAAAATAATAATAATAAAAAAAATACTTAAAATTTATTGGAAAGTAACAGTTAGTCTTTACAACATACCACCTCTTAACCCGGGTTCGATCCCCGCCGGTTCCAGTTAATTGTAAATTGCAATCTCAAGTTTTGATTTACCACGTGCTCAGCGGTGAAGAAAAAACCTCGAAAGGAAACCTCATAATTCCTTCCTGATTATTCCCCTACTGAACGTAAGACTGTCAGTCGGTTTACCCAACGTAATTCAAAAAAAATAACCATTTATTGTAATAAAAGAAACAAGAGATAATACATAAATTCAACTCCCGTTTCAGTTTACCCCTGTCGCCTCTTACGACACCCTCGGGATGATATGAGGTAATCGATTCTGTTACGCCACTACTATATGTCGATGATTGACATCATTCATCATCATCATCATCATCATTACAGCCTTTCATCTTTACTTAAACTTTTGACATCATTACTTTAACTTTATTGGCGAGTAACAGCTAGTCTTTACAACATATAAATAACATTCAAGTGTCTGTCTGTAATATTGAAATAAGTGGTTTCTATCGACCCATCTCGCTTCTGAGCCACGTCTCTAGGTTGTTTTAGAGGGTCATCACGGATCGAATCGCGCGTAGACTTGATGAATTTCAACCACCTAAGCAGACTGGGCTTCGAGGAGGCTATGGCACCACAGATCACATCCACACAGTAAGGCAAATTATACAGAAGACGGATTACAAGACAGAACATACAGACAGACAGAAGTATAATCAGCATCTGTGTTTGGCCTTTGTGGACTATGAGGAAGCCTTTGATTCCATTGAAACTTGGGTTGTAATGAATTCCTTGCAGCGTTGCCGGATTGTCTGGCGATACATAGATGTTTTGAGATATTTAAAAACTACAAGCTCGATATCCGTATAAGTACAGGGTGGTCTTACAAAACTTATCCAGTTGCATCTTGGAGTGAGACAGAGGAACACAATATCCTCGAACTTGTTCACAAATGCACAGGAAGATGTTTTTAACACGCTAAATATGAATGGACGCGGCATCAATATAAACGGCGAACACATCTCACACTTACGCTTTGCAGATAATATCGTCGTCATGACAGAATTGCTGCAGGAACCACAAGACATACTGAGCAGCCTAAATGAATCCTTCCAACGTGTCGGACTGCGTATGAATTTAAATAAGACGAAAGTCATGTTTGGCAGTCATGTCATACCATATCCGATTGCCGTTAATGATGAAGTTCTTGAAGTTTCTCAAGAGTATATCTACCTCAGCCATATATTGCAGTTAGATAAAAATAAGTTCGAGAAAGAAGCCGACAGGTGGATTTAGTTTGGATGGGCAGCATTCGGAATGCTTCGTCATCTCTTCTTCTTCTCGTTGCTCATATCGCAAAGCTTGAAAACGAAAGTCTTCGACTATTACGTCCTGCCTATACTCACATATGGTGCTGAAACATGGACACTAACGGTACGACTATTCCACAAACTCAAATTCACCCGGCGTACGATGGAGAGAGCTATGCTCCGAGTTTCTCTGGTAATAAGATTCGTAACGAAGAGACCCGCAGAGAACCAAAGTCACCGTTATAGCCTTCCGTTTTTGCAGGCTAAAGTGGCAATGGCATGGTCACATCTGTCGCAGAAGGGATAAACGTTGGATTAGGCGTGTCATAAAGTGGAGACTCCGTTTAGGTAAACGTAGTGTGGGACGCCCCCTGGCTAGATGGAGCGACGATCTGCATAAGGCGGCTGGCAGCAACTGGATGCGTGAAGCCGAAGATCAGGAAATGGCGCGCCTTGGGAGAGACGAGACCTATGTCTAGCAGTGAACTGTCACAAGCTGATGATGATGATTATAATGGCTTCTATAAATCTCAGGGAGTTATTTTCATGCTATATAAGAACCATTTTAAAAAGCTTTGTTTGTCTGTCTGTCTGTCCGCGCTGTCTCTCTGTAATCTTCGGAATGCTGATGGGATGAACCAAATGTGATGAAAATTTACGACCAGATAGAGAGCAGTACTAGGAGGGCTCTGGGCCATATTTTATTCGAAAAACTTGAGATTACAAAAAATACTAAAAGTTTATAAAATAAATGGTCTTTGATTATCTTAAATCTAAATAACGCCACATTAATAGATCATATCCAGGCGAAGTCGGGGAGAGTCGCTAGTAATAGTTAAAATAAAAAGCAAACTTTTAAGCTCGAATGAAACCGGAAATACGAAAAGTAAAAGATTATTTTTGTGTGCGCAAAATCAATAAATATTTTATTAGAATAGCGCTCCCAAATTTAAATCATGCTGCGAGTTGAATCACTTGTTATGTTAAATCACTTGTAACCTCTGTTCGCATTTCGATATGTTCTTCAGTTGAAATTTATATGAATTTAAGTATATTCATCATCATCATTATTTTTACAGCCCCTCACAAGTCCACTGCTGAACATAGGCCTCCCCCAAGAAATGCCACAACGCAAGGTCCCGAGCCACCTGCATCCATTGACTTCTTGCACGTCTTACCAGGTTGTCACTCCATCTGGTGAGGGGACGCCCTACACTTCGCCTGCCGGTACAAGGCTGCCATTCGGTTGTCGGTTGTCAGTTCTTCGTGCTATGTGGCGGGCCCATTGTCACTTCAGCATACTAATACCTTGGGATATGTCGGTTAGTCTGTTTCTCCTGCGGATATCCTCGTTTTTAAGTATATCACGCAGAGGAGTGCCGAGCATAGCCCTCTCCATAGCTCGCTGAGCGAATTTGAGTTTCCTCATACGGCCAGCAGTGATGGACCACATCTCAGATCCATAGGTCATCACTAGCAACACGCATCGGTTGTACAATCTAGTTTTGAGGTATGTCTGACGAGATGATGTATCTGTATCTGCGTATCTGTATCCCGAACGGTGCCCTGCTGAGCTGAATCCGTCGATTGTCAGACTATTTGTCCCAGGTAAACATATTCGTCAACAACTTCAAGCTTAGTGCTCCCAACAACTACTGGCATAGGTGTGACATTGATGATAAACATGATTTTTGTTTTGTCCATGTTCATCTTAAGACCTATCCGTTGGGAGAAACTATTGAAGTCATTGAGCATAGTGCTTAGGTCCTCCAGTGATTCTGCCATAAGGAATATGTCATCGGCAAATCGAAGGTGAGTGATGTACTCGCCATTGACGTTAAAACCGTATCCTTTCCAGTCCAGTAGCTTGAAAACTTTCAATGCAGCAGTGAAGAGTTTCGGGGATATAACATGACCCTGTCTTAGACCTCTCTGCAATTGGATAGGTTTCATACTCTAGTTCTGTACTCGGATAGCCATCGTAGCCCTACATTACAAACACTTTACCACTTCGATATACTGACAGTCCATTTGGCACCGTTAGAGAGACTGCAGAACCGCCCAAATTTTAACCGAATCAAAGCTTTTTCATAGTCCACATACGCAAGACAGAGTGGCAGATTGTGCTCTTTAACCTTTTGTACAATTTACCGAAGGTTTGTTGTCTATGGTGATAAAGGCTCTTTGGATACCGGCTTATTCGGGAGGCTGGAAGTCGTCGAGTCTGCATGCGAGAAGATTCGTAATGCCTCTCGAAAACAGCACGTAGACGCGGCTCAGAAGGGAATTCAGTCTGTAGGTAGGTACAGTTTAAGGCCCCTACCCCTACTTATTTACAAGTTACAATTTGGACATTGAATGTGCAGTCCATCCACCATTAAGCAACGTGGCAGCTATGTCCAAGGACGATACAGCCAAGGCTTTATTGCAGTCATTGTAAAGTTGTGAAAGGATTTTAGCACAAATGTTTTGTCACTACCCCCTGGAGCTCCGAGAAAAAGAGTGCCCGTCTATGCGTTGCAGAATCGTCCTAAGCACGAGTCATGAGAAAGCAAACATGATGCTTTTGTATAGGTGGATTTTGAAATCAGTCTATTTTTGCCAGATATTGGTACTCTTTCATATTTAATTAATTTAGGGCCTCATTAATGATTAAATAATTTTGCGTGCCTTGTAACCTGTATGCGACATCTTCTGATAATGCGTCCTCGTTTTTATTCCAAAGCTGCAGCGTAGCATTAAGGTTAAGCATGTATGGTGTTATTATTTTATATAAATACCTACCTATCTATACTCGGAAAAGGTCTAAAAAACTACAAATTATCAATATTTGGTGTAGACTCTATAGCTATGCTATGACTTTACAAGTGCCCGTTCGTTTCTCTTTTATCGGCATAGCCAACATCCCCTATGTGGCGCTCCTTGTGAGAGGTCTATGTCTAGCATTGGACTGCCACAGCCTGATGATGATGATTATGATGGCTTCTTTAAAGCTCAGGAAGTTATTTGCATGCTATTTAACAACCATTTTTAAAAACTTTGTTTGTCTGTCTGTCTGTCCGGACTATTTGTCTGTAATCCCGTTGTGCCCGTTTGTTTCTCTTTTATCGGCATGGCCAACAACCCCGTACGTATGTACCGCTTGTACCGAACTTGGCCCCCTTTTCCTATTGATATTTTGGTGGAATCATAATTGTTTTTTGGTAACGGCCGTAAATAAATTTTTAGTTTAGATAATGTTTTAATTTCTAAGCTTACATAAACTTCTAAGTTTATTTACATAGGTGTGTGGTCACTAAAATATAATTTATTTCTTCCAATACAAACACGTTGCATCAGATTACAAAACGTGGTTATAATTAATCTCACGTCTAAACTACAGTTTGCTATAATAAAGAAGTCCCGTGAAAAATATGTCAACTTAAGTGAGAAGAATGAAATAATAGTGAAAATGTCAAATTTCGCAGACTGGCGCCGCGGTCAAGGGACGAAAGAAGTAGTCCCTTAGTTTTTTAAGCCCGAGACTATCAATAAACCACGTTTTTATATAAGACCGATTTTTACTACCGCTGTCCAACTTCGAGCGTTCGGACGTCATTAATCATCAATAGAAGCTATCCTTATTTTTATCATTTTGTCATAAAAAAGACAAATTTATTCCAAAAATTTTGAGTTAAATTATTTCAAAAGAACCTTTCATAAATTGCTGGCAATGAAACCTTGATTGTTATCAATTAAGCTGCGAAATGTCTTGGAAACCATGTTGAAATTCGGTTATTTACGTTGTCTTTATTAGGAGGAATTATTCCGTGGTGAAGTAGAACCTTCCGCCGGGGTTTGATTTTATTACAAATAAACCTTTTGTCATGGAGATCATATTATTTATATATTTATTCCTTACGGAGCATAATATTGTGCAGAAACAAAAAGCGGACTTAATGCTAAAAGCAGTTAGAAAGTGTTTTTTTTTTCAAGTACCGTAGAGTGAGGTAGACACAACTTTCAACTTCTACACTGTTTTTCTTACATATGTTGTATATATCGTAGGATAATTTGATAAACCAAATTTTCGGCAAAAATCTAAGGATATCGCGAAATCACAGATAATTTGACAATGGCTATGACATTTCTCAACTTTACTGAAAAAAGATAGGGGTTTTTGTAAATACGCCTTTTGTAAAAATTATGTTTATAAATTAAAGTAATTATAAAAGTTAACGTTTTGGTGTTTTATTGAGTGCAAGAGCGATCGAAGCGAGCGAAGCGAGCGAATAGACCCTGCCATCCCCTTCGTAGTTATTTTGTATAAATTACTTAGAAGTAGGAGCCCCGCAAAGTGGGGCTCCGTCGACTGAGCTTCCCTCGACAGTGCCACGTTGAGTGATGTGGGGCTTTCCTCCCCTAACACTCTCCCCACATAAATCAGGTTTATATTGTCAAAAACATTACGAAATCATAACCACAAAATTAGACTTTTTTCAGAAGATTGAGAAATGTCATAGCCATTGTCTAACTATCCGTGTTTTCGCAATATCCCTAGATTTTTGCCGAAAATTCGGTTTATTAAATTATCCATAACATATATAAGCTGATAATAAAACATTTTAATATCATGAGTCTTGTTGTAGTTTATCGAATACTAATGCTTCAAACAAGTCAAAACATGCAAATTCATTGTATTGTAAAAAAAGTATACTGTTTCTATATACCGGGAATCCGGGGTTAGTAGATACGACATTGGGGTGAATAGAGAAAAAATGCTAGGGTTGTCAAATTTGCTTTTGTTGTAGTATGTAGGTGTGTCAAATAAAAGAAAATTAGTGAATAAATCTGACATTTATACAATTACATATTACCTATATAACTTAAAAATATCTGAGTAATGTAATTTAACTGCTTTGCAGCGTAAGCATTTCCAACATAAAGCCATTAAATAAATAAGTTATTGTTTACATAGTTATGAACATTTTTAATTTTTTTTTTAAATAATGAAAAGTGAGCCGTGGTAGCTCAGATGGTTAGCGCTCGCTGTAAGCTTCACAGTACTCGAGCAACCCGGGTTCGCTCCCCGCCGGCACCAATGAAATTGTTAATTGCAATTTTGAGTTCTGATTTACCACGTAATCGGCGGTGAAGAAAAACATCTTGAGGAAACCTGCATGTAAGAGAAATAAGAAAAAAAATATTTCAAAGACATGTGAAGTTCGCCAACACGCATTGGGGCAGCGCGGCGGACATTTCCTAGCCCTAAAACCCTCTCAGAAATGAGAGGAGGCCTGTGTCCAGCAGTGGGACGTAAATAGGCTGCAACTTTATTTTACTTTAATGAAAAAAAAATGTTCAAAAGTTTGTTGTGTGATTAATAAATAACATTTGTTTTTTTTTGAGTAAGTAACAAGGTGAGATCAAAAATCACTATTACTTATTTATAAAATTATGTAAGCATGACATAATTGCGGGACTTCAGGCTGATAACTCGCGTCACGTCTATTCCGCACCGCTTAGATACTTTTTTAACTCGTATACCGAGCGCCTCTGTTTATAATTACTTGCGACGCGCGGGAGAACGGACGTGTTAGGGATCGTATATGTAAACAAATTAAAAAATATTATATTTAGATTGCAATGGATACAAAATGTAGCGGTTGTGATGCCGTTGTTGTGGATTCACCATTTATGGAATGTTCAAAAGTTAAATGCAAGAAAAAATTTCATCTGAAGTGTCTGGCCTTAACAAAGGAGAAAGTTGAAGCTTTCACACAGGAATACAAGAACCAGTGGATATGTCCTGAATGTGCGTGTACTATGCCGAAAAGGGATAATACTGATACGCCGGTTCGAGGAAACATAATATTGAAAAACAATTTTACGCCGAGCAGCTACGTAAACACTGAACGCGGCAGTCGGCGAAATCCAAGTGAAGGAGTTGATAATGAGAGCCAACTACTAGACGAGATACGGGAGTTTCGCTGGGAAATGAAATCTCGGCTAACATGGGAAATCTAATAACTAAGTTTGATAGCACAGAAACGGAGTTAAAAGAATTAAAACAAATATTGAAGGTAGTCCAAGAAAAGGCAAATAAAGTGGATATGTTAGAAACAAGAATTAAAATCTTATTGGAAAGAAATGAGAATCTAGAAGCAAGACTTAATATTAGAAATGAAGACAAGGGATATAATCAGGCAGATCAAGGATCTAAAGGACCGTCCCAGTCTTTTGCAAAAATTGTTAAAGAAAAAGCGCAAGTAATTAGAAATAACGTACAAGCAAAGGAATGTGTGGCCATGAAAACGGCGAAAAAAGTTTCAAATGAGAAAAAATTAGAAGAAATAAATAGTGAGAGGAGTTTAAGGAAAATTGATAGTACAGAAAAGGAAAAGGTAGAACTAGAAAAGGAAGAAAAATGGACTACTGTAAATAGGAATAAAAAACGATTTTCAAACACTGAAGTCAAGAAAGGTGGAAACACAAGTACAATTGATATTCAGGGAACAGAAAGGAAAAAATATTTACATGTATGGCGATTGCAAAAAGAAACAACCGTAGAAAATATAGAAAAATATGTTAAAAAAATTTATGTAGAAGAAGTACCGGTTAAGGTAGAAAAAATAAAACACAAGACAGAAAGAGATTATGCCTCCTTTATTATAGGAGTCCCGGAAAGCAAATATAATGAATTGTGTCAGCCAGAAAACTGGGCAGTAAATATAGAATTCTCGGAATGGGTGTGGTTTCGTAGGCCAACCATCAAACCAAAAAACCCTCAATAAATCCGTGGAGATATTGTATCAAAATGTGCGTGGGCTCCGAACAAAGTTAAAAGACTTCTACACAAATATTTCCACTGCATCTGCAGACTTGTTTGCCATCACGGAAACAGGTTGCAATGAATCCATCCATGACGCAGAAATAATACCACCGGGATACACCATTACACGATGTGACCGAGCGGATGGACGTAAACAAGGCGGCGTGTGTCTCGTGGCCACGCCGCGTTACGAACTGCGAAGAGTATTATTACCGAGTAATATCAACGTCGATAAACAAGTGTTTGAACTGGTTTGTGCTACGGTACACATACGTAATAGATATTTATTCTTGCTTTGTGTTGTATATATTCCGCCTGGTAGCAGTGATAATGAATATTTTTTATTGTTTAACATTATTGAACAGTTTTATGATAAGTACAGTGAATTATTAGTTTTAGGGGACTTTAATTTGTATTCGTGTTCTACAGCCGTTAGTAATTATTATGAATACTTTCAAACTTTTTGTGGATTTACTCAGAGTAATAGAGTAGGTAACTGCAATGATCGTCAGTTAGATCTAGTGTTGAGTACATTAGCAAAGAAAGGGGGGGTGAGTGTGCGCGTGGCGGAGGTCCCGCTCGTGCCTGTGGACGCGTACCACCCACCGCTCGAGATCTCGGTAAGTACAAATATGCATCAGCGCCGGCACTCCGACTCAGCAGGCTCAGCTGCACCAGAAATTAACACATACGCACCACTAGGTTGGAACTTTAATAAAGCCGACTTTTTGTCATTATATTTCTAAATTGCGGCAGCAGATTGGACTCCTATATATGAGTTAGACTTTGAAATGAGCTTAAAATATTTTTATAAAATTATCAATTCTGCTATGGATGACTGCGTTCCGAAAAAAAAGCGAAGTCGTGTAAACTCAAGGTACATTTACCCGGAGTGGTACACTGTTGAAATAATTCGCAACATAAAATTGAAGGCTTTACTGCATAAACGGTACAAGGCCGAGAAGATCGAGAACTGATTATGACGTGTTTGCTTGGTGTAGGGCTAATGTGAAGAATATGATAGGACTCGCACAGGAACAATATCAACAACGTGTTCAAAATCAAATGTTGAAAGATCCAAAATCTTTTTGGAATTTTGTTAAATCCAAAAGACGTAAGAGGAGTCCACAATTGATTTTGAAGGACGGGGAAGCGTTGTCTGGTCAGCAGTGTGTGGACGAGTTCGCAGAGTATTTTTATTCTGTTTATAGTTCAGAGCGGCCGGAGTTGGATGTGACCTCTGCTATAGTAGGAGCAGGTAGTGGAAACGGAGCGGCGCGGGTACACTTGGACCAATTACAATTGGCAGACGTATGTAATGCGCTTAAAGAACTTAAGCCCAAACGGTCTGCAGGACCTGACGGCATTCCGCCTTATATCTTTAAGGATTGTCGGTCAGTACTAGCCAAGCCGCTATTGCATATATATAACAAATGCCTTAAGGCCGCTGTGTTCCCGGAGAGGTGGAAAGTAACCCGCGTTGTTCCGGTTCCAAAGGGAGGTTCAGCAGAATCAGTGGATGGGTACAGGCCTGTTGCAGTGTTGTCTTCGCCGGCAAAAGTATTTGAAGCTGCTATTCATAAGACAGTATTCCATCAGGTGAGCGCACAACTCTCAGACGCTCAACACGGGTTTAGACCAGGAAGGAGTACAACTAGTAACCTTCTCTGTCAGATGGCTCATTTGGTACCGAGTGGAGACAAGGGGGTACAGACGGATGCAGCCTATTTTGACTTTAAAAAAGCATTTGACCTAGTAGATCATAACGTGTTGCTTAAAAAGTTAGCAGTTTTTGGTTTTACCCCACATTTACTGCACTTTTTTGCAAGTTACATGTCCGATAGACAGCAATATGTAGAATATGAGGGACATAAGTCAGAGCCATATTTCACGTGGTCCGGGGTAAGTCAGGGCAGTAACCTTGGCCCTTTGGAGTTCTTGCTGATGATAAACGACCTACCAGAAGTGGTGAAAGATGCTAGGTGTTTATTGTTTGCTGACGACCTTAAATTGTCTCTTGCGGTAAAAAATGGGCATGACTGTGCTATACTACAAAGAGATATAGACAGGGTTGTAAATTGGAGCAAAGAAAATCTTTTGCAATTTAACAGCTCTAAGTGTGTGTTAATTAGTTTTTCTCGTGCGCACACTCCTATTTTAAATAAATATCACATTGACGGGCTGCCGATGACAAGGGTCAGAGAAGTTAAAGATTTAGGAGTAACTTTTAATACAGGGCTTACTTTTCATGATCACATCATAAACATCTGTAAAAAGGCTTATAGAAATCTAGGATTTATGCTTCGTACGGTCCGAGGATTCACAAACATAAGAGCGATAGTCGCTTTGTATAATACATTGGTACGGAGTCAACTTGAATGTAATGCAGTCATCTGGGCTCCGCATGAAACTAAGTATAGTCTCATGCTAGAGCGAGTACAGAATAAATTTATTAGATATTTATATATGCGCTATTATGGTGTATACCCATTTTATCCTCTAATGTATCCAACTTTGTTTATCTTAGGTATGGTAGGATATAATGAACTAAGAGTTAGAAGGGAACTTGCGCTCACCTCGTATATTTTTAAAATACTCAGAGAAAAATTGCATAACGCTGAAATGTTAGGGCAATTAAACCTATATGTTCCTGAGAGGTATGTGTGGCGCCGACGGCAGCCGCGACTGTTGGTGGAGCCGCGCGCTCGGACTAACCTTCTGAGTAAGGCGCCTCTGACGCGCGCACTCCATACGCTTAACTTAATAGCTAGTGAGACGGACCTATTCTGTTGTACTCTGAGTGAATTCACAAAGACAGCATTACTTGTAATTTGTTACAAAAATTAAAGCATGAAGACAAATCAGTTAGACGGCTACACTATCGCATTAGGTAATCCTGTAATGATAGTTGTAAGTTTTATAAATAAATAAATAAATAAATAAATAAATAAATAAATAATGAATGATATATTCACTTACTAGATAATGCTCATTCATATGAGCATCTTATGATGTAATTAAATTCTCTTCAATTTTTTTCCCCATGTTATCGCTTTACACAATTAAATTATTTTTGTTATTATTGAATTATTTTTTATTTTAATCTCCTCTGCTATGGCACTGTCATAGAGTTTTGGTATAAAAAAAGTTTTGGTTATAAAAATATATTAATAAGCGGTAGAGCCGTGCTGCAGCTATAGTATGGTTGCAGCAAGAATGGGTCGATTCGACGAGGAAGGTCAACGCTCTCACGGAAAAATAGTGTTGAAAAGCAACTTGATGTTACCATAAATAACTTTTGATTACACAATCTCTTAGGACAAGAAAGTGTGTCAACGTTGCAACTTTGGGAAAATATAAAAATAAAAGTTATATATGTACCCCACTGCTAGGACATGGCCTCATCATTTTAAAAGGGTTTTTAGGGTTCCGTAGCCAAATGGCAAAAACGGAACCCTTATGGATTCGTCATGTCTGTCTGTCTGTCTGCCCGTCCGTATGTCACAGCTGCTTTTTTCCGAAACTATAAGAACTATGCTGTTGAAACTTGGTAAGTAGATGTATTCTGTGAACCGCATTAAGATTTTCACACAAAAATAGAAAAAAGACAATAAATTTTGGGGGTGCCCATACTTAGAACGGAAACTCATAAACTTTTTTTCCATCAAATCCATACATACCGCCCCCCCCCCCCCCCACGATACCCCACGTATCTATGGATAGGTCTTTAAAAATGATATTAAGGTTTCTTATATAATTTTTTTTCTTAACTGAATAGTTTGCGCGAGAGACACTTCCGAAGTGGCAAAATGTGTGTCCCTCCTCCTGTAACTTCTAAAATAAGAGAATGATAAAACTAAAAAAAATATATGATGTACATTACCATGTAAACTTCCACCGAAAATTAGTTGGAACGAGATCTAGTAAGGATTTGTTTTAAACGTCATAAATCGTAAATTATGTTACTTGCTGCTACGGAACCCTTCATAGGCGAGTCCGACTCGCACTTGGCCGCTTTTTGATAAAGGAAGAGCCCACTGAATATGCGCTTTTACTCAAAATATAAATTAAAATGCCTATCCCGTGAACTACTTGTACCACAGCTCTGCGTTTGATTGTCCATTAATGTTAGGAATTTACGAAATAAATAATTAAAAGAGTACTTGACTGATTCGGAAAAAAATCCTTCTCAGGATCTTTAAAACGGGATGTTAGTTTAGAAAATAAAAATTAAATAATAATTTGGTCCAAAATGCTATAGCTGTCCAGCCTCTCTCAACGCCCCACACTTAAACCGGGTTCAATCCCCGCCGGTTCCAATTTATTGTTAATTGCAGTCTTAAGTATTGATTTACCACGTGCGCAGAGCGGTGAAGGGAAAATATCCAAAGGAAAGCTGCATATCAGAGAAATTAGAAAAAGGAACTATTTAGAAGACATTTGAACTCCACTAATACGATATTGGGCAGCGTGGCGGAAAATTTCTTGTTCTAAAACCCTCCCAGAAATAGTGACCTGTGCCCAGCAGTATAGGCAGTAAATTAACACTAACACATACTTTGTTCATTTCAAATAATCACTTGCTAAAATATAATTAACTTTCAGAAACTTTGTGTAATAATCTATGAAATACGTAATTAAGGTCCGCTTAGGCTTTTTGAAACAATTTTTAGTCAGATCCATATTGTTTATGGCAATGGAATAAAATGTGTTAATCTTGAACCACATCGAAGAAAAATGTTGATTCCAAACATTGATACAATACATGATACAAACTATTAGTAACAATAGCGTATCATATTTGAATACAGAAGATTGTTGTTTTCTTTTCGACTACTTAACTTATTTATATTAATTAATTGTTTTTTATTTTGTAATACAAGCATCCTGTCATCATGCTTCTCTTTCTTATTTATGCAATCTGACAATATAAAACTCATTAGCTGTTGTTAGCATCTAAAGCAATAATTTGGTCGATTAAAAAAATAAATATATGGAAAAAATTGTTTATTATACTTTAAATATATCCTAGAGCCCATGGTGTAACATGCGTAGCAACGCATGTTACACCAAAAAATTTGTTACCAATTTTTCATCAGAAATATTCCTAATGAATTTGAAGCCTACCTGATGGAAAGTGGCTACTGCAGTCCATGGACATCTGCAACCAACTTCAAGCAGAGACCTTCTCTGCTTGAAGTTGGTTGCACATGTCCATGGACCTAACCTTGCGATGTGTTGTCACCGCTAAAGAATAAGATGGAATGCCTCTTACTCTGTAATCATTCTACTATCTATAACTTTCAGATCATAACGCAGCAGAGCTAGCAGTTTGTCGGTAGAAATAAGTATAAGGGAATAAGTATAATAAGATAGAGAGACCCCTAGTTAGAAAAGGAGCCCTAGTCATCCAGAAATGCTTATCACATGACACTTGTAAGTGTAGCATACCGTTAAATTAATACCTAATGTGGGTTGCTTTTATCACAAGCTCAACAACGATGCACGAAACATACACAATACGGGACATATAGTTGACTTATATAAGGAAACAACTTGAACTTGCCCACACCGCAGTAATGGGAGAAATTTAAGTTATATTGATTTGTAAACCGCATTGTTAGATTAATTGTTTCTTATCGTTGCTACCCATGTACAGTTTAAGGCCTTTACCGCGTGCTTATACAACAATAATCTCACATAATTTCTGTGGCAATTTGAACACCGAATGTGCAGTTTGTCCACCGTTAAGCAACGTTGCATCGACGCCCAAGAACAGCCAAGGCAAGGATTGCGGTCATTGCGAAGTTGTGACAGGAGTATGTTCAGCACAAATGTTTTGCCATTACCCTTTGATGCGTCGAAAAAATCGAATGAGTGATACCATTTTATTTAGGTGGATTTTTAAATTCACTGCGGTACGGGCCAGTCGAAATCAGTCTATTTTTGCTAGATATTGATATTATTATATCTTTAATTAATTTAACGCTCTATAGCTATGCCACGACTATGGCTTGCGCCCGTTAGTTTCTCTTTTATTGGTAAAGACGACAACCCCGTACGATCATACGTGCCAATATGCACGTATGATCAAACGTTTTAGTTCGTTTTATTTCAAATAACATTCATTCTACACATTTCTTTATTTCTTGATTTTGCTCCAAAAATTATTTATAATATTAAGAAATGGCAAGAAAATCAAAGAGTCCAATTTCCGTAGCCGGAAATTGTGATATTTTCAAAAGTACGAGTATTATGTTGATTATCAAATCGATATCTGTGTAAATTCAATAGAGAATCACGCCATCATTATACTTCTATTTCCTCGGTCGCGCCAACCAATTCGTTCTGCAACCATAATACATTGCGGCGGGGCTTTACCGTTTACTGAAAAGATGTTTTAAATTTTTAGGTAGCCTATTCCAAAGGCTAAAAAAGCAAATGATGAAAAAAGAAATAGCATAATGGAGTTGGATAAAAGAGTCAGTCTCAAAAGAATGCAATATCGATAACATATTCAAATAAAGCTACAAACATGTCCTACATACATACATATAATCACGTCTCTTTCCCGTAGGGATAGGCAGAGACCACTTCTTTCCACTTGCTACGATCCTTACATACTTGTTTCGCTTCATCCACTTTCATTATTCCCTTCATACATGTTCTTTGGTTTAGGGTACTCTTGACCTGACCTTGTGCCTATTTTAGCGAATGTGAATTCCATTCGTCAAGATCGATTTACTTAACAATCTGTCAAGTGTATCAAGTGTCAAGATGTAAGGTTAAGCGTGTAGAAGTTGTGATAAGTTAAGATAAGTTGGGATAAGTATGAAGAAGTTCGGATAAGATGAGATACGATTGGTGAACTTAAGATAAGTATGGAAAAGTTTAAATAAGCTTGGAAAAGTAAAGGTAAAGGTAGGATACGTTTGGAGAGGTTTAGTGAAGTTAGAATAAGTTAGGAGAAGATAGTTGAATTATTGAGAAGTATGGAGAAGAATCCAGAAGTGTGGATAAGTTAGGAAACGTATGGAAAAGTATAAAGAAGTATGGAGAATCTTTGAGAAGATTTGAAAAGTTAGCAGAAGTTAGGATAAGATAGGATGAAACTATGCAGTATATATAGCTAGTAGCAGATATTATGCAGTTTTCATGAGTCTTATACGCAAGAAACGTTTCCGTTACAATTTGTTATATTCTGTATGAAGTGCATGCTAAAACTCTTTTTTTTACAAACCGTACAGTTGTTACCTCACGTAATAACAATTTTACGTGAGGTGACAACTGTTACGTTGAAAATAACTCAATACTATTTTGCAACGAAGTTCCTTATCGGACGGTACGGATTTGGCGAATTGGAGCTAGGCGACAAAAAGTGTAAGATTTTTTCGTCACTACCCCTTGTGTCATAGTGTATTTTATTTTAAATGACGCTTAATTTTAATATACGCTAGTAATACATTTATTTGTATTTGTTAATCAATAATATAATACGTTTATCAATAATAAGGAACTTCGTTTCAACCGAGTGTTCCACGACACACACGCATGTTTTTTTATTTTGTAAATGGTTATTAAGGCAATTCTTGCAGTGCCTAACACTTCGTAAGTGAAAAATAACGTAAGGGGTACGAAAAGGAGCAAAAATCAGGTGATTTACTTATGTATAAACATACGGGCTGTAACTAATGCTCTTATATCTTCTTCTTATCTATCTATCTTATATAGAATACTGTTTCTTAGAGCTCATTACAGCCTAATAGCTTTCTTGGAGTTTGGTTTCAAGGAAGTTTTTTTTTCTTAAATGCGTACCTATTTAGAGAAAATCGATTAAAAGTACTCTTCGTCGCTTAAAAACATCTTTCGGGAATGAAAGGAGAACAGTATCCTGTAGCAGCTTATAAACTGTGACTATGTTTTTGTATCCTGTGGTTACTGCTTCTAGAAATATGTAATCACAATCGCACACCAGAAGTATCGCATATCTATGATGCTGCTTCCCGGCGTCAGTGTAATAATTACCTTTGGCGTCAACGAGATAGCTATAACGATTTTTTCGGAAGCTGGAACCTTCTCAGCATTTCCCAAAGTCGCCTCTTACGACACCCAGGAGACGAAATGCAGTGATGGATTCTGTGACACCTCAACTATACGGCTAAATCTTTATATATAAAAATTACGTGTCACGTTGTTTGTCCGCGATGGACTCCTAAACTACTGAACTGATTTCAATGAAATTTTTGGTCAATGTGCAGTTTGGTCCAACTTAAAAGATAGGATAGCTTACATCTCAATTTATAGTCGTAATACAATATTATTTTATTGCAAATTATTTGTCTATTATTTGACAGGCACAATTATTTGTTAGCTCCAAACGATTCTGTCAGATGACGATATCTGTTGACTGGGTTGAGTAAATATTCAATAGATGGCGCTATGTTAAAAATACAAACGTTTAATATAAGCTACAATTTAGTAGTATAACCACCACGTGTTGCTGTAAGTATTCAACATATGAAACCGATTTCAATGAAATTTTGCAGACTGTGTGCAGGTTGGTCCAACTTGTGGGATAGGATAGTTTTTATCCCGATAAGTGACCCTCAATTTTTTATTGGTAATTTCAGGAGTTTTTTTGGGAAAGCAAATGGTCGTTCGGAAAGGGCAGAACAACGTCAGCCTGGTCAGCTAGTGTTTATATAAAAACAAAAACATGTACGCAGTTCACACGCAGTAGAAATGAAACCTTCAAAAAAGTAGACAAGAGTTGAGAGGCTACGAAGCACTGCACAAAGAGGAGACCGTGACAATAGAAAACATTTTAATTCTATCTCATGCTCCCACAGGCTAAATCTTATAGATATAATTATATAGATGTCTCTTTTTTTGTGTCACTTTTTCGTTTCATCGAGTTTCAAATCACAACGATTCTAAAGAAGTTGTCACTTCAAAACTGTTAATTTAAAAAATAAAAATAAAATATTAATTTGTGCTAGGGATTTTGTTATATTTAAGTTTTGAAATGCAAATAATTTTGCTTTGATGCATTATAATGTACGTCGCTTTAAATGTTTCGGGTATTGTGAAATTAAATTTAACTGCCATTCCGTCTCTTACAGGACACGTAATATTATAGCGGTAAAGCTAGTTTGTGGCGGTTCATGTTTATTGTTATACGGTGTTGATTTTGTTTATACAATAAATTTCTACTTACGACTGTCCAAACGGTAAATAGGCTTTTATTAATTTATGACAGTGCATTTGACCATTTTTGAGTACATTACCACTATGAAGGCTTAAGTTCAACCATGTACTTTTTAAATACGCTGCTCCACTTTGGCCAATTTTTCCATGCCGTCGCATTGGTAAAGGTGCCCGCCCCTCATTATTATCGCTTATGAAATTAGTCTTCAACGTTATATTTTTGGTAGATTTTTGTATATTTATTATATTATTATTATTATAGTTTATATTCCTTTATTAGTAGCAGTTACCAAGCGTCAGTTTTGCAGTAATATTGGTCGGTGTAACAAGTTTATATGTTTATTTATAACCCACTGCAACAGGTTACTGTTTCATATGTAAATATTGTGAATAGGAAACATGATTTGGTTAGTGCTGAAATTTCGGTCTATTGAGTTATTATTAGACCGAAATAGTGTTATTATAAAATCGTATGTACCAATAATTGTTCCAATTAATGGCCCCCTCACTAAATGGAGTGGACGACGTGGTTAGGCGTGCAGGAAGTCGATGCATGCACGTAGTTCAGGACCGTGCTTTGTGGAATTCTTTGGGGGAGGCCTATGTTCAGCTGTGGACTTGTGAAGGGCTGTAATAATGATGATGGAATTAATGTTTTCCAGACCGAATTCCGGCCTGGGCAGCTAGAGGCCTAGCAAAGGCGGGCATGGTGATGGCCGAGGGTGCCATAGTCTCGAGCGGCAGATTTGAGGAAGTAGTATTTTTGGAATGAAAGTCAATATCCGCCTTATAGTTTTCAATAATGTCATTTAAAATCTCAGAAATGTGATATTTTATCTGTTACTAAATACTTTTCATTAAAATATTCCGAAAACCTAGCGATAGTTTGCACACAAGTATTTACCAAGTGTAGGGATTATTAGTATGAAAAATATGTAACGAAATACCATAGACTTAGACATAGAATATACTGGCGTATAGACCAACACAGTGTGCAAGGGAGAAGAAAATTCCTTATGACAAAAATGCAAGATAGAAGGATACCAAATCTCATGACTCTGTAACCGATTTTGAATGACAGATCGGCAAAATTCGGCGCGCAAAATATATCTCCTAGATATTTTGTAATTTTTTAAAGTGTAATAGTGGTTATTTTTAGTAAGTAACTTTTTTCAAAAATGCTTACTTGTTCAGTGAGGGATTGTGGTGTTAGTAATAGAAATAATCCTGATAAATGCACATTTCACAGGTAAATTCTCAAGACGTCGTCAATGTTATGAAACGTTTATTTTTGGTTAAAATTTATGTTATATACAGTTGAAAATATAGAACGTTTTCAATTATTTTGTTAATTTTGATATTTTACAAAGAAAAAAGTTACGTTGTTGATAATTTGCATGAATTTGGTAAATACGTTTTTATACAAAATATTTTACATGTACGGTAGGGATTGACTCAACTATATCAAAATTAATGTCGATATTTATCTTGAATGTTTATAATGAATCGATAGATTTGCCTACACAACAAGAAAACAAATCCTCGGCTTGCGTTCTAAAGTGTAATTTTATATTGTCTTTTGTCAAACAGATGCCTTTCGGATTTTATAATTAGAAAAAATGGTTAAGGTTCATTGGACGGGTTGGTTGTAATGCAAAGTAGAACTCAACAATTTGCGGCAAACATTTTCTTGAAAGTATAAAAGAAAAAGTAGAATAAAAACAATTTTATTAAAAGAAGTCATTTCTAGATTATTTGTACCAGTAAGTAAAATATTGTTATAATAAGACTTCAAAACTTTAGATAAATATAGATAAAGGTTTAAATTTAGAATCGTTTCGCAGGAGGGGGAGAGAGTGAAGGGAGGGGAGGGGTGAGCATCCTCTTACTCCCGACACCACTTTCATTAAAAGGTAATACACTGTTTTTGAGAAAAATCAAAAAGAAAATCCCATAGACCTAACCTCAAAATGATAACACTTATCGTCTGCGGCACTAGGGGGGAAGAGGGGAGCAGGAGTGCGCCTTATCAGGGAAAGCCCCTCTACCCTTTTCTTCTTGCGGAAAAGTATAGTTTATGAGTAATGTTTTTTTTTTTTAAATCAACCTCACCTTCGTTTGTAATAAGGGGCTTCGTTTGTAAGAAGGGGCTTCGTTTGTCGAAGGGACTGTACTCCCTGCTGCGCCGAAGCCGTTGTAGAAGTAACTTTGGGTCAATATTCCTGTGTAAAAAAGTGAGGTTGATTTAAAAAAAAACCATTACTCATAAACCATACTTTTCCGCAAGGAGGAAAGGGTAGAGGGGCTTTCCCTGATAAGGCGCACTCCTGCTCCCCTCTTCCCCCCCTCGTGCCC
The DNA here is from genome assembly GCA_033319125.1 of Parnassius glacialis. Taxonomy (NCBI): domain Eukaryota; kingdom Metazoa; phylum Arthropoda; class Insecta; order Lepidoptera; family Papilionidae; genus Parnassius; species Parnassius glacialis. Next base: position 26,269,582 of record JAVANC010000001.1, on the reverse strand, counting down.
GAAACGATAAATGTTATCATTTTGAGGTTAGGTCTATGGGATTTTCTTTTTGATTTTTCTCAAAAACAGTGTATTACCTTTTAATGGGAGTGGTATCGGGAGTAAGAGGACGCTCACCCCTCTCCTTCCCTGAGTCCCTCCCCCCACCTGCCAAGCGATTCTAAATTTAAACCTTTATCTATATTTATCTAAAGTTTTGAATTCTTATTATCACAATATTTTACTTACTGGTACAACACTAACAATCCGTGTGTGTTGGTATCGTAACCTTGCGTTCCGCGCCTACGGCTTTACAAAAACACTCTAGAAGTAGGGCAGACAAGACTACGTGGAGTCGGGGCGTGCTAATTCAATTTTAGTACAGATTCGATCAGATCAGATATGTTATCTATAAAGCCAGTTTTTTTTATAGGATAGGGTGACAAACGAGCACATAGTCCACCTGATGGTATGTGAATGCTGTGGCCCATAGACATCTACATCTATCCTCGTTTGCGAATCAAAATGCAGATGCGTTGTCACCCGTGAGGACTAAGATGGGTTGCCTCTTTTCCAGTAAAAAGGGTATCCGGTTCTCAACACTCACCATACGAAACACAGCAGTGTTAAGCTGCTATTTAACGCTGCTATTCTGTGAGAGCGTGGTCCTTCCCCGGTCGTGCCGACCTATTCGTGCTATAACTATACTACTAATATAGCTGCATCATCGCTCTACCACATATAAAATGTTGCCTTCGCTCCCGCCACATACTTCTTACCTATTACAACTGAAAGTATATCTAGGTGTTCAAGTATTTCTGGGCAGTTTTAAACAATTCTGAAATAAAACAGTATAATATTATAATCATTTCTTTTTTGACGCTTGACAGGGAGTATAGACAGTAGAATAATGTGACGCTAATCTTAAGTCCTTGTCGTACTTACACAAAATTCTGTATGCTATCCAGCTTTCACAGTAATATTGCATACGTTGTTCCATGTTTTACGCGTTTGAGGTTATAATAGTTATTATTTATTTATTCGATAACGGTGCATTACCTTTTAATGTGAGTGCTATTATTACAATCGGGGACCAAACCTCTATCAAATAAAACACCTTACTCCCTCAAATTCCTGCCAATCGATTCTAAATCCAACCCTAGATAAATATATTCAGAGACAGATTTTCATACATTATAAAACTGTAGTACATTAAACACAAAAAAAATCTTGAGATTATCCTCTTTAAGCTATTATGAACCCACTAAGTATCTATTTATCAAGCAAAATAAATGTATAACCTTACTTAACCAACCGCACAGCCTCACGGTCATACGAGTACAATATTCATAGCATCACGCTATTTTCCCCAAGGGGTTGAGCGGAGCTTCGGAACTTCGGATTATGTCCCTGTTGCTCGGCACTATTAATGTCTTATCGAGTAGCAGAACTAGGAGAGTCAAGATCCTTCTAGAACTTTCGGGACCGATATGTACTCGAACATTCTAGATGTTTCTACAGTAAAAGGTTCTGGAAACTATCTGAGGCCCTATATAAGGCCGGTATAGACCACAACCGAGTTAGTATTGACTTGGCGATATAAGCGAATACTTCTAAGCGATACAACTGCGAACTAAAGTGATCTGTAGTAAAATTTTGTTTTGTAATTAGTGTGGTCTTAAGTTGTAATTAGTGTTCTTTAATTAAAGTGTCGATTTTGGTAATTCACTCGGCAGTTTTTAGTCGTCTCGTACCCCAAGCTCGTAATATTCCCAAGTCACAATGATAAAACTTTTAGCATAGTTAGGTATAGATATTTAGTAATGATAGTATGATAGTATAAATTCCATAGTATTTGATACTCACAATGGTCGATGGTCTATTCATGCTTGATGGCCGACGTCATTGTGCCGAGGGCTTAAATAGCATGGTTCATCACCTACAGTGTTAGTCGCAGAGAAGAGGAACTCGTGGTTAAGTAATAGCTGCGCAGATCAATAGCGAAATTAAGTTGCACTTTCCGCGGTCAGCCCATGAATGAGTGACCATTTGCTTAACATACCGAGATTGAGAGAATAGGGAGTGCATCTGTATCCTCAGACACTTAGTCCACTTTACCGTATTAAGATCATTATGTTTTTAAAATTCATGCAGCTAAAATGATAATAAGCTTATTATTACTTTATACTTTTCAGGGACAAATTAAAGAATATAAACATGAAGCATGATGAAGCCTCATAAACATATTGGCCTTTAAACAGAGCAATCTTATTAAACTGATTCCTACAAGTTTCCTTCCTTGAATTATTAAGTTTACATTTATACTAAAGTCGAATGTTATAATAAACTTCTATAATGTATTTAATTATTAATTATTAAATATTTATAATTATCACAAGTAATACTTCTATGAAAAATAAAGCAGCCGTTATGTACTCCGTGTCCCCGTTTTTATTTCCCCATCAAAACATTTTATAAAATATAAATAGGTATATACTTAGTTAAGTAGCTACTTATATTAACAATATGTTAAAAAAGAAATTCAGGGGAAAGGGAGTTTTTTAAGTTTTTTTTTAATAGGATAAGCGAGCGATATTTCGAGCCGGCCCATCCGTGCGACAGCAAAAGCTGCCACGTGGCTCTACCACTGTTTACACTTTGCTTTTGTGTTTGACTAACTCCTTTTTCAACATTGCAACAAATAACAATACTGTACACATTAGAATAACAATACCTACAATTAAACAATGTTATATGACATTGTCGTATGACATTGTAGTTTGTCATTGCCCCGCGCGACGCCTCCGTTGCATTTCGAGTTATATAACATTTGAGTCATGTTTTATAACATTCAAAATACACATTACTTAAACATGTTATATAACAAAACGTTTTTTTACATGTAATGTTATATAATGTGTACGCACCGTTACAAATTTTACATGAAATAACCTACCGTTGTCAAAATATACCAGTTTGAGATCAATGGTTTTGTTAGTTTTCTTTATAAAAATATGATTCAATGTCACATATTATATAATATAGTACTTGATAATACAAACGTAAATAAAATATAAAATGTTTGTCGGTAATATCGATAAAACTGGCTTTTATTAAACTGCTATTTAGCGATGAACAACATTTCTAAAATTTGTGTTTGGCACTCTGTCTACCCAGGCTAATCTCATTAAGTCATTACAGCCCTTCACAAGTCCACTGCTGAACATAGGCCTCCCCCAAGGAATGCCACAAAGCACGGTCCTGAGCCACCTGCATCCATCGACTTCCTGCATGTCTTACCAGGTCGTCACTCCATCTAGTGGGGGGACGCCCTACACTTCGCCTACCGGTACGAGGCTGCCACTCGAGAACCTTTCTTCCCCATCGGTTGTCGGTTCTTCGAGCTATATGGCCGGCCCACTGCCACTTCAGCTTACTAATCCGTTGGGCTATGTCGGTTACTCTGGTTCTACTGCGGATATCCTTATTTCTAAGTTTATCACTCAAGGTCGCTCAGCGAGCTATGGAGAGGGCTATGCTCGGAGTTTCTCTGCGTGATAAACGTAGGCTAATCTTGGGAATAGCTAATCCGATGGTAATGAACTTCACGAAAAGAAAGGGAGCAATACCAGGAGTGATCTAGGTTGTATTCTTGAGACTTAGAGATATTTTTGAGAAATTGAAAAATTTATAAAATAAGTCGAGGGATACTCATCCCAATTTACCTGTCCGGTAGTTGTGGTATGGTATACGGGTATGCGACCCCGGCTTCCCTAGCTATTACTGTCCTATCCCTTGCCCTCATGGACGGTAATATCCTACATTTCCTATTTCCTACCCTAACTTACCTTACTCTTCCTTTTCATACCACCTATCCTTCCCGTTTTCCTATTCCTACCCTCCGCCAATCCAACGTCGGCCGCGCGGATGGATGCATGGCTAGGGGCGAGCCTAGTCGTTAGCGTGCTACACTGCCCTGGGACCGGGCGACCCCAGAATTAGGCTAGCCTTACCCTGGCATGCGGGGCTCTGCTGGGGGGGACAAACCTTTCCTTTGCTATTCGTGGGAACGCAATGGATAACCAAAAAATTTACCAAAATGGCGGCGATGTGGTTCGCCACCCATCACGTCTCGTTTCTCGCGGGGGCGAAAAGCGGCCCACTGAGAGCCGCTTCGCTACGTTGAATGTAAGAGGAGGAATGAATGGTAAGGTAGATGAAGTATGTCAGATGATGGATGAACGTTGCCTTGATATTCTGTGCGTGAACGAAACCAAGAGGAAAGGATGTGACACCACGGTTCATGGCCCCTACACGGCATACTGGTCGGGAGTCCCCCAAACCAGCCGAGGCTGTCAGGGAGTTGGTGTCATTCTTTCATCTCGAATGGTTGAATGTGTGATGGAGCATGAATGTGTAAGCCCAAGACTCCTCTGGATTAGGTTAAAAGTCGGACTCACTCGCCTATTTATCCTTGGGGTCTATGCACCGACGGATCTGCGTGGAGGTGGGTCACTAAAATCACAACAAGAGAGAGAGGAATTTTGGGATAGCATGAGAGAAGTCTTGAATAAATGCGGAGAAAATGAACGGATCGTGATGTTAGGGGACTTTAATGGATGGGTTGGAGTAAAGCGTGATGGGTATGAAGGAGTTCTGGGTATGTTTGGGGACGAGAGAGTGAATGACAATGGGAGAAGACTGCTTGAAGTATGCTTGGAATGGAATCTGTGCGTGGCCAACACAATGTTTGACCACAAAAAGATCCATTTGTATACAAGAGATGAGGGTGAGTCTAGAAGTATGATTGATTTTGTAATTGTGGATGAAAGACTGAGGAAGAAAGTGCTAGACACTCGGGCATACCGCGGTGTAGGCCTCGACACAGACCACTTCCTGGTCATAGCCCGAATGCGTGGCCTCTTTAAACGGTGGCGACACCGAGGGGCCGAGCCTACGAGTGTTTTGGACAGAGTAAAAGTGGAAAATCTACAAGATAAAGAAAAGAAAGACGAGTATGTAGAGAAATTGAAAGAAAGTTTTAAAGGGATAGAAGAGATAGGAGTGATTGAAGATTTGTGGGAGACATTTAAGAAAGGGGTTGTAAATGTTGCGGTTGAGGTATGCGGGATAGCTAAAAGAAGGAAAGGGAGAAAGAATGATAACGTGTGGATGGATAAAGATGTACAAAGGGTTGTGCAAGAAAAGAAGAAAGCGTGGTTGGATTGGTTAGCAACAAAAGCTAACCAAAAAGTTCAAAAGGCAACGGATGACGAGATAAAGGAAGCAAGAACGAAGTATAAAAGATTGAAAACAGCAGCGAAAGAAATTGTGTCTAGAAAGAAAGAAGAACGAAAAGATGATTTCGATAGGAGGCTCACTGAAGATTTCCAGTCAAACATTAAGTTTTTCTGGAAAACCATCAAAACAGCCAGAGGAAATACTTCTACCTCGGAGCTGAGTACAATCAGGAGTCAAGATGGGAGCATTATAAAAGGAGAAGAATGTGTGTTAAAGAGATGGAAGGAGTATTTTGAAAGTTTGTTTGAAAGAGAGGAAGTGCAGGTACAGCATCTGCCACCTTCCACGGAAACTAACATAAATGTTGATGAAAATGAGATAAGCATGGATGAAATAGTGAAAGCGTTGAAAAGTATGAGATTAGGTAAGGCTGCAGGGTATGACAGGATTACCGTCGAGATGCTAAGGGCTGGACAGGGCCTGGTGGCTAGTCAGCTGTACCGCCTTTTCAATCTGTGCTGGCGAAATGGGCAAGTACCGGGAGACTGGTGCAAAGCCGTTATCGTGCCATTGTATAAGGGAAAAGGGTCACGGCAGGACTGCATAAATATATATACCGTGGTATAAGCCTTCTTAGCGTTGTCGGTAAATTGTATGCGAAAGTGTTGATTGAAAGGGTTGTGAATGAAACAGACGAGAAAGTATGGGATGCACAAGCGGGATTTAGAAAGGGAATGGGATGTACGGATCAGGTCTTTTCCTTGCGGTGCATAGCCGAAAAGTGTTTGGCTAAAAACAGGAAAGTCTACTGCGCCTTCGTAGATCTAGAAAAGGCCTATGATAGAGTGGTGAGGAATGAATTGTGGTCAGCACTGTCCGTGAACGGTGTGAGCAGTATCCTCATACGAGCATTGCAATCTCTTTATAGGGATTCTAGTGCTTGTGTAAGGATAAACGGGGCATACACTGAATGGTTTAATATCGAAAAAGGTGTTAGACAGGGATGTGTAGCGTCACCGTGGCTGTTTAATCTGTTCATGGACAATTGTTTGACAGATTTAAAAGAGAATGAAAGTGGGTTGAGAATGAATGAGTTACTCGTCAAATGTTTTCTCTATGCTGATGACCAAGTATTACTTGCGTCTTCGGCCGAGGAGTTGCAGGAGATGGTAACTGCTATGAGTGGAGCTTTTGTTAGAAAGGGAATGAAGATGAATGTAAGGAAGACGAAAGTGATGGTGTTTGAAAAAGATGAGGCAGTGACAGACTGCAATATCGTGATTGAAGATGAACAAATTGAACAGGTGAAAGAGTTTGTGTATCTGGGGTCAAAGTTTACAAGAGATGGAAAGTGTGAGAGTGATATCGAAAGAAGAGTGAATGCAGGAAACATGGTGAATGGAGCTTTGCACTCCTTTATGAGCAGTCGGAAGGTGTCTAACAAGGCTCGTTTGGCTGTGCATGAGGGGGTGTTGGTTCCAACACTCATGTACGGAAGTGAAAGTTGGGTATGGCAGAAGAAACATGAAAGCAGAATAAATGCAGTTGAGATGAGAGCATTAAGAAGTATGATAGGAGTTAAACTGAGTGACAGGATAAGAAATAGTGAGATAAGGAAAAGTTGTGGTCTGAAAGAAGATGTAGTGACAAAAATTGAGAAAGGTATGCTGAGATGGTTTGGCCACGTCGAGAGAATGAATGAAGAACGATTGACGAAAAAAGTGTATAAGGCGAGTGTGAATGAAAGTGTTGGAAGGGGTAGACCTAGGCGGACATTTCTAGACCAAATTGGGGATGTCTTGAAAAAAGGCCAGGTTAAGAGTACCCTAAACCGTAGAGCATGTATGAAGGGAATAATGAAAGTGGACGAAGCGAAACAAGTATGTAAGGATCGTAGCAAGTGGAAAGAAGTGGTCTCTGCCTACCCCTACGGGAAAGAGGCGTGATTATATGTATGTATGTATAAAATAAGTAATGTTTGATGATTATATTAAAGCTAAACAAGAGCATCTATAGATGCTTCCCAGACGTGGCCAGGGCGTGTCGCTAGTTTTATAAATAAAATTAGTTACTGCTTAACGCTTTGATAGATTGTTAAAATGTATCTCATATAATGAAGTAAGTAGAATGCCACAAAGTCTATGACTATGTCCTGCACTTTTCTGACTTTCTGATATTATCAAAAATTATCAACTTATAAACTTTAACAGAAAGACAGTCATTGTAAGTAGCCTGTACAAGTAGCACCAATGAGACCGTAATAATATCATAGTAGGGCTTGAAGCAATGTCTGAAAGACGAACACATCCAAATCTGTATCCTAATACGAAGGCCTTATAGGATAAGGGTGATAAAAGAGCACACAGTCCATCTGATGGTAAGTGGTTGCTGTGGCCCATAGACATCTTCATCTATCCTCGATTCCGAATCAAAATGCAGACGTGTTGTCACCCGTGAATACTAAAATGGAATGCATCGTTTCCAGTAAAAAGGGTCTCTAGTTCTCTACACTTCCCATACGAAATACGTACTTTGAGCTCCTATTTTACGCTGATACTGTGTGAGAGCGTGATCTTTCCCCGGTCGAGTCAACCCATTTGTGCTACATTGCACTACTAAAAAGCTGCAACATGGCTCTACCACGTAAGACTACAATAAAATGTCCCATACACTGTATATTAATGTTTAAATAAAATAAACATACCCTTGCTTGTAATAGCGTAGGAGAAACAATTTCAATTTCAATAATATTTCATACATAATAATTCTTTTTACTTATAATTCATCAAATCAAATATGGAGAAATATTTAAAAAAATAATTACTTAATTTTATGAGTGCACTAACCGTTCACTCGACTCGGTTTAAGTATACTTACGTAAACTGAAGCAAGAATCTTGAAAGTGAATACTCAAAGTTTATCTAACTACTTTATGAGTAGTGGAGTTCTTTATACATACTGAGTACCTGCAAATAAAGCAAGATGGAGACAGTTAAATTAAATTATAAAATATCCTTGCAATATAATTCCACTGAAACTTTTAATATGAGGCACTGACTGAATGCCTCGATGGTCTAGTAGTTGTAAACGCCGTCGCTGATCATGAGGTCCTAGGTTCGAATCCCGGGTCGGTTTAGAATTAGTTATTGAGTTTTTCTGTCAAGAAATTCTCAGTAGCAGCCCGTTGTCAGAAAGTTAGTGGTGTTTCAACCCCATGCCTCGGAAAGTTCGTAAAACCGTTGGTCTTGCGCCTGCTCACATCAGTCCTATCGAACTATGAGAGTATATTATGGTTGCAGCACGAATACGTTGGCTGGACCGGGGTAGGACTACGCTCTCACAGCGTACCAGTGCAAAATAGCAGATGCTTTCGTATATGGTTAGAGTAGAGAAACGAAGACTCTTTTAACTGGATATGTGGGATTCAATCTTAGTCCTCAGATGTGACAACGCATCTGCATTTTGAATTTTAATTGAGGATAAGTTTAGATGTCTTTGGGCCACAGTATCGACTTATCATAAGGTGGACTCTGTACTCATTTTCACTCTAATTCTATAAAAAAAAACAGGCCACGTGCGAATCTGACTCGCGCACCGAGGGTTCCGAACAAATCCGTAGGTATAAAAGTTTAAAATTATTAAAAATATTTTTATTATATGATGTAACTGAAAATTTATACTTTTTGCAATTTTTCCTTTATCTGTGCTATAAAACGTTGCTTTGTACCAAATTCCAAGATTCTGAGTTCACGGGAAGTACCCTGTAGGTTTTGATTACCTTGCGAATGTCGAAAATTTGCAACATAAACGGCTGTATCTTTTGATTGCGTTGGTTTAGAAGCTTAATTTTTTCAGAGCCCTAAGGGACAGTAGACTTGAGAATTTTATATGAATTTCAGCTTGATACCTCCACGAGTTCCTGAGAAAAAGGGTCTTAACAGACAGACAGACAGACAGACGGTGATCCTATAAGGGTTCCGTTGTTTCCTTTTGAGGTACGGAACCCTAATAAAAAAATACTTTGCAAACTATGTGTTACGATGAGTATGACGTACGTACATCCTCACTTTTTAATGACCGCCTTTAGTATTTTAAACTACGATTAAAGTCTTGTAACCCCGAGCCTCGTAGATAGCGGTCTCCCAATATCATTAGAGTTACATGCCATTGGCAAGACGGAGTACTTTTGGAATCATATCTGTGTCTGCTTTTGTGTCTGTCAGTCGTTCACAAAGTTTCAGGGACTGTTTCTTGTAGATGATTGCAATTTTGGCACACCTATAATATGCAATTATTTAGTTACAGACATTCGAGATCGACTGTATCGACAAAGAACTTACACTGAACACAGAAGTCTCTTTTTAATGTTAACAAGGCTTTCCATTCTAGTCCTCAGAGATAATATCGAATATGTACTTACTTTATCTTACATTTTTAGTAACTTAAAATTGTAGGTACTTATGACAAGTAAACTATTTTTGGCGTCCTTTAGACGACAATTTCAAATTACATAAATTGTTATTCAGTTTAAGTTAAATAAATAATAATCACTAATTTAGCATTTTAGCGCCGGATGCCATTTAGCGTCTAGAGCTGTTGTTCCTCTCGTTCTACTCATAGGCACATCATAGCTGTACCATATAACAAAAACAAAATGTAAGGGTAGAGTCCAGTAACCTAGCTATCAAGCCTCTTATGTAATTATTTTTGATCCAGATAATAAGCATCTAGCGCTCTTGCAATTTCATATTATTAATGCATGACTGGACTCTAAAAAATAAGGACCGCTACAGTTTGGGGATTCAAACCTCCATTGCGTCAATGATACAATTTATTGTCTTATAGCAAAAACCTTCAGGTTTAGTTGCATTAGTAAAGAGAAATAATTTATTAGTAGTTTGCTGTCTACATTACCAGTACATTAGCAGCATAAAAACTATTTATCAAAATTTTAAAAATTTTAATTAAATCAAAGCAAAAGCATAATTAGCGTAAAAAGCAAAAGCAATTTTGGGAGGCGAGGCTGCTTGCGTCCGTAGGAACTACTTGAAATCTGACACCCTACACGTGCCCCCCGGGTAGTGCTAAACGAGCAGCACCAATTCCGGTGGTAGGTTTCGGCTGCTGGCTTTTCGGTTACCACCCACCAACGCAAAGTTTTGCCACCAAATGACTTTGTCGTGTTCCGGCATGATGCTTGGTGAAGTCATATGAAGAATGGGTCTGAACAGTAGCGTTGTGTATGTAAACCGGGTACGAAGCGTCAGTTGTTGCTGTGTCGGGTGCTTGGTCATGGAGGGTAGCCGGATCCGAAGCACGGTGTTCCGCTGGCCGACCGCAGGTAGTTGGGGGCCCAATTAGTGAATTAGCTACTCATGAATGGCTGCCCCGCCAACTGGCGAAAAATCCCAGGCTGGCCCCATCGTGCCGGTTAGCGACCGGGCGAGAGGACCCGATGGCGATCTCTGGGGGGGGGGTTCGAGCGTCCCCGCAGTCTCCAGATCAAGCTCCCATGGGCACAGTAACTCTGATAGTATAGTTTGGTTGCTAATGCAACGCCTCGCTCAAATGCCATTCTCCATCCTTATTCACTCTCAACACATAATATGAACATAAAAAAGAAAAGTAGTGTTAAACAGCGGTTGCACGTCCTCTCACTAAAAGTGCACCTCACTAATATTCGAGGATTGCACTCTAATCTCAGCGCAGTCCATCACCATCTTGAGACTGAAAAGCCGCACCTACTTTTCTTGACAGAGACGCAAATTGGATGTCCATTGAGTGCGGCGTACCTTGACTATCCTGGATTCTCCCTGGAGCACAAATTCCATCCACGTGCCGGAGTATGTGTGTACGTCCGCAATGACATCTGCTTCCAGCGTCTCTGTCACCTTGAAGACCCCAGTTTTTCGATAATCTGGGTGTTGGTAGATACAGGTATTGATAAAATCCTTTATGCCTGTGTCTATCGATCGCACAGCGGTGACCAGGAGACAACATGGTTATTTGATCACCTTAGTGAGGCTGCTGACGTGGCCCTTAATCGGTATCCTCCTGCACAGTTGGTCTTTCTGGGGGACTTTAACGCTTGTCACCAGGACTGGCTGTTCCCATACCAAAAGACCGACCATGCTGGAAGAGAAGCGTGGAATTTTGCTTTGACGCTAGGTCTTTCTCAGATGGTAAAGGTCGCGACTAGGGTACCCGTTGTAGACAGTCACACAGCAAATTGCTTGGACCTTCTGCTGACTACCGAAGCAGACAGATATAAAGTACAGGTTACTTCTCCTTTGGGTACATCTGACCACTGTCTGGTGAAATCTGTATCGTCATATTCTCCACCTAATTACGAGTCCCAAGGTGTTCGACGAATATGGCGGTATAAGTCAACTGATTGGGATGAGATGCGACACTTTTTTGCATCTTATCCTTGGCGGGAGGTTTGTTTCTCTTCTGCGGATCCGTCGAGCTGCGCGGTTGCGATAACGGATGTGTTGCGTCAAGCTATGGGGTACTTTATCCCCTTCTCTGACGCTCCCACCGGTAGCAAAGCTCGCCCATGGTTTAACGCTGAATGCGCCCAAGCTGAAAAGCGCAAGCATTTAGCTCACCTATCCTGGGTTGACGCTCGAAATCGCAAACCTCCGGATATTAGCTCCAAGAAGAGAACTTTCAACCAGACCGCCAAGTTCTACAAAAAAGCATTACGGAAAGCTAGTCTCGATCGCATTAAACATATTGGCGCAAAATTCTCTGCCAGACCATCCGGCACTAGAGCTTTTTGGTCTCTCGCCAAAGCGGTCGAGACAAACTTCTGTCGGCCTACACTGCCTCCATTGGTAAAACCGGATGGCACACTGGCTCATACGGCTAAGGAGAAAGCAGACTTGTTCGCGTCTTTCTTTGCCTACAATTCACGTCTGGATAGTGGCAACAACGTTCCACCAAAATTACCTCACTGCGTGATCTCTATGTCGGAGATTCGTATAACGAATAAGGAGGTTCTTAAAACCTTGCGGTGTCTAGACGTGAATAAAGCTAGTGGACCAGATGGTATACCAGCCATAGTCCTAAAGGCTTGTGCACCTGAGTTGTCTCCTGTGTTGACACGCTTGTTCCGTCTCTCATTTAGTACTGAAATAGTGCCAAAATCCTGGAAGCTGGCCAACGTGCAGCCTGTTCCAAAAAAAGGCAGCCGCGCCGACCATGCCAATTATCGTCCAATCTCAATTAACTCCATACTCTGCAAGATTATGGAGCGTATATTGAATACCCGCTTAATGGCATACCTAGAACAAAGTGACCTCCTTAGTGACCGGCAATATGGGTTTCGCCGAAGTCGGTCAGCTGGGGACCTTCTAGCGTATGCCACACACGTATGGGGCGAGGCACTCGAGAACAGTGGGGAAGCACTTGCTGTTTCCCTTGATGTCTCGAAGGCCTTTGACAGAGTTTGGCACAATAACCTTTTAGGTAAGCTTCCAGCGTACGGCTTATCCCTTGGTCTGATTGAATGGGTAAAGGACTTTCTGAGTGAATGGTCTCTCCGGGTCGTCGTCGATGGCTGCTCATCCGATCCTATGGCGATTAACGCCGGTGTTCCTCAGGGGTCCGTTCTCTCCGCAACTCTATTCCTGCTGCATATAAATAATCTGCTTATGCCCGGTATCTATGGGTATGCAAACGATAGCACAGTTGTTGAGAGATACCAACTAAGTCCTCGGGCCAGTCGGGATCAAATCCAATCCGAAAGAGAAGCTATGGTAGAGCGTGTGAATCTCACATTACAGACAGTCTCCGATTGGGGCGATGCCAATCTTGTGAAGTTCAACGCCTCCAAAACACAAGCGTGTATCTTCACTGCAAAAAGGAGCCAGCTTACCTTGGCTCACCTTCTTTCCGAAATGTATCACTGAAATATACGGACCGCCTTCAGTTGTTAGGGTTTGAAATATCCTCAAATTTGAACTTCGGGCGACTCATTGAGTCCAAGGCCAAAGCAGCTGCAAGGAAGCTGGGAGTCCTTGCAAAGGTGCGGCGATACTTCACGCCGGGACAGCTGCATACTTTATATAAAGCGCAAGTCCGGTCGTGCATGGGGTATTGCTGCCATATATGGGCTGGTGCTGCAAAATGCCATCTAGGAGCTTTGGACTCAATGGAAAGGCGTGCTAAGAGGCTTATTGGTGACCCAAATTTGGTTAAAACCAATCTTACCAGCCTCTAACACAGACGTAAAGTAGCCAGCCTTTCGGTTTTCTACAGGATGCATTTCGGAGAGTATGCGCAGGAATTACATAATTTAATTTCACCCTCTCCCTTCCACCATCGGATAACCAAACGTTCGGCCAGTCTCTACCATTTCGCATTCACGCATTCGAACCAAACGGTTCGCCACGTTGTTCATCATGCGTACAGCAAAGGAGTGGAATAAGTTGCCAGCATCTTTCTTTCCATCCGATTACAGTGTGGGTGTCTTCAAGGCAAGAGTGAATAGGCTTTTGTTAAGTCAGTGCGCTTCACCATCTTAGGCACTTACCATCGTAGATAAGCGCTGGCTTAGTAGAATATAAAAAAAAATAGTTTATATTTTATCGTTAGAGATACCAACGTAAACATTTCAATAGATACAAAAGATATATCGCTGTCGGTACTTCATTAAATTAATTAAGAGCATGGCGGCAGGTTTTAATTGGCGTTATGGCTCAAACGGGTAAGCACTTCGACTATAGTGAATTTTATGACAAATGTAGGGCTATTTTTTTAATTAATTTTCTTTATACTTGTTTAGTTTACTTCTAAACAAATTCGAGAATGTGCCAACAGCAAACATTTAAATAATTATTTTTGCTTCCATTCTGTCGTCAGAGGCACGTCGGAGGTAAATCGAGTAAACTACATGCAGTTGGGCTTGAAATTAATAATTAACAAAAACGTTAAACCTACTTATTCCTCAATGGCAATTTATTTATTTTATTTTGCAGTTGTGTACTTTCTCCTTCAGGTTTTCTGTAATTGTGACTATGTTGAACATTTTGTCTGGTCATTTTCCGTGCCTATAGTGAAATATTAGATTGACACTAAGTCACTGAATTCTCCTCCTGCGGTCGCCGAATCATTACTTAAACAAAATGTAAATGCGTGTACAAAGAATTTTACATTTCATAAAGTATCATCAAAAGATATTGTAAAATATTTTAAAACTATTGATGTTAAGAAAACTGCGGATCTGTGGGGGATTTCCGTTAAAGTTATTGCGTCTATAATAGATATAATCGCACCTCATTTAGCTACTATTTTTAATACTAGTATCGAATCTGGTGTGTTTCCTGATTTCATGAAGTATAGTAAAGTAATACCTTTATTTAAATCTGGTAGTACATTAGACCCCGCTAATTTTAGACCTATTTCTGTACTACCAACACTTAGTAAGATTTTTGAAAAAATTATTCTTCATCAAATGTTAAATTTCTTTAATATAAATAATTTACTTCATAAAAATCAATTTGGTTTCACAAGGGGTCGCTCGACAACTGATGCCGGTGTTGAGCTGATTAAATATATATTTAATGCATGGGAGAATTCACAGGATGCTTTGGGTATATTTTGTGACCTATCCAAAGCCTTCGATTGTGTTCACCATGAAACATTAATCAGGAAACTTAAACACTACGGTGTAAGAAGTGATGCTCTTAAATTAATTATTTCATATTTAAGTAAGAGAACGCAAAAAGTTGTCATTAACAGTATGAGTTCTTCCGGGTCGATGGTACAGATGGGCGTGCCTCAAGGCTCAATTCTAGGCCCCTTTCTGTTTCTTGTATACATTAATGACTTACCTTACATAGTAGGAGATAACCATGAAATAGTATTATTTGCAGATGACACTTCTTTAATTTTCAAATTAAGTCGACAATTGCTAAAATATGACGAAGTAAATAATGCTATATCTAAATTAGTAAATTGGTTCAATGTTAATAATTTGCATTTAAATGGCACTAAAACGAAATGTATAAAATTTATGACTCCAAATGTCAAACAATTAAATACTAATGTAATTTTAAATGGGGAGAAACTGAGTCTTGTAGATACCACCATTTTTCTTGGAATCACACTAGACGCGAAGCTTCAATGGAGCCCCCATATATCAAAACTAGCAAGCAGACTTAGTTCTGCAGCATATGCCGTAAAAAAGATTAGAAGTCTAACTAGTGTTGAAACAGCTAGACTAGTTTACTTTAGCTATTTCCATAGCATAATGTCGTATGGTATTTTGCTATGGGGACACGCAGCTGACACTGAAATTATATTTGTTTTACAGAAGAGGGCCATAAGAGCAATTTATGATTTAAAGCCTAAAGAGTCGCTGCGACAAAAATTTAAGGAAATTAATATATTAACTTTGGCCTCTCACTACATTTATGAAAATGTAATGTACGTACACAAAAATAAAAGTAGTTTTACAAAAATAAGTGATATTCATTCTGTAAATACTAGGAACAGACACAAGCTAGTAGTACCGGTTACTCGACTCCATCGAGTCAGTAATTCATTCTTGGGGCGATGTATACGCTTTTACAACAAAATTCCAGAAAATATACAAAATTTGACCTGCTCAAAGTTCAAAAACTTTATTAAACTAAGTTTGTATAAAAAGGGTTATTATAGTATTAAAGAATTTATAGATGATAATAACCCCTGGAAATGAGGTGATCGCTACCAAGCTATTTCTAATTTGTTGTGTTGTTAATTTGTGTAACATACATGATTGTAAGCTGTTATTTTAAAAAAAAAGTCCCGCTGGGTGTCTTGCTGGTTCTTCCCAGGACAGAGGTTTTTTTTTCGAACCAGTGGTAATTATACAAAGGAGTGACTTTCAATAAGCATTATTTATAATCTATATTGAATAAAAAAGTTTCTGTTTCTGTTTCTGTTTCACATAAAAATCATTCCATTTTAGTGACATAAGTTTAAAAAAACACTAAAACTTATGTTTAACCTCACCATCTCCGTTCACGCCACTCGGCGACGGGCAGCAGCCTCGAAGATACAATTATCAATCTGCCTACAAGTTGCGACGATCTGTGGTAGTGGACTTTTACGGGATGACGAATAATAATAATAATAATATGATTGAATAATATACTATGTACCTACCTTTTTGTCCTGCGAAATCCCAGGCCAGAAAAATTTCAGAGATTTCTTACTTAAGAACCCAGGTGATTTTCAAGTTCAAAGGAAGAAAAATTCAAACCTCACAAGCTGTTTCAAGCTCTCCGAAGGGTGTAAGATCAAAAGAGTACGGTAAACCGTAGACATGTGTGACATGTATAAAAAATGTCAGTTAAGTTTTAAAAAGATTCAATCAGTCGAGTGGCCAAATTTACTTGTGTTTTAACATTGTCTGGACGGAAAACGATTCCCTTCTTATTTTATAATTTGGGTAGATTTTCACTTAGTTTTAAATAGTATTTTTAAGAAGTACCTAGTAGTTTTATTCTCAGGTTATAGCTTATAAGAAATGCTACTAAATAGGTATATATTATATACTATGTGATAAGACACCTTTTAAGCCTAGGATTTCGTCTGGGTAGCTACCACCCTTTTAACTATTTCTACCGCCAAATAGCAGTGTTTCGTCCTGAAGAGTATTGAGCCAGTATAACTACAGGCACATCATCTTTATCCTCAGAGTTGTCAATGCATCTGTAGCCTTCCTTGTGTTTTGTTCCACGTCTTTCATGGGCTCACTGCAACTTTAACTGGTCCGCTAGGCTATGTTATTTACTCTTGCTCTTCTGCGGATATCCTCTTTACGAATTATATACCTCAAAGGAATTCCTTCTTTTTCCGTCACTTTCATTTAACGCGAACATATTTATTCGTCTTTAACCTCCGCCGGTTATCCATAACGTAAGCATTGTAAAATAAAAATTGTTATCGCATCCTTTCTAAACCTTACCTTTAACACGCAAAATTTTCATTATTTCCAGACATATAATAATATCTATTTTTTATCTCCAAATAATTCTTGCCCTATGTGAAATTATCATGTAATCGGTCGGAAAGATGCTGGCAAATTATTGTACTCCTTTGATATATGTATTGCTAACGACAAAGCAAACCGTTCAGTTTCAATGTGTGGAATTTCGAAAGGAAAGGGAAGGAGACTTGCTGACCGTCTGGATATCCGATGATGGAAAGATTTCTACACAAATCAAGCATTACCCTCCCAACCAGGTAGCGCTACGAGAAATCCAATTATACTACTGGTAATAAATATTTCTAATAAGTCATGGTTTTAAAAAAACGACTAGCTGGCCAGGCAGACGTAGTTCTGCCCTTTCGACGACCCTTCATATAAAAAACGCTTAAATTCGTAATAAAAAAATATTGAGTGTCACTTATCAGGATAAAAACTATACTATCTCTCAAGTTGGACCAAACTGCACAGAGTGTGCAAAATTTCATTGAATTCAGTTCAGTAGTTTAGGAGTTCATCGCGGATAAACAAATTTTAAAATTTAAATTACATAATACGAGCAAGACATAGATCAACTGATATTTAACTATAACAACCAAATGATCAGATACAAAAAGCAAAGGAAACTTTAAAGTTGCGAAATTTTCAGAAGAATTTAACTTGCCGAATTTGCCTTTGTTTCACAAAAGTTCACAAAAGCAGTTTTCATGTCAAACACTTTTACAGATCGTGTCACAAAGCAAAATGCTATATGCGAGTTTTTGTAAAAAGTGAGCAAAATTTGAGTGGACGAACACTTCTCAATACATTGGGCATCGTGCTTTATCTACTACATCAGAAACTAGATTTTTATAGAATTTCATAAATAATATACGCCCATACTTAGACCAACATTTGCTTGCAAAATTAAATTACGTAGACTTTTTTTAGTTTCCGTTAAATTATAATTTTTAAAATCCTAGTCGAGCAGAAAAGCGGCACGGCAGTACCATCCGTCTCTCGAAGCAGTTCAGACCATTTTCGAAACCTTATAACTTCATTGTGGATAAAATTCGAAGCCTGAATTTTACCAAGTATCTAATCGCACTAAACAATCTAATTAAATATACATTGTGTTTTCATGCGATGGCCAAGTCAATCTATTTATTTAAAATATAGAAGATTTTTAGTATTGATGTAGTCACTATAAGATGTTGATAGGTTAGCTAAGTACGTAATAACTTAAGACAGAAGGACCCTTGGGACTGAATAAATTAACCGACTTGGTATTACATGGATCTCACAACTTTTTACGGTAGAAGAACTAAGTTGCGAGACTTGGTTTTTTTTACAAGTAATGTTTTTGATGGCATTGTATATGACTGGAAGTAAGTCACTTCAATATTATAATTTATATTAAAAATAAATTATTTAAAAAATATAAAGGTAATGACTTAAATATTTTTATTATTGTATACTTATTTATTGAAGGTTTTATTTTTTTTTATTTTCGTAATATTTTGAGAGGTACATTTTTTTTTTATTTTTTTATAGGATAAGGGTGACAAACGAGCACACAGTCCACCCGATGGCAAGTGGCTGCTGCGGCCCATAGACATCTACATCTATCCTCTATTACAATTCAAAATGTAGATGCGTTGTCACCCGTGAGGACTAAGATGAAATGCCTCATTTCCAGTAAAAAGGGCCTCCGGCCACCTGCACTCACCAAAATGTTGATTAGTGACGTGAATTTAAGGCAATTTTCGATATCGCAAACTTAACCAACCGTGTACCTCTTTCGTTCAAGCAGTTTTTTTATAGAAGAGGCAGCAAACGAGCATTTGGTTCACCTGGTGGTAAGTTTTGACCGCCGCTTATGAACAAATGCAACACCAGGGATAGCAGGTACGTTGTCGGTCTTTTAAATAGGAGTAAACTTTTTTCTTGAAACAAATTTTTTAGGATTTAAATATTTTAATATACTTAGCTTTTGAAGTAAATTTTAACTTATTTTTAAAAATTTTAGTTTTTTGACCCTTTTCAGTGGATGGAATATCACAAACAAAAGGAAATAACTAGAATGCCGTCCATCCGTAAGGAAGCTAGGAGTAGGGCTGGTATGCTGGAGTTTCGGACTCAATGGAAAGGCGTGCTAAGAGGCTTATTGGTGATCCGAATTTGGTTTAAAGCAATCTTACCACCTTCGAACACAGGCGCAAAGTAGCCAGCCTTTCGGTATTTTTTTCGATTTCGGATGCATTTCAGAGAGTGTGCGCACAAATTGCATAATTTAATTTCTTCCTTTCCCTTCCACCATCGGACAACCAGACGTTCGACCGGTCTCCACCCTTTCCTTGTTAATTTATCACGCATTCAAACTAACGGTTTGCTAAATCGTTCATCATGCGTACGGCAAAGGAGTGGAATAAGTTACCAGCATCTGTCTTTCCATCCGATTACAATGTGTCTTCAAGGCAAGAGTGAAAAGGTTTTTTTTGTTAAGTCAGTGTGCTTCACCAATTAAGGCTACATCACCACTTACCATCAGGTGGGATTGCAGTTAAGCGCTGGCTTAGAATAATATATAAAAAAATTAAAACAATATATTTTTTATATACTTCCTTCTTTATTTGTCGATTTATTTCCAAAGGAGAAGGAGACATCTCCTTACTTTTTTGGGCCCACATGTTAACAAGATGAAAGTCAAACCATTTGAAAGCTTATATATAAAAAATCATGCCTGAAAATCTGGCTAGTTTAGTCAATCTAGGAGCTGAGTTATTGAAGAATAAATAAAAGTTATTTTATGTATTACCTACACTGTAACAGGCGATTTTTCACTGTAATAACACTGTAACAGGTTATTTTTCACTATAATTACTTAAAGATATAAAAGGTGGATCAGTATAAAACCACCAAAGAAAAGTTGAGGTTATCTAGAAAATAAAATATTGAAACGCTTAACGAAAATTAAAACAACAGCAACTAATTGAAATGAATATTAGAAATATCGATCTGAGATCGATAACTTGAATTATTGTTGTTACTGTTATTTGTTGACATGTTGATACTTTGTATTTTTTCATATTATTTTGTAGATATGTTTTTTATCTGCCTAGTTAACACAGATAAATAATTAAAAATAGATATTAAAATGTTGGATTTAATCGAGAATCAATTATATTGCACTCGTTTCAAATCAAATCGAAAATTGGTCTTTTTCTTTTTCTTTTAATGAATAGTTTTGAAGTTTCAACTGTCAAACAAACTAATAGAAATTACTAGTGGTAGGTAGTGTACAGAAAAGATAATTTTACTAGTGTATTCTTTATGGTAATCGATTTATTTCCATAAAGTTTTTATTATGCGAATAATAATATACTTTATTTCCAAATGAATATATCATATTAATATATCAACTTTATCATTTAAATTTTTTAGATCCGAATAAACATAAAATCGATTGCATCAATACAATCGATTTTCTAACTTATTTATTATTTTATTGTTTTTTCGAAATCTAGACTGTAAAATGAGCTAGTTTTTTGTATTTAAGTTTAAAAAATATAGCCAATTTTTTAAAGTATAAAACAATTAGTTAACTTCAGGCCCAAAAATCCCATTCTCCTTTATGAAGGTCTTGAAGATTAACTTATTTAATAAAAAATCATTATAATAGTTTCACAATTGACGAAGATATCGCGTAACCGGTATCGTTACAGCCTATCACAAGTCCACTGCTGAACTATTTGCTATAATTGCCACAGTTGGCAGGCGGGTTAACAATCCCATTTTTTATTTTTTAGTTGTTATGAGGTATGCTGCTGTCCATCTCTGATACGCTGTTCTACGATTTAAATCACGAGTACAGTCGTATATCGTTTTTTGTGCAATCTAAAATATAGATATGGTTATAATAACAATTATACACAAGTAGCAGACTGAACGATGAACAAATGCAAAACACGGCCAATGAAAATTACTCTATTATGGGACGGTGTAAAAGATTATATCATGCCTACTAGCATTTTTTTCGTATTATAGTGTCTAAAATTGCTATCTACAGAAGTTTGTAAGGTTTGAACTTTTATTCGTTGTTTGTTTTATTGTGTGTAAAATCTTGATTTTCTACCGACTTCAAAAAGGAGACGGTACTCAATTCGACTGCATGTTTTTTTATGTGTGTTACCTCATCTGGGGGCACGGCAGTGCCCCCGCCAAGTCGAGCAAAAAAGCGGCACGGCCGTACCATCCTTTTCTCGAAACAGTTCAGGCCATTTCTGTAACCCTATAACTTCGTTAGGGATAAAATTAGAAGCCTGAATTTTTACTTACCAAGTTGGCATTGTATAGACTCAGTATATTTCAAATTTCATTAAATTTGAACCAGTAGTTTAAGAATTATAACTAGTCAAAATTTCTTAATTTTGTCACTCACTGACTGACCGATCATCAAAACTCTGAGGCACTTCTAGCAGACATAGAAACTTCAAATTTGGAATACTATTATTGTTTAATATATAAATCAAGGAAAAATTTAAATATTTTACAATTTCGGTACAGTTTTCGAAATACACCAACTGCATAAATAACTTTGTAATCCCATATAAACATATAGTATTACAAAGTTACGTTTGCAGTGAATGAATCAGTGTACCTATATATGTATAATGGAATAATAGGTGTAAATAGCTACCTAGATATAACTATCTACAAAAAGAAATGAGATGCGATCAAAAACATAACTTGTAAAAAAAGCCAAGACTCGCAACTCAGCTCTTCTACCGTAAAAAGTTGTGAGATCCATGTAATACCAAGTCGGTTAATTTATTCAGTCCATAGATTGATACATAGATTGACTTGGCAATCGCACTAAACAATGTAATTTAATATAATATGTATTACTTGTGAGATATATTGTGTTTTCATGCGATTGCCAAGTCAATCTATGTATCAATCTATGGACTGAATAAATTAACCGACTTGGTATTACATGGATCTCACAACTTTTACGGTAGAAGAACTGAGTTGCGAGACTTGGCTTTTTTTTTACAAGTTATGTTTTTGATCGCATAACTTTTTACTGGGTGAACCGCATTCGATGATTGTTTTTTTAGTTGAAAGCTGGTGCTTCACATGTGATCCCATATAAATTTGATTAAGGTTTGACGAATAGTTTTTGATTTATTCTTAATAATTTATATTGAAGTCGGTTGTACAAAATGTTTAATTTAAATTAGGTACCTATATTCTGCGATTTGAAATACAAAATGAGCGAAGCTATGTAAATGCAAGATCTATTCTACATATATCTATATCTGTTATATATATATAATAAACATGTAGAAAAATTGTGTGTTCACGATTCACGTAAAAACCACCGGACAGTTTCAATGAAAGTTTGTATGTTGCCTGTAAATGACCGCATATAACATATAGGCAACTTTTAATCCCCTTGCGGAAGAGTAAATATGGGTTTTGTTTTACCTTTTTTTAAAGTTTAGTGTCATTATGGATGCTGATGGTTCTTTTGATCCTAAAGAGGATTTAGCTATACGAATAATAAAGCTATAGAAAAGTGTGTGTGTGAAAATGAAACTCATCGCGCCTCCAACTAGTAAGGACAGAATAACGTCTGTCGGGCCAGATAGTGTAATAATATATGTAACGAAATGAGCTTGTAATTGACACTAACATCGAAGAAATATATGACGCCATTGAAATGTTTTTATTCATACCAATTGCCGAATAGGCTCGCTATTTTTAGAATTGCAAATGGTAAAACGAAAATTAATTTATTCTTGAATAAAAGGCAAATTCTGCTAAGAATAAAAATACTTTTGTTTGGCGAATCCACCCATAGTCAATGTAATTGTTAATGGCATCATGACAACTGTATCTATTACATATTATATAGTTTGTACACAATTTCTATAATTGTGTACAAACAAAATTGCTGTCGCCTCTCATGGCACCCATGGGATATTGTGAGGTCTTGGATATTCTTACACCGCCACTACACGGTCAACAAGATGTTTCAATTAGCTTCAAATATTTGCAGAGTGTAGCTAAAACGGCTAAAACTTCTTTAAGTATTTCCTTCCAAATTAATTAGATACCATAAGGATACAAGTAAAGCGTTTGTTGGAGGAAAACAAATTCGGTTTCCATTTTCTGCTTCAAGCAGCTACTTTATACGGTATTTAGGTTACACGCTCATTGAATTAAATTATTTCGAAGAATGAAGCTAAAATAAACTAGATAGGTACGCAAAATTGTTATTTATTCATCAAAGATAACAGTTATTTTTTAAAAGTCGTAGAATATAAAACTACGTGAAAGTCATAAAGAAGCCGATGTATATTTTCAAATATGATAGAAATATTTCTTCAGTAATATTCTTTTCAGTCCCAAATTCAACTGCAAGTCTCTTTAAAAGCTCCTTTGCTATATAAAGTAGTGCATATTCCGAGAGAGCGCTGCAACGGTTACTCTTGCGACCGAAGTAAATGGGCAGCATTTTCGTAAACTTAATTGAACTCATTTGTGTTCAGTTTAATGCGATATCTGCTAAAATACGAAACTGATAGTGAACAAAAAGCTCATGAGTACGAGTACAATAAAATAAAGTAATCTTGTGTTATTATACACTATTAAAATTATTACATATTTGTGGATAGTATGATAATATAGCACTTAAAAACCGGCGTAGCTTTTAAACTTGAAAAAGTGACGTTTCATACATATTGTAGCTTTACAATTTGATTTACGGCAGGCGTAAAGTCACAAGATCTACCGCACATCAAATGCTGTACTAGTAGCAGTAGTACAAGCACATATATCAAATATCCAGCCCCGCGTCGAAGTTGTAAGATAACTGCTACTGCGATCCTCAATGTGCCTGCCAAATGTGACGCATAAGGAAAATCTTTCCAATACAACCCCATATCTATCAGTGGACTTTTGACAGGCTGATGACGAAAAAGTCGTAGATATAATAACAATATCCCGTGGCCGTATTAGTTCAGAGGCTAAGTGCTTGCTATAAAATATTACACATCATGCGTCCAAACCAAGTTCAATCCTCTTCGGTACCAATAATATCGTTAAAGGCTATTGTAATTTACTACATGCCAAGCGATTAAGGAAAACATCATATTATTAAACTTAAATACTACATATCTTCTTTTTTATTTATCTGCCAATAAAAGTTCATTGGTGGACATAAGCCTCTTCCGTTGTATAACAGATTTCCAAAAGACATTTGTCACTCTTGGCGGACGGTATTTGATACTGTTCGCTATTGTCATTCTGGATATTTTACACCTGACGTTAAGAGATGGTTATACCACAGTCTATCGAAAACCATCAGATGTTTTATATTTAATTTGTAGCACGAATGGGTTAGCCATCACTTTCATGTTTAAAAGCTACGCCGGTTTTTAAGTGCTGTAACATCATACTATCCACAAATATGTAATAATTTTAGTGGTGTTTAATAATGTAATGCTTTTGTATTGTACTAAAAGAGCACCTTAATGCTGCTGTGTTTAAAATGGTGAGTGTAGAGAGCCGGAGAACCTTTTCACTGGAAGTGCGGCATTCCATCGTAGTCTTCGGGAGCAACAACACATCTGTGTTTTATTCTTAATCGAGGATAGATGTAGACGTCTATATGCCACAGCATTCTTCTACCATTAGTTGGACTGTATGCTCATTTGTCCCTTATCCTGTACAAATTATAGTGAAGGAAGAGTAGTGTAGGAAGAGTACGAGTATTTCAATCTTGGAGGACTTGTGAAGGGATGTAATGATGATGATGATATAACTTAAACAAAATTATATTTTATTGCTATTACAAACTTACATTTGCAGTTGGAGCATCGCCCGTAATGTTAAATGATGTAATGAAAAATATTTATCCAACGCAGAGCTTTGTTTGTCCCTTAATCCAACTTATATTTTGATTAAAGCAATGTTACGTAAGCAACCTAACCGATGCTCAGGATGGATGAAATATCTACATACATAATTAAGTTTATACGGAACCCTCAGTGCGCGAGTACTCGCATTTGTTTGGTTTTTTAAATAAAAAGCAAATAACGCGAAATGAAAAAACATTCAGCCAGACAGTGCTACCTCGGGTGAAACAATTTCCTCTTCTTTTAGTTTGTTCCGGAGAACTGTCAGAGTTGAAATGGTTTTTTTTTGTTTTTTTTTTCTCGATTTTTTAATACAAGCAGTTTGAGCTTTAATTTTTTTAACTAAAATATACTACTTTACTCAGATAACTTATATAGATATATAGATATATAAACGTCATTTCCAAATTATACATAATTTTTATCAGTATTTTTTGCCAAGGATTTCAATTTATTTTTTACATTTATGTTTTATAAATTAGTAATACATAATACGAAACGTTCAACTAGTAATTCATAATTTCATTTTCCCGGCGAACTTTCAAGACGCTGGGTAATCTAATTAATTATCTCGTAATTACACTTTACCACAAGATGACATTGTTTCACGTCATGTTATATCAAGTAGCTGTGTAACATTTAATATTCAAAGCTTTGTAGGGAGTAATCGTTATTATGAGCAGTAAAATCTCATATAATATTTACTGTAAGCCCGCAACGTACGATGAAACCTCTCACATATACCTTAGAATCTTTCCAAATTATTTATACTGACAAAATAACTTAACCTTCACTATATAGAGTATTGTGTACACTAAAAAATATTTGAATCGATTCCCTACAAAAATATTCTGAGGAGAGGAATCAAGTTCAAATTAATTTCAAGTAGGTCTACAATCCATAGTAATTGTAAGAAAAATTAAACTTCTGAATCATTTATATATATCGCAAATTTATGAATATTTAGAGGAAATATATGTCACCCGCCGCAGAAGAACACAAAAACTCTCCGATCACACTCTTAATCTCATGGCTGTTAGACGGGAGATGAGGCTACATTCTTCAACAGATTTGACAGCATACAGGCAACTGAACAGACAGATCTTCAAATGCTTGCGGCGAGACTTACGCAACTTCAATACAGTTCGGATTGAAGAAGCGATCGAGCGGAACCAAGGCTCCAAAGTCTTTGCCAGAGATCTGTCTGCCAGAAAGAGCCAACTGTCAAAGCTGAAGACCGAATGGGGCAGCATCGTTTCCGGGGCACCTGAGATTTTGAGTGAGATTGAGAGGTTCTATGGGCAGCTGTACACGTCATCGTTGGAGCCACACGCAAGTGTGAGTAACGATCCAAGAGCGATTCTTATTCGACACTATTCCGAAGATATCCCGGACATCAGTCTGAGCGAGATTAGAATGGCTCTCCAGCACCTTAAAAACGGCAAGGCCCCAGGCGAGGATGGAATTACAGCGGAGCTTCTGAAAGCGGGTGGAAGACCGGTACTTGAAGTCCTTCAGAAGCTCTTTAATTCCGTCCTCCATGGTGGCATTACACCGGAGGCGTGGAGCAGAAGTGCGGTGGTCTTGTTCTTCAAAAAAGGTGACAACGCTCTCTTGAAGAACAACAGACCGATTTCCCTTCTGAGCCGCGTCTACGTGCTGTTTTCGAGAGTCATTACGAATCGTCTCGCGCGCAGACTTGACGACTTCCAGCCTCCCGAACAAGCCGGTTTCCGAAAGGGCTTTAGCACCATAGACCACATACATACCCTACGGCAAATTGTACAGAAGTCCGAAGAGTACAATTTGCCACTATTTCTGGCGTATGTGGACTATGAGAAAGCCTTTGATTCCGTCGAAATTTGGGCGGTGCTGCAGTCTCTTCAGCGGTGCCAAGTTGACTGTCGGTATATCGAAGCGCTGAAGTGTTTGTACAGTAGAGCTACGATGGCTATCCGAGTACAGAACCAGAGTACGAAACCTATCCAATTGCAGAGAGGTGTAAGACAGGGTGACGTTATATCCCCGAAACTCTTCACCGCTGCATTGGAAGACGTTTTCAAGCTTCTGGCCTGGAAAGGATACGGTATTAACATCAATGGCGAGTACATCACTTACCTTCAATTTGCCGACGATATAGTCCTCATGGCAGAATCGCTGGAGGACCTAAGCACTATGCTCAATGACCTCAATAGTGTCTCCCAACGGATAGGTCTTAAGATGAACATCGACAAAACAAAGATTATGTTTAATGTCCATGTCACACCTATGCCGGTAGTTGTTGGGAGCACTAAGCTCGAAGTTGTTGACGAGTATGTTTACCTGGGACAAATAGTCCGACTAGGTAAGTCCAACTTCGACCGAGAGGTCAATCGACGGATTCAACTTGGCTGGGCAGCGTTCGGGAAGCTACGACACATCTTCTCGTCAGAAATACCTCAAAACCTTAAAACAAAATTGTACAACCAGTGCGTGTTGCCAGTGATGTTTTACGGAACTGAGACGTGGTCCTTCACTGCTGGCCGTATGAGGAAGCTCAAGGTCGCTCAGCGAGCTATGGAGAGGGTTATGCTCGGAGTTTCTCTGCGTGATAAACTTAGGAATGAGGATATCCGCAGTAGAACCAGAGTAACCGACATAGCCCAACGGATTAGTAAGCTGAAGTGGCAGTGGGCCGGCCATATAGCTCGAAGAACCGACAACCGATGGGGAAGAAAGGTTCTCGAGTTGCAGCCTCGTACCGGTAGGCGAAGTGTAGGGCGTCCCCCCACAAGATGGAATGACGACCTCGTAAGACATGCAGGAAGTCGATGGATGCAGGTGGCTCAGGACCGTGCTTTGTGGCATTCTTTGGGGGAGGCCTATGTTCAGCAGTGGACTTGTGAAGGGCTGTAATGATGATGATGATGATATGTCACATATTTAGATATTCGCAAACTCACTCACCAAAACCGATATGGTACTCCCATTGATTTAGAATTATGAAAAAGAAACAATACGGTTTGTGTATTGAGATGTGTATTAGATACTATACTTATTAGGTAGGTATATACAGTCTATGTTAAAAAAAATACTTTTAACCGTTTCCTTACAAAAATATCTGTATACACAATATATTCATACAGTAATTGCATAAAGGAAATAGATTTTATAATTTGTTAATCTATGATATAAGATTTTAGATTTACCGTGTAGGAACGGTGAAAAATATCCACTACTCCATATCATCCCGAGGGTGTCGTGAGAGACGACAGGGGAAACTGAATCAGAAGATTAGCAGCAGCATCTTCCTATTTCAGCTCAAAATAATAAAAAAGCTCCACCCGCGTACCAAGCGTGGCAACTATAGCAAAATCCCCCCTATGAGGGATACGGCAGGCTTATAGAGAGCGTTTTAGGAAAAGGGTAAAGCAAATTAACAGCTAATTTAAATAGAGTACACAAAGACTCTCTTTTATCTCTGGGGCTTTTAGAGCAGAGAAGAGTTTTCTACGCTTTTCCAATAAGTTTTATCAAACTTCACGTGTACTCCAATTATTTTTAGGCACACATGTTTCTTAACGATATATTTATTTATCGACATTCATGTTTTTTTTTTTATAGGAAAAGGGTGACAAACGAGCACACAGTCCACCTGATGGTAAGTGGTTGCTGCGGCCCATAGACATCTACATCTATCCTCGATTACGAATCAAAATGCAGATGCGTTGTCACCCGTGAGGACTAAGATGGAATGCCTCATTTCCAGTAAAAAGGGCCTCCGGCCACCTGCACTCACCAAGCGAAACGCAGAGGTAAACCTCTACTTCACGCTGGTTTTCTGTGAGGTCGTGGTACCACCCCGGTTCGAGCCGGCCCATCCGTGCGACAGCAAAAGCCGCGGGGCTCTACCACTGTTAAAAATGTTGTAAATAAGTAGAAAATGCAATTAAAAAGTTCATTGATGTCAGCGGAGATTGATCTTGGTTATTTCGTGTTGTGTAAAATTTACGACGAGCGCTTATCCACTAAGCTAATAGGACTTCTTAAGTCAATTTAACGTGCAATTGTTAATATTATAATAAAATGCTGAAAGTATGCTTATTAAAAAAATAAAAACTATTATATTCAAAAAGTTTGGTTGAACCCATACTGCCTTGGAATTTTTGAGGTTAGAGTTCAGTTTTTGAGATCGTGACGGAATTTTTAATAATTCGTAAAGGAAAAGATATGAAAACTATAAGATTATAAAATAAAAATAATATAAGAAAGGGTAAGAGAAGCTGTCAAGAAGAAATACGGAGGAATATGACCTTATGTTTAATGACCTATATGTTTCTGTAAGATAACGCGTCGGGTCAAAGTTGCAATGGATATTCTTGACAAATATGGATTCGAGCCATTCTTTTTTCCACTTTAAGATTCTAACCTTAGGCCCCAGCGACATTTGTTTATTTCCATCTGATTATATTTAAATCAAGGAGGCTCCATTCTGAGGAAAAAGATGGCAAACCCAACCCGGGTTGCACGCGTTCTATGCAATCTAAATAATATATAGATTATATAATATAAGGAATGAAGGTTTTCGGAAACATAAAAAATCCGTCAACACGATTTAGAGTAGTGTGGTAGACTAAATGTAAGAAGAAACTCCCTCAAAAAAAAAATCGAATGTAGAATCAAAGATCTAAAAAAACGAAAACTTATTTGTGTTCTAAAAATTAAACTTAAGTACGTATAAGTATATTCGGTAAAATAGTTGTAGGCGTAGATATATTCAACTTTCTCAGGTGAAATAATACTACAAAAACCAATAAGAGACATTGTCACATTACTCTTGTGGGTAAATTCGCTGCCTACAGGAAAATTTACAAATAGATTGCTCTGCCTCGGTTTTCTCGGTCCACATTCATATGTGTTTATATGCGGGCACATAATATTTTATACATAGCTTCGAATTAATTTTGCAGATATGTAAAATAGGATTAGCATTATTAAATTTCAATTTTCATTCTTCATCATCATCCCGTTAAAGTCCACTGCAAGCGATTGGCTTCTTCCGTTGAAGGAAAGATTTGCATTGGTCGTCACACTGCTGCCTGTCATCAATTTAGATATTTACATCTGCCGTAGACAAGATAGTACGTTTCTATCAAAACCTATATAATTTTTTAGCTTTTTATGGTCTAAGAGGTCATGAAGCATTTTTCATGAAGTGTTTTATGCATCATGAAACTTTGTTGAAAAGTATCAGTTCACTCCACAAGCAGGTATTTGACTGTTTGCTTGACCTACCTTGGTACACCTGGTATGCGCATTTTTTTAAAATATTTTATTTTTATAGGAAAGGGGCAAACGAGCATGCGGCTCACCTGATGATAAGTGACTACCTTCGCCCATGAATAACTGCAGCACCAGGGGAGCCAGGGGGAATAGCAGATGCGTTGCCGACCTTTTGAAAAGAAGTAGGCTCTTTTCTTGAAGGCTCCTAAGTCGTATCAGTCCGGATAAATCGCTACTGGTAATCGATTCCACAAGGAAGTTGTGCGAGGAAGAAAACATATTCTAAATCGCACAGTGGTGGACCGCCAATTATCCAGATGGTGTGGATGGTATCGGGAGTTCTGCCGCAATGTACGTTGGTGAAATTTAGCGGCTGGGATTAATCCGAACAATTCCTCAGAGCACTTTCCGTGGTAAATGCGAAAGAAAATGCAAAGGGATGCAACATCTCTTTGTAGCGCCAATGAATCAAGCCGATCGGAAATGACTCGGTCGTCGACGAATCGAGCCGCTCTGCGCTGGATGCGGTCAAGTGGAAGGAGATGGCACTAGGGAACCCCAGGCCAGAGATGAGAACAGTATTCCATGTGAGGCTGAACCTGCGCCTTGCAAAGTTGCAGGTGTTGTGCCGGCATGAAATACTTACTGTTCCGCTCTGCTGAGCACGCCAAGCTTTTTAAAAGTCAATTTGGCCTTCTCTTCCAAGTGACCACGAAACTGCACGTCACTCAATATGTCGACGCCAAGGATTCCGATACTGGCTGAGGCAACAAGGGGAGTGCCATGAAACTGAGAAGATACGACAAAGGGTTCTTTCAAGCGATCAACGTGCAAACTTGTGTCTTCTGAAGATTAAACTGGACTAGATTTTGTCGCCCCCAATCCGAGACTTTGTTCAGCAAAGACTCGACTTCAGACACAAGTTTGTACCGGTACTCGGCGACGTTTTCCCGAGAAATATTGGCACAGCCGGTGTTTAGAGCATCACCAGTGCTGTAATCCGCATAGCAATGAATGTTACCGGTTTGCAACATATCATTGATATGTAGAAGATACAGCGTTGGTGATAGCACGTAGCCTTGTGGAACACCAGCGTTAATAGGTTTGTAGTCGGAGCATGCACCGTCTACAACGATCTTGATGCTCTGATCTGCAAGAAAGCTGGTGATCCAATTGCAAAATTTCTCGGAAGGCCCATAG
The DNA here is from genome assembly GCA_033319125.1 of Parnassius glacialis. Lineage (NCBI taxonomy): Eukaryota > Metazoa > Arthropoda > Insecta > Lepidoptera > Papilionidae > Parnassius > Parnassius glacialis. The sequence goes on along the minus strand of JAVANC010000001.1, from coordinate 26,238,013 downwards.
GAAGGGAGCTTCAAAAGAAGCGCATTTTGCTAAATGCGCTCGAAGGCCTTCGCAATGTCCAAACTAACGGCGAACGCCTCCCCCTTGGACTTTACTGCCTCCACCCATCTATGATTCAGTTATACCAGAAGATCACCAGCTGATCAACCCCGATGAAAACCTTATTGGCGTTCACTAATCAGCAAGTGATCCTCAAGGTACCGCATGAGCTGGCAGTTTATAATGGATTCCATTATTTTGGAGAACAAGGAGGTTATAGGCCTGTAGTTGGATGGGTCAGAGAGGTCGCATTTTTTAGGGATCGAGTGGACAAAAGCTGTCTTCCATGATTTCGGGACTACGGCTAGGGAGTAGGAGTATCGTAAATGACGCGATAGAACCGGTGCCAACTCTAGAGCACACGTCTTTAGCATAATTTGGGGGATTCCGTCAGGCCCACTCGACTTGTGGATGTCCAAGGAGAGGAGTGCTTTGCGAACCGACCGCTGGGAGAGCCGCACATCCGGCATGGAGCACTCACACCGCGGGGTGGTCGGCGGTGAGTTCTCCCTGTCATCAAGAGTTAAGTTGGAAAAAGGGAGCCTAAAAGGTCGACTTTCTCTTTTGCGCCGTGGGCCAGTGAGTCGTCCTCCCTGTGCAGAGATGGTAGTGATGGCTTACAGAAATTCCCTTGGACAGTTTTGGCAAAAGACCAGAATGCATGGGTTTCCAAAGGAAGGCGAACTAGTTTCTCGCCAATTCTGCCCATGTGCTTTGACTTTGTCTTGGCAATAACTCTAAGGACCTGGAGGTGAAGTTATACTTCTTTTTCAGCACGCTGGTGTTTACATCCCGAGCAGCCGAAGCCCCAACATAGACCTGATAACACTCCTGCTTACCGCGTAATGCAGCCTTACAGGAGCGACCAAACCAAGGCTGAGATCTGCCTCCGATGGATACCACAGATGATGGAATAAATAGTTCCATTCCCTGCAGCATCACATCAGCGACCGAGTCAGCAACAGTGCTGGGATCATCCGGCAAGAAGTAAACCCGGCCCCATGGGTATGATGCAAAGAAAGTCCGCATTCCGTCATACGCATACAGGTAAGTCGCTGTTATCTTTTTACCGCTTCCTTAAAAATAATTTTTCAATATGATTTCTAATATTTACGCAAAGACTACACTTTAAATGAAACTAATTTTTACGGATTTTATCGCGTTTAATTTAACTTTTTAATTTCCGACGATTCTGGTGCTTTACAGCACCCATGTTGACGAGGGGGAGGGGGACTGAGGTGTTTGACATCCCGATGTCATAGTTAGTTACCATCTGACAAAATAACTGCATTTTTAGACCACCTTAATTCCATAAACTCTAAAATGCAATTAACAATGGAGTTACATAAGACAAACAAAAAGATCCCTTAAAACCCGCGTGAAAGGACGTATAGCTGACGTGAAGCACCGACGCTCTGGGAAGTCTGCAGTCTGTGAACATGTTCAAGATAGTTCCTGCCATTATATTAGATTTGATAGACCAGAAATCCTCGCAAAAGAACACCGATTCCTACCAAGGATGATTTGCGAGACTATTGAAATTAAAAAAAAAACTATTTTCATACATCGGCGATTTGAAACACTTCCAAACTAAGTCTAAGATGAAACTATCTCATAATAATTTAAAATTAAAAATTTTGTACAGCCGACTTCAATATAGGTTATTTAAGAATAACTCAATAACCATTGGTCTGACGTTGATCAAATTCATATGGGACCACATGAGAACTATCAGCTTTCATATAAAAAAAGAATCATCGAAATCGGTTCGACCAGTACAAAGTCATGAGGTAACACACATAAAAAAAAACATACACCCGAATTGAGTACCGTCTCCTTTTTGGAAGTCGGCAGAAAAATATGATTGTCCTTTAGCTGTTCCATATGTTTGTGTATACTTTACATTAAACGCTTATCTATAGTATAAGTCTGCTCTCACAGAAAGATTATAATATTTAAGAAGTTTAAGTATAGATATATATATGTGTTCTCTGTATACGATTGAGAAATTTCTATTTATTTAGCCTAAAAATTTTTAAAGCTGAAGTGGCAGTAAGATAGTTATATAGCTTGAAGAACCGACAACCGATGTGCAAAAAAGGTACTCGAGTGGTAGCCTCTTACCAGTAAACGAAGTGTAGGGCGTCATCGATAGATGCAGGTAGCTCAGGATCGTGCTTTGTGGCATCTCTTGGGGGAGATCTATGTTCAGCAACGACCCATGATGCCAGCCGCATCGTATTATAATTTTTGTTTAATCGTAATTATACAGTGCGTCTTTATAAAGTACATATTGTCGTGAAGCGACAATTAAAAAAAAGAACCTAACCTAAGAACAACAAAACAACAATAGTAGAACAAGAAAATAATATATTTAAAATTTTAAAAAGATATTTACAATTTTATATAAAAAAATGAAGTATGATGATGGTGATGGGTGACGTGAAATTACAATTAGATAGAAAATAAAGATAGAAAAATATTGAAGCGGAGCCTGAAGGTCAAAGTGGCACACGCTGCGCTTGGAGTAGGAGTAGGCACACGTAGCGCTTGGAGTAGGCGCTCTCAGCGCCTGGAGTAAACAATCGCAGCGCCTAAAGATAGCACGGGCACTAGTAGGTGGAGGTGCAGGCGACGACTCCAGATGAAGGAAGGCTTGCAGGATCCCGGAGCAGTGCAGCCCCGTGCTTGGAGTAGGCTACGCCGACGACTTCTGGTGAAGACAGAGGCTTGCAGGATCCCGGAGCAGTGCGGCCCCGCGCTTGGAGTAGACTACGCCGACGACTTCAGGTGTAGATAGAGGCTTGCAGGATCCCGGAGCAGTGCGGCCCCGCGCTTGGAGTAGACTACGCCGACGACTTCAGGTGTAGATAGAGGCTTGCAGGATCCCGGAGGAGTGTGGCCCCGCGCTTGGAATAGACTAGGCGACGACTTTATGTGAAGACCGAGGTTTGCAGGATCCCGGGGCAGTGCGGCCCCGTGATAAGGCCTTTAGGAGATGCTTCAAGTTTGGAAGCTGAAGCGAGACTGTCTGTATTCACCGATGGTTCGGCTTTTATACCTTTTTAGAGAGAACGGGAAATTATTTAAATTAAAAGGAAATTTTTGTAAATGACCCAGAGCAAAAGAGTATTTATGTGGAAATATTGAAATAAAAACATCAGACCGGTAACGAATTTGAATAAAAATTGCCATTACAACCAAATAAATAACGATGTCAAAAACTAACAATTTTTGGTTTCAGGCTAATAATTAAAAAACAACAAGATTTAAGTAAGAAATGAGATATTATTGATATAGGAAAAAAATAGCGCAACAGCGCGCACGAAACCCGAAATTGCAGAGTTACGGAGAACTAAATAAAAGATCGAAAAAGGTAAGACTCCATCGACACCGATTTAAAAAGTGCTGATAGCGTGAAAATATAATCGCAAACTAGTTAGACATGCAGTAAAATTTTCCTGGCAATTTTCCTTTTTGTTTGGAGTATCTATATTTTTTATAGAGTGTATAGTAGTTTGCAACGGTGATAACGTAGGAATTTCTTACAAAACAAAATTTCAATACCGTAAAAAAATATGGAAAATGAAGCCAAATATTGTTTACATTTAAATAATATACGTATACTATGTACAGTACAAAACTAATGGGAATTTATGTAACGCTTTTTTGCTTCTCGTTTTGTGATAAGTCAAATACATAGTTAAGTGCACAGTCAAGGACATAGTTATACTCATATACATATTTATTTACTTATTTTATTTAAAACGTTATTGTTCTAACCAACAAAAAGGTTACAAAAGGGCGGACTTAATTCCAGTTAGCATTCTCTGCCAGTCAACCCATGGCGTGGTGAGAAATTAGTGGCAGGTGACTTAAGTAACTCAATATAATAAATTTATATAGATATAATACTTCATAAATTACACAAATTACACAAATGTATATGAATACAAACATTCACATAATAATCAATATATAACAATTAACCTTAATACATATATACACATATACATACATAAAAATTCATATACATAATGATGTACATAGTCAAGTGCATAACTACGTACATATTTAAGTACATAGTTGAGCTATATATATAGTTAAGTATATAGTCAATTTTAAATTCAAGTACATAGTTAAGAGCATATTCGAGTTAAAAGTGAAGTACATATTCATGTATATTTTCAATTACATACTCAAGTATATATTGACGTATAGAACCAATTTAATAATCATTGCCTCGTACATAGTTAAGTATATAGAAAAGTAAATAATGACGTAAAGTCGCACATCCAAATCTGCGCTCGCCCGTAGATTACCATTCGGGAAACTTTCTTCTACATTGTTAGTTTTATAAAGCCGGCTAATTGATTTCAGTCTACTAATCCGTTGGGATGTGTCCCTTCCGTTACAATGTACTCGTATATGTGAAGAATGTTTGAATATTTTGTTAGATCAATTACGAATACAAATCCACATAATATACGGGATATAAATGAAATTTGGCACACAGATAGAGTATGTCCTGATAATATACACCATAGGAAAATAAGTAACTGCAAAAAAAATATCATGCAGGTCGTTTTTGTTTTCGCGAAAGCGAGGGAGAAGCTATTAAAAAAATAATTTCACAGTAGCAGACTTTTCTACATTATAACATAAAAATTACAAATACTATAATATTAACATATCAGTTATAAATATAAAACCCATTACAACAGTTTTGTTGCAATTTATCAACAATATTTCTATAAAATTTTCGCTTCAGCTACTTTTATTTCAATAACATATGACGTGAATTCTCTAAATTCAAAGAATCGCCTCCACAAAACCTCAGTGGAATAAAAGTGAAATATGGCATAAAAGTCATTTTATTAATGTGAAAACAAAATTTTTTAGATTTTATTATCACGAAATCGTTTTTGGTCGTTTCATTTTCATTATTTATTTTTAATTTTGTTTATTAAAGGTAACTAGGGTACATTTTTTATCCTCCCTAAAAGTTGTACCGGTGCTTTTTTGTTTTAGACAATTCTGGAAGAATGTGGTATTGTTAGTATCTTTATTTCAATAGAATAAAAATTAAATATGAAAAAGAAATAAAAATCGCCGAGTAATGGTGGCATATGACAATCCATCAATTTATTTCAGAAAATTGTAATATATTATAATTTACTAAGAAAAATGCTCAATATATTTTATTTTTTTAAATTGTAGCTGTAAGATTAGATCGCTTGCCTGACTCCTCAGTTAAAGAGATTGGATACGTAATCAAATATTCAGTCCCTTTCCAACAAATAATACTATTGTGCAATGAGCTCCTGTGTCTCTATTTGCCTTAAGGTAATGGTCTGAGTGAAAAGCGTTCGGCAGTAAGTGTACGGTTTGAGGCTAATTACGGTAAACAACTCGAGCGGCCGTCACTCAGGATATTGCAATTCAAGAATGTGTATTTTTCAAAGCACAACGATCACTCAGCCACAATGCAATCTTTAAAATAGCCTGCACATAGTCACAGCACATGAAATATTTTTTGTTCTCCAATTAATAGTAAAATCATAAGCATTATTACAAGACGGATCAGTAATATAAAAAGGCAATGGGCCGGCCATATAAATCGATGAACCAACAACAACCTTTCATGTCGATGACCCTTTTTACTGGAAACGAAGCACTCGATCGTAGTCCTCAGGGGTGACAACGCATCTGCATTTTGATCTTTGTTTTATTTTTTTAAGTTAGAATTAAATGGATAGACATTTATTTCTAAAAAACAATTTCCAATTGAATCTTTTGAAGAAATAACACTAAAACTCTTTTATTTCATTATTTACGTATTTAACAACTTCAGTTTAAGTCACGTTATTATTAAGGTTGAACATATAAAAACGTTATTTTTCTTCATGGTAATTTGTTGTTTTTATTACTATGTTGCTTAACTTATTCAAACTTTTAAAATATATTCGTTATAAGATGTTCCGAAAGTAATGAAATGCATTTTAGAAAACTTAACAGCAAAAGAGATCCATAAGAGCAATTTTCAACCTAGGTCCGAACAAATCGCTTAGAGAAAAATTTAAGGAAATGAATATATTAACTTTGGCCGCTCAAAATATTTACGAGAATTTAATGTATGTACACAAAAACAAAAACATATTTCTTAAAAATAGTGATACATCATGTAAATACTAGAAACAACCACAAGTTAGTTATACCAGTTACTCAACTCCAAAGAGTCCGTAATTACTTCATGGGGCAATGTATACGCTTTTACAATAAAGTCCAAGAAAATATGCAGACCTTATCTATGAAAAGGTTTAAATTATTTAATAAGCCAAAATTGTCTAGTAAGGATTATTATACTCCTAAAGAGTACGTGACTGCTAATAACCCCTGGGAATGAGGTGATCGCTATCATGCTATTTCTAAAGGTTTTCATAACAATTCTATAAATATTATATTGTAAATTGAGCTTTTTAATAAAAAAAAGTCCCGCTTGGTTTCTTGCTAGTTCTTCCCAGGACAGAGGTTTGTTTGCGAACCAGTGGTAAAAGTAAAAAAAGGAGTTTCAATAAGTATTATGTACTTTAATCTATATTGCATAAAAACGATTTTATTCTATTCTATTCTGCATAAAAACCGGCCAAATGAATGTTTGGCCCCGCTTTATTAAGGTTCCACACATAATATAACCAATTAATATTTTGCCTTTAAAATAAAAAGATGTTCGTTTCGATGTTTGCTTTGGTCACAACTTATAAACTACATTATGAGTCGATATTTTCAGTATTTGCTATTCAAATATACATGGTACATAACACGCAGAAATTTCAAGTTCCTAACTTGTTTCGATTTGGAGATCTATCTCCAAATCTAAAGTAGTGGTTTACCATAGGGTGAAAGGGTCAAACAGACGGGGATCAACTGGTGAGTGACCTTCTACCCCAAGAAACTGATATCACACCACGTTAGGTTCGGGTACAACGAGTTGGGCGTGACCCCTGAGAAGGTGTGCCAATCAAAGTCAGTCTGTCGCCCTTTCTTAAAAGAAAGGTTAGACGACTAATATTACGGGTCCCTATGGAGTGGTCCCGGCCTTGACGTCAGGGGAAGTGAATTGTAATCGTTATGAAGGTGTAGTAGGAAATAGAACATCAAATTTATCTTCGTAATTTCCCCATAAGAATGCAACATTGAAACTTTCACTACTTTCCTATCAATTTTCTTACTGTCTTTTCTCTTGATTTAAATCGTAAAGCTGGTAGCTTTTCTAATATTATTGTGTATGTATTTTATTAACTTGTCATTTTTTTACGATTCGGCGGCAAATTGAAAGTTGTCTGTGTCACGTCAGCATAAATTTAACGCGAGAAAATTTTCAAGAATGATTTTTTTATGACTTTCGATGAAGACCCATCTCGTGCCACTGTTTACACCTGGTTTAATGAGTTTTATAATGGTCGCACTAATCTCACCGATGATCTGCGTGAGGGATGGCCTTCTAAGGTGATGACTGAAGATGACATCAATCTTGTGCGGCTTGAATAGAGACTGACAAAAGACTAAGGCTAAGTTGGTGCGTCTGTTAGATGACATCAATTCAAGTGTACTAGCACAAAGCGTATACATCTCGTAGCGTGTCAAGTAAGTAATGTGCCCAGCACGTAGCGTATTCATCGCGCAGCATATCCAACACGTAGCGTCTTCAGTGCGCAGCGTGTCCAGCACGCAGCATGACCAGCAAGTAGCGTGTCCAGCAAGTAGTGTGGCCAGCATGTAGCGTGTCCAGCAAATAGCGAGTCCAGCACGTAGCGTATCCAGTTGTAGCGTGACCAACACGTAGCGTGTCCACCACGTGGCATGTTCTACGCAAAGTGTCTCCAACACGTAGCTTGTACAGCACATAGCGTAGCCAGCACGTAGCGAGTCTAGCATGTAGCGTGTCCAGCACTTAGTGTATCCTGCATGTGGCATGACCAGCTCGTAGCGAGTTCAGCTTGACGCGTGTCCAATACGTAGCGTGTCCAGCATGTAGCATGTCCAGCAAAGATAGTGTCCAGCGCGGAGCATGTCCGTCCGTCAGCACATAACGAGTCCAGCACGTAACGTGTCCAGTACATAGCTTATCAGACACAACAAACACGCAAGTTTTCATTTCTATCGACAGACAGATGACAGCCACTCATAGAAGCCTTGAAATTTAATAAATAGTGTACGCTATCTTATCAAAACTTTATGATTATTATGGCTGATGGAAGGATCAGCCGAAACTCGTTATCTAAAACAGAATAAAGATTTAAATTCTACACATTTTTCATTATCCATGGTGTTAATTGTCAGTGCGTGTACTTTGGCTATGCAAAGCTATGCAAAGCTCCTATAGGTAGCGCTGTAGTCAAGTTATTAATAAAATATATACACTAAAGAGTCCAAAGTGAATATGGAGTGAATCTCATGGCGCCACCTACCGGAAAGATCAGAATAATATCTACCGAGCTAGTGTTATTTAAATTAGTAAGTATACGTGGTAGAGCCATGCTGCAGCTATATTAGTAGTATAGTTGTAGCACGAATGGGTCGGCTCGACCGGGGAAGGACCACGCTCTCACAGAATACCAGCGTAAAATAGCAGCTTAACACTGCTGTGTTTCGTATGGTGGGTGTAGAGAACCGGAGACCCTTTTTACTGGAAAAGAGGCATTCCATCTTAGTTCTCACGGGTGACAACGCATCTGTATTTTGATTCGCAAGCGCGGATAAATATAGATGTCTATGGGTAACAGCAACCACTTACCATCAGGTGGACTGTATACTCGTTTGTCACCCTATCCTATGAAAAAATTAAAAATATATTCTGTTCTATTTTTGGATAGACTGATTTTAACTAAGGTTAACTTCCGAAGAGTTCCCTTGGCTACAAATAGCATTAGACACATTATTGTGTCACGATATGTTATCTTAAATTTATCCAGCGGATATCCGATGGTAAAGCACTTGAACTAACAAATCAACCAAACCAACGGGTCATCATTTTAAAATAATTTTAAATCTTACTTTTTTCTTGTTTTGTCTAGTTACAGCTCATTGTTGGACATAGCCCTCTCTCATTATTTGCGGATTGAAGATCGCAGTACCAGACCTTAAACGCCACTCCTTGTCTGCTGGGACGTATACTGAACTAATAAATTCGTAATTGAGAATAAATGTATGTGTCTATGTGTACGTTGTCTACGAACATATTGTTGGTCACCTTTATTCTATGAAAAGGTTAAAAGTAATACATGTCAAAATAATTTTATGATGTTTATACTTAAGGGAAGGATATCCCAGACCTGTAGGTAATTATAACGCTTTTCCAGCTCACACCATTTAGTGCGACGCACGACGTATTTATCGAAGATGCGGCGCAAATCTTAGATACTTTATGCGGACGCCGTGCGGTAAATACCCGCTATAGAATAAATAATTGCAGTATTCAGATCAACTGAACTAATACTTTAATAATAATTAAAGTGATACTTTTCTTCAGTGGTAGGATTTCTTTATTTCGTCAGATTTACATTTTATTATTTAGTAGCTTACTTCTATTATTGCATAAAATGTAGATATAATATCACTTTATGGAAGCTTTTAGTAACCAAAAAATTTTATTACTGAAACAAGGTAGGTTGTTTCGTTACCGTTTCAGTCTATTAGAGTCCACTGCTGAACATAGGTTTCCCAAACAGATTGCTTCAAAGGTGCGATATTTTTCATAGTTGCCACGCTTGACAAGCGGGTTGGTAACCGCAGTTTATTTTTTATTTTTAATCTTTATTAGGATCACCCTGCTGCCCATCTCGTGACTTTTTTCCTCTGTCCGCTCTTACGGCACCCACGGGATGATATAGTGTAATGATCATTCTTACACCGCCACTAAACGGCTCGGCACACACAGTAACATAATAAAACAAAAAAATTACAATATTCAGAATAAAAGTAAAATATTTGAACAAATAAAAATTACATTTGACTAATTCAAATAAATAAAAAGTACGCTTGGTTCCTTGAGGCACATCAACTGAGTAGAGGGTATTGGGTATCAGACTAACAAATCAAAATTCAGATAGACGCTCTTCACATAGACGCTCCGGGAAGTCTGCAGTCTGTGAACACGAACAGGATCGCCCCCGTCACAATATTAGATTTGATAGACCACAAATCCTCGCTTAAGAACACCGATTCATTCCATGGATGATTCGCGAGGCTATTGAAATCAAAAAACATCCTAACAGTGTCTATATGCTCAATCAATGTCCGTTGTGTATTTTTGCTGCACTGTAATCATTAAAGTCTGTTTTATTTGTTTACATAGACTTACTAAAATAGCTTAGACACATATTTGGCTACAATAATGGTCGTACTGCACTATTATACTATTACAAAATGTTCATTTAAATATATTTTAGAAAACAATAAGTGGTCATTGATTTACTTAGATTATGTTACTGTGTTCACCAGACGTTTTTTGTTTTCAAATTTGATACCTTTTATATAAGCCATTTTTCAAAAGCGCGTTAAGGGTATCTAAACAACTTGACACCAGTCCAACTTTAATGACTTTCGACACTAAGAGCGAGGTGCACGTCTCTGCTTGAGCTGTTTTACTATTAAATTTTTTATTTGTTAACAAAACTATTGATTTTCCAAAAAATATGCTATAAAATTACTTTATAATACGATTGCAATTTTAATATAATTTCGAGTTGGAACTAGATGTAAAACGAAAAAAGGTTTTTATGATTGAACAATATACGTATAAATAACGTATCGTGTTTTTAATATCACTCAATAAAAGACGTATCTATGACCTTTTTCTGGACTTAAGAATAGTAATTTGACAATTTAAAGTTAATTTTGCAAGAGCCAATATCGGGATAACTCGCCGTTAATAGTTTACATCTGCGTAGTAAATTGAAATTCTATTAATATCCCTTAAATCTTACAGAAACAATTATGATTTTTATTACTATATTCGATAATCACCACAAGATTTTGGATTTTATATACAGTTATCAGTATTACGGAAAAATGTCACAATAAAACTACGTTCAATGCAAAAACTTTTTACAGTATTTCAAAGACTTCTCAAGAATAAACGTTGCCTGCTTAACTTTACTTCCACTGGAGCTTGTTCGGATTGAAACATTTAGGAACTGTGACATTGAAGAATATTTCTAGAAGCTTAGCATTAACGCAAAATCTTGGCCCAGTAATTAGTATCGTTTCAGAAATTAAAAAATCTTACTCCATTGTTTTTATTTTTGGCGATCACATAATAAAAATGCAACTCATTTATGTAATGTTCAACAATATTCCAATTATTATTTTTTATAGAATAATGGTGACAAATCCACAAACTCCACCTAACGGTAAGTGGACGCTGTGGCCCATAGACGTAGTGTGAAATAGGTGCAATATACCGCTGTTTTATATGATGAGTAACGAGTACCTGAGACCCTTTTTGCTGGTAATGAGGCATTCTATCTTAGTACAAAAGGGTGACAAACGCATCTGCGTTTTAATTTTTAATCGATGACAGATGCAGGCATCTATGGGCTACATCGTCCATTTGCTAATTCTGGTGAATTTTAAGCCAATGGGCTTAAAATTCACCAGAACCTATAAAAATACAAATGCTAAAATCAATTACAAAAGCGCAATGAAATTGCCACCATAATATGTAGCGTGGCTCTACCAGGTTGGTCTGGTCTACCACTTTTGCATATTAAATTATGTTATACATATGTATCAGCTACATCTATTCTCGATTATGAATCAAAATGCAGATGCGTTGCCACACGTAAGGACAAAGATGTAATGCATCATTTCCAGTAAAAAGGGTCTCCGGTTCACTACACTCCACCATACGAAACAGCAGCGTTAAACTATTATTTTACGTTGGTATTCTGTGAGAGCGTGGTCCTTCCCCGGTCGAGCCGACCCATGCTATGTGCTACAACTATACCTACTACTAATATAGCTGCAGTATGGCTCTACCACGTAAAAAAATGGTGCCTAAGCTCGGGTTTACGCCTGTGTTTCAGGATGCCAGGTCTTCTTACTTTGGTGGTAATAATAATACATTTATCAAGTACATGTACCGTATTTGTAATTTAAATCATTTCTTGTGTGTCGTACGAGGCGACAGAAAGCAGCTGAACAAAGATGTGCACCAACATCTTCCTGATAACATAATAAAATCTGCGGTTGCCAACCCGCTTGCCAAACGCGGTAACTATGATAAATATTTGGGGTAGACAATATATGGGGGAGGCCTATTTCAGCAGTATAGTCTTGATAGGCTGTAATGGTAACATATTATAACAGTTTAAGGCGTTAATTTTTATAAGTTTTATAATAAAAATTAACGACATAATATTTTTATGTTATTATTGTGCATATTTTATATAAGCCTGTTTGTGTGCTTTAAAAATAAAAACTCGTTAGCGCAGGAAAACGAATTAGTTTGTTATTCCACTCGTCAACACTTGACTACTACATCTTTACAGTTTCCTTTGAATAGTTTGTTTTGCTTTTTTGCTTTATACTACAAATTTAGTTAGTGGCCTCTACTAACTTCACAAATTCATAAAATAATTATTGTTCTTAAAAATATATTTTTAAAAAGTTTCTCAATTCGGGTGTATGTTTTTTTTTGTATGTAAATTACGCGTTACCTTCGCAAAATGTGGACCAATTTTGATGATTATTTTTCTTATTAAATAAGTTTCAGATATATATATATATATATATATATATATATCTGAAACCTATATATATATATATATATATATATATATATATATATATATATATATGATGGGCACATTTATATTTGGAGAAAAAATCCCATCCCTAAGGGTAGCAAATAAATAACTTCTTTTTTAACAGTCGGTTTTTACTTTTTGTTAAAAATTATAATTATTATAACAAATATCCACAACCTACAGTTTACAATTAAAATGCTGATGGATATAAGCTATTTTATTAAGATTTAACTTTGTGCAAGTAAGTGTAAAGAAAATAACTAGCCAATAGTAAATGGGTGCTGTTGCCCATAAACACTTACATTTATCAACGTTTATTAATCATAATGCAGATTTGTCTTGTTGTCACGCTGAATACTAAGATTGATTGCGTCGCTTCCAGTAAAAAGGGTCTACACTTCTATAAAATCGCCATTGGAAACGCGGCAGCATTATGTTATATATTTTACGCTACCTAAAATATCTTCAAAATCGCTAACATAAATATAGGTTTATAACACATTTTATCTTATTCCTAAAAACGTAATATTTTTATATAATAATAATAATAATAATAATCACAGATAGGACTATTCTTGCGAATAAGCCTGATATTGTGCTGATGGACCGGGCACAGTCAAGGATATTTTTGATCGACATTACCATTCCTTATGACGAGAACCTCGTGAAAGCCGAAACAGATAAACTAACTAAATATCTGGACCTGGCTCACGAGGTGACCGACATGTGGGGTGGATTGCCGGCCGAAATTATACCTGTAGTCGTCTCTGCGAACGGGTTAATCCCAGTCAGCCTCTCGGGTCATCTGAGGCGACTGGGACTCCGTGACGGACCGCTCCAAGCTCAAATGCAGAAGGCGGTGCTCCTCGATACCGCCCGCATCGTCCGCCGGTTTCTTTCCCTCTCCCCCTAACCCTCGGCCGTTTGGTCTCCCCTGCTGAGGGCTTCCATCTGGTTGGGGGTTTTTATTTATTTATGTATTTTTTATGTATTTATTTTATTTTGTTGATATTTATGTATGTTTATCATTTTCATTTACAATTATATATTTATACAGCCCAACCAGATGAGAAAACTATATAGATACCCCGGAATAATAATAATAATAATAATATTTATTCACTCCACAAATTTTCAAATCGTGACTTACACTATTTAAATAAAAGTACCATCAATTACATTGAGATATAAGGGTATGTGAAGGTTTTAATTTTTATTTCTTGATCTTGTCGGAAACAACTGATACTTTTCTTAAGAATTTCTTAAAATTTCTATAGCTCTTTTGTTTTGAAAGAAGAAGGACATTTAATGAATTGTACAACACATAAAAAGATTCATATTTCAGTAAAATTTTTGATTAAAAACAGCGTTAGTGTGGGGGTTTCTGCTCTTCGCTTACCAACTTACTGGTATTGAGAGTGTTCAATTCTACGAAGTTAGAATAAAAGTAGGCACATTATTGAAAAAGACTGTCAAGCAGAATATATTTTTACGAATGTGTGAGAAGCTGAGAGCCTGTAGCTGTAGCACGAATGGGTACGCTCGACCGGGGAAGGACCACGCTCTCACAGAATACAAGCGTAAAATAGCAGCTTAACGCTGCTGTGTTTCGTATGGTGAATGTAGAGAACTGGAGATCCTTTTTACTGGAAACGAGGCATTCCATCTTAGTCCTCACCGGTGACAACGCATCTGAATTTTGATGCGAATTGAAGATAGATGTAGATGTCTATGGGCAACGGCAAATCAGGTGGACTGTGTGCTCGTTTGTCACCCTTATCCTATACAAAAAAAAACTAGCATACAGTCCACCTTATTAACAGTGGTAGAGCCAGGCGGCAGCTCTTGCTGTCACACGGATGGGCCGGCTCGAACCGGGGTGGTACCACGACCTCACAGAAAACCAGCGTGAAGTAGAGGTTTACCTCTGCGTTTCGCTTGGTGAGTGCAGGTGGCCGGAGGCCCTTTTTACTGGAAATGAGGCATTCCATCTTAGTCCTCACGGGTGACAACGCATCTACATTTTGACTTGTAATTGAGGATAGATGTAGATGTCTATGGGCCGCAGCAACCACTTACCATCAGGTGGACTGTGTGCTCGTTTGTCACCCTTATCCTATAAAAAAAAAAACCTTATGGTAAGTGGACACTGTGACCCATAGACATCTACATTTATATTTGAGTAAGAATTAAATACCAGATGCGTTATCGACGCTGATGACTAGGATGTAATGCCTCGTTATTTTATTAGTACATTTATTAGTTAGTTATTTAGAAACGGCGAAGCCGGCCTTGTTCTTTTTTCCAAGACGCAGGTGTCCTCTCGGGCTGATACGTTGTACCTGTCCTACCCGGGGTACAAATCAGAACAATTCTTTGTGCCCCGGGCTGGAGTTTGCGTATACGTCAGATAGGATATCTCTTCTCGACGCCTTGGCGTGTTGAAGGTACGAACTTGTCCATCCTTTAGTTGCGCGTAGACAGCGACGAGCGTCCCCGTGTGTACGGGTGGCAGTATAGGTCTCACAGCGGTAATGCCGACACAGACCGACACAGACCGACTCATCGACCACGTCCAAAAGGCTACAAATTTCTTGCTGCAACAGATCCATTCCGTAGATATAGTGATACTTTGTAATTTTAACGCCCACCACGCCGAATGGCTCGGTTCACGTTGAACCGATCATGTGGAAAGATCTGTTTATGACTTTGCCTTGGCGGAGCGGTCTCCCCGAGGCAACTCGAGTGGCTGTGTACACGCTTGCTTTTAATGTAACCGAAAATTTAAAAAAAGATATAAGTGCTCTTATAGTAGGTTCCGTCTTTTTAACAAAATAGAATATGAATGTAGAAACTTAGTGTAATAGTCTTAGTAAACAAATAAAAGTCAAAGTTAAATAAACACATGTGTACAGTATTTGTCCTTGATTTAGATGCTTGGCGGTGAAGGAAAAGAACGTGAGGAAATAATACGCGAGAAGTAAAAATATTTCGGGAATATGTGAAATCTACACCAATTACAAACTGCGTCCAGCCGTGGGACATAATGTATAAAGACTGTAACTTTATTAAAATAAATAAATTGTTAGTGTATTCAGCCAGAAAAAAATATTATCCTAGGTAAATCTTGTGTATATGTAATTATTATGTATGCTAATATTATTTATTTTAAATATGAATGTGAGATTTCAATTTTTTTTGTGAAACTATTTATTAAAACACACTTCCAAACTAAGTCTAAGATGAAACTATCTCATAAAAATATGATTGTCCTTTAGCTGTAACACATGTTTGTGTATATTTTACATTAAACGCTAATCTATAGTATAAGTCTGCTCTCACAGAAAAAGTTTAAGTATAGATATATATGTGTTCTCTGTATACGATTATGAAATTTCTAAAACTTTTTCCTATATGGTTCAGTGTCTCTTCAGAATATTACCAACCAGGGTGATAGAAAAAGATATTTGAAACCTTATTGCAATGTTATAATGATTATAATGCCTCAAAAAACATTTTTTTATTCCTACAACAAGGTTACATTTTTAATACATGATCGTGCTTTGTGGCATCTCTTGGGGGAGATCTATGTTCAGCAACGACCCATGATGCCAGCCGCATCGTATTATAATTTTTGTTTAATCGTAATTATACAGTGCGTCTTTATAAAGTACATTTATCGAAATCAGGGAGTCTATGCTTAATATTATCGACGAAAATAATAATAAAAAATACAATTTTTTTAATTTTTTATGGAATATTTAATAATTTTGTTCGCTAATGCGACCAAAATGATATAAAAAAGAAATTCAGATTATTTTAATATTTTTCCCGTCGATAAAATTAAGCATAGATTCCCTCATTTCGATATGTGCACTTTATATAAACTCGTACTGTATAATAATTATAATACGTAATAGTAGTTTTTCCAATGTTTTTTTACACACTTTATTTTATACCATTTTTATACCATTGACGTTCGAGGCTTAAACGTATATTTATATAAGTTTTTTAAGGAAGGTTTTGAAGATTTTTACTAAAAAAGTTGTTTTCGTATTATAAGATGGAATAGACTCGAACCGGGGTTGTACCACGACCTCACAGAAAACCAGCGTGAAGTAGAAATTTACCTCTGCGTTTCGCTTGGTGAGTGCAGGTGGCCGGAGGCCCTTTTTACTGGAAATGAGGCATTCCATCTTAGTCCACACGGGTGACAACGCATCTACATTTTGATTTGTAATAGAGGATAGATGTAGATGTCTATGGGCCGCAGGAACCACTTACCATCAGGTGGACTGTGTGCTCGTTTGTCACCCTTATCCTATAAAAAAAAATCTGTAATTAAGATAATTTATGGAATTCTTTTAGAATATTTCAGAATTTTAGTATAAGATACTGGTTTTGTGAATTTATTTATAAAATGACATATAGGAGGTGTTTTTGTTTTTGTTAAGCTCTTTGATTAGGGGTCACGTATCATTTCAATTTTTCATTAATATTTCTTATGATTTGTCAAAAGAAATTTGGAACACAGTGCAAATATATACTAGCAGATCACCTCTTAATCTCAAACTAGTTAGACATGCAGTAAATTTTTCCTGGCAATTTTCCTTTTTTTGGAAGTATCTATATTTATAAAGTGTTTAGTAGTTTGCAGCAGTGATAACGTAGAAATTTCTTGCAAAACAAAATTTCTTAACCGTAAAAAATATGGAAAATGGAGCCAAATTTTGTTTACATTTAAATAATATACGTATACTATGTACAGTACAAAACTAATGGGAATTTATGTAACGCTTTTTTGCTTCTCGTTTTGTGGTAAGTCAAATACATAGTTAAGTGCACAGACAAGGACATAGTTATACTCATATACATATTTATTTACTTATTTTATTTAAAATGTTATTGTTCTAATCAACAAAAAGTTTACAAAGGGCGGACTTAATGCCAGTTAGCATTCTCTGCCAGTCAACCCATGGCGTGGTGAGAAATTAGTGGCAGGTGACTTAAGTAACTCAATATAATAAATTTATATAGATATAATACTTCATAAATTACACAAATGTATATGAATACAAACTTATACATAATAATCAATATATAACAATTAACCTTAATACATATATACACATACACATATATAAACATTCATATACATAATGATGTACATAGTCAAGTGCATAACTACGTACATATTTAAGTATATAGTTGAGTTATATATATAGATAAGTATATAGTCAATTTCAAATTCAAGTACATAGTTAAGAGCATATTCAAGTTAAAAGTGAAGTACATATTCATGTACATTTTCAGTTACATACATTGACGTATAGAACCAATTTAATAATCATTGCCTCGTACATAGTTAAGTACATAGAAAAGTAAATAATGACATAAAGTCGCACATCCAAATCTGCGCTCGCCCGTAGATTACCACTCGGGAAACTTTCTTCTACATTGTTGGTTTTATAAAGCCGGCTAATTGATTTCAGTCTACTAATCCGATGGGATGTGTCCTTCCGTTACAATGTACTCGTATATGTGAAGAATGTTTGAATATTTTGTTAGTTCAATTACGCATACAAATCCACATAATATACGGGATTTAAATGAAATTTGGCACACAGATAGCGTATGTCCTGATAATATACACCATAGGAAAATAAGTAACTGCAAAAGAAATATCATGCAGGTCATTTTTGTTTTCGCGAAAGCGAGGGAGAAGCTATTAAAAATTAATTTCACAGTAGCAGAATTTACTACATTTTAACATAAAAATTACAAATACTATAATATTTACATATCAGTTATAAATATAAAACCCATTAGAACAGTTTTGTGGCAATTTATCAACAATATTTCTATAAAATTTTCGCTTCAGCTACTTTTATTTCAATAACATTTGACGTGAATTCTCTAAATTCAAAGAGTCGCCTCCACCAAACCTCAGTGGAATAAAAGTGAAATAGTAATTTTATTAATGTGAAAACAGTATTTTTTAAATTTTATTATCACGAAATCGTTTTTGTTCGTTTCATTTTCATTATTTATTTTTAATTTTGTTTATTAATGGTAACTAGGATACATTTTTTATCCTTCCAAAAAGTTGTACCGGTGCTTTTTTGTTATAGACAATTCTGTAAGAATATGGTAACATTGTTATTATTTTAATTTCAATAGAATAAAAATTAAATATGAAAAAGAAATAAAAATTGCTGAGTAATGGCGGCATATGACATTCCATCAATTTATTTCAGAAAATTGTAATATATTATAATTTACTAAGAAAAATGCACAATATATTTTATTTTTTTTCAATTGTAGCTGTAAGATTAGATCGCTTGCCTGACTCCTCAGTTAAAGAGATTGGATACGTAATCAAATATTCAGTCCCTTTCCAACAAATAATACTATTGTGCAATGAGATCCTGTGTCTCTATTTGCCTTAAGGTATGGTCTGAGTGAAAAGCGTTGGGCAGTAAGTGTGCGGTTTGAGGATAATTACGGTAAACAACTTGAGCGGCTGTCACTCAGGATATTGCAATTCAAGAATGTGTATTTTTCAAAGCACAAAGATCACTCGGCCACAATGCAATCTTTAAAATAGTCTGCACATAGTCACAGCACATGAAATATTTTTTGTTCTCCAATTGATAGTAAAATCATAAGCATTATTACAAGACGGATCAGTAATATAAAAAGGCAATGGGCCGGCCATATAAGTCGATGAACAACAACTTTTCATGTCGATGACCCTTTTTACTGGAAAAGAAGCACTCGATCGTAGTCCTCAGGGGTGACAACGCATCTGCATTTTGATCTTTGTTTTATTTTTTTTTAAGTTAGATTTAAATGGATAGACATTTATTTCTAAAAAACAATTTCCAATTGAATCTTTTGAAGAAATAACATTAAAACCCTTTTATTTCATTATTTACGTATTTAACAACTTCAGTTTAAGTCACGTTATTATTAAGGTTGAACATATAAAAACGTTATATTTCTTCATGGTAATTTGTTGTTTTTATTACTATGTTGCTTAACTTATTTAAACTTTTAAAATATGTTCGTTATAAGATGGTGCGAAAGTAATGAAATGCATTTTAGAAAACTTAACAGCAAAAGAGATCCATAAGAGCAATTTTCAACCTAGGTGTGAACAAATCGCTTAGAGAAAATTTTAAGGAAATGAATATATAACTTTGGCCGCTCAAAATATTTACGAGAATTTAATGTATGTACACAAAAACAAAAACATATTTCTTAAAAGTAGTGATACATCATGTAAATACTAGAAACAAGCACAAGTTAGTTATACCAGTTACTCAACTCCAAAGAGTCCGTAATTCCTTCATGGGGCAATGTATACGCTTTTACAATAAAGTCCAAGAAAATATGCAGACCTTATCTATGAAAAGGTTTAAATTATTTAATAAGCCAAAATTGTCTAGTAAGGATTATTATACTCCTAAAGAGTACGTGACTGCTAATAACCCCTGGGAATTAGGTGATCGCTATCATGCTATTTCTAAAGGTTTTCATAACAATTGTATAAAATATTATATTGTAAATTGAGCTTTTTAATAAAAAAAAGTCCCGCTTGGTTTCTTGCTAGTTCTTCCCAGGACAGAGGTTTGTTTGCGAACCAGTGATAAAAGTAAAAAAAGGAGTTTCAATAAGTATTATGTGCTTTAAATTATAACCAATTAATATTTTGCCTTTAAAATAAAAAGATGTTCCTTTCGATATTGCTTTGGTCACAACTTATGAACTACATTAGTCGATAGTCGATATTTTCAGTATTTGCTATTCAAATAAATATGGTAGGTACATAACACGCAGAAATTTCAAGTTCCTAACTTGTTTCGATTTGGAGATCTATCTCCAAATCTAAAGTAGTGGTCTACCATAGGGTGAAAGGGTCAAACAGACAGGGATCAACTGGTGAGTGACCTTCTACCCCAAGAACCTGATATCACACCACGTTAGGTTCGGGTACAACGAGTTGGGCGTGACCCCTGACAAGGTGTGCCAATCAAAGTCAGTCTGTCGCCCTTTCTTAAAAGAAAGGTTAGACGACTAATATTACGGGTCCCTATGGAGTGGTCCCGGTCTTGACGTCAGGGGAAGTGAATTGTAATCGTTATGAAGGGGCAGTAGGAAATAGAACATCAAATTTATCTTCGTAATTTCCCCATAAGAATGCAACATTGAAACTTTCACTACTTCTTTCGTCTTTTCTCTTGATTTAAATCGTAAAGCTGGTAGCTTTTCTAATATTATTATGTATGTATTTTATAAACTTGTCATTTGTTTACGATTCGGCGGCAAATTGAAAGTTGTCTGTGTCACGTCAGCATAAATTTAACGCGAGAAAATTTTCAAGAACGATTTTTTTATGACTTTCGATGAAGACCAATCTCGTGCCACTGTTTACAACTGGTTTAATGAGTTTTATAATGGTCGCACTAATCTTACCGATGACCTGCGTGAGGGATGGCCTTCTAAGGTGATGACTGAAGATGACATCAGTGTTGTGTGGCTATGATAGAGACTAACAAAAGAGAGACTAAGTTGGTGCGTCTGTTAGATGACATTGATTCAAGTGTACTAGCACAAAGCGTACCCATCTCGTAGCGTGTCAAGTAAGTAATGTATCCAGCACGTAGCGTATTCAGCGCGCTGCATATCCAGCACGTAGCGTCTTCAGTGCGCAGCGTGTCCAGCACGCAGCATGACCAGCAAGTAGCGTGTCCAGCAAGTAGTGTGGCCAGCATGTAGCGTGTCCAGCAAATAGCGCGTCCAGCACGTAGCGTGTCCAGTTGTAGCGTGACCAACACGTGACACAGAATACAAGCGTAAAATAGCAGCTTAACGCTGCTGTGTTTCGTGTGGTGAGTGTAGAGAACCGGAGGCCCTTTTTACTGGAAACGAGGCATTCCATCGTAGTCCTCACCGGTGACAACGCATCTGAATTTTGATCCGAATTGAAGATAGATTTAGATGTCTATGGGCCACGGCAAACACTTACCATCAGGTGGACTGTGTGCTCGTTTGTCACCCTTATCCTATACAAAAAAAAACTAGCATACAGTCCACCTTATGGTAAGTGGACACTGTGACCCATAGACATCTACATTTATATTTGAGTAAGAATTAAATACCAGATGCGTTATCGACCCTGACGACTAGGATGTAATGCCTCGTTATTTTATTAGTACATTTATTAGTTAGTTATTTAGAAACGGCGAAGCCGGCCTTGTTCTTTTTTCCAAGACGCAGGTGTCCTATCGGGCTTATACGTTGTACCTGTCCTAGCCGGGGTACAAATTAGAACAATTCTTTGTGCCCCGGGCTGGAGTTTGCGTATACGTCAGATAGGATATCTGTTCTCGACGCCTTGGCGTGTTGAAGGTACGAACCTGTCCATCCTTTAGTTGCGCGTAGACAGCGACGAGCGTCCCCGTGTGTACGGGTGGCAGTATAGGTCTCACAGCGGTAATGCCGAGACAGACCGACTCATCGACCACGTCCAAAAGGCTACAAATTTCTTGCTGCAACAGAACCATTCCGTAGATATAGTGATACTTTGTAATTTTAACGCCCACCACGCCGAATGGCTCGGTTCACGTTGAACCGATCATATGGAAAGATCTGTTTATAACTTTGCCTTGGCATATGGTCTGACACAACTGGTTACTTCGCCTACGCCAATTCTAGATGTGGAGAATCACACACCTTCCTTGTTGGACCTACTGCTGATCTCTCATCCAGACGGATATCAGGTTTCTATCGATGCCCATCTCGGCTCTTCAGACCATTGTCTGATCTGGAGTGTGGTGCCACTCACGCTCCCCTTGCGGTTGTGATCTGCAGGCTGCCGCCGTGTTTGGCATTATAGGTCGGTGGATGAGGACGGAATGTGGTCTTTCTTTACATCCTACCCATGGGGCAGGTTTGTTTTGCCGGATGATCCCAGCACTATTGCTGACTCTGTTACTTATGTGGTACTACAGGGATGGAATAAATATTTCCATATTTATTCCATCATCTGTGGTACCCATCGGAAGCAGATCTCAGCCTTGGTTTGGTCGCTCCTGAAAGATGCAGTAAGCAGGAGTGTTATCAGGTCTAGGCTGAGGCTTTGGCGGCTGGAGATGTAAACACCAGCATGCTTAAAATATGTATAACTTGGCCTCCAAGTCGTTCAAAAGAGTTATTGCCAAGACAAATTATGAGCACATTGGCAGAATTGGCGAAAAATTGGTTCGCCTTTCTTCGGGAACCCGTGCATTTTGGTCTCTAGCCAAGGCTGTTCAATGGAATTTCTGTAAGCCATCACTACCATCTCTACACATAGAGGAGGACTCACTGGCTCACGCCGCAAAAGAAAAAGCCGATCTGCTAGGTTATTTCTTTGCGTCCAACTCGACTCTCGATGACAGGGGGAACACACCGCCGACCATTCCGCAGTGTGAGTGCTATATGCCTTATGTGCAATTCACACAGTGCTTAGTACGCAAATCACTCCTCTCCCTGGGCATCCACAATTTGAGTGGGCCTGACAGAATCTTACCAATTGTGCTGAGTGCGTGCGCTCCATAGTTGGCACCGGTTCTAACGCGTCTTTTCGGTACTCCTACTCCCTAGGCGTTGTCCCGAATTTATGGAAAACAGCTTTCGTGCACCCGATCCCTAAAAAAGGTAACCTAGGCCTATCGCCATTTCCTCCTTGTTCTCGAAAATAATGGAGTCCATTATTAACTGCCAGATCATGCGGTACTATAAGGCCAGCTGATTAGTGATTGCCAGCACGGTTTCCGTCGGGGTCGCTCAGCTGGTGATCTTCTTGTTTACCTAATACATAGATGTGCGCAGGCGATCAAGTCCAAGGGGGAGGCATAGGCCGTTAATTTGGACATAGCAAAGGCCTTTAATCGGGCTTGGCACAAGGAAAGCGCTTCTTTCTAAGCTTCCTTCCTATGGGCTTCCCGAGAAATTGTGCAACTGGATCACCAGTTTTCTGGCTAATCGGAACATCAAGGTCGTAGTAGACGGTGCATGCTTCGATTACAAGCCTTTTAACGCTGATGTTCCACAAGGCTGCGTGCTCACCAACATGTGTGGCGTGTATCGTGCAGGCGTGCATCACCAACGCTGTTTCTTCTGCATATCAATATGTTGCAAACCAGTAACATTCATTGCTATGCAGACTGGTGATGCTATATACACAGGCCGTGCCAGTATTTCTCGGAAAAACGTCGCCAAGTAACAGAACAAACTTTTGTCTGAAGTCGAGACTTTGTTGAACAAAGTCTCGGATTGGGGGCAACTAAATCTAGTCCAGTTAAATCCCCAGAAGACACAAGGTTGCGCGTTTACCGCTAAATGGAACCCCTTTATCGTATATCCTCAGTTTAAAGGCACTCCCATTGTTGCCTCAACCAGTATTGGAATCCTCGGCGTTGACATATCGAGTGACGTGCAGTTTCGTGGTCACTTGGAAGAGAAGGCCAAATTGGCCTCTAAAAAGCTTGGCGTGCTCACCAGAGCGGGTCAGTATTTCATGCCGGCACACCGCCTACAACTTTACAAGGCGCAGGTTCGGCTTCACATGGAATATTGTTCCCATCTCTAGGCATGGGCTTCCCAAAGCCAGCTTCTTCCACTTGACCGCATCCAGCGCAGAGTTTGAATCGTCGACGACCGAGTTCTTTCCAATCGGCTTGATTCACTGGCACTGCGTAGAGATGTTGCATCTCTTTGCGTATTTTATCGCATTTACGATGGGGAATGCTCTGAGGAATTGGTCGGACTAATTCCAGTCGTTCAATTTCACCATCGCACATCGCGTTTAAGCCCGCGATACTATACATGCCATCTGGATGATTGGCGGTCCATGACTGTGCGATTTAGAAGAATATTTCTTTTTCGCGCAATTTCCTTGTGGAATCGATTACCACCGGTGATTTTTCCGGACCGATGCGACTTTGAGACCTTCAAAAAAAGAGTCTACTCCTTTTTAAAAGACCGGCAATGCATTTGCAATTCCCCTGGTGTTGTAGTTGTTCATGGGTGGCGGTAGTCACTTACCATCAGGTGCTCCGCATGCTCGTTTGCCCCCTCTCCTATAAAATAAAAGTAAAAAGGGTCTCTGATTCTCTACACTCACCACAAGAAGCACAGCAGAATGAAGCTGCTATTTTATGCTTGATTTCTATGTAAATGAACCCCCATTTGTGCTGCATCTGTAGCGTGGCTCTACCACAAGTGAAAATTTGAAAGCAAAACGGGAAGATGATCCAAAGTGGGTTGTTTTTTTATCACCAATCCGGCAATTGATTTAGAGTCCCTTGCTGGTGACAGGACGAATAATAATGATTTATTCTGCTCTATAAGCTGCTATATAATTGCGTACTTTATAAATTTTGTAAACTGCTGTAAAACTAACCCGCTTGCCAAGCGTAGCAATTATGGCAAAACTCTCCCTGTGAGGCAGTCAATGGGAGAGGTAATGTTCAGCAGTGGACTGAAATTGTATTTAAGCATATCTGTTCTCTTTTCTGTCATCATATTTATTCCACGCCATGTTTATCATGCCTTCTTTTCTCTATATACAATGTAACGCAGTCGTTATTCATATTCACCTGTTTCTAAAGGCTGCCAACACATTGTTATGGTTTTGTTAGACGATATAATGTAGAAAGTATATTACAAAGATCTTTTGTATGCTCATATAAGTCGGCATTTTTTTCCTGAAGATAAGTTTACAATATAACTTGAATATAAAATGTCTAGTAATTGCCGACTCCGTAATGCAATTTTTATAAGCGTAAGTTACTTATATTTGCGGCATGGCTAGGCCGCGGTTTCGAATCCGGCACACAATAAGTGTTTGTATGACCTATGAAAATTGTTGTAGGAAAATTCTACTGTCAGGGTAACGTTTTCTTAAAATATTTTTAGATTTTTATTTATTAGATAATAGTGATCTCATTAACGTTAAAATGTTTATCTAGAGTTTCAAAATATTCGGCATATTAAAACTCCTTGAAACACTACGTCTGAACAATTCATATTTTTCTATATTTATTTTGATTACCAAATCGGTCCGCCAACGGTTACTGGAGTAGTGCGACGGAGTTGTTTCTCGTTATTGTTTTACTAAACAGAAGTTCTTGTCAAAAGATTCAGGTAGCTGTCATAAAAAATGTAGCTTTCAAAACCATACGTGTAAATAAGCTTTGTGTCCCTATTTGTAAGAATATTTCCTCTTCTTCATGGTAAAAGTTCTGTATAATAATTTTATACAATCGGTTGAGTCGTTGCCGAGAAATTGGTGAACATACATAAAAAACATAGGCGTCAAATATAGTATCCAAAGGGTAACCAACAGCAGCCTATTATTAAGCCTCCGCTGTTCGTCCGTCCGTATGTCTGTCAGCGGGCTGTATTTCATGATTCGTAACAGGTAGGCAGTTGAAATTTTTACAGAATGTGTGTTTTTGTTGCGACTAAAACCATAAATAATAAAAATAAAAATAAATTAAAAAAAAACCGGCCAAGTGCGATTCGAACTCGCGCACCGAGGGTTTCGAACAAATGCGTAGGTATTTAGGTTTAGAATTATTAAAAATATTTTTATTATATGATGTAACTAAAAATTTATGCTTTTCGCAATTTTTCCTTTATCTGTGCTATAATACGTTGCTTCGTACCAAATTTTAAGATTCTGAGTTCACGGGAAGTACCCCGTAGATTTGATTCCCTTGCGAATGTCGAATTGGCAGCATAAACGGTTGTATCTTTTGATTGCGTTGGTTTAGAAGTTTTATTTTTTCATAGCTCCAAGGGACAGTAGACTTGAGTATTTGATATGAGTTTAAGCTTGATACAAACAGACGGACAACAAAGTGATCCTATAAGGGTTCCGTTTTTTCCTTTTGAGGTACGGATCCCTAATTAAATGGGGCTTAAACTTAATTATCTATATAGAAAATTGTAAATCGAATTATAGGACAAACTAAATTTTATAGTGGATAAAATGTTCTTTACATCACGATCGATTCTCTAACTGAATTTTAATCGCAATAATTAGATTAATATTAATTTATGAGATATTTTAACGATTTTCAGTATTTTTTCCTGACTTGTGCTGTGAGATCTTGCTCTTGCCAAATTTCATGATTCTAGGTCAATAAGAAGCCCTATGAGTTTGGTATTTTACGAGAATAAAAAAATGTCACAAAAATTTAAAGATACAGGCTTTGACTTAGATACTTCAACATTTATTAGAATTTATACTATATTATACATTTTTTTCGGTATGTTCACTGATTTTTCGGAAATGGCTTTACTCTTTATATGGAATAGACTGTGCTTCAGTGGTGGCCAATAAAATTTTACAGGTACGAAGAACAAGTTATGATTTTACAGAATTTTTATCTTGAAATAGTGATATTCCTTAGACCAGTTAAAATGGTGTAATAATTACTTTTTTAATGAAAAGTATAAACGGACATAAAAACAAAAAATCCACATTATAGCTGCTGAAGTAATTTGGACTTTAAATTAATTTATTTTTATTTTGAAGTCGGATTGTAATTTTTACTTAAGTTTTAATTAGTTGCAATATAAGATTTCTAATTTTTAAATAATAATGTAGTTTTAAAACAAATCTCTGTATATAAAAATCAATTGCCGTCCGTTAAACTCGCAAAAACTAAAAAATGGGTTTACCGATTTACGTGAAGTTTGTCTTGTGTGTTTGAGTAGGTCTCTCGATCGTTTAGATTCACAATTGGATCCGCTAGGTGGCGTGTTGTAAACATCCAAAAATCACATGTGCGATGTCGGGGCGGAACGTAAGTAATTGATAAGAAATAAACGTTGTAATTATGCTAATTTGAATTGTAATACATATTTAATGAACGAAATACATAATTATATTTTAAGGAGCATTTTTAATATAACTTTATATCAATTGTAGTGAAAATACTCTGAGATATTTTAAAAATATGAAGGCAACTTGGAGCAGAACGCTACAAACGTGCCCTACATCGCATAGTTTTAGCAATGCTGGCCTACATGCTTGGTTAGAGAATAAAACGGCTATTGTTGCTTTAGCAGTATACTACGAGTTGCGTTTAAAAACATATAAGATAAGAAGTATTTTTAATTTAAGTTACCAACTTTAAAATATTGGTCACTGAATTCTGTTAAATAGTAATTTAATATTTTTAGCTCAATAATAGTAGTAACGCTGCAAGCGAAATGCTGCTTCTAATTAATACCCACAATAATTGTTCTACTGGATGTAGGCCTCTCCGTTACTAGAAGGATTTGTCATAATCACTATATATTGTAGACTATTAATATTGTAGCGCAGTGCAAGCAACATTATGGATGTATATACGGCATTAACTGTCGGTAGTCCTAAGATACTTTTGACATTTGCCGTAGTCGAAACTTTCCTAGTACTTGTAATTACATAAAAATATTAACTAATTATATTACTCAGTGACTGAACTAAATGCACTCGTCAGCTACAAAAAAAATTTTTGGTAGCGCACAAGCTAATTTTTCATCTGCAGCTACTACCTAATACTGCACATTGATATAATATCGGGAACTTCGATCAAATGTGTTGCAACATGGAATGATAGTTGATCTCTTACCCTTAAAACTTTACCATAGCAGTGATTACACTTCCGCTTGATGAAAAAATTGGTAGAATGGCTACACTAACTCAAAAGTATTTCTAGGTAGAAAAGCCCTGGTTGTAAAAACGCTCTATGTACACCCGCTATCGTTGCCGCTACAGTCTATAAAAAGTCTACTACAAAACAAAGACTTTCCCCATAGATTTTAAATATCACGTTTTTTTTCTTAAGATTACTCCTACACTGTAATAGTGTAGTTACAGCCTATAACGTCCCACTGCTGTTCAAAGTCCTCATCTCATTTCTGAGAAGGTTTTTCTTTATAGAAGATGGGGCAAACGAGCATGCGGCTCACCTGATGGTTGATTACCGCCGCCCATGAACAACCGCAACACCAGGGGAATTGCAGATGCGTTGCCGGCCTTTTAGAAAGGTGTAACCTCTTTTCTTGAAGGTTCCTAAGTCGTATCAGTCCGGAAAAATCGCTAATGGTAATCGATTCCACAAGGAAATTGTGCGAGAGAGAAAGAAAAAGTGAAATTGAGCGGCTGGAATTAGTCCGAACAATTCCTCAGGGCACTCAACGTGATAGATGCGATAAAATATGCAAAGAGATGCAAAATCTCTACGCAGTGTAGTGTATCGACCCGATCAGAAAGAATTCGGTCGGCGATGATTCGAACCGCTCTGCGCTGGAAGCGGTCAAGTGGAAGGCCCAGAGATGAGAACAGTATTCCATGTGAGGCCGAACTTGCGCTTTGTAAAGTTGCAAGCGATGTGCCGGCATGAAATATTGTCTCGCTCTGTTGAGCCCGCCAAGCTTTTAAGAGGCCAATTTGGCCTTCCCTTCCAAGTGACCACGATACTGCACGTCGACGCCACGGATTCCGATGCTAGTTGAGGCAGCAAGGCAAATGCCTTGAAACTGAGGAGATACGACAAAGGGGTTCTTTTTAGCGGTGCCAAACATAGTGGCAAGAGGCAGATCAATTGATTTTTTCAGATTGAAATTGATCAGAGCAATTGGAGCGTGAGTGGCACCGTACTCCAGATCAGACAATAGTCTGAAGAGCCCAGAGGGGCATCGACTGAGACCTGATATCCTTCCGGATGAGAAGTCAGCAGAAGGTCCGACAGGGAAAGTACATGGTCTTCACATCTGGTTGTGGAAGACCATGTACTAGAGTTTCGATTAAAAAGAGCAAGGCCGGCTTCACCGGCTCTAGATGGTAATGGACAGCGATGAGGTTGAAATGTAGGCCCCTGATGTTGCTAAAATTCATGGATAGCGTGACAGGGGCCGCCTTGGTTTTATTGCTCCGCTTGCCCCGAGCAGCATTATTCGCGAGCGGAATTTTGCCCCCCCCCCCCCCCCCCACAAGAATACGCGGGGCAGCCTGAGCACCCACGCTCAGGAATGGAGTTGTGTGGTCGTGGATGATCAGCGAGGAATTCTTCAGGGGTACTGGTACCCTCCTGGGGTAGTTTTTATTTAATTCCGCTACCATGTTGATGGTGGGGGGGGGGGGAATTGAGCCTCCGGTCACCTGAACTCACCAAGCGCGATGCACTTGCACTTGCACAATGCACTACTTCACCCTGGTATCAGCAAAAGCTGCCGCGTGGCGTTACCACTGTTAAATTGATTGCCGTTGAGTTGATTTTATTTACTCATTATAAACCAGTGCTTGACTACAATCCTACCTGGTGGTAAGCAAAGATGAAGCCCTACAACCCTGGTAAATTGTACTGTCCTAGTGTAACAAAATCCTATTTAGTCTTGCTATTGAGACACCCATAATGTAATCGAACGGAAAGACAGACGCCAAATTACCAAACTTCTCTCTACGCATTACGAAATACGCGGAAGGGCATCATCTAGCCTGGAAATATTTACCGCTGAGCACAAGGTAAATCAGCACTTAAAATTGCAATCAAGTATTTCATTTAAGTCAGCGGGGTTCTAACTCGGGTTGCTCAAATACTATATAATTTATAGCAAGCACTTACTCCCTGGATTATCATAGCTCCTCCCCCACATTGTATTTGGACTGGAAGACTAATATCATTCATTCATTCAATTCCAGTCCTTTGTTATAGGCATTATAAATTAATGATAAATGATGATGAAATAGTGGTAATGGAGAAAAGACCTAAATCATCCATTGTTTCTTTAGCCTTATTTCCTTTAACTATGAGTATGCTTAAAGTAGTATTGAAAAAATCGTTTGGATATAACAGAAACTTTTTCATAAAAATGTTTTTAACATTCCATGATAAACTTTGTTAATGCACACATAAACTCACATGTGGATTTTGTAAAGAATAAACTCCAACCAATAAAAAAACTATTTTGTGTTGTGTTGTTAACCTGCAGTAATAAAGGACAAGCATACTTTTTTTTTTATTTACCGTGTAGTATCGGTGTAATAACATCCACTACTCCATATAATCTTGTGGGTGTCGTAAGAGGCGACAGAGGGAAATAAATTAGGAGATGGGCAGCAGCGTCTTCTGAATAAGGACTAAAAATAATAACTGTGGTTGCAAACCCACTTGCCAAGCATGGCAACTATGGCAACTGTAACGGTAAACAGGTTTAAGACATAAATACAATAACATGCAATGTTTAATAACAATTGCTACTGCGGGACTGTCGGTGTAGTTTTTTCTTTATATATATATATATATATATATATATATATATATATATATATATATATATATATATATATACTTGGCAATTGCATTAAACAATCTAAATTAATTTAATGTAATATGTATTACTTGAGAGATACATTGTGTTTTCATGCGATGGCCAAGTCCATCTATTTATTTAAAATATAAAAGATTTTTAGTATTGATGTGGTCACTATAAGATGTTGTTAGGTTAGCTAATTACGTAATAACTTGAGACAGAAGGACCCTAAATAGGGACTGAATAAATTAACCGACTTGGTATTACATGGATTTCACAACTTTTTACGGTAAGAACTGAGTTGCGAGACTTGTTTTTTTTACAAGTTATGTTTTTGATGGCATTACTTCTTGACGTAATGGAAATACTCGTTCTATAAGTACGTCATAATGTGTAATAAAGTTGTCACTCCTCTATCGACGACTATTCAACTCTGAGTATCTGCGTAAACACTATCTAGTAGCCAGGATACTGCACCAAAAGCTTGTCCTAAAGTAGTTAGTTGGATCGCATTCTGCCTTATTAAAATAATCGGCGGAGGTATTCGAAAATGGATCTATTGGCACCGGGCCATTATCACAGATGGGACAATGCGGGCGAATAAAGTTGATAGTTTGGTGATGCACAGATAATAATTAAGGATATTTTTGGTCGACATTACCATTCTATATAACGAGAACCTCGTAAAATATAAGATAAGAAGACATAAATCTGGATCTGGCTCACGATGTTACCGACATGTATGCAGAAGGCAGTGCTCCTCCGCCTGCTTTCGTTCTCAACCTAACTCTCGGCCGTTTAATCCTCCCTGCCGAGGGCCCCCGTCTCGTTAGCTTTTTTAAATATTTTATCTAGTGTATTAGTTCTATTTGTTAAATAATTTGTTTTATTTATTTGTATAATGTTTTATCTATTTATACATACTTATATTACATAACTCAACTATGCCAACATTCCCCCCTATGAGGCAATATATGAGGTCTTTGTTATTCTGTGGACTTTTGATAGGCTGTTACGAATGAATTAATATAATATATCCCAACTACTAGAGAGAACATGGTAAAAAAATCATTGATGAACAGTGATTTTTTTCTATTAAACTTAATATTAGACTATAAATTTTCTATTTCTTGGAACTGTTCGCCGGCGAGATATTGCAAAAGCTTTCAATTACGTACGCAGATGTATATGTACATTCTCTTAGTCCAATTATTCACAGTACCAATTATACCGATCCACTAATCACTTAACTGCAGAAGCATTTATTGGATTAGCTTAATTAGTGGAACGTTCGTGCACGTTAACGATTGCAATCCATATTAAATAACGTTCGGGGTTTTCGCCTTCGCTGATTAAACATATATTTTACATAGTTTTAATTATGTTGCATCTAGTTTCTATGACAAAAGTATATTACTACGAAGGCTCATGTAATGAGAAAAAAAATACAGAAAAACATAGGTTCCTAAAGTTTGAACAACCCAAACATTTACCTGAAGTTCGTATCTCAGTAAGCCTTATTGGCATATAGGCACGTAATTTTGTCCTGAATAGCGTGAACTTCGGCAATTTCGTATATTTCACCTTAACGACTTGGGGCCTCGTTTAGTTACCCATATAATAAGCTATCTAATAGCTAAATATGTAATATCTTTAAACTAGACGAACAAAGTTAGACTTGATTCTTCTTCATTATTTACCAATATGAAATACTTTCATAGCGTTAATTTTTTTATCTATTATTTATTTATCTTTATATATAAATAATTCTTCTGTCTGTGTATATGTGACTGAACTTCTCCTAAACGGCTGAACCGATTATGAAGAAATTTTGTGTGTGATTAAGTTGATTCGAGAATGGTTAAGATTCATAATCGAACAGCGTCACCGACCGGGTAATTGGACCTATTGACGCTGTTTTCGAAATCCAGAAATCACTCGTGCGAAGCCGGGGCAGATCAGATTTTAGGTTTATAATGGGCTTACTCTTGACTCCATCTGCCCCGAGGGCAAAGATGAGGTCATATGCACTCGAAAAACAAACGCCGGCATGGTATTCTACTCCTTGGCTGTGCGCATTATAAAAGATGACTTGATAACAGAAGAATATTCGGAATATCACCCAAGTATGAATGGTAACCGGCAGTGCGTCTGGTACTCCGATAAGAGAAAAGAGATATGAAGCTCATGGGTATCTACACTCTATGAAGTATAATCTGTAGAAGACCGACAAACAGCGGGTTCGAATCCCGCACGGAACAAGTATTTGTATGGCCTACAAATAATTGTTCCGGGTCTAGATGTTTGTCCTCGTACAATTTATGTTTATAAACTGCCTCCACGACACAGGACAAAATCCTTGTGTGGGGGTAACGTTTTTAAAAGAAAAAAAAACAACCAACTTGGCGGTGGTGAGCTAAGCTCTGAAGCTTAGTCCCTACCAGCTTTTTATCACTGATAAGCTTCTTGGCTCTGTTTTGCACTGAGTCGAGTACGGAAAGATGATAATTTGATGAGCCATCCTAAAGGTGATTGCAATACTCCATGTATGTTCGGACTTGAGTTTTGTATAAAGTTAAAAGCTATCCAGGCATGAAGTATCGCTTCAACCTGTTTAAGGTACCCAGTTTTTTGGCCGGAGTTTTTGCTTTCGACTCAATGTCAGCGCCAAAGATAAGGTAAGCACTCAACTGTATACCGAAAAGCTCGAGATTATCTGTAACCTCTACAGATTTTTTATAGAATAGAGTGACAAACGAACACACAGTCCACCTGATGCAAGTGGTTGCTGTGACCCATAGACATCTAAGCTTATCCTCAATATAGAATCAAAATGTATATGCGTCGTCACCCGTGAAGACTAAGATGGAATGCCTCTTTTCCAGCAAAATGGGTCTCCGGTTTTCCACACTCACAATACGAAATACAGCAGTGTCAATCTGCCATTTTACGCTGGTATTCTGTGAAAACGTGGTCCTTCCCCGGTCGAGCAGACCAATTCGTGCTACAACTATACTACTAATATAGCTGCAGCATGGCTCTACCACGTATAAGATGTACTCGGCGGCGTTAAAATTGATCAGACTGTTTTCACTCCACTGGGAGACAAGACTTAATGTCGCAATTATCCACTCCACCATGGCCTCTCTGATTGAACGTACTACAGCTCCTCCGTCTTCTACACTGGACATAAATCTCTCTAATAATCATATGTAATTTATAATAAATATATGTATATAATCATTGGTGCGTCTATGAGTGATAGTAATATTTTTGAACGCTTTGACCGATTGAGTTCATATTTGAACTATATTTTTGCTTTGCTATGCTTGGTTTCGATAGGTGTGCGGTCGAATCTATACAAATAAATAAAATTGAAGTGTTTGTTTGTAATGTTAAAATAACAGCTTTTACGTGGGTCACTCAATAAATTTTGGGATATACAAAAAGTATTTTAGACGCTATTAATATTTATTTTACATCTTTTCAAAATATTCTCCATCATGCTCTATACAAAGTTCAATTCACCTTAACCAACTCTGAAAACACTTTTTCCAGTCTTGATCTGACAAGTCGGAAATCGCTTCTTCGTAGGCAGCCACAGCTTCTTCAGCTCTTGAAAAAACTTGCCTATTATTTTTTCTATGACTCTTGGGAACAAAAAGAAATCGCAAGGAGCTATGTCAGGGCTGTAGGGTGGGTGACTTAGAGTTTCAAGATCAGATTCCTCAATAAATGCTTTTGTTCTAAGGGAGGTATGTGAAAAGGCGTTATCGTGATGCAGCATGATTCCCCGAAGTCCGAACTTTGGTCTTCTCTCCCGCACAGCTTGAAAAGCTTTCGGTATTGCAACTGTAGTATACCATTCAGAGTTGACTGACCTACAATTTTCCAGTATTGACGTCGACAAATGTCCGCTCCGCGAGAAAAAACTAGCCACCATTTTTTTGCCGACGTTGCGAGGTCTTTGTTGTTTTGTCGGTAACTGTCCTTCTGTGTAGACCATACCCATGATTGCCTTTTATTTTCCGGATCATATTGATAGATCCATATCTCGTCACCAGTAACGATTTCTGAAATACGCCTAGATGCCCCGTTTTTGAAACGTAGACGCATGTCATGGCACCGAGTCTGTTTTTCGCTTTCGGAGAGCAAACGAGGAATCCATCAACAACAAAGCTTCCTCACTCCAAGATGTTGATGTAGGGCAGTATGAATGCTTCCTGGACTAGAATTGGCCTAGAATTTTTTCGATGTCCTTATATGTGATTCGTGAGTCTTTCCGTATCAACATTTCAGTAGTTCATACATTTTCTGCCGTTACTGCTGTTTGCGGCGCCGCGGTTCTTTGGTCATCTTTAAGATTAATTTTACCCTTTTTGAATTCAGAAAACCACCTAAAAATTGTTGCGCGTGATGGAGCTGAGTCCCCTACTGCTGATTGTAATCGTTGTAAACTTAATTGTTCGGTTAAATCAAATTTAAAATCATAATATATCTTAGCGCGCAAATGTTCACGGTTAAGATCCATCGTTTTAAATAAAAAGTGCGCGAAATGTTGTAGGAAAATTAATACAACATTGTTTTTTTTTTAATATTGAGCAATTGGCTTATGGAGTTCTATTTTTAAATAAATTTGCTTTTTATAAACATATGACACTGGTGCGTTCCATTTTTAAAGTTCGAGCATCTCATAACTTATTGAGTGACCTACGTACTAAATGCATATGAAAGTATATACGGTACTAAAAACAAAAAAAAATTAAATTTTTCTCTGTTTGCCTGTCTGCTTGTTCCGGCTAATCTCCGAAACGGCTAGACCGATTTTGACGGAACTTTTATTGACAGATAGTTGATGTTATCAGGAGTAACTTAGGATACTTTTATTTTATAAAAAGAATCAGGGTTCCGCGCAATAAAATTAAAACCCATGAAATCGTAGTAAATTCCACTCGGGCAAGCCGCGGGGCGCAGTTAGTTATTAATAAATTTTATATTACCCATGTCAAATGTCCGAAATGAATTTAGACTGAAACTCATTGCGTTATCTACTGGTATGAACAAAACAATATCTGCCGGGCCGTCTAGTATTATATAACAATATATTATTATTATATAAAAATATATTATTATTATTATATAAAAATACATAGATAGTATTATGTTTTTGTAAGCCAGATTATACAGAACATATTTCTTGCGAATAATGCTTTTGTGAAGTTAATATATGACTTCAAAAAAGGAGGACGTTAACAATTCAACTGTATGTTTTTCTGTATAACATACATACGCGAAATTTTTGTCAATTGTGAACCGATTTTGTTGATTATCTTTTTATTAAATAACTTAATCCGGGATGGTTCCATATAAATTCCACCCCCAATGATAACAAAACTAGAGGATGATATTTTCAACGGAACTACATATTTAGACGACACTGAGATTGTGATATTTTTAGTCCACTTAAAAGGGTAAGAAACTAACTATTAACAAATTTTAAGCTGACTTCAAAAAAAAAATAAAGTAATTAAATAATTTCACATTTTGAATCCAGGACTACATTTCTTATGAACTCAAAAAGTAATATTATTTTATTTTAGCTTCCTAATATGACTGATTTAATTATGATTGATTTGGATGATGATTTGGGAGAGTTGCTGTCCGCCGGATTACTGCCGTTCAAGTACTCAACTGAATAGTGACCGGCAGCTTTTAGTTAAAGCGATGTTCAGTACATTATTCTAACAATAACAAAAGTTGGATTGAAGGAAAAAGTTAACTTTGCAGTGGAAAAACTTATTTTTCAATGCCTCATGATTGTCTACATCACTGTCGATGCTATAACTGCAAGTCTAATGCACTAAATCCGTTTTTTCCTTTTGAGATACGGAAGCCTTAAAACGTTCAGTTGAAATCAGAACCCTTAACTGTGATGAAGCTTGAGCATTTATTTCTTATAGGATAGAAAAAATTCTTCAACATCATCCTCAGCCCGTTAAAGTTAATTGCTGAGCATGAGATTCTCACGTTGTAGACAAGTTTTGCTTTTATCATCAAGCTTTTCTGGCAGATTGGCGATCTCAGTACTAGACGTCTCATACCTTTGACACTACGGATCTGCTCCCGATCTAAATATTTTATGTCTGACGTAAGCGAGATGGTACCTATACCGCCATATATCGGAAGCCACAAAAACTTTTTGGTACTCCCCATAGTGGCCTCTTATTCCACCCATGGGTCGAAATAGGCTGACAGATTCTCTTACGCGACCACAACTAGGTAACAAACTCATTAATTAATTTTTGTACCACAATATTATGCGATTCAACCTAATTGAAAGTCATTTAATTGAAAATGGCATCTTGTATATCTTATAAAATAGAGGTCTATTAATAATATGGAAAACAGCCGTAGTCCCAAATTCACATGACAATTTTGATCCATCCGATTACTAAAAAAGGTGACGGGCTCCAACCCGTCCAACTATAGGCCTATCGCCATCACGTTCTTGTTCTCAAAAATTAGGGAATCCAGTATAAACTGCCATCTCTTGGGGTATCTTGAAGACCACCAGCTCATTAGTGACCGCCAATACGATTTCCCTCGGGGTTGATCAGCTGGTGACCTTTTCTAGTCTACCTGAATTATAGGTCTGTGACTTATAGGCGGAGGCAGTAGAGTCTAAGGGACCTCCCTTGACTAAACTCTCGTATCTTAGTATATAAAACAAGAAAAATTAAAAGAGTTACGCGATAATTTCAATTCAAATATGAACCGATTTTAATGTAATTTTTTTTAATAATTTTAAACGTGGTAGAGCCATGCTGCAGCTATATTAGTAGTATAGTTGTAGCACGAATAGGTCGGCTTGATCGGGGAAAGAGCACGCTCTCACAGAATACCAGCGTAAAATTGCAGTTTGACACTGCTGTGTTTCGTATGGTAAGTGTAGATAACTGGAGACCCATTTTACTGGAAAAGAGGCATTCCATCTTAGTCCTCACGGGTGACGACACAAGTGCATTTTAATTATTTATTGAGGAGAAATGTAGATGTCTATGGGTTACAGCAACCACTTACCATTAGGTGGACTGTGTGCTCGTTTCTCACTCTATCCTATAAAAAAATTAAAGTATAATCTATTTACTTCAGGAGTAATCCGATATAAATTTGGGGAAAAATTCCAGTCCCAAGTCTGATGAAGTCTCAAATGAAACTATTTACACGACATTCTAGTTGTGCTCATGATATTCCTTACTAACTCCAAGGGTCCACTGAAAAGGGTTAAGAGCTCTAATTCTTCTATGCACTTTCTCTTAGCACCGACATCCACTTCCACCGGCACCAATGAAATGAGGGCTAATAATTTTCCGCTCATCAGATGTCGCTAATTGACACTGAGGTAAAAATTTTGTTACACAATATCATTTAATTTAAGAAGTTAGTTTTAAATAAAAGTTTATCAATTTTTACCGT
The DNA here is from genome assembly GCA_033319125.1 of Parnassius glacialis. Taxonomy (NCBI): domain Eukaryota; kingdom Metazoa; phylum Arthropoda; class Insecta; order Lepidoptera; family Papilionidae; genus Parnassius; species Parnassius glacialis. The sequence goes on along the minus strand of JAVANC010000001.1, from coordinate 26,199,326 downwards.
ATTATATTAATACACAAAACAATGCCTCAGTGGTTTGCTCTTTAATTTTTTGCTCATTTTTAACTCTTCTTTGAATTTTTCTATTTTTATGAATACCTGTGATATGTTATATTTATTTTTAATTTAGGTTATATAAAATATAACTAATAGAATAATAGAAAGAAACATTAACTTTTACATTTTTCGAACATGAATTAATGAATGAATTAATGATATACTTTTATTGTACACCACGAACAAATATACAAATGACGTAACAAAAATCAGATTATATACAATTTGGCGGCCTTATCGCTACATAGCGATCTTTTCCAGCCAACCAAATTTGTAAAGGAATAAAACAATGAATAGGTAGGTGGTAGGTGGTGCAATATAAATATACAACATAATATATAATATCAATACATGCGATATATAGATAATAAATGCAATAAAATGAAATAATATAAATTACTAATACATAATAAAAGATATATTAACACATTAATGCCTACCCCTCTTAATGTCTACCTATATACCTCTGGGTGACAGGCGTGAGTGTTTATGTATGTATGTATGTATGTATATATAAATATATATATATATATATATATATATATATATATATATATATATACAGGATGGCCAAAAAGTCTTAGATCAAACGCAACTAGGGGTTAGATGAGGTCATCAGCTGCAAAAAATTGTTCTACGGGGGGTCCTTAAGGTCAACCCCTGCAGAGTTATAATTTATTTTGTGTTTTTATGAGAAAATTGACTTTTTTTACTAATTCTTACTAAAATTCGAAAAAATGTACACCTGTATCTTTTTTATAATTTTCAATAGATTGGTACAGATGAGTCCTTGCGTTAGACATACTATTTATGGTTGTTTATCGGGTGTGTTAAAGAAAATATTAAGTTTTATGAATTCTTTTTTCTCAAATCATAACTTTTGTATGTTAAATAAATAATGAGGATGAAATAGGAATAAAAATAGAAACTTTTTTATTCAATAGCCTACTAATCCTACTAATATTATAAACGTGAAAGTTTGTGAGGATGTATGAATGTTTGTTACTCTGTCACGCAAAAACTACTGAATGGAATTTAATGAAACTTTACAATTATATAGCTTATACATCAAAATAACACATAAGCTATAAAAATCTGTCATCTGCGAGCTATTTTGGCGTGCGGTGCAAAAACTGTAAGTTTCACAAATATAATGTTTGGTGGAAATGTTTCTCCTAAATAGTTCTACAAAAAATATGTTAAATAATAAATAAATGCACATGTTTAATATAAAATAATTGAAACAAGTTTATTCATTATGTAACCATTTATATACCAAAATGAACTTTACAAAACATAGATTCTTATGACACTAAAGTTTATTCAAAATGACCTCCGTGATTTTGACTACAGGCCTTCAATCTGCACGGCCAGTCGTCTATCGCAGCACGAACGAGGTCCATGTCAATATCGGCGGCTGCCTTAATTAAGGATGTCTTGAGTGACTCCAAATTGGGATGAGGCTTTGAGCACGCCTTTTCCTGCAAGTGCTGCCATATCTTGTAATCTAACGGATTCAAATCCGGACTGGAGGAGGGCCAGTCTTCGTGCCGGATGAAGTCGATTTCACGCACCGCCAACCAGTCTTTTGTGCTCTTCGCTCTATGAGCTGGCGCCGAATCTTGTTGGAATACCCAGTGCCTGTTATTGAACATGGTATGAGAAACAGGTTCCACAAGGTTCGTCAGGACTGTATTTTGATACACAACTGCATTCGTTTTTACACCTTTCTCACAAAAATGTACCTTTGTTAAGCCCCAATAAGAAACTTCCAACCATACCATGAGCGAGGATGGAAAATGACCTCGTTGGACACGCGGAATACGGTTGCTCGCTTCTTCACTACTGTGTGCGTACACCTTATCATTTTGTTTGTTGTAGCTCTCTTCTACGGTAAAAATTTTTTCATACGAAAAAAGAATTTCGCGATATTTTTTTCCCGCGTACCGCTTCAAAAAAGCGCAGCATCTCTTCAGACTCAGGTCCATTAGACGAGCATTCAAACGATGTCCTGTTTTTCTTCGATATGCCCGCAGCCCTTAGTCTTTATGTAACACCCTTTTCACCGTGGATCTACTTAACCCCATCTGAAGGGCCAACAGTTTCTGCTTACGTTTGGGATTTCTTCGAATTCGCGCCTTCACAGATTTTATCACTGCTGAAGTAATAACAGACCGAGGGCGACCACTTCTTGACCTGTCATCTACACTAGAGTCTTCATTGTATCGTTTGATGGTACGATAAACGAATCTTTTGGTTATATTCGAATTTTTCAGTATGTCAAAAATTTGAATTGACGCGTAACGGCAAAGATGCAACGCAATAACTGCAACACGGTCTTCTTTAAGCGTCCACTCCATATTTAAAAATAAGTAAAATTCTAAAAAGTATACAGTTTTATTTTCATGAACAATTCGAAATTCGAATTCAATAAACTTTTTTCTGGCCAGCATTCTAAAAGAAAAGTTTTTACTGTGTGACAATACTTATGACCTGCCTGTGTATATATATATATATATATATATATATATATATATATATATATATATATATATATATATATATATATATATATATATATATATATATATTATATATATTTAAGTAATGAGTCACCAATTTAAGTATTTAAAAAAAGAAAAACCAACGTTTTGAAGATATATTGTCTAGCATCTGTATATTACTAAACAGTGCGTATCCGTAAGATACGCACTGTTTAGTAATGATACTTTAAAGGAATAAAAAGTATTAAATAACTTCCACACTATATCTTCTGAAGTCAGGGGCTTAATTTTCTTCGATAGTCTACGTCTTATGCTTTTTTGGTAATTATTTGATAAGATTATTATTACAATATATATTAAAGATGTTAAAAATCAATTTGCCAATATCTGCTTAATAAAATATAATGATGTGTCTTACCTAGGTTGTAGAACACTTCTCGCCCTCACTCAATTGCGTGCACTATCCCCATCACCACTAATCCCAGCACCACCTCTCGCAACACCAATACACTAGAAAAGATACTTAGCGGTCTGCTTTCTGCACTTGTATATGTATTTCTACATTTGTAATCGAAAATGTCTTTATGTGTTATATTATAATATTTGGCGAGTATTTATATAATTATATAAATTAAGTATTTTATTAAGTATTTACTAACAACTTACGACGTACACCTTTACCCTTTCTCATAGGTCATTATATATTATGTAAATAAAACCGCAAACCACATTTAAATAACCACACTACATATAACTTATATTAATAATAAGCAAAATTTATTATAAATGTTCTTATAAAATTCATTATATACAGATTAGTAAAGTAACAATGTGCGAAAGTGCTTTTGTTCTGATGCACAATGACTTCATCGCTCAATTACGAACATAATATAATATATATGAATATTAGTAATGTTTAATAGCATTACTAGTATTTAAAAAAAATAAAAAAAATAGTTATGCTCATAATTGATTACAGTGTGGTAAAGCACACATTAATATGCTACTATGAATATGGCCTACATTTGCTTTCCATTTAAGCCCATTTTTAAAGGATTCGAAGGTACATGATTAGTATTTCATACTTAATTCTTAAATAAGGCGTGTGAAATATATATATAATACAAATGAGCGCACATACCATCTGATGGTAAGTGGATGTTATCGCACATACATAGATACATTTATTGAATAAAATTAATTTTATCACGTTGATTTTTTAATTACCGGTATTTCGGGCGCTAACAGTATGTAAATCATTAACATCTATTCTCATTTAAGAATAAAAATAAAGTTGTGCTGTCACACCTGAGATTAAAGGGTTTTCATTTCTTGTCATTCATCAAATTGAACACAGCAACATTGTGCTGCTATTTTACGCAGGTCTCATGCGTGCTAGCCCTAGCATGGCTCTACGATAAACAAAGTTTAAGTTTGTAAGTATTACGAGTAAAAGTAAACTGAAAATGTATATATTAGTTTTAACTATCGAGTATTTTCTATAATATATAAAATAAAAAGAAAACAACATTAAAATAACAAGGGCTGAAGTAGAACTTATATAAAAAACGGGATGTACTAATTTTATTCAACAAACATGGAAAAGCACCCAGTCGGACCGTGAGCATAGTGAATTAAAGAAAGTATCCGATAATTGCAAAATCATTTAACCAATAAAGGCCTTTTTCAAAATAAAAGAAACTAAACAATATTTAAAGGCACATCATTCCCTTCATATTATTAATTTTATGGCATAGGTAATTCCGTTTTTTATTACTTTTTGATGTAATAACTTTCAATATACGGTGTTAATGGGAGACTTTAACGCAAAACTAGGAAAAAGAGAGAACGGTGAGCGGAAAGTAGGGGAATTCAGAATAGGGCACCGAAACCAAAGCAGACAGCAGCTGGCCGACTTCATGGAGAAAGAGGGACTCTTTATGATGAACTCCTTCTTCCAGAAGCGGCCCCACAGGAAGTGGACCTGGTCGAGCCCCGACGGTTCGACAAAAAATGCTATGACTACCAGACGACAACTGTTCAGTGATTTCTCAGTGATCGCGATGGTGAAAACGGGCAGTGATCACCGAATGGTGAGAGGCACACTGAACCTAAACGTTAAGTTGGAGAGGTCTCGTCTAATGAAGTCAACGCTCCGTCCCCCTCGTGCTCTGTTCCAAAATCCCGAAACCCTTCAGCTCGAGCTACGAAACCCTTTTCAGTGCCTAGAAGATTGCAATGCAGTGAGTGCAAGATATGAATGACAAGCTCGTGGAAACTGTCCATGCGGTCGGAGCTAAGTTTTGCAAGACCCGCCGCAGAAGAACACAAAAACTCTCCGATCACACTCTTAATCTCATGGCTGTTAGACGGGATAAGAAACTGCAGTCTTCAGTAGATTTGACAGCATACAGGCAACTGAACAGACAGATCTCCAAATGCATGCGGCGGGACATACGCAACTTTAATACTGCTCGTATTAAAAGAAGCGATCGAGCAGAACCAGGGCTCTAAAGTCCTTGCTAGAGATTTGTCTGCCAGAAAGAGCCAACTGTCGAATCTGAAGACCGAGTGTGGCAGCGTCATTTCCGGGAAACCTGAGATTATGAATGAGATTGAGAATTTCTTTGTGCAACTGAACACATGATCGTTGGAGCCACACGCAATTGTGAGTAACGATCCAAGAGCAAGTCTTATCCGACATTATTCCGATGATATCCCGGTCGTCAGTTTGAGCGAGTTTAGAATGCCTCTCCAGCACCTTAAAAACGGCAAGCCCTCAGGTGAGGATGGAATTACAGCAGAGCTTCTGAAAGCGGGTGGAAATCCAGTACTTGTAGTCCTTCAGAAGCTCTTTAATTCCGTCATCCATGGTGGCATTACACCGGAGGCGTGGAGCAGAGGTGCGCTGGTCTTGTTCTTCAAGAAAGGCGACAACGCTATCTTGAAGAACTACAGACCGATTTCCCTTCTGAGCCGCGTCTACGTGCTCTTATCGAGAGTCATTACGAATCGTCTCGCGCGCAGACTTGACGACTTCCAGCTTCCCGAACAAGCCGGTTTCCGAAAAGGCTTTAGCATCATAGACGACATATATACCCTTCGGCAAATTGTACAGAAGTCCGAGGAGTACAATTTGTCACTATATCTGGCGTAGGTGGCCTATGAGAAAACCTTTCATTTCGTCGAAATTTGGGCGGTGCTGCAGTCCCTTCAGCAGTGCCAAGTTGAATATTGGTATATTGAAGTGTTGAAGTGCTTGTACAGTAGGGCTACGATGGCTCTCCGAGTACAGAACCAGAGTACGAAACCTATTCAATTGCAGAGAGGTGTAAGACAGGGTGACGTCATTTCCCCGAAATTCTTCACCGCTGCATTGGAAGACGTTTTCAAGCTTCTGGACTGGAAAGGATGCGGTATCAACAACAATGGCGAGTATATTACTCAGCTACGATTTGCCGACGATATAGTCCTTATGGCATAATCGCTGGAGGACCTAAGAACTATGCTCAATAACGTCAATAGTATTTTCCAACGGATAGGTCTTAAGATGAACATGGCCAAAACAAAGATCATGTTTAATGTCTATGTCACACCTATGCCGGTAGTTGTAAGGAGCACTAAGCTTGAAGTTGTTGATGAGTATGTTTACGTGGGAGAAATAGTCCGACTAGGTAAGTCCAACTTCGACCGACGGATTCAACTCGGTTGGGCAGCGTTCGGGAAATTACGGCACATCTTCTCTTTAGGTTTACTTTCTTAACAGTGGTAGAGCCACTCGGCAGCTTTTTGCTGTCCCACGGATGGGCCGGCTCGAACCGGGGTGGTACCACGACCTCACAGAATACCAGCGTGAAGTAGAGGTTTACCTCTGCATTTCGCTTGGTGAGTGCAGGTGGCCGGAGGCCCTTTTTACTGGAAATGAGGCATTCCATCTTAGTCCTCACGGGTGACAACGCATCTGGATTTTGTTTGATGTAGATGTCTATGGGCCGCAGCAACCACTTACCATCAGGTGGACTGTGTGCTCGTTTGTCACCCTTATCCTATAAAAAAAAACTCAACACTTGAAAACGAGACTGTACAACCAGTTTGTGTTGCCAGTGATGACATATAGAACTGAGACGTGGTCTTTCACTGCTGGCCGGATAAGGAAGCTCAAGGTCGCTCAGCGAGCTATTGAGAGGGCTACGTTCGGAGTTTCTCTGCGTGATAAACTTAGAAATGAGGACATCCGCAGTAGAATCAGAGTGACTGACATAGCCCAATGGATTAATAAGCTGAAGTGGCTATGGGCCGGCCATATAGCTCGAAGAACCGACAATCGATTGGGAAAAAGTTTCTCGAGTGGCAGCCTCCAACCGACAGGCGAAGTGTAGGGCGTCCCTCCACTGGATGGAGTGATGGCCTGGTAAGATATGCAGGAAGTCGACGGATGCAGGTAGCTCAGGACTGTGTTTTGTTGCATTCCTAGGGGAGGCCTATGTTCAGCAGTGGACTTGTGAAGGACTGTAATGATGAACTTTCAATATGTACTTGATTCATCAGAGAAACATTCAAAATATATTTTTTTATGGAATAAGGGTGATAAACGAGCACACAGTCCACCTGATGGTAAGTGGATTTACATTTATTCTTAATTATGGATCAAAATTCAGATGTGTTATCACCTCTGAGAACTGAGATGGAATGCCTCGTTTCCAGTAAATCGGGTCTCCAGTTCTCTACACTCACCATACGAAACACAGCAATATTAAGCTGATATTTTACGCTGGTATTCTGCGAGAGCGTGGTCCTACCCCGTTCGAGCCGACCTGTTCGTGCTGTAATCACAATTCAGCTGCAGTATGGCTAGAGCCATTTTTACATGGTAGACCAAGTAAAAAGTTACGTAATATAAATTCCCTTTTTAGCACAACAACAGCAATAAGCACGTAGCTACAAGCTAAATTTTTACACAAGACGGATTTTATACATTAAGATTATCCTACACCTCTGATAATGAAACTGAATAATAATTTTAGTTTGTTCTTTTTATTCTTCTTCTCCATCACCCCGTAAATAAATAATTAGAACCGATGGCCTCTCAGCGGCGACGCTAGGCAAACTAGGCGAGTGCCTAGTGTTTTTTTTTTATAAATTCATTACTGAATAAAGATAAACAAATGGACATTGAGTTTTACGAGATATAATGTGATATGCTATGTGATATGACCATGGGTGCTGTCCAGCACCCATGGTCACGGGGGACTGCGGTAAGTGACGTTCCGATATCAGAGTTAACCCGGAGTTCTTTCAGCTTTTTAATTATTACTTTTTGTCCAAGCACTCGAAACGCCGGGAATTAAAAATAAGTATTTTAGACCTTAGTAACGACTCTATAATATGTTTTCATTGTCTACTCATACCTATGGATGAAGAATCCAAAATAAAAGTTTTGGATTAGATTTGATTTAAATCAGAATGTCATCTAAATAGTAACAATAAAAAGTTCATTTTCTATTTTTCGACCCTTAGGGGTGGAATTTTATTCCTAAAATTTTAATAGGACCAACATTAGGTTAACCCTATTTGATAAAAATCAAGACTTTTTTTAATCGATTCAGCCGTTTATGAGTAATCTGTGAGCATCGGAGTATATATAATAAACAAATGCGTCGAATATTACCTCCTCCTTTTTGAAGTCGATTGAAAATAAAGCCTTATTAAATATTTTTGAATAATGCATTATTATCGTGAATGCTTGTGTATTCATGTGTATCAGTGTGCGCTGTGTCTGTATAGAAAACTCCCATCCTATATAACAAGAAAAGTTTTATTATTGTAGAACCAGCATAAAAACGCATCGCATTCCAGTGCTCAGGGGTGACAACGAATCTGCATGTTTATTTTTATTATGCTACTATTTCAATGAATGTGCCAATGATATGTATACATGATATTAAAATATCATTGATGATTGATGGTCTTGTACCGTCGAGTGAGCCTATTCTTGCTGCAGCCATAATATGCTATTTATGGCTATAATAAGGCTTATCTTTATCACGTACACAAATACAATACCTATATACATTATTACTCTATACTTAACGGTCATATTATTGAAATGTATAGCAAATATTTTTACGTATTTTCATATCCGATGAACAGAAATAACTGAAGTGTTAAAATAACTTTTTTACTTTATCCAGCGGAGTGTAAGAAAGCCATTTTTATGGAAAGCTTCATCGCGTATCTAGCATAGAGACATCGTCCATACAAAAATTGTAAATAGTTTTTCATGTTATCTGTACATACATACAATAAAATGAAGTAGGTACATATAAACCGCGTCAATTTATAGGATACTTTAATATTTACTTTTAACTGATTATTTGAACATATTTGAATTCTATGAATGAATTGTTAAAATTGATTAAAAAAACCTTTAAGAATTCTGTCATGTATTCATAAGTATTCTGTGTAGCAAAACATTTAAAAATTACACATATTATTGCCTGCAAAGTTATTTAATTTAAATTTTTTTTAATCAAAATTAAAATTATTGTCGATAAGCAGTATAATTTTAACTATAGTATTTACATACCCTATTTTCTATGTTACCATCTTTACTATTACCTATTACTTTTATTATTACCAGAACCGACCATAAAATGAGGTCTTTTAAAAACCTGATAAAGATTAAAAAATTTAATAAATCTAAATCTAATAAGAAAAGCAATCACCGAAAATGAGTCATATAGTACTATGACTCAATTTCGGTGATTGCTTTTCTTAGATCCGGATAGACCTGAGATAATTCATCCATCCATCCATTACAGCCGATAAACGTCTACTGTTGAACAAATATATCCCCCACTGAGACAAATTAAGCTTAATTGAGATACTCCCAAAGAGCTCGGCTTGACCGGGGCAGGACCACGCTCGCACGGAACACCAGCGGGAAATAGGAACATAATGATGCTTTGTTTTGTGAGTGACGTGAATCGGAGATCCTATATGACAAAACATCTATCTGCATTTTGTGTGTGTGAGTAGTATGTTTGGAGTATATGGGCCACAACCCCCATTTACTATCAGGTGAATTATGTGTATGTTTGTTATACTTAATTTTACAAAAAAAAAACTGCGGCATGAATGAGATTTATGAAATACAAGTGCTTTTATCGCCTGCGGATGACGTCATCATCATCACCATTAATATAATTAGGAATCGTGACATGTTAAATTATTATCATTATACTATCATTATAATTATCACCATTACAACCCTTTACAAGTCTGCTGCTGAACATAGTAAAGGAACATAGTCTTGAGCTACCTGCATCCATCAACTTCCTACAGATCTTACGAGGTCGTCACTCTCTTTAGTGGGGGCCGCCCTACTCGTACACTTCGCTTACCAGTACGAGGCTGCCACTCGAGAACCTTTCTTTCTCATCGGCTGTCGGTTCTTCGAGCTATATGGACGGCCCATTGCCACTTCAGCTTATTAATCCTTTGGGCTATAGCAGGTTATCTATTGCATGCCGAGCGCAAAGCGCGTGGGTATGTTCTACTAACGCCTAAAAATCAAAATTCCACCGTTTTGTCACATGAAAACGTATCCAGCAATCATATTATACATATAAATAATATAAAAAGCACATTGTTAGAAAGATAAATGATTGTTGAACTTATTTTTTTTTTAAAATCGATTAATTGCTATTTTTAAATAAAAAAAGGGGTTTTAGTGGCTTATGGTGTGGATTTATCATGTCCCCAAGGCTTGTAAACACTATAACTTTTGTAAATATCAATTGTTTAACTCAACCTATTTTTTAATCTCTTCATCTATCATGTGGGAAGCCACTGAATGTAAATGGCGGTGTAATTTTGTTTTGTTTAGCTATAATTTTTTTTTTTCGGCTCGAAAATGGCGAAATTTTCGTTGATTTGGTAGCCTCGTATAGAATTATTTCTGTAAATGGGGAGCTGCAGCCACAGAGTAGTTTACTCACTAACTCAGTTGGCCATCGCCATAGATTACTGTTTATATCAGTTCGCTGCATTAGCTTGCTACATTTATATTTATCTATGGTTCGCCGTCGTGAGTGGACATTATTTCGGTTGTTTGCAGCGGCTCAAAAAGATCGCTGTACAAATACACAATATTCGAATAACCAAATTTCTTAAATACTTGATTATAATAATAATAACAGATTTTTTATTACAATATTTTAAAAGCACAGAATAAATAATAGTAGTACGTACTAAAAGTAAGTAGTATCAATTTTATTGTCATGGGTGAAATTTTCATGGTTTTCGAGGGTGTTGAAACCGATAGGGTTGTCGAAATGTAAATTGAAGATGGCGGCCGCAATATGTATCAATTTTTTCAATATGGGTGTAATTTTCATGGTTTTCGAGGGTGCTGAAGCCAATAGTGTTGTCGAAATGTAAACCAAAGGTGGCGGCTGCAATAGGTACAATTTTTTTCATCATGGGTGTCTTTTTCATGGTTTTCGAGAATGTTGAAGCCGACAGTGCTGTCGAAATGTAAATCCATGATGGCGGCTGAAGAAGGTACCAATTTTTTCATCATGGGTGTCATTTTCATGGTTTTCGAGGGTGTCGAAGACGATAGTGCTGTCGAAATGTAAATCCAAGATGGCGGCTGCAATAGATATCAATTTTTTCATCTTGGGTGTAATTTTCATGGTTTTCGAGGGTGTCAAAGCCGATAGTGCTGTCGAAATGTAAATCTAAGGTGGCGGCTGCAAGGGGTATCAATTTTTTTATCATGGGTTTTCATGGGTTTCGAGGGTGTTGAAGCCGATAGTGCTGTCGAAATATAAATCCAAGATGGCGGCTGAAGTAGGTACCAATTTTTTCATCATGGGTGTCATTTTCATGGTTTGCAAGGGTGTTGAAGCCGATAGTGCTGTTGATATGTAAATCCAAGATGGCGGCTGCAATATATATCAATTTTTTCATCATGGGTGTCATTTTCATGGGCTTCGAGGGTGTTGAAGCCGATAGTGCTGTCGAAATGTAACCAACATGGCGGCTGCAAGAGATATCAATTTTTTCATCATGAGTGTCGTTTTCATGGGTTTCGAGGGTGTTGAAGCCGATAGTGCTGTCGAAATATAAATCCAAGATGGCGGCTGAAGTAGGTACCAATTTTTTCATCATGGGTGTCATTTTCATGGTTTGCAAGGGTGTTGAAGCCGATAGTGCTGTTGATATGTAAATCCAAGATGGCGGCTGCAATATATATCAATTTTTTCATCATGGGTGTCATTTTCATGGGCTTTGAGGGTGTTGAAGCCGATAGTGCTGTCGAAATGTAAATACAAGATGGCGGCTGAAGTGGGTACCAAATTTTTTCATCATGGATATCATTTTCATAGTTTTCGAGGGTGTTGCAGCCGATAGTGCTGTCGAAATGTAAATCCAACATGGCGGCTGCAATAGATATCAACTTTTTCATCATGGCTGTCATTTTCATGGTTTTCGAGGGTGCTGAAGCCGATAGTGCTGTCGAAATATAAATCCAAGATAGCGGCTGAAGTAGGTACCAATTTTTTTCATCATGGGTGTCATTTTCATGGTTTTCGAGGGTGTTGCAGCCGATAGTGCTGTCGTAATGTAAATCCAACATGGCGGCTGCAATAGATATCAATTTTTTCATCATGGGTGTCATTTTCATGTTTTTCGAGGGTGCTGAAGCCGATAGTGCTGTCGAAATGTAAATCCAAGGTGGCGGCTGCAATAGGTATAATCTTTTTCATCATGGGTGTAATTTTCATGGTTTTCGAGGGTGTTGAAGCCGATAGTGCTGTCGAAATGTAAATCCAAAATGGCGGCTGAAGTGGGTACCAATTTTTTTATCATGGGTGTCATTTTCATGGTTTTCAAGGGTTCTGAAGCCGATAGTGCTGTAGAAATGTAAAGCCAAGATGGCGGCAGCAATAGGTATAAATTTTTTCATCATGGGTGTCATTTTCATGGGTTTCGAGGGTGTTGAAGCCGATAGTGCTGTCGAAATGTATTTAAACTACTTTAAAAAAAATCCGTATAATCATGCTATACGTTATTTTTATTGCGAAGGCATGCTCAATTGGATTTACCAATATATCTAGTTTTACTGCGGATACACTAATTTCTAAGTTTATCACGCATAGAAACCCCGAGCATAGCCCTTCCTATAGCTCTCTGAGCGACCTTGATTTCCTCATACGGCATACTGTGAAAGACCGGGTTTCAGTTCCATATATATTATTACATTATGTTATTTATTTATTCTTTGCACAATGCAACCGAGAACTATTAAAAATCCATAAGTTCGATGTCGTACTGAAATGTGTAACATGCTCGTAGTCTGTACAGTTGCACTTACATATTCGTACATACACATCTCTCAGTAGAGCGTACTGCAATGCAGATGGCTTAAGGTCTGTGAAATAAATTGCGAAGATCGCTTTCTAAAGTCGATTTGCTATAATTTGAATGCATTTAATAATTAATTTGTACTTATTTATTATAAGTAAATGTGTTGTGAAATTGTTATTATTTATTATTTAAGAAAAGTCAATATAGTCTTAGGTGCAGTGGCGTAGTATGGGTCTCTGCCAGCCGAAAATGCCATCCTTCTCTTCATTATTTTTGCAAGTATCATAACAAATATAAAATCAGTAAAAGTCTTCTAGTCTCTGTATATTCTTTGCAAATTAATAAAGTAATATTATTTGTTTGTATTCTATAGAATACAAACAAATAATATTACTTTATACTTTTTTTTTACTAATATATTAGCGAATCATTCCTGCCCCAGCTTCGCCTGGATGGGATATGTTAATGTGGCGTTATTTAGTTTTGAGATAATCAAAGACCATTTATTTTATAAATTTTTCGTTTTTTTTTAATTTCTTTAAGATTTTTGGCTTAATATAGCCAAGATCCCTCCTGTTTTTGTTCTTCATATGTTTGTAATGTTTTATTACAATCGGTTGGGGCATTCCGATGATTAATCAAGACAGACAAAAGTCTTATTATGTGAATTACTCATTTGAGTACAGGAACTAGAGTCAAGTGCGAAACATGATGTGTGGATGGGTTCCGACGGTTGCATTTAACCACTTTGTCAATGACCGCGTTAATGAGGAGTGGTTCCTTGGTTCCACGAGAACCGCCCCGACATCCATTTTGAGCGCGCGACATCACCTGATTTGAGTTCAGATGACGAGTGATTCTCATACTCAAAATGGATCGTAGGGTCTATTACATCGTGGGTGGAGCGGTATTTGCTCAGGTCTGTGGTACCCCGGTCTTTAGGAACCAAATGAGTAATCCCAGTAGTGAAGAGGCTCGGGAGCGACCTCTGGTCGAGAGAACCACGAAACTGTCGGGCGAGCACAGTGTAACATATCACGAACCCCTTCATTCATTAGTGATGAAGCCGGTTGAGTCCCGGACTATTCCAGTTCGCGGCCCTACGGACCAGCTCAGCTACGTCATCCGGCGTTATGATGATGGGGTCTATGAGCGTAATATTCACACTTTGAGTTGCCACAGCTTCGGTCTAAGGCCCTTCGCTGTGGTTTACGGGCTCTGAACGCAGGCCGCGCCAGAATGCGACAGTGCAGGCTTGATTTGGTGTTTAGCCCGTTCCACGTACCATTGTTCGCTTGAATTATTTATAGAGCCTCTTCTGATCACTCTGGTAGAGACAATTGTAGTTGAACCATGTCAACCTCTCCGTATATCGGTGAATCCGCTTTCGCCAAGCAGTGGTTCTCTGCTTCAGGTCAACTATGTGCTCCGTCAGGTTTTGCATAATATCCCGCTTATATTTGCTTAACATTTATTTGTCACAGCAAATGCCATTCTGACGGTGCGCACAATTCCCGGTCTATTATTACCCGACCCGAAGCTTGTCAGTTTGCCGATGAGGGCTCTTGCCTTTACGGTCCTCAATTCTTATTGTCCAGACTGCAATGGCGCTAATTTGTCTAGTAGCGCGTCCAGCAGTGGGAAGTTTGGCGCCAAAAATACGGCAAACTAACCAGTGCAACGCCAAATAGAATTGAGTTTTTCTCGCAAAGGTCCCGGCTGTCTTCCAAATAGGTCACCAGGATTGGGTTGAGAGCCCTCACGAAAGCCCGATTCCGCTTGCTTAAGGTTATGCGGGGAAGTCGTGGTTGATATTCTAAAGGCATACTGCACGATTCTAAAATATCCTCTTTCATTATGCTCCTAAATAAATTAAATAAAGTGGGAGACTATTTTATCATCGTTTGAATCAACCATAACTGGAATTTCCACGGCAGCAAGCAGGTTGTTCCGCAATTAGTGGCACCGCATTACCAGCTGTAGCATTTTCATGCGATGAGGGAACAGCCTCACGTCGTAGTCTTTCGAGTTAAATAATTAGGAGTGCAGGATGTTCCGAAATCAGATTGCCAGGTTTCGCTCCGTTACATGAACAGATGGCTCCAGCTCTGCGAAAAAACGATGCATCCGAGCCCGATACGCCAACATTCTAGTTTCTTCCTCTTTTGCCCTAAAATACGCTCTCAATGCGTTTGCGTTCATCATTTTCTTACAACGCATGCGACGTGCTCCACCAGCGGTGAGTGCCGCTTGCTGGGATGGATGCGGTCGGCTGCTAGGTGGTCTTGCAGACCCCCGCGCTAGACTAGCGGCCCGCGTGCTATCGCATCCAGCGCCAACTCCAGATGTGCCCTGGCGACCTGCAGGCAGCAGCCCTTTGCGCACTCTTTTTTGTTCATCACCTATTGAATGAGCGTTAATTAACCGGAGACGCCCAAGCTCGGCACCGTTTCATGATGCGGCCGTAAGCACAAACGGTCCTTTGCATTCTTAATTCTGCCGAGGCACGGAGCCCACACCGCTTGGAAAGGTGATGACTGATTGCGCTGAAGTAGTAGTTTTGTCATTTAACTGTTACGTCAGCAGGAGACGGGGTCGTCACTTTCCTACGCCATTTTCTATATATTATTATTATTGTGGTAATATCTATACAGTATTCTCATCTGGTTGGGCTGCATAAATAATAAATGATAATGAAAATACCAAATGTACATAAATATTAATAAAATAAATACATAAATATAATAATAGTATATTATTATTATTATTAAATTGCAGGTTTTCAAATACGACTGAATGAGGCTTCTATTTCTATTTGAAATTATCCCAAATTGAATGTGATTTATGGGCAACCACTACGCGTACGGGCGCTCCTCTGTGAGCGATTCAATTCACAACTTTTTTTGCCGACCTACAAGTAGCATCTCTTTAGAACTAGACTATTGCGTGCGTAATGAAATAGTAGGCGTTAAATATTTATGAATGACAAACAGTTAAATGAATGCAATACCACACATTCTGAAATTAAAAGATAAAAAGAACAGAAAGTGCGATTTTTTAAAAGTAATTTTTTCTTCCATTTGCCTTTATTACTTATTCTAAAAATGCTCTGCAAATTCAAAACTTACCCTGTATAATTATATTAATTGAATTACATAAATTTTTGTACATTATAGTACTTTTGTAACATCACAACATATGTCCCACAGACGGGCCTAGAGGGTAGTGGAGCTATTTGTCAGCAGCGCTACTCTAGTACGTATTGGTGGACTTTAAAACAGGTCTATAAGTGCAGCCATGTCAGATACGCGCAGTCCACGGTGTCCAATCTATGTAAAAATTGTATTATGTTTACGAGTTTTGTTGCTATGGAAAATAAAACAGCTTACTGAAATTTTTTATTGATGCTTAATAATATATTCCAGAAATATTTTCGTTCCTGGTAGCAGCATTTCGCATATGTATATGCACTTTAGTGTTATAATAATAATAATAAAGCGTGTTCATTATCAACAGTATGTGAAAGTCCAGAGCGAGACATGAGCCTCTCCGCGGCAGTTTTTGCTGTTGCACATATGGGCCGGCTCGAGCCGGGTTGGTATTACGACCTCACAGAATACCGGCGTGAAGTAGAACCTCTGCTTCTGCGTTTCGTCTGGTTAAAGCAGGTGACCGGAGTCCCAATTCCCCCCCCCCCCCATCAACAAGGTAGCGGAATTACACCAAAGACTGCCCCAGAAGGGTACCAGCACCCCTGTAGAATCCATCGCTGAGCATACACAACCATGTTATTCCACTCCTGAGCGTGGGTTAGTGGAAGGAAATTAGGCATTCTATCTCAGTCCTCAACCAGTGACAACACATTTACATTTTTAATGTAGTATTCGCCTACCATAAGGTGGATTGTGTCCATTTGTCACCCTTATTCTATTAAAAAATATATCTTTTTTACATTTTATAACTACTAAAGCTAATTATTATATATATATACTAGCTGACCAGGCAGACGTTGTTTTGCCCTTTCCGAACGACCATTTGCTTTCCCAAAAAGCTCCTGAAATTTGCAATAAAAAAATTGAGGGTCACTTATCGCGATAAAAACTATCCTATCTCTCAAGTTGGACCAAACTGCACACAGGCTGCAAAATTTTTGAAATCGATTCTATCTGTTGAATACTTACAGCAACACGTGGTGGTTATACTACTAATTGTAACTTATATTAAACGTTTGTATTTTGAACATAGCGCCATCTATTAAATATTTACTCAATCCAGTCAACAGATATCGTCATCTGACAGAATCGTTTGGAGCTAACAGATAATAGTGACTGTCAAATAATAGACAAATAATTTGCAATAACATAATATTGTATTGCGACTATAAATTGAGATGTAAGCTATCCTATCTTTTAAGTTGGAACAAACTGCACATTGACCAAAAATTTCATTGAAATCAGTTCAGTAGTTTAGGAGTCCATCGCGGACAAACAACGTGACACGTACTTTTTATATATAAAGATATATATATATATATATGTATATATATATATATATATAGAGAGAGAGAGAGAGAGAGAGAGAGAGAGAGAGATAGAGAGAAAAGAGTGTGAAATATCACGAAAACTAATTCATGATAATGTAATAAATAGAGATGATTGACTGTGAAACTCTACAATATACCAGGAGAGTACGAGCTTCGTTATGAAAGTGGTCTTCCTTACATGGGGCAAACTGAAATGTCGATTAAAATCTGCGTAATACAATATTTATATACCACGAAACACCGACTTTTCCTGATATCCGAATTTGATCAGAGCAGTCTCTGCCATTACCTACGTCCGACTAAATTATATCCGAGTTAATTGACAAAAAACCTGTCAATACATAAATACATAAATGAACCACATAAATATATATTAAATCATCATTAATGTAGCAACATTTTTAATGTAGTATCCGACCAGTATCATACTGCGGTGTAATATCTGTAGCATTGATATTTTACAGATGCCCTTAAAAATAACTCCCGAACACTCACTAAACATGTTTTTTATTTTTACGAATGTTGGTAGAACCTTCTTCTGAGTTTTATGCATCGTATTTTATTACGTTTCGCTTGAAGTGGCGACCCACTTTACTTGAGGATTCTTGTACTACAGAAAATTGAAAAGAAAATATTTGTCCAAAATGACTAACTAACAAATATTGAATGTGGGAAGAGATAGCAAAATGTTCAATTCAACGTTTAATTTTTAAACTTACTTTGACATGCATTGACATATTTTAATAAAATTTTTATCTACATTGACTTTTTACAAGACATTTACACTAAAGTATATAACATTATATAGAAAAACAGTAAAATTTATTGCTATAGTACCTACAGGATACATGATAAACGAGAATGTACCTATATAGTAAGACACACAATAGATATAATTTACAAGTTTACATAATATCCCAATCAAAAATCACCATTATTAAATCTACATTATGCTAAATGCTACTTTCGACGTTCGGCTGAATGAGTGACATACAAGTAGACGTGCGTTTGGCATACATTTTGAGCAGCCGACACTATTTTTTTTCATTAGTTACCGCCTTTCAAAAATCCACTGCTGTACTAAACCAGCCTCCTTTACGAATTGCCTCACAGGAGTGATGTTTGCTATAGTTGTCGATGGTTGTCAACGCGCTTGGCAGGCGGGTCGACAACCGCAGCTTATTTTGTGTTCTTATCAAGCAAATGTTGCTGCCCATATACTATTTCATTTCCTTTCAAACCTCTTTTGAAACCAAACGGATGATAGGGGACAGCGAATTCTATTACGCTGCCACTACACGGCTTCTTAACATGGCCGCTACTCTGGACATTATAGCAAAAGAGCGTGTATTTGTCGTTTACTTATTGAAGCCTTACCTAAAATGGAGTCTGTTTTTATTAAACTGTATTGACAAACGACCTTGCAATCCACCTGATGGTCAGTGGCTACTGCAATCTTTGAACGCTTGCAGCCAACTTACAACAAAGAATGCTACAGATGATGTTACCTCAAAAGACCTAGATGGAATGCCTCACAATCTGTTATTAACCTGACTATCTATACTCTTCGTAACGGAACATAGCAGTGCAAGCACTGCTGCTTGGTGGCGGAAAAAAGTTAGATGGTGTTACCTAAGCATACTTTTAGGGTTAAAAAGAGTCGTACTAACGATGTAATTAGTCCAAAGTTTTCTACGAACCGAACAGAGCAAGAAAAGGACCAACCCTCTTATCAACAGCAGCGACGATCAGTCGCGGATGCAGTTCCTTTAGGAACTTCACAACACGTGGACCCCACGGACCCATACCACCATTTTTTTTTTGCTGTGGCAACCCTGGTGATAAGTTGTAAAAAGTAATTGGTCCCGATAAATTTTAATAATTTAAATATTGTAAATTCACCATATCCACCTTAATTTTATGTTATAGCTAATAATTACTGCCGCTTTGTATTTGATATTTAAGAAAGTTAGTACATAAATATTATAACAACAATTTGGTGTTGGAACAAAAAGTGACAGGTAACGAACATGTTTAAAAATTATTGTAATCCTTATTTCATATCATTCCTTTTATAAATTAAAGATTGATTCTATTACTCGGGTTATTACATTCTTTGCGGGTTTCTTTTCGAATTGTTTTAACGATAATTTGATTTGAGACTTGTAAATTGAAAAAAAAAAACAATAACAACTTTATATTAGCTTACTCTGCTCCTTTTGTTTTCGATCTTTGTTTTCGTTTATTATTTATTATAAATAGTAAAATGAATACTCGCAACGCCAAGACGCGTCAGATGGAGAACCAACTCCAGCTTGACCTCCAAGAACTTAAGGCGTCCAGGGAGCAGTGTGAACTGTTGCTTAAGGAAAGGGATGATAATGAAAGGGAAATAGTTAGCATAATTGCCAAAAATACACAGTTGAAATGTGATATGGTTAAGTAACATACAGAATACACAAGTGTTATAAAAGAAAGAGATCAGCTACAGGGAACGGTTAATGAGTTTGACCAATGCAGCAAGGAATATGAGGAAGCTCTCAGGTTAATTGCTGCATTGAAGTTACAGTTGAATGAGGCTAATAAGCAAATAACACAATTTAAAACATATAAAGATAACCTTAAAGCCTCCCAGACTCAAAGCCTGTTCTCTGAGCTTGTGCAATGTGATACTTCAAGAATGTTACAGCAATCTGCAACAATAGACTTGACTTGTGACGACTCTTCCACTTCAGGAAACACAGTAAGGATTAATTGCAGTAAAACCAAATTGAAGAAGTATATAAAAGTTAATAAATACATAAGGAAAGTACAAAAATTAATAAGAAATAAGATTAATACCAAAAATTATGTTAATGTATGTAAAGAAAAGCAAGCATTGTTATGTGAACTTAATTTGTATTCAATTGAGGTGGATAACATAAAAAAATGTTATGAGACTGAAGTAGAGTGCCTTAAATCAGAAATATTATCACTTATGAACTCCCTTCAAACTGTGTCCAATAAATATAAATCAGCCCAAAATGAAATAAAAGAACACATATTGGCTATGGATAATCTGGTAAAGACTTGTAAATATAATGAGGAGCGGTTTGACTCCTTAGTTAAATATCAATGTGAGTGTCAGCGCTCAATACCAGATTCTTCAAAGTCAGTGTGTGCTGATAATATTATACCACCACCAAAACTCTATGACAGTGCCATAGAAGAGATATTAAAATAATAAATAACTCAAATATTACTAAAAATAATATAATTGTTTATAGCGATGACATGGGAAAAAATCTAGGCATAACTTTAAATAACTCTTTAAAGGGACAAAAAGTTGCAAATTGCTGCATGCCTGGAGCATCTTTTAGTGACATCCTAAATAAAATTATTGTTACTAAATTTTGCCCAAATAGTACAATAATAATTATTAATGGTAGAAGAGGCAGTGTAAACAACAAACAGTTGTTAAGATATATTGAACAACTTAATAACTTAAATGTACACAAAATTGTCTTGTTTACCCTGCCTTATATACAGGGATTGCCACAGGAAAATAATTTAAGACATAATTTAAATATACAAATGCATAATTTAATATTTAATAATAATTTAAATTTGACATATAATTGTAATGATAATAATCATAAATTTCATGTTATTGACATAAATAATTTAATAAAAAAGTTTTGGACAAAAGATAGATATTACCTATCCAAATATAATTTAAGACTGATAGCAAATGTGCTATCTTATTTTTTACTTTTTAACTCAGCCAAGTTTTTGGCTACCAAGACTGCTTTTATTGAGCATAATCATTTGACATTTAATTTGGAATCAGTTCCAACTAATTTAAATTAGTGAATGAGACAATAGAGGCAATCTCTAGCAATAATAAGAGTTTAATTAATTTTAAATACAGCCCACAAATAAGTAATAACAATTGTTTACACCTGGTGCATCAAAATATACAAGGCATGTTGGGCAAAGAATTGGAAGTTGAATTGTTTTTAAATAGTAACAATATACACATCCTTTGTATTACGGAACATTGGCTAAAAGATTATAATTTCATGTTTAATTTCAGAAATCACCAGGTGGTCAATGGTGGTTAACCTCTCTCCCGAGGGACCAAATTCATACCGTCGGGTTATCTGCCATCGTTTCTTAATATTATGGAATAAAATAAAATAGAATATTTTAAAAAAATAACAAGAACAAATTGTATTATTTATTATTGCGTAATGTCAGGTTGACTCTCCGTATATTACAGCCAATTGCGAGCCTCCTGCGTTCACGTTCCACGTCTAGGTCATCAGTCAAATTCTCATTCATAACATGTCATAAGTACACAAACTAAGAGAGTCGTCTTTGTTCAACCCCACCTAGTGTCACGGGCGGTACATATGAAGGATTCATGTGCATCGCCCGAAACACCAGCAACTCGCTTTTGTTGACGTTTACGTCAATGCATGTGTTTCAGCATATGCTTTACACAAACCCACGAGCTTACGTAGGGCACTTGTCGATGGGCTCAACAACACCATGTCATCGGCGTAACTAATTGTGTTGACTATATGACCATCTATGGAGCTACCTACACAATTGTTGTTGACCTCACGAACCAGCTTGTTTACATATATATTAAATAAGCTCAGTCCCCCCTACCTAACTCCATATTTTAATGTTTTGTAGAAACAATAGGTCGGCTCAATCTGTTAAGGATCACGCTCTTACAGAATTTCAGCGTAAAATAGCAACTTAATGAAAGAGGTAGAAGAAAAAAAACACTTGTCATATGGCAGACTATGTGTACTTTTATCATTGTTCTGTTTATTTAAGGTCCGTGGTTATTTAAGGCTTCATTTAAATTCTTTTCTGCACGACTCAATGAAATTGAAAAATGTTACCCCACAAGGCCAGTTCACTTTTTTCTCACACTTTTCCCTATAACTGGACAAGTTTAAATTGGTTTTCTTTCAACGTTACTAAGATACGTTTGGAATCTTAAAGACTTTTTCAAGTTGAATTTAAAATTCTATTTTATTTGAATTACCTTGACGGGTGAATTTATTAAAAATAAAAACTAATTTTAATCTTTCGACCTACAATTAACAAAGTCCATGTTTTCATTTAAATGACATAATTCATATTTCAGCACGATCGGCGTTTAAAATCAAATCCATAAGTATGTAACGAGTTCCTAAAAGTAAGTTTTAAAACATAGTTGAATGTTTTGTATAAATGTTAAAACTTTCCACAAAAAATAGAAAATTTGAAAATGTTCTAACGCCAGACATTTACCATAACTCACTTATAGATACAGTCATCGCAACCAAACGCCACGGCCTTTCTAGTTTAAGGATTTGCCTTTTGCCTTATGTAGATTTACGATCGCAAGCCACTTGACTACACTCATAAGTATGCAGTTAAGACGAATACTTCTCAGTCAAGAAGTTCTCGTTTACTACCGGCCATTTTACCGGACTAAAACGACATAGGGACCTTCAAGAAACGTGCTGACTCCAGTTTAAAAATCCAGCAACGTACCTGCAATATCCCTTGTATTACAGTTTGTTCATGGGCGGCGGTGGATACTTACCATCAGGTGAGCCAAATGCCCGTTTGCCCCCTCATCTATAAAAAAAATATTACTTGAAAAAATGTGCCCAATCTCCTCAAGCCGACAGGTGGTTTAGTGAGAGATGTGCACAGGATCAATACTTTTGAAAAGGTAATTCTGCTGTCGTGGCTGTGAAGTTTAGATTTATACCTTAACTCCAAACTGGAAGCAAATAAAGGGCATTTTGAAAACTGACATGTAATTTATCATAAATAGCGTCGGAAATACGTGGACAATCGTAATACGTACAAATCCGACCAATTTGTTTTTGTTCACATATTGACTCTGGCTAGTGTAAATTAATTTATGTTATGGTCTGGTAGTACCAGTTTAAGAATATCAACTACCCTAATAAGATGTGACAGAAGGAAACAAATCAGGAAATACGCAGCAGCGTCTTGTTATAAACAACTAAAAACTATAAAACTGCAATTTATAATCTCCCTGCCTAGCCTGCAATTTATAAGTAATTAATAATATTATTACACCTACTTTTGCAAATAAAAATTTATGTTAAAATAGCTGTTCAAAATGTTTTTTGGTTGTAATCTTATCCACCTACAGACAATTTATGATCATTCCAGAATCCAAGCGACCCCATGTTATTGTCCAGGAATTCATTATTTCCTACAAAATTCCTGTTAAATTAAATCTTATCCGAAAATTTCGCCCATTCATTCAACTGTGCTCAATTACCTATTTGTTGAACGTAAATCGAACAAAGCCTAATAAATGGCCAAAAATAGTTAAGGATTTATCACAGTCAAGTACACATCGTACATCGTCCAGTTGCTATTATAGTCTACGCCTCAATGGATCGGTTGATAAAATAATATTTTTTTATTCTATATTAAAATTTTGTAATTTATACTGATTTTTAACCCCCGATTAAAACAGAGGGGGTGATATAACATTTTATAATATAAAATATATAAAAACTGAAACCTAACAGGCGATTAATGTTAGGAACCATAATAAATTGAAACTGGGCTTCCTTGCAATTACACCGAACTGTCTAATAAACTTGATGAGTATACAGAGTTATTTTACAATAACCAGCCAATTTGCAGGGAAGGTTCAGAATAAGTACCTAATATAGGCAAATGCTGAAGAAAAATTAATAAAAAAAATATATTGGTAAATCCAATTGGGCATACCTTAAGCGCATTAAAAAAATTACGTATAACATGATTATACGGAATTATTAAAGCAGTTTAAATACATTTCGACAGCACTATCGGCTTCAACACCCTCGAAAACCATGAAAATGACACCCATGATGAAAAAATTGATACCTATTGCAGCCGCCATCTTGGATTTACATTTCGACAGCACTATCGCTTTCAACACTCTTGAAAACCATGAAAATGACACCCGAGATGAAAAAATTGGTACCAACTTCAGCCACCATGCTGGATTTACATTTCGACAGCACTATCGGATTCAACACCCTCGAAAACCATAAAAATGACACCCAAGATGAAAAACTTGATATCTATTGCAGCCGTCACCTTGGATTTACATTTCGACAGCACTATCGTCATCAGCACCCCGAAAACCATGAAAATGACACCAATAATGAAAAAAATTATATCTATTGCAGCCGCCATCTTGGATTTACATTTCGATAACACTATCGGCTTCAACACCCTCGAAAACCATGAAAATGACACCCATGATTAAAAAAATTGGTACCTACTTCAGCCGCCATCTTGGATTTACATTTCGACAGCACTATCGGCTTCAACACCCTCGAAACCCATGAAAATGACACCCATGATGAAAAAATTGATACCCATTGCAGCCGCCACCTTGGATTTACATTTCGACAACCCTATCGGCTTCAACTCTCTCGAAAACCATGAAAATGACACCCATGATGAAAAAATTGATACCTATTGCAGCCGCCATCTTGGATTTACATTTCGACAGCACTATCGGTTTCAACACCCTCGAAAACCATGAAAATGACTCCCAAGATGAAAAAATTTATATATTTTGCAGCCGCCATCTTGGATTTACATTTTGACAGCACTATCGGCTTCAACACCCTCGAAAACCATGAAAATTACACCCATGATGAATAAATTGGTACCTAATTCAGCCGCCATCTTGGATTTACATTTCGACAACCCTATCGGCTTCAACTCTCTCGAAAACCATGAAAATGACACCCATGATGAAAAAATTGATACCTATTGCAGCCGCCATCTTGGATTTACATTTCGACAGCACTATCGGTTTCAACACCCTCGAAAACCATGAAAATGACTCCCAAGATGAAAAAATTGATATATTTTGCAGCCGCCATCTTGGATTTACATTTTGACAGCACTATCGGCTTCAACACCCTCGAAAACCATGAAAATTACACCCATGATGAATAAATTGGTACCTAATTCAGCCGCCATCTTGGATTTACATTTCGACAGCACTATCAGCTTCAACACCCTCGAAAACCATGAAAATGACACCCATTATGAAAAAATTGATACCTATTGCGGCCGCCATCTTGGATTTACATTTCGACAACCCTATCGGTTTCGACACCCTCGAAAAGCATGAAAATGTCACCCATGACAAAAAAAATTATACTACTTACTTTTAGTACGTACTACTATTATTTATTCTATGCTTTTAAATATTGTAATAAAAAAAATCTCTTATTATTATTATAATCAAGTATTTAAGAAATTTGGTTATTCGAATATTGGTGTATTTGTACAGCGATCTTTTGAGCCGCTTAAGACAACCGAAGCAATGTCCATTGTCCACTCACGACGGCGACTGAAGCCGAACTAAACTTAATACAAAGGTACTCTGTGAACTTAACTACTCTGTGGCTGTAGATCCCCATTTACAGAAACAATTTATATACGAGGCAACGAAAACAACGAAAATTTCACCATTTTGGAGCCGAAAAAAAATAATTATAGCTAAACAAAACAAAATTACACTGCCATTTACATTCAGTGGCTTCCCACATGATAGATGAAGAGATTAAAAAATAGATTGAGTTAAACAATTGATATTTTCAAAAGTTATAGTGTTTACAAGCCACAGGGACATGATAAATCCACACCATAAGCCACTAAAACCCTTTTTTTATTTAAAAATAGCAATTAATCGATTAAAAAAAATTATTAATAAGTTCAACAATCATTTATCTTTCTAACAATGTGCTTTTTATATCATTTATATGTATAATATGATTGCTAGATACGAGTTTATTCGATAAAATGTTGGAATTTTAATTTTTAGGCGATAGTAGAACATTACCTTGCGCTTTCGCTTAAGGTATGCAATAATGTCAAACGTTCTGTCCTTTTTATCTTTTAAATTCAAAATGCGTGGTAATGCATTATTTTAACTGATTTTACAGCGCACACACATATTCGTAAGGGTCGATCGGTAGGCAAAAACGTTGTTGCCCATAAACCACATTTAAATTGGGATAATATAAATTAAAAGTAAAACCTTATGTACTCGTATTTTCAAAAACTTCAATAACGGTAAATTATTATTTGTATATTTGAACTTAGGATTAAAACTTGCCTATTCTTTGAAATATAACTCTTTTGAAATTGAAAAATAAATCTTTGCTTTTTTCGCATATGAATAAGTTTAATTTGTATATGGTATGATTCAGTAGTTTCGAAAACAGTTTGAATGTTTATTTTCTAAAAATTGTATTAGTTTTTCTTTCCTTATTTAGTTCAACCATGTATTTCACCATAGGATTTTCGGGTTTTTGTAGAAATTCAAATCAATGTTTAAAAAAATAACAAATCCTCGTGGAGAGGAGCGAAGACCTAGTTTAGCCTCAGCAGGCTCAGTCTTTTACTTTTTCTTTTCTTTTTTTTTCCTTCAGCCTGTAGAAGTCCACTGCGAGACACGGGCCTATCCAGGCCCTGTAACGTTTGGCTTTGTCGTCACGTTTGGCAGGCGTATTTACCATCGCAGTACCAGACCAGGCTCATCCTGAGCTGGGACTTACTTGGAAGATTTGATTCCTCACACAGATTGGAGGTTTAGTGAGCGGTAAGCATATGCTCGATACTTCTGGGATAATAATGCCACTGTCATTGCTGTGAAATTTAAATTCACCGTTTTAAGTATAGGTTTTCCGCAATCAGTCAGCAAAATTATTCCCATTTACAGTTGTACTATTACACTCACTGTAGTTAAGCACCCTGCCCGCCTCTGCTTCGCTTGGGCGGGATTAATTAATGTAGCGTTATTTTGACATAAGATAATCAGCAAAGGCCATTTATTTTATCAATTCTTCGATTTCTAAAAAAAAGTCTCCAAGATTTTCATATTATTATTTATTTATTTATAATTTTTTTTTATTTAATAAATTTATTGCGTCCCTTTAGAAAAAAAGGATACAAAGGGCGGACATAATGCCTAAAAGCATTCTCTACCAGTCAACCCATGGAGTGGTGAGAGTTTGTCGTAGGTGTAGGTTGTCGTACACATTATATGTAACAAAACAGATTATGATATAATATTACAAGTAAATGAATATATATATATATATATATATATATATATATATATATATATATATATATATATATATATTCGCACATTTTCATATATTAACACATATTCATGATATATATTTATATGCCAATAAACAAATATAAACATACACAAATACATATATATGTATCCCGATTATAGAGTGTTTACTCGCGTGCATAATGCATTCATTGAAGGCAGAATACCTGGAACTGGTATCGGCGGAACGAGCTCCGGGAGGCCACGAGTACACAATGAAGAGGATGTACGTGATGAAATCGCAGCTGATTCGACTACCTCTGTGCGCACTATAGCAAGACACACAGGTATATCAGCTACAACAGTGCATAGGATATTAAAACGAGAGAATTTACACCCATTTCATTATCAGCGCGATCAATGTTTGCTGCCAAGAGACTATCCTGCAAGAGTTGAATTCTGCGAAAAAATGCTAAGAAAATTGAACAATGATCCCGAATTCTTCGATAAAATTCAGTGGAGCCACGACTCCACAAGCTAAAAAGACGGATATTTGAATATGCACAATCTGCACAGTTGGCAGCTCGCCAACCCTCATTTGGCAAGAGAAGACGGGTCTCAGTATCAATTTAAAATAAACCTTTGGACTGGTATCCTAAACGGCAACATCATCGGTCCATTCGAATTACCAGGAACATTGACCGCAGAGAGCTATTTGCATTTTTTAAGACACGATCTCCCCACTTTATTGTAAAACGTTTCGTTAGAAGAGAGAAGAAGAATGTGGCTGCAGCACGGGGCAACCCCGTCCATTACGCCTGTAGCATTCGAGACTATCTCGACGAAAGGTATCCCAGAAGATATTGGATCGGGCGATTAGGGACAATTTCGTGGCCCCCACGATCACCGGACATTAACCCACTCGACTTTTTTTACTGGGGATGCCTCAAAGAGAAGGTCGACAAGATCCTATCACCTCAGTGGAGCAGCTACGGGAGCGTGTGCAAATGGCTGCACAAAAAATTTGTGAAATGAGACATGCAAGCAGAATAAAGCGA
The DNA here is from genome assembly GCA_033319125.1 of Parnassius glacialis. NCBI lineage: Eukaryota > Metazoa > Arthropoda > Insecta > Lepidoptera > Papilionidae > Parnassius > Parnassius glacialis. The sequence continues at coordinate 26,170,673 of JAVANC010000001.1, read as the reverse complement.
TCATTCATTAGAAGGTGTAGAGCATGTATTAGAGCTCTTGGTGGCCACTTTGAACACCTTTTGTAAAATTTAATTTAATAAAACGATATTTTAAAATTATTGTTATTTTCTCTCGTTTGTAGTGTTATACTACTTACATATCATTTTACATTATTTTTCTATTCTGTTTTTGATTTTCTGCATTCACATTTTGCATCACTTTTCACTGGAACTTCACCTTTTTCGGTCTTTTATTGAGTTCTCCGTAACTCCGCAATTTCAGGCTTCGTGCGCGCTGCCGCGCATTAGTTTTTCCTATATGAATAATATCTCATTTCTTACTTAAATGTAATGGTTTTTCAATTATAAGCCTGAAATCAAAAATTGTTAGATTTGACAACCATTATTTATATGGTTGTTATGGTAACTTTTATTCAAATTCGTCACTGGTCTGATGTTCTTAGTTTAATATTTCCTCATAAATACTCTTTAGCTCTAGGTCATATACAATAAATTTCCTCTTAATTTAAATAATTTCTCGTTCTCTCGGAAAAGGTATAAAAGCCGAACAATTGGAGAATACAAGGAGTCTCGCTTCAGTTCTCAAACGAGAAGCATCTACTAAAGGCCTTATCCCGGAGCCGCATTGCCCCGGGATCCTGCAAGCCTCCATCTACATCCGAAGTCGTCGGCAGTCTACTTCAAGCGCGGGGCCACACTACTCCGGGCGCTACGACTGCTTGCTCCAGGCGCTGAGTGCACCTACTGCCCGCGCTAACTTTGGGCGCTACGACTGCTTGCTCCAGGCGCCGAGTGCACCTACTGTCCGCCCTACCTTTGGGCGTTGCAACTGCTTGCTCCAAGCGCTGAGCACCTACTCCAGGCGCTACGTGCGTCGGCTCCGGACGCTGCGTGTGCCCAGTCCAGGCGCTGCGTGCCGTCGCCGCCAAGAAACCTCAAGCTCCGCGTCTGCCTACTTCTACAAGCGCAGCGTGTGTCCTTCGACCTTTAGGCTCTACTATAATACTATATTCTCCTATTCTCCTATCTTTATTTTTTTTTAATCTAATTGTAATCTCACTTTATCCATCATCATCATATTTGATTTTTTTATAAAATTGTAAATACCTTTTTAAAAAAATTTAAATATATTATTTTCTTGTTCTACTTTTGTTGTTTTGTTGTTCTTAGGTTAGGTTCTATTTTTTTTAAATGTCGCTTTACGACACGTTTTCCTTTATTATTAAATGCCAAGTTATGAAGTCAATATTTTTAACTTAATTTCAAGTAACGAAGTAAATTTTAGCACTATTGTAATACGAATTTATTTTGTATTAAATGCTGGAAATACAGTGAGTTTTACCATTTCGGAATTTCAATAAAACAAGCATGTTTTTTCTTAATTTGGCACTAAGGTGACCATGTTTTTTTTTTCACCACGTCAGGTTAAACTTAATAAAAATAAGCAAATCACGAAATTTGAGTTAGATATTTGTTTAAAAAAAAAGTTTTTTTTACATGGGGAAATGCCTACGCATACCCGCCTCGCGGGGGCAAGGACGGGTTATGTCGGACTCGCACCGACTAAAACCCCATTGGTGTTTTACCCTAGTCGCAGCAGGCAGGGTCACGGGAACGCTTTCGCACACTTCCGCGGCCCCACCTGCGCTGGCCGCCCCATGGCGGCCCCTCCTCGGGAGAGGAACACTCCTCCCCCATCTCCTTCTCCGGTAAGGCGCACCAGAACACATGGCGCGCCCTCCTCCTCGGCCTCCAATTTCACATGCGCAACGGACGCCAAGGGCTTGCGCCCCTGAAATCATAATTTAAATGCGATAGCGCTTCTATCCAGAAATACTATCCAAAAAATAGATTGAAAGAATACATTCATTAGAAGTCTTGCCACGAAAAATAGTGGCAAAGGCTGTAATTTTTTGAATTTTCGAAAACGGCGAATTATCTCGAAAACCGAGGGACTTTTACTAAACATGAAACATATTTTTGTGAACCGTCACAACGTCCTCTACCCGCAGGTACCATATTATCCATTCACTACGCCACAGCCTGTATTTGCATATAAATATACATAAATACAAAGTTAATACATACATATAAATACAATTAATTAAAAATTTTGTAAATACTAATGATTATTCAGTAAACGCTCGCGTACCTTCTTTTTAAAGTAATATTTGTTATATGTTTCCTGATATCATCAAGCAAGGAATTCCAAAGACGTGCAGCCTGTACAGTGAAGGAGTTACCATAGAACCCGGTGAGATGAGTGGGAATATAAATCTTGTTATTAGAGAAAGATCGAAGAACCCTATCATGACAAGAAGAGGGATATTGAAATCGTTCTTTGAGGTAAGAAGGTGAATATGGATCATTAAGAATTGACAAAAGAACAAGTAATATTCTGGAGTTGCGCCTTTGCCTTATGGTAAGCCACTTAAGCTGAGATCCATAATGAGAAATATGGTCATTCTTATGCAGACCAAAAATAATTCTAATACAGTTGTTAAGCAGGCGCTCCAGCTTGTTAAGAAGTTGTTGGGACAGGTCCGGGTAGCACACATCTACATAATGACAGATGTGTAAAATAAGAGTTTGGACAAGCATGAGCTTAGACTTAATAGGAAGGAAGTATTTGAGACGATAAAGGGAACGTAGGTTGCAATGACTTTCCGACTTAAATCGGTAACCTGCACTTTAGAGTTCAGAGAGCTATCAATATACAGGCCAAGGTTTTTAACAGACTTACTAAACGGAATAATAATAATATCATAGCAAACAGAAGGTAAGTCTGCTTGATTAACCCTAATCAGCATCTCTTTACTTCCCACTAAAATCGCTTGGTATTTTACTGGATTCACACAGACTCCATAGCGCGAGGACCAATCTTTAATTGTGTTTAAATTTTGGTTTAATTTGTGAATTCCATTTTGTAGTTCTTCAACGCCAAAATGCACATATAACTGCAGATCATACGAGTACAGATGATACGAGCAATCATAATTATGAGTGATCAAATTTATAAAAACTAAGAAGATGATAGGAGAGAGTATATCGCCTTGCGGTACGCCACATTCAACTTCACCCCACTCTGAGGTCATATGACCTACGTGATCTGACTGCTGACGCCTGCGAAGATAGGATGTAAACTAATCTAAGACAATGGGCTTAAAATTAAGATGGGATAGGATGGAAAGAAGGATATCATGATCAACTTCAAATCATCAAAAAATTAAAAGCATTAGAAAAGTCAACTAGAACTAGCACTGCTATTTTTTTCTCATCCACACCTTTTCTAATGTCATCAGTGACTTTTATTAAAGCAGTGGTAGTGCTATGACCTGAACGGAACCCGGACTCAAATGGACTCAGTAGAAATATATAGTAAATATATAGCATTATACCCTAAATCAAACCTGGAATTGATTTCTATCTGTTCCTGTAGTTAACATTTGTTTCAGCCACCCTGATGATAACTTCAGACAGAAAACACTTTTAAAAGGGCTTTTCACGACTTAGTAGCATGCAAATAACCTCCTAAGCTCAGTAAAAGGCAGTTATTCCGATAATACAGACAGACACTTCAATTTTATTTATATGTGCAGAAATACTTTATTTTAAACCAGTGTCCCGCCCCGGCTTTGCCTGGATAGGATCTACCTAGACAGGTCATAAATTCTGTCACATGTTTAATATAAAATAATTGAAATAAGTTCATTATGTAACCATTTATATACCAAAATGAACTTAACGAAACATAGATTCTTATGACACTAAAGTTTATTCAAAATGACCTCCGTGATTTTGAATACGGGCCTTCAATCTGCGCGGCCAGTCGTCTATCGCAGTACGAACGAGGTCCATGTCAATATCGGCGGCTGCATTAATCAAGGATGTCTTGAGTGACTCAAAATTGAGATGAGAATTTGAGCACGCCTTTTCCTCCAAGTGTTGCCATATCTTGTAATCTAACGGATTCAAATCTGGACTGGAGGAGGGCCAGTCTTCGTGCCGGATGAAGTCGATTTCACGCGCCGCTAGCCAGTCTTGTGTGCTCTTCGCTCTATGAGCTGACGCCGAATCTTGTTGGAATACCCAGTGCCTGTAATTGAACATGGTATGAGAAACAGGTTCCACAAGGTTCGTCAGGACTGTATTTTGATACACAACTGCATTCGTTTTTACACCTTTCTCACAAAAATGTACCTCTGTTAAGCCCCAATAATAAACTTCCAACCATACCATGAGCGAGGATGGAAAATGACCTCGTTGGACACGCGGAATACGGTTGCTCGCTTCTTCATTACTGTGTGCGTACACCTTATCATTTTGTTTGTTGTAGCTCTCTTCTACGGTAAAAATTTTTTCATCCGAAAAAAGAATTTCCCGATATTTTTTTCCCGCGTACCGCTTCAACAAAGCGCGGCATCTCATCAGTCTCAGGTCCATTAGACGAGCATTCAAACGATGTCCAGTTTTTCTTCGATATGCCCGAAGCCCTAAGTCTTCATTTAACACCCTTTTCACCGTGGTTTTTTTTATAGGATGAGTGTGACAAACGAGCACACAGTCCACCTGATGGTAAGTGGTTGCTGCGGCCCATAGACATCTACATCTATGCTCGTTTGCGAATCAAAATGCAGATGCGTTGTCACCCGTGAGGACTAAGATGGAATGCCTCATTTCCAGTAAATGGTTCTGCTTAACCCCATCTGAAGGGCCAACAGTTTCTGCTTACGTTTGGGATTTATTTGAATTCGCGCCTTCACAGCTTTTATCACTGCTGGAGTCCTAACAGACCGAGGGTGACCACTTCTTGACCTGTCATCTACACTAGAGTCTTCACTGTATCGTTTGATGGTACGATAAACGAATCTTTTGGTTGTAGTCAAATTTTTCAGTATGTCAAAAATTTGAATTGGCGCGTAACCGCAACGATGCAACGCAATAACTACAACACGGTCTTCTTTAAGCGTCCATTCCATATTTAAAATGAGTAAAATTCTAAAAAGTATACAATTTTATTTTCATGAACAAATCGAAATTCGAATTTAATAAACATTTTTGTGGCCAGCATTCTAAAAGAAAAGTTTTTACTGCGTGACAATACTTATGACCTGACTGTGTATTTATGTAGCGTTATTAAAGTTTAAGATAAGAATAGATATTATTATGTTTAACTTTCATTATTTAAGATAATAAGGAATACTAAGTTTCGTGTTTGTTTTTCAAAAACGTCTTGTTTTTGGATGAAATATATTGTAGATCCCGCCTGGCATTGCTCTATATCTGTTTATAAGGTTTCATCACAAAAACGTCGCCGAGAACCGGAACATACTTTTGTCTGAAGCCGAGTCTTTGCTGAACAAAGTCTTGGATTGGTACAACTTAATCTAGTCCAGTTTAATACTCAGAAGACACAAGTTTGCGCGTCTACCGCTAAAAAGAACCCCTTTGTCGTGTCTCCTCAGTTTCAAGGTACTCCCTTTCTTGCCTCAACCAGTATCGGAATACTCGGAGTCGACATATCGAGTGACATGCAGTTTCGTGGTCACTTGGAAGAGAAGGCCCAATTGGCCTCTAAAAAGCTTGGCGTGCTCAGCAGAGCGGGACAGTATTTCATGCCGGTACACCGCCTGCAACTTTACAAGGCGCAGGTTCGGCCTCACATGGAATACTGTTCCCATCTCTGGGCAGGGGCTCCCCAGTGCCAGCTCCTTCCACTTGACTGCATCCAGTGCAGAGCGGTTTGAATCGTCGACGACCGAGTCCTTTTCGATCGGCTCGATTCATTGGCAATGCGAAGAGATGTTGCATCCCTTTGCATTTTCTTTCGCATCTACCACGGGGAGTGCTCTGAAAAATTGTTCGGATTAATCCCAGCTGCCAAATTTCACAATCAACGCACATCGCGGCATAACTCCCGATACCATCCACACCGTCTGGATGATTGGTGGTCCACCACTGTGCGATTTAGAAGATGTTTTCTTCCTCGCACGACTTCCTTATGAAATCGATTACCTTCAGCGATTTTTCCGGACCGATACGACTTAGGAACCTTCAAAAAAAGAGCGTACTTCTTTTTAAAACGTCGGCAACGTATCTGCAATTCCCTCCCTGGTGTTGCAGTTGTTCATGGGCGGCGTTAGTCACTTACCATCAGGTGAGCCGCATGCTAGTTTGCCCCCTCTCCTATAAAAAAAACAGTCGGTTCAGCTATTCCTAACGTTGCTTGGACAGACAGACGGACAGACAGACAAAAATTATAAAAAAGGTTATCTATATCTTAATTGCTTGCAAATAATCACCTGCGTTTAATAGAAGCCAATTATTTTATTATTACAGACAAACACTCCAATTTCATTTATGTGTATATATATAAAAAAAAGTTGCTAAAGAGGCCCCCAGTGGGCAAGACTACGTTTGTCTTACGCATGTATGCTATTTGCATACAGCAGGTATTGGGCCTCGGGGCATACCCCATTACCCGTAATCTCTTCGCGGTGCATTACTATGCACCAGTCGTGGGAGCCGTTATGGCATTATTGGTAACAACAGCAATCCGGAGTTTGATTCCCCGGTCGCAGTAAGTCGATTTCCAGTGGGCGTCTAATATGGCCTAAGGTAGTCTATTTTGGCCTATGGGCGTTTAAGTTGGCCTATAGGCGTATAATTTGGCCCATATAGGTGGGTGTCTAAGTTCGCCTATCTGCGGCATTGTGGGTTATTACTCTATTATCGACTCTCTAATCGCTATTGAGAGGCGTTCTCTTGGTAGAGGTTTACCGCCCAGTGGCCGAGCATGTAGGGGAGCAAAGTTCTTAAGATGATCATGTGGCCCGTTGTCGGCGCGGTTAAACATACCGCGCGCCAGCCGGACCACCAATTCCTGTATGCTCTCCATCTTTAGGTTGGCCGCTATGACGTCATTCCGGATGTAGCGACCTACACCGACGATGGTCCGTAGGGATTGGTTCTGTTGAACCTGCAGCCGATGCCTGTGCCGTTCGCTCAGGGGTGCGTACCAGGCCTGAGCAGCATAGGTAATCTTCGGTCGAATGTACGTTTTATAAATTTGGATCTTCGTCTTTATGGTGAGCTTGGATGTCGGGACTGGACGGAGCATCGCCCGTACACATCTGGCATTACGGACGACGATGTCGAAGTGCGCGGTAATGCGCAGCATCCTGTCAATCCGGTACCTAAGGTAGGTCACGACCTTCTTGTACGCAATCTCCTGGCCTCTTAGCGTCAACGGGGCGGGAAGTTCTGGTAGCGGCGGATGAGGACGGCGGTCGTTTTCCCAACATTTACAGCCATCCTTCACTCATCCGGCCACGGTGGCAGCAGGTCCAGCAAGCGCTGCATCTTGGTGACGGCGAGATGGGATTTTCTGGATGAGGTGAAGTAGGGGCTATCGTCCGCATATAGCGCCAGTTCTACGTCGTCCTCCCATTCGCGTAATTGTCCTGTCAGAATAGGGATGTCATTAGTATAAGCCGCGTACAGGATCGGCGAAAGCAGCTGCCCTGTAGTATGCCAGCTCTTATGGGATTTACTGTGGATTCGGCATCTTCGACACAGACGTAGAAGCTCTGGTTGGCTAGAAACGACGCCACTAGCCGCAGCATAACCGGAGGGACACTCGTCTGTTGTTCCATCTTATAGAACAAACCAGAATGCCACACCCTGTCGAGCGCCTTCTCGATATCGAAGAAGACGCCCAACGACGAGCGATCCCGGTTCGGCCGGCAGGTGGTCAGCTGTGTTGCTGTAGAGTGCCCGCTCCTAAATCCATGTTATTCCGCCCGCAGTTGAATATTCGGGCTGATTCTTCTTAAGGTAATACGTTCGAATAATTTGGCTATGTGCAGTAGCAGCGTTAAAGGTCTGTAACTAGCTGCTCTACGCCTGTCCTTCTCGGGTTTCGGCAGAACTATGACTTTGCCTTTCTTCCAGTGTTCCGGGAAGTGTAAAGTCCGCAGTATGCCATTGTAGAGTCGTCCTAGCTCTACAACGGCTCTATGGGGCAGCTGTCGAAGTGCAGCGTTCGTGACCCGGCCGTGCGCCGGCATCTTCTTCGGTTGCAGGTGGGCTATCGTCCTCCGCAATTCAGCGGGGGATATGAACCACTCTCCTGCAAGCGGTGGCGCGGGCGACGACAGGAACTCTCGTACGCGGCTCTCCTTTAGGGCATGAAGCTCCATGTACTCCGCACTTGCTGGGTTCGGCATAAATTGCTCCTCGAAGTACTCGACTAGGATATCCGCTCTACCTTTGGCCTCGTAACCACGCCCGCCCGCACTGCTGGTCAGCGGGCAGACGGGGGATTTATTCTTAGTTAATTTGTAGAGCGACGCTTCCTGATCTTCGGCTTTCCATATGCGCCGCTCCCAGTCCTTTCCTCTCTAGGCCTGGATTGCAACCGACAGCTCATCCGTCAATGTGTTTAATCTGCATTTGATGCGTGGGCAGCGAGTGCGTGCCCAGAGCTTCCTCAGCGCTCGTTTTTGGTTGAGCTGCGCACGTAGTTCTCGTGGCAGCTCTTCTCTACGATGTGTTAGAGGGACGATCGTAGAGGCCGCGTTGAGGGCTTCTTGGATGTTTTTCGTTATTCTAGTTGCAGCGGTCCGTACGTCGTCCGTTGAGTTGATCGGAGTATAAGCTGGGGGTCTATCCTGCAGGTGTTGCTGATAGAGCATCCAGTTAATCTTGGTAATAAAAGCTCTGGGCAGCGTAGTCACCGCCTTGAGGCCAAGGGTTATCAGAATCGGGAGGTACTGTGAACTCAGGTCACCTCTACCACTATCGGGCAGTTGACGTTCCTAGCGAGCACGATGTCCAATCCGGACTTTTGCTGTGGTCGGTCGGAGCATGCGTTGGTTATTTGGGACCTAAAACGTCGTAGTTATTGCGTTCTGCGTCATCGTAAAGCTCACGACCCGGCGGGGTGATCGTTCTAGATCCCCAGACCGGGTGTTTTGCGTTTAGGTTCCCCGCGATGATGGTTGGTTCTGTGCCTTCCATGATCGTCCGGATATCTGAGGAGTGAAATGGAGTCCCTGGCGGGCGGTATGCTGCGAAAATCCTCAGTTCCTCGCCCGCCGCCTCCATTTTTATGCCGATGAAGCGCGTCGTATGGTATGACGGTAGATCAAGCTCTAGGTGGACGATGTCCTTTCTCACTAGAACCGCCGTGCCTCTATAGGCGGTTTCTTGAGCGTTGACTTCGTCCTTCCTGTAAATGTAATAGTTGGGCATCTTGGTGTGCGTAGATGGCCTCAACTTCGTCTCCCCCAGCAAGATAATGTGTATATTCTATTGTTGAGCTGTAGTGCGGAGTTCATGGAGCTTCCACTGGATACCGTCCGGGTTCCAGTAGAGCAGGCGCAGGTTTGTCTTACTCGTCTCCGTAGTGCTGAGCCAGTAGTTGTGAAAGTGCTCGCATCACTGCGGTAATTCGGTCGGCGCCGGCTCTGATATCAGCCAGGACCTGTCTACCGATCTCAATGGCGATGCCAACTAGCCTCTGGATTGCATCCATGGTATCTGTGTTGGCGGTTGGCTATCTAGGTGTTATAGATGGTACTGGTCTCGGCTGGGCTTTGGGTTCTTTAAGGTAGAGCGCACTCTATGAGTTAAGCGGGCTCTATTTTCTGATAGAGCTCTTTCTGGCGCTCTACCTTCTGTGGTTGTCTTTTTCTTGGTAACCAGCGCCTGCTAGGCTATCGTTATCGTTTGAGTAGGGGTAGAGGTAGCTGCCTGAGGAGGGGGCTGCACCTTCTTCATCTTCCTCACCCGCTTCCTCTTCTTAGAGGGCTGCCTTTCTGTGGCATCATTTGCGGGGGGCTGCAGAGTCGCCCCGCTGTAGTCTTGCAGTAGTTCCACCATTTCCATTGGTAAAGGTGGCGCGGGTGGTGCGGGTGTGGGTGAGGGGGAGGGGGGACGGTTTGTCTCCCCCTCCCTCTAATGATTGCCCACCCGTCTTCTTGGATCTCTACTTTCGGGCAACTCTGGGGGACACTCATCGGGGCTTCCGGAAGTAGTCCCGGCAGAGTGATCCCCTGCTTCCTAGCAATCCTCCTCAGGACTGGGCAGCGTCAGTCATTTGCAGTGTGGTTTTTCGCGCAGTTTCCGCATGTGGGTTCCTCCTCTCTACCCCGTGGGCAATTATTTGCTATAGATTCCCCGGCGCAGCGGACACATTTGACGGGTCTGTGGCAATTGGCAGATGCATGGTCAAAAGCCTGGTAGCGGTGGCATTGCGCTGGGCCTACTCGTCCTTGCCAGGCTTCTATGACTACTCCCTTCATATAGAGGAGTTCGTCGATTTTGTAGAGGTCGTTTAGCCGTTCTAGGCTTAGGTGGTCCAGCTGCGCATAATAGAGGCATCCAGGTCTACCTCTACGGGGAGGGATTGCTCTCACATAATTTATGTGGAATCCCTTTGCCTTAATAGCCTTCGTAATTTAGACGGTATCCGTGCCCACTGGCAGCCCCCGGATGCCCACTTTAGTGGGCTTCTTTTCTGCCGGGGTGTAGCAGTACCAGGATAGCGCTGGAACTTTCTCTGTCAATTCAATGAGGTATCTCTGTATAGCCCGGAATTCATCCGGGCTCTGTGGGATGAATCGAACACCCTTCCCGAATAGACGGGCGTTAGGTGGGTGTCCAAGTTTCCTATTCAGGATTTCAAAGTGCCTCGTCCATTTCGGGGGGCACTCAGCTACAATAGGTTGATGACGTGCCTTCTCTTCCTCCTTTTGTGGTTGAGGGACGTCAGCTATCTGTGGTACTCCGGGCATTGCTGCCAGTTGGGCGTAACTATTTGAAGGCCTTTGACCATCATCTTGCAGTAGGCCTGACGGGTTGGTAGGTGCCGAAGTATGTCCGGTAGTCGCTAAATTCGCGTAGGATGTGGAATCCCAACCGAGTAGGACTCCTCTCCTCCCTGCTCGAACTCGGACGCGTCCATGCTCCTGCGGCCGGTGAGGTGGTGGTGGGGGGGGGGGGGGTTGGCTTCGGTGGTGACGGCGATTTAGGCGGCGATTTGTGCGCCCTAAATGCTTCCTTTTTGGTTGGGACTCTTTCATCCTACGACTTCGCCGAGGACGATGACGATGATGATAATCCTGATGTTAAGGATGAACCGATGCATTGCCTCTTTTCATAGAGCGACGCCTAGGTTTCCGGTGGTGTATACATCATCGCCGATTTCCTAGCCCGCTGTGGTAGGGGCGTCGGTTCCCGTACACTCGTGCTTTTAGACACGGTGGACGTGAGCGCGGCGCTCGTTGCGGGTTCCTTTTTCCTCGGTGATGAAGTCTTCATTTTGGGGATCTGGCTGTAGGAACTGACGATCCTCGAACGCTCGGAGTTCGACAGGTCCTTGATCAGAAGAGGTCTATCAAAAACCCCGGGACGGTCTGGGGTCTACAAACGCGTGAGGGGCTCCCCTTTCCCCTTGCCTGACATGTGACAGTTTGTTACGACTGTTTTATTTTATAGGATAGGGTGACAAACGAGCTCACAGTCTACCTGATGGTAAGTGGTTGCTGTGACCCATAGACATTTACATTTATCTTCAATAAAGAATCAAAATGCAGATGCGTCGTCACCCGTGAGGACTAAGATAGAATACCTCTTTTCCAGTAAAATGGGTCTCCGGTTCTCTACACTCACCATACGAAACACAGCAGTGTCAAGCTACCAATTTACGCTGGTATTTTGTGAGAGCGTGGTCCTTCCCCGGTCGAGCCGACTCATTCGTACTACAACTATACTACTAATATAGCTGCAGCATGGTTCTACCACGTATAAAATGTTGCTACGTATGTTTTTTTTGGATGTGATTGTATGCGTGTCCTATCTCTGACCCTACCTAGCGTGGCTGACTGACAACAAGAAGTGACGCGTGATGCCGACTACGGAATGGAAGCGATGGTAGGTGGCCCCAACACTTAGGCGCAATGCCTACCCCTTTCGTTATAAAAGGGTTGGGAGAAGTGCTTGGGAGCAATCGAGCACGCGACAACACTACAAGGCTCGAAACGCGCTTGAGTGCGAAGAAAATGCCTAAGGACTGGTAACCTCGACGCCTCGCGGAGTAAACGGACTCGACGCTTAGCGGAGTATGTTGTACCAGCGGTTGATTGGGACCACTGTATAATCCGCAACCAACACACACTTAGGAGATCCTTGGTGCTTGGGCAAGACATGCAGAAAGACGATAGATGACTTTGTGGCGTTACTTTAAGGAAGCCTATGTACAGCTGTGGTTTTACGAAGGCTGTTGTAATAGTGAAACTTTATTAATACTTAATTAATAACAAGCACGAGTTATAAAGTTTGTTTCACTTACAAAGTATAGAAATAATACTTACACATCTCACGTTTGGTCGCATTGCTCTAAAAGTGAATGCAAGCAGTGCCCCAACAAAGAACTTGCCGTAAGAATTTGTGTTAAAGGCTTGGAAAAGTATCGGTTAATTTTATTTTCTCTGGTTCTAGGTTACAAGTATAAAAGGCTTATTGTAACGGCTTACTGTGATGGTTTAGAAAAAAACTATAATTAAAAAAACACAAAACTAGTAACTCAATTATCAGTCCATACCATATAGTCCTAGTCCCCGCGGAAACGCAGCCAGCGTTCTTAGCACGATGCTAAGAACGCTGGCTGCGTTTCCCCGCTGAATGGCTATACGAAGCCTTTGAACGAGAAAAGAACCAGCCCTCTTATCTTACGTTTAGGAAATTATTTCGTTTATATTTTATTATTTAACATCTTATTTCTTTTAAACGAAAAGTTTTTGTACACAATAACAATAACCATAAAAATGATAAAAAATGAACTTGCTAATAAGTCTTCCCAAGATTTATGGTAATCACCGCGTTAGCTGACAAATTACCAAACGCCTGTTGCATATTTTTAACTGTTATAAGCCAGTGCTTGACTATAGTACTTGAAGTTAATTGGTGATGCAGCCGAAGATGACACCTGATACAAAAATGTTCTATCGATAAATCATTTCTTAAATAATTTTAGAGTAAAACAGTAAAAGAGATCTTCCATATCTCACCACGCATCTTAAAATGCTGGGAAAATTTTGTAGCCTCAGATAAATGATGAAATCTCCAGACCGCCACTATCAAGCAACATCATGAAGTCGGGTAAGAAGTGAGATGGAACAAGCACGGTACAGCGATCGCCAATACGGCTTCCAAGCATGACCTGTATGAGAAAACGCCTAGTAAGGAAAAGTATCTGAGCACTGTTTACAGATTTCTTTTTTTATCGGAGGGGGGGCAAACGGGCATGCGGCTCACCTGATGGTAAGTGACTACCGCCGCCCATGAACAACTGCAACACTAGGGGAACCCCTGGAATTGCAGATGCGTTGCCGGCCTTTTAAAAAAGAGAAGTTTTTTTTTGAAGGTCCCTAAGTCGTATCGCTTCGGAAAAATTGCTGATGGTAATCGAATCCACAAGAAAGTTGTGCGAGGAAGAAAACATCTTCTAAACCGCACAGTGGTGGATCCAGATGGTGTGGATGTTATGGGGAGTTCTGCCGCGATTTGCGTTCGTGAAATTAGGCGGCTGGGATTAATCCGAACAATTCCTCAGTGCACTCCCCGTGGTAAGATTTACGAGGAGATCATTTTAAATTTGCGTTTTTAATACATCTGCTTATCTTGGTGTTTTATCCCTAAAGCATATCATATCAAAACACAATTTAAGTAAGGTAAAATACTTGTAGGTTAATTAAATATGAAACAGATTTTTTTAATCCAATGATAGATAAACGCCCTTTTTAAGAATATGCCTACTTGACTACACAACTTAAAATGTCAGTCCAAAAGTCAGTGGTTTCTTTGAACTGACAGGTTTAGGGAGTACAGAGTTATTATTTTTGTTTTTCATTCTATAACACTAAACTAAGTTCTTTTTTTAGCAGTTTGGTTTAATATGAGAAAAAGAACGATTAATTTCACGTAAAAAAACCTCAACACCATATCCTTTAATACTCATAGTTTTGTTGTTATTGTATGGTTCTACACGGCAGCTTTTGCTATCGCATGGTTTGGCTGGCTCGAACCGGGGTGGTAACAATACCTCACAGAATACCAGCGTGAAGTAGAAGTATACTTCTGCGTTTCACCCGGTGAGTGGTGAGTGCAGATGGTCGGAGACCTTATTCTCCCCCCCCCCCTTTTCCGCTCAAGATGAAACATGCTCGGGGCAAGTGGAGCAAAAAGATGAAAGCAGACTCTGTGTTACAACAGGTCCCATCCGTAGAGATCGTGACGCTCGGTACATATAATGCCCACCACGCTGAATGGCTTTGTTCCCGTTTAACCGATCATGCGGGTAGATCTGTTTATGAATTTGCTTTGGCATATGATCTGAAACAACTGGTTACTTCTACTGGATTTTTTTTATAGAAGAGGGTGCAAACCAGCATGCGGCTCACCTGATGGTAAGTAACTACCGCCGTCCATAAACAACCGCAACACCAGGGGAACTGCAGATGCGTCGCCGGCCTTTTAAAAAGGTGTAAGCTCTTTTCTTGAAGGTTCCTAAGTCGTATCTGTCCGGAAAATTCGCTGGTGGTAATTGATTCCACAGGAAAGTTGTGCTAGGGAGAAAACTTCTTCTAAATCGCACGGTGGTGGACCGCCAATCATCCAGATGGTATGGATGGTAACGCGAGTTTTGTCACGATGTGCGATGGTGAAATTGAGCGGCTGGAATTAGTCCGAAAAATTCCTCAGGGCACTCCCCGTGATAGATACGATAAAATACGCAAAGAAATGCAACATCTCTACGCAGTGCCAGTGTATCGAGCCGATCAGAAAGAACTGTCATTAATTCATTCCTGTGGCAATGTTTACGCTATTACAACAAAGTACCCGAAAATATACAAGGTCTCCCCATTACCAACTTTAAATATGTTATTAACAATAACTGTTTTTTTTAACAGTGGTAGAGCCACGTGGCAGCATTTGCTGTCGCACGGATGGGCCGGCTCGAACCTGGGTGGTACCACGACATCACAGAATACCAGCGTGAAGTAGAGGTTTACATCTACGTTCCGCTTGGTGAGTGCAGGTAGCCGGAGGCCAAATCCCCCCTCCCCTCAACATGGTAGCGAAATAAAACAAAAGACCAAACCAGGAGGGTACCATCACACCTGGGGAATCCCTCGCTGAGCATCCACAAACAACCTACTCCACTCCTGAGCGTAGGTGCTCAGGCTGCCCCGCGTATTCGGGGGGCGGGGGCAAAATTCCGCTCGCGACTAAAGCTGCTCGGGGCAAGCGGAGCAATAAAACCAAGGCGACCCCTGTCACGCTATCCGTGAATTTTTGCAACATCACTCAAAACTTAACGCTGTCCATTACCATCTAGAGACGGCGAAGCCACCCTTGCTCTTTTTAACCGAGACTCAGGTGTCCTCTCCAGCTGATACTCTTCATATTTCTCCTACCCGGGGTACAAATTAGAACACTCCTTTGTGCCCCGGGCTGGTGTTTGCGTATACGTTAGAGAGGACATCTGTTTTCGACGCCTCGGCAGTCTTGAAGCTTTGACCGGCCTGTCCATCCTTGGCTGCGCGTAAACAGCGACGACCATCCCCGCGTCTACGGGTGCCTCTATAGGTACCATAGCGGTAATGCCGACACAGACCGACTCATCGACCACGTCCAAATGGCTGTAGACTCCGTGCTACAACAGATCCCATCCGCAGAGATCGTGATACTCGGTGATTTCAACGCCCACCGACAAACGACAAAGGGGTTCTGTTTAGCGGTAAACGCGCAAACTTGTGCCTTCTGGGGATTATTTGGACTAGATTTAGCCGCCCCCAATTCGAGAACTTGTTAGACCTTGAACTTGTGGGACCTTCAAGAAAAGAGCTTACACCTTTCTAAAAGGCCGGCAACGCATCTGCAATTCCCCTGGTGTTGCGGCTGTTCATGGGCGGCGGTAGTCACTTACCATCAGGTGAGCCGCATGCTCGTTTGACCCCTATTCTATAAAAAATACTGTACAAAAAGGTTTAATATAATATAAATTATTAATACATGATTGATAATAACCCCTGGGAATGAGGTAGTCGCTTTCAAGCTGTTTCTATAAAATTTGTAAATAGTTTATACAACCTTTCATAGTGTAAAATTTACTTAAACCTAAAAAAATATTTTAAAACCATAATGACAGAAAATCGAAGGTAAGTGATGTAATCGCCATTGACGTTGAAACCGTAACTTTTCCAGTCCAGTAGCTTGACAACGTCTTCCATGGCAGCGGGAAAAGTTTTGGGATTATAACTCTGCAGTTGGATAGGTTTCGTACTCTAGTTCTATACACAGTAAGTCATCGTAGCCCTACTGTATAAACACTTCAGCACTTCGATATACCTACAGTGAACTTGGCACTGCAGCAGGGTTTGTAGCACAGTCTAAATTTCGACGGAATCAAAGGCTCTCTTATGGTCCACATTTACAAGGCAAATTGGCAGATTGTACTCTTCGGTCTTCGGTACAATTTGCCGAAGGGTAATATGAGGTCTGTGATACTAAAGTCTTTTCGGAAACCAGCTTGCTCGCGAGGCTGCAAGTAGTCGTCTGCGTGCGAGACGATTCGTAATCACTCTCGAAAAAAGCACGTAGACGCGGCTCAGAAGAGAAATCTGTTTGAAGTTTTTTAAGAGTACGTTGTGGCCTTTTTTGATGAACAAGTTCGCCGCACTTCTACTCCACGCCTCCGGATTAATGACACTATAAAGGACGGAATTGTAGAGTTTCTGAGAATAGGTTTATTCGAGATATTTTGATTCAACGCAAGCAATTGGTAAATAAGCACTTAAACTTTTATAGGTTTCAACGGATATGACACACGATTTACTAGCGTACTCTATAGTTCCCCTAACTATCAAAGTCTTAAGTTATATCTGCGCATATTCAAAGGGGGTATAAGTCTGATTTTGAATTTTAATGATTATTACACAATTGTGTTTTAAATAAAGGTTTCTATATAAAAATGTAAAATTAGCTGTAGCGTATCTGGACAATTAAACAAATATTTTATAAAGAAACATACACAATGCGGTATTTATTAATGAAAGTCATGAAGTAAATTTTTGGTGTTTAAAGATTTAAAATAACAAATATCATTTATATCTTCATTCATAGGAAACCATGTATTCGCATAAAAACTTGGTTAATTATTCCATTACAATGATAACTAAAAGTGATGATTACCATATTCCCTTTTTAAAATATCATAACCTATTGTATATGACGGTGATATTATTTTTAGTAATAATAAATATAAATATGAATTATTTCTTTTCTAAAAGAAATTAAATTTACTACACTAATCACATCAAAATTCAAAATACATTTACCTATATTTTGGATTCTTCATCCATAGGTGTTAGTAGCAATAAAAATTATAAGGTTATCTTATATAAAGCAACGTGTTAAGTAAAATAATAAACAAAATATAAATTGCTAAGTCAAAAGAAATATTAAATCAGAATTTATGCTCTCGTTACGTAGGTCACTAAATAAGTTTTGCGATATACAAAGTTTTGAGATATAAATTGGCCTCTTAAATGCTTGGCGTGCTCAGCAGAGCGGGACAGTATTTCATGCCGGCACACCGCCTGCAACTTTACAAGGCGCAGGTTCGGCCTCACATGGAATACTGTTCCCATCTCTGGGCAGGGGCTCCCCATTGCCAGCTCCTTCCACTTGACTGCATCCAGCGCAGAGAGGCTCGAATCGTCGACGACCGAGTCCTTTCCGATCAGCTCGATTCATTGGTAATGCGAAGAGATGTTGCATCCCTTTGCATTTTCTTTCGCCTTTACCACGGGGAGTGCTCTGAGGAATTGTTTGGATTAATCCCAGCCGCCAAATTTCACGAACGCACATCGTGGCAGAACTCCCGATACCATCCTCTACATCTGGATGATTGGCAGTCCACCTCTGTTCGATTTAGAAGATGTTTTCTTCATCACACGACTTCTCTGTGGAATCAATATCCATCAGCGATTTTTCTGGTCCGACACGACTCAAGAAAAGAGCCTACTCCTTTTTAAAAGGCTTGCAACGCATCTGCGATTCCTATGGTTCGCCTGGTGTTGCAGTTGGCGGTATGTAAGGAAAAGGGTCTTCTTGTGACAAACACTATGTTTAATTAAGAGAAAATCCATATGTATACTAGAGAATGAAAGAATGAGAGAAGTATGATCGATTTGTTTCTGGTGGATGACCGACTGCGAAAACAGGTGATGGATACGCGAGTGTTCAGGGGTGCTGACCTGGGAACGGATCTTTATCTAGTGGTTACTAGATTTAGGGGTCTGTTCGCGGGTTGGCGCTACCGGACGGCAGTGACAGAACCACAGTCGGTCTGTCGCATCCGAAGCTGGAAGCTTCAGGAAGCGGATACTAGGAACACATATCATGCGAGGGTAGCCGAAAAGCTTGACACCATCGATGGCAGAAATGAATATGTGGAAAGAAGATGGCAGAACCTTAGGGATGGAATGGTAAGTGCAGCGAAAGAAGTGTGTGGAACAATAAAAAGAGGCAGTAGTAAAAGAAGAGATGCATGGTGGAATGATGAAGTGAAAGAAGCTGTAGAGAAGAAGAAGAAAGCATGGTTAGACTACTTGGCTTCTAGTAATGATAAGGATATGAGAGAGAAGATGAAAGAAAGATATAAGCTGCAGAAAGTTCACACTAAAGCATTGATTGAGGAAATGCGTGAAAGGTGTAGAATAGAAGCGGACGAAAGGTTGTCGCACAACTTTAAGGAGAACTCTTAACTCTTCTGGAAAGAGGTTGGAAGGACCCGAAGTGGTGTGACGGCCTTAAGAATGAACAAAGTGCTTTCGGGAATTAATGACGTCCTCTCAGAAAAATCGGACGTCATGCAGCGATGGAGCGAATTTTATAGAGAAATGTATGCGTGTGATTCATTTATTCATTTATTGATAAAATATAAGCTTACAGTATATATAACCAAATCGCTTATATCTATACTCTAATTACAAGATAAAGTAAAATAAACAAAAAAATAAAATCACCGATAGTTAATATTAACATACACAATATAAATTACATACACAACAATTTATAATGAGATCTTTTTACTTTATCATAAATAAAACTTAATTACCTAAACTTATATTATTCTTCTTTCTATCTTACGAAGTTATTTAAGAAAATTAACACTTTTTTATACATTACGCTAGATTTGTCAAAAAATAAATCTGCTTCTGGATTGGCCCTGAGGAAACAGTTTATTAGTCTAACGGCTCTGGAGGTGGGACTGTTATCCGCGTGTGGGGAGCGCCACGTATGCGGACAGGAGAGGAGTCTACGTTTTCGTCTACCAGCACCTCGCATATATTGGTCCGGTACATAAAGATGTATGGTCTCACGTACTGCGGGGTTATCTACTTTGTTATTTAACAGAAAATAATAATGTATTATATGCATAAGTTCTCGCCTACACTTGAGGGTATCCAAACCAACCATGCCCGATACAAACATTGACGGATATAGATATGGGTAGTATCCATACTGGCGTTTGTACAAATATCTGGCGAACTTACGTTGGGTTTTTTCCACCATCATTATATATACGGTTTCTCGGGGGCTCCATACTGAGGGATTATACTCTAACTTACTTCGCACGTAGGCGTTGTACAGGAGTTTTATCACATGGACATTTTTAAACTGATACGAAGTTCTCATTATGAAACCTAGAGTTTTATTCGCTTCTTTGCACGTTTTAATAATATGTTCATGGAAATCTAAATTACTATCCATGATTAGGCCTAGATCGCGAATTGTATATACACGTCCTAATGGAGTACCCGCTAGCTGGTATGTCGTGGTGATTGGATTGCGTGACCGAGAAAAAGTTAGAGTATTACACTTTGAATTATTAAGGGGCAATTTGTTTTTTACACTCCATTCAACCACTGCGTCAATGTCGCGCTGTAATGCCATACAATCCTTAGCTCCGGCGACTGCATGGAAAAGTTTTAAATCATCAGCGAACATTAAACATTTTGCCGTTGAGATAATACTGGGCAGATCATTGATCATTATTAAAAATAGAGTTGGACCGAGCGTACTACCTTGACTCACACCCGAGCGTGTGTAATATTCTTGAGAAATATAACCTCTTAACTTAACAAATTGCTTTCGGTCTCTAAGATCATTTGCTATAAATTTTAAAAGTTGTGTAGAGAATCCAAGCGTTGCGAATTTCAATAAAAGGATATCATTATCAACAAGGTCAAACGCCTTCTTAAAATCAAAATAGGCCGCGTCGACCTGACAACCTGACTTAACCCGAGTAGTCACGTAGTCCACAAACTGTATATGATTCGTCAAAGTAGAGCGTCCCGCCCGAAATCCATGTTGACAGTTATCTAGTAGCCCGCCTATTTGTTTATAAATGGAATCGTTTATAATGGATTCAAACACCTTGGCAAATACTGATAACACTGCGATAGGCCTGAAGTTAGTTATGTCAATGGACGAACCACTTTTAGGTACAGGAGTTACCCTGGACACTTTCCATTTTTTTTTTTTTTTTTATAGTAGAGGGGGCAAACGAGCATGCGGCTCACCTGATGGTAAGTGACTACCGCCGCCCATGAACAACTGCAACACCAGGGAGGGAATTGCAGATGCGTTGCCGGCCTTTTAAAAAGGAGTACGCTCTTTTCTTGAAGGTCCCTAAGTCGTATCGGTCCGGAAAAATCGCTGATGGTAATCGATTCCACAAGGAAGTCGTGCGAGGAAGAAAACATCTTCTAAATCGCACAGTGGTGGACCGCCAATCATCCAGATGGTGTGGATGGTATCGGGAGTTCTGCCGCGATGTGCGTTCGTGAAATTTGGCGGCTGGGATTAATCCGAACAATTCCTCAGAGCACTCCCCATGGTAGATGCGAAAGAAAATGCAAAGAGATGCAACATCTCTTCGCAGCGCCAATGAGTCGAGCCGATCGGAAAGAACTCGGTCGTCGACGATTCGAGCCGCTCTGCGCTGGATGCGGTCAAGTGGAAGGAGCTGGCACTGGGGAGCCCCTGCCCAGAGATGGGAACAGTATTCCATGTGAGGCCGAATCCATGCATTGGGATAGAGACATTGTTGAAGTGAAAGATTGTAGACATACAGTAACGGTGCCTCTAAAACTACCATACAGTCCTTTATTAAAAACGCGGGTATGTTATCAGGGCCGCAAGCTGCCGATGCCTTAAGACGGCGTATTGCCCTTCGCAGATCAGAAGCTTTAATAATGTTAATACTAACATTGGTTACACAGTCTGCGTACATTGCTTCGCACTCCGCTGCCTCTGCATTTAACAACGGAGTACCAGTGATGATCTTAGTGGGGGATCCGGGGATGACGCCGTGACTGGTACGCCAGACCCGGACCTCGATAACACTGAGGTCATCAGTATGAAAGAGACTGAACGTGAGATTCGAAGTTTGAAATGTGGTAAGGCTGCGTGACTAGACAGAGTTACTGCTGAAATGGTCAAGTATGGTGGGCCTCGCGTCTGGGACAGCTTTTATCTGCTCTGCAATTTGTGCTGGCTGACAGGGGATGTCCCGGATGATTGGCGATCCGCAGTCATTGTGCCTTTATATAAAGGTAAAGGTTCACATTTTGGCTGCGGGTGCTATCGGGCGATCAGCTTGACCAGTTTAGCAAGTAAAGTTTAGTCGAAGGTTTTGACACGTAGGATGCAAGAGAAATCGGAAAGATTTCTATGGGAGGCACAATGCGGATTTAGACCTGGAAGAGGATGCACGGATCAAATGTTTTCTCTACGCATGATCACGGAAAAGCTTCTGGCTGCTAACCAGAAGATTTTCTGTGCTTTTTTTGATCTTGAGAAAGCATTTGATAAGGTTGTAAGGAAGAAAATGTGGGAACTGTTGCCGGGGTACGGTGTGGATGGTCGATTGCTAAGGGCAGTGCAGTCACTTTACTGTGACTGTAAAGCCTGTGTGCGGGTAGGGCATGACCTGTCACCCATATTTAGCGTCCAAACGGGCAAAAAACAGGGTTGTGTCATGTCTTCCTGGCTGTTCATACTGTATCTCGACAGCTGTTTACAGAAGCTGAAAGATAGCTATTTGGGTGTGAAATTGGGTGACATAAAAGTAAATTGTCTGCTGTATGCTGATGATGCAGTGCTTATTGCACCATCAGAGGCAGAACTGCAGGTATTAGTCACGTGTATGAAAGAGGAATGTGAAATTAAAGGTCTCCGTTTGAATGCTAATAAAACTAAGGTTCTGGTATTTGAAAGGGACGAAGAGAGAACGAAGTGTGAAATATGGGTAAATCAGGAATGTCTAGAACAGGTAAATGAAATTGTATACTTGGGGAGTGCTTTTAGCCGGGATGGAAGATGTGATTTAGATGTGGACAGGCGTGTCGCTGCCGGTAACAAAGTCAATGGTGCCCTGACTGCGTTAGTCAAAAGGCAAGGCGTAGTGGAGAGGGCACGCCTTGAAATACCTAACGCAGTGTTGGTACCGACTTTGTTATATGGCAGCGAAACCTGGGTATGCCAGAAGAAGCATAAAAGCAAGTTGAATGCAGTGGAGATGCGATCTATTCGTAAAATGTGCGCCGTTACCATGGCCGACCGAAAGCGAAACGAAGAGATTCGCAATATGGCAGGTTTGAAAGATGCCCTTATCACAAAAATTGATAGGGGCGTGCTTCAATGGTTTGGGCACGTTGAGCGAATGAGTGAAGACCGAATGTTGAAGAAAATATATAGCGCGAAAGTTAATATTAAAAGGTGTCGAGGTAGACTGAGACTAACTTTCGAAGACCATGTGAGCAAACTGCTCGAAGAGGGGAGGGTCAAGAGTACTCGGATACCTAGACGTGCATGTATGAAGAAGATAATGAATCTGAAAGAAGCGAAAGAGGTATGTAAGGATCGTGACACTTGGAGATCTGTTCTCTCTGGCTACCCCGTCAGGGATTGTGCGTAAAGATAAGTTAAGTTAAGTTAAGTATTAAGTAAAGGTTTCATTGCATATCAATAAAACAATGATTTTCACAGAAATTAAACATTTTTCGACAAAGCTTTGACATTACGTTTTTAAAAGTAAGCATAGCGCTAATGCCGTGTAGTGGCGGTTAAGAATATCCAATACCCATATCTTTCCGTGAGTGTCATAAGAGACGACAGAAGGAAACTGAAACATTAGATAGGCAGCAGCATCTTTCTGGTAACAGCATAACTACAATAAAAAAAAAACTAGAAGAAGGGATAGACAAGTTGCGTTTGGATATTATAGGATTACCTGAGGTCCGAAGAGAGGATACGCTAATCCTCGAATCCGGGAACTTGTTCTACCACCGGGAGGCGGGACGGCGACCCTCTGTCCTAAGGAACAAGTACAAGTGACCCAAAAGAGTGATAGCGCTGCTAGCTACGTAAATAAGTGCTCCACACATTAAAAATAACAGTTATAAATAGTTTTCTTTCCTAATACTTGTAATTTATAGTAAAGTAGAAAGTTAAAGTGCCAATGCGGATGTACAAGTGTCGTCTAACTTAAATATCAAGAAGAAGTGACTTTGAAACGTTTCACTAACTCAGTACCTAAAGACACAAACAAAACTAAAAATAACTTATAATTTGAGTGATCAATATCAAATACGTCTTTAACATAGTGAAAATAAGCATCAAAACTAAGCAGTATATAAATTATTGCCAGAATAGTGACGTCTTGTGATAACAATTGTGAATGATAATAATTGTCTCCAAAATTCAAATTGAAGCTAATTAACGGTCATTACAAAAAACCTAGGATCTATTTCGTAATTTCAACAGATTACATAATAACACCGCGGCGCAGAGGCATCGCTAGATTACTACAAATTATCGCAAACGGGCACTGACCTCTATGTATATATAGAGGTCAGTGCAGACGGGTAATCTCAAGTTCAAACCCGATACGGTAAAGTTCTTTTGATACATGTTTCCTTCAAATAAGCAATACTCTTAAAGAGAATAATGACATCTGTCGTCGAATAGTGATTTGAACTAAAATAAACGTCAGGGGGCGTTACTGTCTTATCATTGCCAGATATTCGTTTTTTTCCATCATTCATTTCACACGAATACATTTATTTGTCTTAAACCTCCGCCGTATCTAAAGAGTGATCATCGTAAAATAAAAATTGCTATCACATACTTTCTAACCTACTAATATCTCATTTTATGTCTCTTAAAAATTCTCGTTCTTTGTGAAATTTGTAAACGGACGAAAAGACAATAGCAAATTATGCTACTCCTTTGATATTTGCATTACTAAAGACATAGCAAACCGTTTAGTTTTAATGCGTTTAATTTCGACGAGAAAGCGGTGAAGAATTGCTAACCGTCTGGTTGTCCGATGATGGAAAGAGGAGCAAGAATTTAAATGTTATTTCAGCAAAAATTAAGCATTACCCTCCCAACCAGGCAGCGCTACGAAAAATTCATATATCCCACTGGTAATAGATATTTCTAGTAATTCATATTTTTACAAAATCAGATTTTAAATGTGAATAAATATTAAAATTATATAATAAGAGAAAGGCATAGATGTGTTATTATAACAACCAAGTGAGCAAATACAAAAACAAAGGAAAATTTAAAGTTGCGAAAATTTCAGAAGAATTTAACTTCTCGAATTTGCCTTTGTAACAGTTCACAAAAGCAATTTTCATGTCAAACATTTTTACAGATCGTGTCTAACTTAAAGCGAATTGGTGTATGCGAGTTTTTGTAAAAAGTCAGCAAAATTTGAATGTAAGAACCCTAATAAACACTATAAAAATTCATAAATAATATACGACCAGGCTAAGATCAACATTTGCTTGCAAAATTTAATAACATCGATTTTTGTCACATTTTAATACACAAATAAAATATATACACATTTAGGTTATAACCGCTGCCCATGGATAACTGCAACACCAAGGGAAGCAGGTACATTGCCGGTCTTTTAAAAAGAACGGATACTTGTTTCTTGAAACAATTTTGTTAAGATTTAAGAAGACGTAGATGTACATAATACTGTGGTCGTGTTAGCTCATAATTAAAAATTAAAAATTTTGTACAGCCGACTTCAATATAAGCGACTTCAATATAGGTTGTTTAAGAATAACTCAATAACCATTGGTCTGACCTTGATAAAATTCATATGGAACCACACGAGAACTATCAGCTTTCATATAAAAAAAGAATCATCGAAATCGGTTCGCCCAGTACAAAGTTATGAGGTAACACACATAAAAAACATACAGTCGAATTGAGTACCGTCTCCTTTTTGGAAGTCGGCAGAAAAGCTAAGCGCTTGCTATAAAAATGTACACATCACGCGTGCCAATCAAGTTCAATCCTCTCCGGCATCAATGATATTGTTAAAAGCTATTGTAATTACGAGTAACTGCATGCCTACCGGTGAATGAAAACAGCATATGAGACGTAAAGACTTATTTTCTTTTTTTATTTATTCGTCCGTAAAAGTTCATGGCTGTACATTGGCCTCTCCGGTTGTAGAGAGTATTTCCGAGAGATATCACTCTCGGCAGGCGGTATTTGATAGTGTTCCATATTGCGGTTCTGTGTATTTTACACATGACGTAAAGAAATGGACATACCACTATCTATTGGAAGCCATCATATGTTTCAGATTTATGTTGTAGCACGAATGGGTTGGCTCGGCTTGATAAAAAAGCACTTTTATGTTAGAGAGAACTGTAGCATCTTTTCACTGGAAGTGCGGCATTCCATCGTAGTCCTCAGGGGTAACAAAGCATATGCATTTTATTCTTAATCGAGGATAGATATAGATTTCTATATGCCACGCCATTCGCTTACCTTCAGTGTGATTTTACGCTCATTTGTCCCTTATCCTGTAAGAAAATTATAGTGTAGGAAGGGGGAGAATTTCAATCGTCGTGCTTGACAGGCTGGCTGGCAATAGGGTATTTTACACCATGTAAAAAAAATCAAGGAATATATATTTATGATAGATTTTGTAAAAAGTAAACGAGAAATATTGATTTCTATTTATAAAAATGCATTATAAATTTTATATTTCAATTTAAAGAATAATTTTTTTACATGTGCCTTAAAATATTATACAAATATACACAGTCCACACATACACATACACACACACGCACACACACACACGCACACACACGCACACACACACACACACACACACACACACACATACAGCGCTCACGTAAGTGTAAATTACTTTTTAGTTTTTAAAATTGTTTTTTTTATTCTTTCTCGTTTATTGTAACTTTAATTACAGAAACTGCAATTATAAATCATATTGTCACACGAAGTGTACTAAAGTTAAAGGTATGTTGATAAATGTTACATTAAGGGACGAGAGTCTGGTGATTAGTCATACAGGTATTTCCTAGTACTAACACCAGGCTCTCACAAATTAAAATGAGTATACCTCCAATATTATTAAAAGGCAATGTAAACTTGTGAGAGCAAATAAAGTAAACATTATTATTATTATTGTTATTAAATCGGCAAAACGATGTCCGCCATATTAAATACCGTCGTGATGTCACTAGGTCAAAGAACTAGGTTATGTGCTGTGTACTAACTAGATTTTTGACTTATATTCCGAATTTTATTGAAAAGGCGTCATGGAAAACGGATTCGTAAAAGCGAGTTTATTACTTCGATTTTAGCACTAATGTTATAAATATTATAATATAAGCTTAGGTGTGAAAAAAATTTTGTTATATTTTTTGTACAAACCCTCAGACGAAATAAAAAGTCACTTTTTTATTTGGTCTGAGCGCAAACCATGTCTTTATACCCATATAATAAAAGAAAATAGAAATTAAGTAAAACACTGCTTTGCACTTGCAAGGGCTATCAAAATGGCCCACAAAGGGCGGGACAGACCAGCGATTAACCTAATTTATTACAAAATTTGACTTGCAATAGGTACCTATCATGTCATGATGTTTTGTTTTGTTTAATCGCTAGTTAAATATAAGTTATACTTACATCAGTGATCTTCACAGAAGTATAGTTTAGATTTTGTAGACAATCTTCGGGTCTCTTCTTGCCAGTTTTAACCAAGTATTTCTCATATTTAAATCAGTTGGCACTTTAATTCATAACTTCCCCGGCGTTTTTATGTTCGTATTTTTGCAATCAGGCACAACACAACAATGATATAAATGATAACTCATTATTAAACATTCAAAAGTATCTTATTCCTTTGCAAAATTGTCGAAATTCTAGGACAGTGACGTCACGTGTTGAACAGTATGGCGGCTAGCGTTTTCAAGCGAAAATTTAATACGATAGATTAAAAGTAATTTTTAAGTCACTGTTCGGTTTTAAAAATTTATATAATAATTATAGTAGTTCATAATGACTCTAGGTTTCATTTAAAACACTTTTTGAAAATGGGTGTAATACCTTATTGTAACACGAGCCGTTTCACACCTTTGCTATTGCTCACCATAGACGTCTGGGAGTATACCAAATCATTGTGTAATATTCATTCATTTTATCATATAAATACAATAATCTTTTTAAATATAAAGCTTAAACATATAAAAGAACAGACAACCAAATAATACGAATCTTTCAGAAAAAATTTCAGAAAGTTCCACATTCAATAGATTTTTACCTTTCATACTTTATCTTTACACAACACTGTTGCATCTATTTGGTTTTTCCATTGCGATATTAAAAAAAATTATGTACATATTTGTAATAAAATTTACATATTTGTTTCAAAATGCTTTTATTAGGTGAATGCTCGTAATAAAAATTCAAAATTATATAATGGACTAGCTTTTACCGCAACTTTGTCTCTTCGAATTTAAACAGAAAAACTTGCAGATTTATAGTAGTGGTCTTGGAGCAATGAGTCATCTATCAAAACAAGATATTATAAACTTATTCTTTAACATTCATAGTTTTTTTGCAAAATGGTGTTGAAGTAAAAGAAATATATTAAAAATATATCTTGCAGCGTGTCTACAACACTACATTGCCTAAGAAATAGGCCGACCAGGGAAGAGATGCGTATAGGCTTCGTCACAAGACGAGATATTAACTTTTTTGCCATCTTTATGTAACATAAAGTAATAGTAAAAAAACATTTTTAAAGACAAGCTTTTATTTTAATGCTCAAATAAAGAAGAAAATATACTGTAAATTAAATCAAACCCATCAATTTATTACATTACACAATTATATAAATCAGGCAAATCTCGCGGCAAGCTTTTATATCATATAGATATAAAAGCTTGCCGCGAGATTTGCCTATTTTATAAAAACAAAATTTTTCTTAGAATTACTTACTTATGTCAATATCAAATTAAATAATATTGTATTCTTGTTTATGTACACAGTTAGATTTCGCGACAAGAATTTATATCATATAAATTGTGTAATGTAATAAATTGATGGGTTCGATTTAATTTAAAGTTTACTTTCTTCTTTTCAAAGCATTTAAAAAAAGCTTGTTATTAAAATGTTTTTTTGCTAGTAATTTATTTTTTATTTTTCAGTTATCGCTGGATATGTTTCTAAGTCTGTTCATTTCATTTAATGCGTCATTGTTTGTTTTTATCGCCAACTTAGATCCGCCATCTTGATTTTTTTTAGCCTTTGTTGGATTTAGAATGATTTCACTTTAATTATTGTGTTCCGCTAATCAAGCCCTTTCATTTGATACCCATATCATAGGGGTTACTATGGAAATTATAAATCTTCATCTTGTGACGTCCGCTATATTGGAATAAGAATGACATCACTTAACTTTTAGCCAGATAGCTTCAGTGGAAGTGGGTGAAATATTGATTTCAAAATTCCAGGTTATACATACAAGTGAAATTAAATAAAATGTTTTTAAAATATAGTCCAATTTTTTTATCATTTTAGCACTTCTGTAATTTAAAATGACTAGCAAGAAACCGACGAAAAAGATATTTTTGAAAAATTTTTGTTGGAACATATTAAAATATTTTTCTGCCACAAAGCTACGTTTGTCCTTCAATCTTGTTTATATTTTGATTACAGCAATGCTTTGTGCTTACCTTACTTTTGCCGTATGATGCCCAGGGTATCCACCAGTTCATCCGAACTATATTAATTGTAATTAAGTTTATACGGAACTATTATTATATAAAAAAGCTATATTTTATAAAAAAGCAAATAACGTGAAATTAAAAAAGCATTCAGCCAGACAGTGCTATCTCGGGTGAAACAGTTTTCCCTTCTTTCAGTTTATTTTGGAGAACTCTCCGAGTTGAAATGTTTTATTTTTTATACAATTCGTTCGTTGTTAAAAGCAGTTTAAGGTTTAATATTTTATACTAAAATATACTACTTTACTTAGAAAATTTAGTAATATATAAACGACATTTCTTTAATATACATAATTTTTTATTACGAAGTTTTGCCAAGGATTGCAATTTCTTACTTTTAGATTAATGCTTTATAATTAGTACTATATAATCCGAAACCACGAAAATTAAATTATGAATCACACTAGTGATTCATAATTTAATTTTCGTGGCGAACTTTCAAGACGCTGAATAATCTAAACAATTATGTCGTAATTACACTTCACCACAAGATGACATTGTTCCACGTCACGTTATATCAAGTAGCTGTGTAACATTTAATATTTGAAGCGTTGTAGGGAGTAATCGTTATTATGAGCAGTAAAATCTCATGTAATATTTACTGTAAGCCAGCAAAGTAGGATGAAACGTCTCACATATACCTTAGAATCATTCCGAAATAGTTATACTGACAAAATAACTTAACCTTCACTATATAGTGTATTGTGTACACTGAAAAATAATTTTAATTGTTACCCTACAAAAATATTCTGAGAGGTATCAAGTTAAAATTAATGTGAAGTAGGTCCATAGTATATGTAAGAAAAATTAAGTTTTTAAATCATTTATATATATGGCGTTCATAAAATACGACAATATATGTCACATATATAGATACTCACAAACTCACTCACCAAAACCTATAGGGTACTTCCCATTGATTTAGAATTATGATATTGCCAAGAAACAATAAGGTTTGCAAATTGAGATGCGTATTAGATACTACAATTATTTAGTATATATGTTACTGTAAAAGCCCGAATGTTGGTGAATCTTAGGTTTAACTTTTAAATCCTAGGATTTACCAACATGAGCTGGTAAATCTAAGGATTGATATAAAATGCGACGATTTTTCGCACTTTTACCGTTAAAGTTTGGTACATCCTAGGTTTAACCAAAGACTACCAGTAAGTTTTGGTTTTGGAAGTGACATAATATATTTATATAAGTAGAAAGTATTTATTAAACATTGAATCATATTACCTACATAATTTTAAAACATTTTTATGGTGATTTCTAAAAGTAGAATATAGAAATAAAAAGATGATGTATCGATTCACAATAAATCGATTTCTAAAATATCGATATTTTTTCACAGACTGGCTCATTGAAAATTCTTGGCGAAGAAAAATAAAAATAGCGCATAAAGATGTTTTCAAAGAATTAATTAAAGCAATACAATATGTGTATAAAATTGATTAATAAATTATGTCAAAGAACCGAATTGATTGACCCCGACTCCATCTGGTACGAGTCTGTCCTACCCCTAGAGTATTTTTATAGAGCCGGAGGCGCGTATGGGGAGCAGCTTCCGCCTGCTGTAACAAATCGTAGGCATCGGACGAGTCAGAGCGGCTGAGGCTGGTCGCCGAAGGTGACCAACAAGCCGAAGCTGCGGAGGCAAAGAGGGATGCCTGCGATTTGTCACGCAAAGGCGTAGAGGCTGCTCTTCCCTCAGCGCCGGAGATGTTGCAGTCTCAAAATAAAAACAGATGGTGACACAGGTAGCGGGAAGGACTGCACACTGTCCGCAAGTACGATAATGCGCCGAAGACGTCTAGACATGACTATTTTTCAACATTTACCGTGTCTTAGCGGTAAAACCTAAGATTTACTGAGTGAATGCTTGTAAAAGTCCGAAATAAACGATTACTATAGAACAGTTCGGACTTTTACCTTATGGACTTGGTAAATCTTAGGTTTTACTGAAAAATCTTAGAATTTACCGTAGTTCTAGCTTTTACAGTAACATATATAAAGTATTGTCTATGTTAAAAAATATTTTCAACCATATTCCCACAAAAATATTCTGTCCACACAACATATTCATATATTATTTGCAGATAGAACGTAGGTGTTTCATTGATGTTTGTGTTATAGGTCTACCATGTAGGGACGGTATAAGAATATCCACTAGACCATATCGTCCCGTGGGTTTCGTAAAAGACGACACAGAGAAACTGAAACAGAAGATTGGCGGCAGCATCTTCCTATTATCAACACAAAATAATAAATAAACTGCGGCTGCTACTCATAATAAATAAATTCCAATTTAAAGTTTCGATTTACCACGTTCAGGAAAAACAACACGAAGGAAAATATCGCGAGGAAACTTCTGCCGTTCTTACGAAGAGTGCAATAAATAGGTATTGGCTACTTTCGAGATAATCGCAGTTAAAGATTTTATTTTTGTTTTGTGTTTAGCTTTGTTACTCTGATAGCTAGTGACTTGAAACTTTTACTATACGATAGATAAAATGATGCAGAATTCTATGTAGTATATTATATTTTATATACACTTTTTATATGCATTAAAAGCACAATCATGTATTTATCTTTAGGACTGTTAATTGTTTTGATAGAGCGTGACTAATCATAACTGCAATAAGTAGACTACTTATTGCAGTTATCGTTAGTAAACCGACAGATTGCTCTTTAGATTACAGCATAAACTGTATATCCTGTAGTTTCTTCCAACCATAAATGCAATAAATGTCTTAGTTATTGCGGTTTTCATTAGTAAAATATTTTAATCAGACACAATGCAGCGGTAGTTGATTGCAAGAATATTATAACCTTATATGAAAAATGATTGAAACTAAATTACTACATATGAAAATATTGATTTATAAAAGAAATTGTTGAGAAAAATGTTACAAAACATCACTTTACTCCCTAAAAGTAAAAAATAAATCTTTTCAGACCACTTGAATCTCACTTACTCACTTAATCACTTACTCGAATCATATCACAGCTTCATAGCTTTAGGAAAATAAATATAATCGTTCTCTGTAGAAAATGCTTCCTGGTCGTTTTGGTATTTTTCTCTAGTTTGTGTGTAGCGCAACTTGGTTTTTCATATCGAATACACAGTTCACAACTTTCTTGAGACCTACTTACTTACTTACTTTACTACTGATCATAGATACCTGTTCAAATTTCTTCTGTAAACTTTCGCATACACTTTTTTCTACTTTAGCTAGCATTAGTTAGCATGTGACGACGATGTGATGTTAGCATCACATGCTAACTTTGCATCAGCGCTTTTTTCTTCTGTCTGGTACATTCTCGCGTTTGGTAAGTTCTTTAACGCTATCGTCGGAGTCCTCAAACATGTAACTTTACTATTGTCACAATAATATTTGTCGGACAATGGCCTTCCATTGTTTGACAAAGATGATTTGATTGTCATGGAAGGATGAATGAAGGAAGGAGTAACAGGCTGTTTCTCTTTCTTAAGTTTTAGGAACAAGAATATTAAGATCAATATTTCGAACAATATTAAAATAACGAGATTACAACGATTTTAAAAACTGTTTTAAAACGTTGTAATCTGGAGGACGCGACTAGAATTGATTTAAATCTACAGAAATTGATTATTTTTGAATAGCAGGCAACGTTACTATATCAGCGTCAGAATCTTGAATTGAGATTGAAGATTTAACTGGTGATGAATGAAATGCTATCGTTCCATGGGATATCGCTCGCTTAGTGCGCCGCGACGAACCTCTTACGTGTGAAGCAATATTACTTCTCCTCATGTCACACCCCTCGCGATCTTGACTACTCATAACCGCAATAACTCGAAGACAAATTGCCATTTAGTACGTATGGCCATTCAAATCTTGTGTGTGTTTTCCTTCAAATAATTGCACTAACTTTACTTGTTATTATTAGATTTTGTAAATTTTAAATTTTAAATAATAAAATTCTTTAATATATCTGCAATAACCGTTATTTGTTACGCTAATGATTAGTAAATGTTCCACTTAATTGAAAAAAATGCGCTAATCATAAGTGCAATAACTGGACTTATTGCGGTAATCTAAAGTAATAATACAAAATATTATAGCTAACCATGTCATCACTCAAGTTATTTCGTTAATGACATGCAACACACATATGGTAATATTAAATATTGCAG
Organism: Parnassius glacialis; assembly: GCA_033319125.1. Lineage (NCBI taxonomy): Eukaryota > Metazoa > Arthropoda > Insecta > Lepidoptera > Papilionidae > Parnassius > Parnassius glacialis. The sequence goes on along the minus strand of JAVANC010000001.1, from coordinate 26,137,277 downwards.
TTATGCTTATCAAAAGAACCGAATCTACTGTAAATCCAAAAAAGACGTCTAAGGAGAAAATGTAGAGCTCATTTTTCTGATTACGGATATGTATTTAAGTCAGTAAGCCCAAAAACCCGAGTTATTGCACTTATCGTAAGGACGGCAGACTTGCATATTTGAGAAATTAAAAAAAAATATTTCGGAAAACATTTTCGGTATACTTATGTGAAGTCGGTCAACCCGCGTTGGAGTCAACTCAATCAACTCTTTGATTGTCCTAAAACTCGCTGCAGCCTGTCCCCAGTAGTGATGTATGTAGGCAGATACTTTTTTTACTTTTAATAGGCCTATCCACTACTGATCATTGTTTGTCAAATAAGCTGGATATTTGCAGTAGTAGCCACGCTTGGCAAGTGGGTTGGCAGCCGCAACTTTTCAGGGTTCCGTTGCCAAATGGCAAAAACGGAACCCTCTTTTTTCGTTCGCCATGTCTGTCTGTCTCTCTGTCCGTCCGTATATCACACCCACTTTTTTCCGAAACTATAAGAACTATGCTGTTGAAACTTGGTATGTTTATTTATGTTATGTATTATATTATGTTGTGTTTGTTAAATTTTCACACAAAAATAAAAAAAATCAATAAATCTTGGAGGTTCCCCATACTTAGAACTGAAACTCAATTTTTTTTTCAAAACCATACGTGTGGGGTATCTATGGGTAGGTCTTCAAAAATGGTATTGAGGTTTTTAATATCTTTTTTTCTAAACTGAATAGTTTGCGCGAGAGACACTTCCAAAGTGGTAAAAGTGTGACGCCCCACCCTCTACCCCTTAACTTCTAAAATAAGAGAATGATAAAACTAAAAAAATATATGATGTACATTACCATGTAAACTTCCACCGAAAATTGCTTTTAACTAGATCTAGTAAGTAGTTTTTTTTAATACGTCATAAATCGGAAACCGCAATTTTTACCTTTCATTCAATTTACTCATATATAAAGATAAAAACTACACTATTATTAAAACATCGATCAAAGTTACAAGGAACTACATAACTTTTAAATTATGTTACTTGCTGCTACGGAACCCTTCATGGGCGAGTCCGACTCGCACTTAGCCGCTTTTTTATTACTCTGCATTGTTATCAGGAAGATGCTGACACCCACCTCCTGTTTCAGTTTCCCTTCTGTCGCCTTTTGCGACACCCACGAGCCGAAATGGGGTATTGGTTTCTATTTCGCCACCCCTACATTGCTAATATATTTCTACTCCCGTTCATCATTTCGATTCCAACCATAGATTACGAAATAGTTGGATATTAGCTATTGTTGCCACGCTTGACAGACGGGTTGCCAACTGCATCTCTTTATTATTTTGAGCTGTAATCAGAAAGAAGCTGCTGCCTATCTTCTTTATACTTCTACTCCCGTTCATGAATATAGTTCCTCTTGCATGTTCATCGAGAACAGAACTACATTTATGAAAATTTAACTTTAATTTGAGTAGTATTAATGATATTTATAAATAGAAACCAACGCGAGAGAAGCCGCAGGTAAGAAGCTAGTATTTTATACATATGTGTGGTGCAATATCGTCATATTCATGGATACTAAAGTAACTTACGATATATACCGTTAAAATTTATTCCGCTCTACTTTAAGTAAACTCAGAGACGAATGACTAACACCTTCCCCCCTTTGCGCTTGTTTCGCTTTAACAACGTTTTTGTTCGTTTTGGCATTTTAAATAAACAATCTCAACAAATAACAAAGATGTACTTTACAAAACACAGCAATAAACTCAATAATCGAAAGTGAAAGCAATATAAACTCAACTGGAACATCAATCTTCCTCAAATACATCGAAACACGTACAACGTCAAATATATGAGTTCATTTAAATCGTTCCGTGGAGCCGTGGTAGCTCAGATGGTTATCGCTCGCTGTAAGCTTCACAGTACTCGAGCAACCCCGGTTCGATCCCCGCCGACACCAACGAAATTGTTAATTCCAATTTTAAGTGCTGATTTACCACGTGCTTGGCGGTGAAGGAAAACATCGTGAGAAAACCTGCATGTCTGAGAAATAAGAAAAAAAATATTTTGAAGACATGTGAAATTCGCCAACATGAATTGGGGCAGCGCGGCAGACATTTCCTTGCCCTCTAAAAAACCCTCTCAGAAATATGAGGCGGCCTATGCCCAGCAGTGGAACGTAAATAGGCTGCAACTTTATTTAAACCGTTCAAAATTATAGTAACAAACAGAAAGTAAACGGAATCCAAGCAGCCAAAATATAAAAAAAAATTGGAACACCTCAGCAAAGAATTTTTATACCGATATCATAGAGTTGAATTTATCTTATTTTGAGTATTTTTGTATGGATATCGTTAGTTGTGCCAAAAAACCAAATTAAATATCGCATCAAAATACTAAGGACTTTTACCATAATAAGCATAAAAAATTATATGATTTTCAATTTTATATTATTCCACTCAAAGAAAAAAAGGTTAAGCTACTACTTACAACGCTGTGGTGATCACAAGTATTTGCCTACTTTGGATGGTTGAATATTAACTATCACTTTGGATGTTTCTAAATATTTTGTCACATTGACCTGGTACCTTCCTTTTGACGCTGACTGTACATCATTATCATCATGATCATTACAGCCCTTCACAAGTCCACTGCTGAACATAGGCCTCCCCCAAGCAATGCCACAAAATACGGTCCTGAGCCACCTGCATCCATCGACTTCCTGCATATCTTACCAGGTTGTCACTCCATCTAGTGGGGGGACGCCCTACACTTCGTCCGCCGGTACGAGGCTTCCACTCGAGAACCTGTTTTCCCCATTGGTTGTCGGTTCTTCGAGCTATATGGCGGGCCCATTGCCACTTCAGCTTACTAATCCGTTGGGCTATGTAGGTCACTCTGCTTCTACTGCGGATATCCTCATTTCTAAGTTTATCACGCAGAAAAACTCCGAGCATAGCCCTCTCCATAGCTCGCTGAGCGACCTTGAGGTTCCTCATCCGGCCAGCAGTGAAGGACCATGTCTCAGTTCCATATGTCATCACTGGCAACACGCACTGGTTGTACAGTCTCGTTTTCAAGTTTTGAGGTATACCTGAAGAGAAGATGTGCCGCAATTTCCCGAACGCTGCCCAACCGAGTTGAATCCGTTGATTGACCTCTCAGTCGAAGTTGGACTTACCTAGTCGGACTATTTGTCCCAGGTAAACATACTCGTCAACAACTTCGAGCTTAGTGCTCCCAACAATAACCGGCATAGGTGTGGCATGGACATTAAACATGATCTTTGTTTTTCCCATGTTCGTCTTAAGACCTATCCGTTGGGAAACACTATTGAGGTTATTGATTTCTTAGGTCCTCCAGCGATTCTGCCATAAGGACTATATCGTCGGCAAATCGAAGGCGAGTGATGTACTCGCCATTGATGTTAATTCCGTATCCTTTCCAGTCCAGAAGCTTGAAATCGTCTTCCAATGCAGCGGTGAAGAGTTTCGGGGATATAACGTCACCCTCTCTTACATCTCTCTGTAATTGGATAAGTTTCGTACTCTGGTTCTGTACTCGGATAGCCATCGTAGCCCTACTGTACAAGCACTTCAGCACTTCGATATACTGACAGTCAACTTGGCACCGCTGAAGAGACTACAGCACCGCCCGTCCAGTCTACATACACCAGATGTAATGGCAAATTGTACTCCTCGGACTTCTGTACAATTTGCCAAAGGGTATGTATGTGATCTATGGTGCTAAAGCCTTTTCGGAAACCGGCTTGTTCGGGAAGCTGGAAGTCGTTAATACTGCGCGCGAGACGATTCGTAATGGCTCTCGAAAACAGCACTATACATATATCACATTTAAGGGCTGAAGGTATGCATACGTGCAAAGTCCGCCAACATGCACTGGAGCTGTGTGGCAGACTAATTTCCAAGAAACCCTCTCAGAAATGAGAGGATGAACCAAGAAAATAATGAAATTCGAATGTAGAATCAAAGATCTATAAAAATGAAAACTTTTTGTCAACTAAATATTAAATTCAGTAAGTACATATAAATATATTCAGTAAGGTTAGTTACGACATTGATTAATGAGATAGTATCCAACTTGCTCGGTGAAATTATACTGCAAAAAGCAATAAGAAACTTTGTCACATTATTCTTGTGGGTAAATTCGCTGCCTCTAGTAAAATTTACAAGTAGAATGCTTCTCTCGGTCCACATACATGTATATAGGCGGGCATATTATGTTTTATGCATAGCTTCGATTAAATTTTGCAGGTACATAGAATAGGTATTACTTTATTAAATTGAAATTCTCATTCTCGATCATCATCCCGCAAAAGTCCACTGCAAGCGATTGGCCTCTAACGATATAAGGAAGATTTGCATTGATCGTCACGCTGCTGCCCGTCATCAATTTAGACATTAACATCTAAAGTAGATGAGACGGTATACCGATGTCTATGGAAAGCTATATGAATTTTTAGCATTTTATATAAGTACTAGCTGTGCCCCGCGGTTTCACCCGCGTCATCACGGGTCCGAGGTGCGCGACATGACCTAGTTCAAGCATTTTATAACGGCTAGGGTTTAAGCGACGTTCGCGCGCCCAGACAAGTATTGAATTGTTTTAATTTTACAAACTAATGTGAACAAAGTTTATCTTTATAAAATTGTCTTGATGATGAAGTAAATTTCGTTCGTAAGGATAAATAGGCCATGCCTAATAATAACGCTCATAAATCACTTTTAAATTTTCAATATTTTTTTGTCACAAAATACCAAATTATGGCTTAAGTATAAGAAATGGACATATGGTATTGCGGACTTTTTTGTAGAAGGAGAAAAGGTCTATATTTTTCTAGAACATTGTATTTACGTATCCATAACGATAACACCAGCGTACGCATATAAATCATTTCGGGAGTGCTTTTTCTTCTGACTTGCTTAACAAATATCCATATTTAAGGCTAGATGAGTAATTTAGCTTAATGCTAGATAGCCTATATTATTCCACATGAATGTGGCTGTAATATACAAAAATAATTTTTCAAATCGGACTGGTAGTTCCAGTGATTAGCGCGTTTAAACAAACAAAAAAAAAACAAAAAAACTCTTCCGCTTTATTATATTAGTATAGATATATAAATCCTTTGTATGAAGCTCACGTGACGAAATGGGGTCACATGAGTAAAGAAACCGTACCGTACAGAGGCAAAGCTTTCAATGAGCTGTCAAACTTTTTACCTATTTTGGTAGGGTTGGCATAAGAGGATAAAATTAAATAAACAAAACGTTTACCAGCTTTTATTAAATAATTAAGATAGAATATTTTTTATAAACTTCCGAAAATTCTTCTAAATATTCTAAATATTTTATTTTAAATTTTTTGTTCTTGAACAATTTGTTGTTATTCCTTTTAATTAAATGGTAAGTCATGAATCTTATACAATTTTTTTTTAATAATCTATTGGAAAACATGGCAATAAAACTCGCATGGCAAAAAAATAGTTTAGATAACTTAAAAATTAAAAATTTTGTACAGCCGACTTCAATATAAGTTATTAAGAATAATTCGAAAACTATTGGTCCGACCTTGATCAAATTCATATTCATATATATAAAAGTGGACGCCTCTGAGAGTTTCATTAAATTTTGATGAAAAAAATAATGAAAAATAGTGACGATAATTTTTACAAGAAAAGAAAACAGATAATCTCATCGACTTTCATTAATAACATTTAAATGGTGTTGAGTTCAATCACAAAAATCAATTCGGATCTTCATTAGGACTTATGGAATGTTATTTAATACTATATATCTCAATCTATTAGACCCACAGACGCATAGACCTACGGACAGCAGTTCATATATTTTTCAATTATATCTTTTCTTATGTAATCTAAAGTTTATCAATTAGTATATAAACTAATCTCATAATTAAATTTTTGTCGTTATTGTAACTTCAATATTAATATGGACTTGATGCCTAGCTAAATGTATACGAACGATTTTATGTAGCAAAATTGAGGTCGAGAGAGAATCTTGTACACGTTTTAATATTTCATTACCATTGATTCTTTCGAGATCAAAATATTCGCAAAGTTTTTTGCTCAAGCAATTCATATATTCATTTTAGTTCTCACATTGACTGGAACTCAAACAAGCACCAAAATTTGTCAACAAGTTAAGTGTTGGAAAAGCATTTCGAAACAAATATTTTACAGAACTTTTTTTTAAATATACAGGATTTTTCGAAGTGATCCTCACAGAGTATATATTGTTGTCCTTTTCATAAGAAAAATTTGAAAGGAGATCTTCTCGTCCAACAGCTTTTAATCACTCTTGCTAAAAATATTCATAATTCTATTTGTTCTATTATTGTTCTAACAAAAAGTATACAGTAAACCATAATAACACTTTTTTATGTTTCATGTAACAGGAATTATTCTTTAAAAAAATAAAATTTTACACTTATTATTCTTTACACAACCCTGAGTTTGAGCACAGGCCGAGCCGGATTAAAGCAGTTTCTCTCTGTACGTGACGAGCCGCCTGTGCTCACGCACACACGCGCCTCAAGATTGTAGTAGTGTTATTGTCAAAGCGCTGTTGTATGAAGCTTTGCCTCTGTGCGGTACGGTTTCTTTACTCATGTGGTAATAGGACCTCTTACTAACACGTTGAAATTTAATTCAACTAATTTACATTCATAAAAAAGTCACATTTTATAGGTTAAAATATCATGCAGGTAAAATTTTAATTCAGGCTACAAATAATATGAGATATTTTCCTTTTATTATTTTTGTGTTCTGTTTCCAAAAATGGAACACTTGTCGGCGAATTAAACCTAGTCGCGGTGTCGTCTGGCAGTCATTTCACTTAAATGGTTTAAATTCGACAAAAACCTGACCTGAGTGTAAATTTAAATAATTAAAGAGTTAAACTGTGGGTGTAAGTAAGAAGTTAAAAAAAAAACATGCTATTAGATTTGAATTCAAAGCTTTTATGAGCATCATTATAAAAATGTTTTATTAATATCTTTTTGGTTTATTAGAAAAGAACAAATTAATTAAATAAAAAGTAATTGATGATAATTTAAACAATTTGACCGTTTTAAATTGTTGGTTTTGGGCTGTCTGTTTTATATTACATAAACTTTGTTATACATAATGCATTTAACCGATATTTTATTAAAATAATGTTGGTATATCGAGCAGCGTTACTATAGCAAGGGTATCGGTATTGCGTTGGCTATTGCGGATGGGCAAATTTAAATAATTAAAATCGCTTCTCAGTGAGCATTTTCTCGAAAATACCAATACATCATTACAGCCCTTCATAAGTCCACTGCCGAACATAGGCCTCCCCCAAGGAATTCTACAAAGCACGGTCCTGAGCCACCAGTATCCATAGACTTCCTACATGTCTTAGCAGATCGTCACTCTATCTAGTTGGGTGTCGCACTAAACTTCGCCTGCCAATACGAGGCTGCTACTCGAGAATATTTTTCCCTATCGGTTGTCGGTTCTTCGAGCCATATGGCTGGCCAATAGCCACTTCATTGTACTAATCTGTTGGGTTATTGGTTGCTCTCGTTCTACAAAAGATATCCTCATTTTTAAGTTTATCACGCAGAGAAATCCCGAGCATAGCCTTTTCCTCATACGGTCAGCAGTGAAGAACCACATCCCAGATCCACAAATCATCACTGGCACACGCACTGGTTGTACACTCTCGTCTTCAAGTTTTGAGGTATACGCATACTTCACCGAGAAGATGTGTCGCAATTTCCCGAACACTGCCCAGCCGAGTTGAATCCGTCGATTCACCTCTATGTCCAAGCTGAACTTACCTAGTCAAACTATTTGTCCCAGGTAACCATTATCATCAACAGCTTCGAACTTAGTGCTCCCAACTACTACCGGCATGTTCATCTTAAGACCTATCCGTTGGGAGACACAATTGAGGTTATTGAGCATAGTGCTTAGGTCCTCTAGCGATTCTGCTATAAGGACTATATCGTCGGCAAATCAAAGGTGAGCGATGTACTCGCCTGTGATGTTAAAATCGTGTCATTTTTAGTCGAGTAGCTTGAAAACGTCTTCCAATGCAGCAGTGGAGAGTTTCAGGTATTCCTGAAATGTAAGACAGGATAAAGTTATATTTAACGTCATCCTGTCTTACACTTCTCTGCAGTTGGATATGTTTTGTACTCTGGTTCAGTACTCGGATAGTCATCGTAGCCCTACTGTACAAATACTTCAGCACTTCGATATACCGACAGTCAACTTCGCGCCGCTGAAGGAAGTGCAGCGCTGCCCAAATTTTGACGAAATCAAAGACTTTTCCATAGTCCTCATACGCAAGATATAGTGACAGATTGTACTCCTCGGTCTTCTGTACAGTTTGCCAAAGGGTATGTACGTGATCTATGGTGCTAAAGCCTTTTCGGAAACCAGCTTATTCGGGAGACTTGAAGTCATCGATTCTACTTGCGGGACGATTCGTAGACGCTGCTCAGAAGGGAAATTGGTATGTAGTTCTTCAAAAGAGTGTTGTCGCCTTATTTGAAGAACAAGACCTTCGTACTTCTGCTCCACGCCTTCGGAGTAGTGCCCTCTAAAAGGACGGAATTAAAGAGCTCCTGAAGGACTTTAAGTACCGGTTTTCCACCCGTTTTCAGAAGCTCTGCTGTGATTCCATCCTCACCCGGAGATTTGCCGTTTTTAAGGTGCAGGAAAGCCATTCTAATCTCGCTAAGACTGACGGCCGGAATGTTATCGGAATAGTGTCGAATAAGACCTGATCTGGGATCGTTACTCATACTTGCGTATAGCTCCACTCACATTCTTAGGTATTCCGAAAACGATGCTGCCACATTCGGTCTTCAACTTCGACAGTTGACTCTTTCTGACAGACGGATCTCTGGCAAATTTCGGAGCTCTGGTTCCACTCAATCGATTCTTCAATATGAGTTGTATTAAGCTTGCGTAAGTCCCGCCGCATGCATTTGGAAACCTGTGTGTTCAGTTACCTGTGTTCTGTCAAATATGCTGAAAACTGCAGCTCCACGTCCCGTCTAACAGCAATGAGATTAAGAGTGTGATCGGAGAGTTTTTTTGTTTTTGAACAAAAACTGAAGCTGAAGTGGTGGACATTTTAGGTATGTTTTTTTTTAAATTAAAACCCTGTTATTTTTAATATCTTATTCTAATAAGGTCAGCTCAGCTATGGACACTCATTGTCTTTATATTTTACATTACATTGGGTAGATAATAAGTCTATAACATCATTGTCATCATAATATATAAATAATTAAAAAAGTAAGAAAGTATCAAATTCAAATTCAAATTGTTTATTCCATGTCACATTACAAATTTAAGATGTTACATTTGAGAGGTATACATGTGACGCCCTGCAAGGGCATAGCAACAATAGTGGACTAACTATTTTTGTATAATCTAACTTTTAAACATAAATTATAAAATATCAGATCGTCAACATTCAATATTATTCTATATAAATTAGTTAAATTAGAAATATAATATAGTCGAAGTATTCTTTCTTTGTCATTATTTATCGTAAAAAAATTCTTTGAAAGTATAATAACATTTATTAATAAGGAATATTTTTAATTTTTTATTAAATTGCTCAGGGTTTTCAAGGATTTTTTCTAGAATTCGGTAAATGGTTATAAATAATTATTGACATAACGTGGGGGCTAGTCGAAACTAATTATAATTTGGAGAAGGGTATCCTAAGCTTATTTTAAAATCTATTATTCCTTTTATTTATTGTAATAGGTGAGTAGAATTTTGGGTGTTTCCTGACAAATTTACAAGACTCGAGGATGTAGATAGACGTAAGTGTTAGTATTTTATGTTTAATGAGTGAGCTGAAATGAGGCTTACATGATTCCATTTGGTATAAATTTGTTAATATTCGTAGACACTGCTTTTGTTATATAAATAATTTGTTTACATCACAAGAGTTTCCCCACAATACGATGCCATAGGAGAGTACCGAATGAGCATGTGCATAGTAAACCGCAAGGGCAGTCTTAAAATCTGTTACACGTTTGAGGTATTGTAGAGCGTAAATAAAAGAGGATATTTTTTTACAATTTTTTTATGTGCAGTTTTCAAATGAAATACGTAACCAGGTCTATTTCTAACAAAGTAGCAGAGTTAACAGTTTCTAGTTTTATGTTTTTATAGCTATAAGATGTTTGTAAAGCAGTTTTTTGGGAGGGTTTAAATTGAATAATTTTAGTTTTATTAAGGTTTAGTTGTAAATTATGTAATTCTAGCCAGTTAAGAATTTTATCTAATGTATAGTTCAATATTGTTGTTAAATCCGTGGAATTAGTGCAAGAGATTAAGATAGAGATGTCATCGGCACACATAGATCGTCCAGTATGTTTGGGAGATTATTTATGTAAACAAGAAACAAAATGCATCCCAAAACGCTGCCTTGTGTACGAGTAGTACTCAATTACCACATTCTATTCTTGTTCTTCATTCTTTAAATATAACGTATTACTTATGTTCATTTTCACTAACTAATTATGGAACAAATTCATTTTTAAATTTATTTGAATAACACTTAGTAAGCAACGTTAACTTAGTGTAAACAACGATAACACAACAGAAATATTATTTATTATTATAATTAATCTGTATTTCAACAAGGAACTATGTAATAGTAATCTCGTACCTTAACTCTTAATGGGTAAACTTAGTTGCTTGTGCACTGGCATGCCAGAACAGAATAATACGAAGAAATTACTTTCATAAAGTTGTGTCATTGTCTTTGTACCTTAATGAACTAAGTTAAACGATTTTTTTTCTTTTTCAAAAATATATCCCAAAATTATGACAATTTTTGTAAAGTTTTCCATACACGTCGCTATCTCTGCCTTACCATCGCTCAATCAGAATGGACACTGGAATAGTACTCATATACGTCCAACCACATCAATTACAGCTGGATTTTGAATACAGATCATTGACCCAGTTATTGTAACCACTAAGACATGCGGTTAATATATAAAATACACCCCGTATCCATAATAGTGGAAGAAAGATAGAAAGAAAAGACGTTTATCCCAGTTAAAGCATATAGCACAAAATATAAAAAGAAGAAAAAACTGCGGTTGCCAACCCGCTCGCCAAGCGTGGCAATTATGGCAATATACCCCCTATGATGAAAGTTACGAAGAGACGGCCCCCAGTCCCCGGCGGCCCCGCTATTCCTGGCTACGGTGGCGACCATGGTAACGGCGGGGCAGGGAGTGCTAAGCATCTCCGGTGGAGGTGCGGTTGCCACATACGACGACTCGACCTGGCAACATACAACGCACGCATCCTGAGAACTGACGAGAAGATTGTGAAGCTGGAAGAAGAGATAGACAAGTTACGCTGGCATATTATAGGATTATCCGAAGTCCGAAGAGAGGGGAAGGACACGGTAATCCTCGAATCCGGCAACTTGCTCTATTACCGGGAGGGCGACCATCTGTCCCAAGGAGGTGTCGGATTTATCGTCCACAAGTCTCTCGTTAACAACGTTGTAAAGATTGAGAGTGTGTCAACGAGGGTTGCGTACCTTATACTCAGAATCACCAAACGCTATTCGCTGAAGGTCATACAGGTTTACGCACCAACCTCGGCACACCCCGATCAGGAGGTGGAGAAAATGTATGAGGATATCTCTAGAGCCATGCATTCCTCCAAAACCCACTATACGGTGTTAATGGGAGATTTCAACGCAAAACTAGGTACAAGAGAGAACGGTGAGCTGAAAGTGGGAAAATTTGGAATAGGGCAACGGAACCCAAGGAGCCAACAGCTGGCCGACTTCATGGAGAAAGAGGGACTCTTTATGATGAACTCTTTCTTCCAGAAGCGGCCCCACAGGAAGTGGTCCTGGTTGAGCCCCGACGGTTCCACAAAAAATGAGATTGACTTCATTATGACGACCAGACGACAACTGTTCAGTGATGTCTCAGTGATCGCGAGGGTGAAAACCGGCAGCGATCACCAAATGGTTAGAGGTATACTGAACCTAAACGTAAATTTGGAGAGGTCTTTTCTAATGAAGTCAACGCTCCGTCCCCCTCGTGCTCTAATCCAAAGTCTCGAAACCTTTCAGCTCGAGTTACAAAACCGTTTTCAGTGCCTAGAAGACTGCAATGAAGTGGACTATTTGAATGACAAGCTCGTGGAAACTGTCCATGCGGTGGGAGCTAAGTTCTGCAAGACCCGCTGCAGAAGAACACAAAAACTCTTCGATCACACTCTTAATCTCATGGCTGTTAGACGGAAGATGAAGCTACATTCTTCAACAGATTTGACAGCATACAGGCACTAAACAGACAGATCTCCAAATGCATGCGGCGGGACTTACGCAACTTCAATACAGCTCGTATTGAAGAAGCAATCGAGCGGAACCAAGGCTCCAAAGTCTTTGCCAGAGATCTGTCTGCCAGAAAGAGCCAACTGTCAAAGCTGAAGACCGAGTGTGGCAGCATCGTTTCCGGGGCACCTGAGATTTTTAACTGAAATTGAGAGTTTCTATGGGCAGCTGTACCCGTCATCGTTGGAGCCGCGCGGAAGTGTGAGTAACGATCAAAGAGCGAGTCTTATCCGGCACTATTCCGATGATATCCCGGACGTCAGTCTGAGCGAGATTAGAATGGGTCTCCAGCATCTTAAGAACGCCAAGGCCCCAGGCGAGGATGGAATTACAGCGGATATTCTGAAATCGGGTGGAAAACCGGTACTTGAAGTCTTTCAGAACCTTTTTAATTCCGTCCTCCATGATGGCATTACACCGGAGGCGTGGAGTAGAAGTGCGGTGGTCTTGTTCTTCAAGAAAGGCGACAATGCTCTCTTGAAGAACTACAGACCGATTTCCCTTCTGAGCCGCGTCTACGTGCTGTTTTCGAGAGTCATTACGAATCGTCTCGCGCTTAGAATTAACGACTTCCAGCCTCCCGAACAAGCTGATTTCCGAAACGTTTTTAGCACCATAGACCACATACATACCCTTCGGCAAATTGTACAGAAGTCCGAGGAGTACAATTTGCCACTACGTCTGGTGTATGTGGGCTATGAGAAAGCCTTTGATTCCGTCGAAATTTGGGCGGTGCTGCAGTCCCTTCAGCGGTGCCAAGTTGACTGTCAGTATTTTGAAGTGTTGAAGTGCTTGTACAGTAGGGCTACGATGGCTATCCGAGTACAGAACCAGAGTACAAAACCTATCCAATTGCAGAAAGGTGTAAGACAGGGTAACGTTATATCCCCGAAACTCTTCACCACTGCATTGGAAGACGTTTTCAAGCTTCTGGACTGGAAAGGATACGGTATTAACATCAATGGCGAGTACATCACTCACCTTCGATTTGCCGACGACATAGTCCTTATGGCAGAATCGCTGGAGGACCTAAGCACTAAGCTCAATGATCTCATAATTTTTCTAAACGGAGAGGTCTTAAGATGAACATGGACAACACAAAGATCATCCATCATCATCATCTATGTCACACCTATGCCGGTAGTTGTTGGGAACACTAAGCTCGAATTTGTTGACGAGTATGTTTACTTGGGACAAATAGTCCGACTAGGTAAGTCCAACTTCGACCGAGAGGTCAATCGACGGATTCAACTCGGTTCGTCAGCGTTCGGTCGGAAATTACGGCACATCTTCTCGTCAGGTATACCTCAAAACTTGAAAACGAGACTGTACACCCAGTGCGTTTTGCCTGTGATGACATACGGAACTGAGACGTGGTCCTTCACTGCTGGCCGGATGATGAAGCTCAAGGTCGCTCAGCGAGCTATGGAGAGGGCTATGCTCGGAGTTTCTCTGCGTGATAAACTCAGAAATGAGGATATCCGCAGTAGAACCAGAGTGACCGACATAGTCCAACGGATTAGTAAGCTGAAGTGGCAATGGGCCGGCCATATAGCTCGAAGAACCGACAACCGATGGGAAGAAAGGTTCTCGAGTGGCAACCTCGTACAGGCAAGCGAAGTGTAGGACGTCCCCCCCACTAGATGCAGTGACGACCTGGTAAGATATACAGGAAGTCGATGGGTGCAGGTGGCTCAGGACCATGCTTTGTGGCATTCCTTGGGGTAGGCCTATGATCATCAGTGGACTTGTGAAGGGCTGTAATGATGATGATGACGATAAAAAGGAGTAATAGGAAAAAGACAAATATGACAAATTTTAAGCACTCCATAATAATATAAGAGAATATACATTAAAAAACATATGCTGCAGCATGAAATATCGAAACTGAGCGGTCTCCCCGAGGCAGCTCGAGTTTCTTTGCGCTTGCTTTTAATGTGACCGAAAATAAAAATAAATTAAAAGTGCCCTTAATCTCTATAATATGTAGTTTTTTTTTATTAAAATAGAATGTGAATGTATTGACTATAGTCTTAGTAACCAAACAAAAGTCAAAGATAAAGAATCACTCATGTACAATATTTATCCCTGCTCCAGATGCTTTGCGGTGAAAGCAAAAAACAGTGAAGAAATCTAGATGACTGAGGAATACAAATATTTCATGAACATTTGATATCTATGTATATCTAATGCCATTAAAAACATAACTTGTAAAAAAAGCCAAGTCTCGCAACTCAGTTCTTCTACCGTAAAAAGTTGTGAGATCCATGTAATACCAAGTCGGTTAATTTATTCATTTCTTGCAAAACAAAATTTCTATACCGTAAAAAATATGGAGAATGGAGTTGAATTTTCTTTAAATTTAAATTACATACGTATGTATTATAGTACGATACTAATTGGAATTTATTTTACGCTTTTTTGCTTCTGGTTCTGTGAAAGTTTAATCTTCAGTCCCTATGCAATAAAAGGATAAGGTATTTCAAAAATCATATATTATATTTACTTGCTCACCTATTTAATGTTATTGAAGGAAACCCTCAAGCTGCGAGTACTCTTCGTATTCAACCATTCACAGTCAATTGGTTCGCAATTGATATCAAACCAAGAGTGTTACTTTTGCTATTTGTCACATGAAATATAGATACATCATATATGTATGTATGATATTAATAATCTATTATTGCTACTATAAAATTGAATGTGCCAAATGTGTAAATATAGCATATTTTGTAGTTTTATTTAATAAAATGTTCATATTTGATTTGGCTTCTGAAAAAATGTGGTGTAACATGTCGTTCAACTAATCAAAGCCAAACGTAAAATACTCAGATCGGTGACGACAGCAGCATCGAAGTTGGATAGCTAGTTAGATACTAAATGCCTGGGGTTGCGAGCCACAATCCGTCACTCAAGCGTGACAATAAAAGCAAATCCTTCCTACGTCGGGAAAATCCTACTATAAAATAGTTTTACGGAGTAACAAAGAAGGATTAATAGAGGAAATTTAACAACCAGACTATTAAATAAAATCAGCATACTCGTAATTACAGGCCTTTGCTCTCGATATTAACTTTGCCTTTTCTTGCAGTTTATAGTCAAAAGTTAACCGAAAAAACGTTATAACCTTTCAGCCTTAGAAACGTTAGTTTTGTATTACTTATAAAAATAACATAAACATAAACACTCACGCCTGTCACCCAGAGGGGTAGGCAGAGACTATGGACTTCCATTTGGCACGATCCTGACACACCTCTCTCGCTTCCTCCACATCCATATACCTACGCATACACGCTCGTCGGTTAAAGGTACTCTTAATTTGGCCCATTTTCAATACATCGGCAATTTGGTCGATAAACTTTCGCCTAGGGCGACCCTTCCCGACTCTGCCATTCACCTCTGCAACATAAATTTGCTTTGTCACTCTTTCCTCATTCATTCTTTCTACATGACCAAACCACGGAAGCATTCCTTTCTTAATCCTAGTCACAACATCATCTAGCAAACCACACTCTTCTCTTATTAAACAATTTCTCACTCTGTCATTCAGAATCATCCCTAACATACTCCTTAATGACCGCATTTCTAAAGCATTTATTCTACTCTCGTGCTTCTTCTGCTTCACCCAACTTTCACTACCATACATTAAAGTAGGCACTAACACAGCATTGTGAATTGCCATACGTGCCTTTTTGGACACATTCTGACTTTTCACAATAGAGTGTAGAGCCCCATTCACTCTATTTCCTGCATTCACTCGTCGTTCTATATCCTTATCATATCTACCATCCTTGCTAAACACACATCCCAAATACACAAACTCATCTACTTGCTCTACCAACTCCCCTTCTATTATTATTTCACATATCGTTTTACTTTCTTCTCTTTCAAAAACCGTAACTTTCGTGTTACTTGCGTTCACTTTCATTCCCTTTTCTTTTAATGTCCTGTTCATTAACGTAACCATCATTTGCAACTCGGCTGCCGACGACGCAAGTATGACTTGATCATCGGCGTACAATAGGCATTTGACGGTTAACTCACCCATTCTTAACCCGCATTCTTCTACTTTCAAATATTCCAAACAACTGTCCATAAATAGGTAGAACAGCCACGGGGAAGCCACACCCCGTCTAACACCTTTATGGATGCCAAACCAGTCCGAGTAGGCCCCGTTGATCCTGACACAAGCACTAGAGTCCCTATATAGAGACTTCAATGCCCGTATCAAGCCAGCGCTCAACCCAAATGAGTTCAGTGTTTGCCATAACACATCCCTGTCCACTCTGTCATAAGCCTTTTCCAAGTCTATGAACGCACAAAAAACTTTTTGGTTTTTGGCCAAAAACTTCTCCGCGATCATGCGCATGGAAAAGACCTGATCCGTACATCCCATTCCCTTTCTAAATCCCGCTTGCACATCCCAAATTTTTCCATCAGTTTCCTTCATAACTGCTGCCTTACCTGCTTTCATACTTTTCATTGCTTTCATTATTTCATCTATACTTATATCTCTATTTCCTCTTCTTCCGGAATTTCTATTTCATTTAATTCAAACGTCTCATCACTCATAAACACGCTTTCAAAGTATTCCTTCCATCTCCTTAAACTCAAAACTTCGTCATTCAGAATACAGCCATTCTGGTCTCGTATAGCATTCATTCTAGGCTGTTTTGAATGTCCCCTGGTAGTTCTTACGAGTTTCCAGAACATTTTAATGTTTGCCTGGAAGTTACCCAATATTCTTCTATCATTCTTATCCGTTCTTTCTTGCTTTTTCCTTTCAACTACTTCTTTTACTCTCTTATTTAGGTGTCTGAAGACTGCCTTTTTCCTTTCAATCTCATCATTCATACTGCTAAAATTACTAGCCTTGGTTGCTAGTAAATCTAGTCATGCTTTCTTCTTTGCTTCAACTTCCATGCGTACCTCATCATCCCACCATAACGTGTTATTTTTCATTTCATTCGTTCTCTTACTTACACCACATACTTCGATAGCTGCATCCACTACACCTTTCTTAACATTATACCACACAGTCTCCAAGTCTAAATCATTCATACACAATTCAGCCATACCACTTATATTTTCTCTCAATCTACATTTGAACTTCTCTTTCACACCTTCATCTTGTAACCTCTCTGTTCTTATACGCTGTAACGCAGTGGTAGACACAGATGTCCGATATCTCCAACGTCTGAAAAGACCATTAATTCGGCATAAGACCAAGTAATGATCCGTCCCTACGTTAGAGTCCCGATAAACCCTTGTATATACTACCGCGCTCCTCATTATTTTATCAACAATTATGAAATCTATCATACTTCTATCATCACCTCTTTCCCATGTATACGTGTGAATCTTCTTATGAGGAAAGAAATTGTTCGTCACAAAAATACTCTTCTCCACGCATACGGCGAGAAGGCTTTCACCATTCTCATTTATACTTTCATCACCAAACGTTCCCAATATCCTTTCATAACCAAGCCTCCTCACCCCAACCCTTCCATTAAAATCGCCTAATATCACAATATTTTCATTAACCTTGCATTTCATTAGCACCATCCTTAATAACTCCCAAAAATGCTCCCGGATATAAGTGGGCTTACCTCTAAAACAAACAACTTCTTTGAGCCCACTTTCATTCGTATCCATAGCAGTCTCGGGCTTACACATTCATACTCTTTCACACAATGACCCATTCTTTCCGAAAGGATGATACCGACTCCCTGGCATGCCCGCTCGGTCTCGTCTACACCAGACCAGTACGCGGTATACATGCCATGTGTAGTGGCATCCTTTCCCTTCCGTTTCGTCTCATTTACACATAACACGTCTATTCCTCTATCATGCATCATATCGCATACTTCATCCATCTTATCATTCATTCCTCCACATACATTCAATGTAGCCAGACGGGCTTCCGCAATCCACTTTTCGCCCCTCCCGGGGACAGAACGTGACGGGTGGCGAACCTCGTCGCCGGTTTTCCTCTCGGAGATTCTTCGCACCCCTGCCCCATTAAAGGGGCGCCGGGAACTCGGGGCCATTTCTTTAATTTTATGCTTCATGGTGCGAAAGTAGGATGTGGTATTTTTTACGCCGCTACCATACAGCGAGGAGCCGAGTCAGTTCTTTCGGCTTTGTCGCTTGTTTAGCACCACCCGGGGGACACGTGTAGGGTGGGCCTAGGATTAGGTGGTCAAAGCCTACGGACGCGAGCGACTCATCCCCCTTATAAAAACTTATAAAAATGTAGGTATATATTACTGAGTGACAGCCTATATACATCCCACTGCTGGGCACAGGCCTTTTTTCATTTCTGAGAGGGCTTTTTTAGGACAAGGAAATTTCTTGCCTTACTTGACATTTCTTCTAAATATTTTTTTTATTTCTGGGACATGCAGGTTTCCTCAAGATGTTTTCATTCAACGCATATAGTAACGTAAATCAGCACTTAAAATTGCAATCAACAATTTCATTGCTGCCAGCGGGGATCGGACCCGCGTTGCTGTGAAATTTACACCGAGCGCTTAGCCACTGAGCTGCCACGGCTTCGGTATATTTTTGTGGTATATTACAGTGGTGTCGGTGGGGATCGAATTTGGTTTACTCACTTATTATGAAAGTTTAAGGCGCGAACTTATCCTTAATCTGTTACAACTTTTCCTTATAAATCAACCCCGCCACCTGCCTGTACATAACATTGCAATCTCCTTCCTAACGACAGTTCAGATCAGAATATACAAAATACCTGTCATACCCTGATGATGTCATGAGGTCAAACCGGTCGGTTTTTATAGTTAATAAATTAAAATAAATATCATCCAAATCACAAAAATTGTTGAAGTTTTACCAAGTGACAACAATCGCGATTATAAATGTATATACAAATAAATGCTATAATATATTATTTGCAGTATCATAGTATTAAATGTGTGTTCGTTAAATAATTTCTCTTAGGTATGCTTGAGCGAAAGTACGACGTTGCGGTTGCATTGAATTAGTTTCATTACTGACGTGGCCATTTTATAGAACGTTGTAATTATTGCGAGCGAATGTACTGCAAGCTGGCAAACAAGGTTGTTTATATAATAGTGGCTTTTTTGAATACTGGAATAAAATGTAATAGTGGTAAATAAAAATATATAAAATAACGTTTCCTAAGTAATAATCTATATAATATACGAAAATCAACAATTGCATGTTGCATGTGCCTACAACGCACCTATAATTGCCCTGATATTGCAGTTGTTCATGGTTCACGTAATATAAAATCTAACAGATTATACAAGAAAACATTATATAAAAATTTTTTTGATAGTAATTAATTAATATTCTCATGTGATTCGTAATTTCGTGATTTTTGTAAATAAAGATTTATAATTTACAATTCATTGCCGGCGTTAGTCACATAACATCAGGTGAGCCACATACACCTTTAATTAAAATTGTACCCACATAAAAAGTTTTCTCCTAAAAAAAATAGAGGGGAATTAAGTACATAGTCCAGTAGATATTCATGCACATAGTCAAGCACATAGTTAGTACATAGTTAAGTCAGTACATAGTAATTTTCCAGTACAAAGCAAAGTATATATTGACGTATAAAATAAATTTAATAATAAGAGCCACATACATAATTAAGTACATAGAAATGTAAATAATGACGTACTGTCGCACATCCAAAATCTGCGCTCGCCTGTAGATTACCACTCGAAAACCTTTCTTCTACATTGATTGTTAGTTTTATAAGTCCGGCTAATTGCTTTCAGCCTACTAATCCGCGGGGTGTCCCTTACGTTACTATGTATATGTGAAGGTTTGTGAAGAATGTTTGGGTATTTTGTTTTTTCAATCACGAATTCAAACCTTCATTACTCGTTTATACGGATTAAATAAAATTTAACCCACAGATAGAACTGTCCGGATTCAATACAGGTATAATACAAGGCATTGTATAATATTATTTACCGTCAGAAAATAAGGAACTGCAGAAAAATTACGATGTTTTGTTTTCACGAAGGCCAGGGAGAAGCTATCTATATCTATAGAAATAAATAAAATTGAAGTGTCTGTTTGTAATTTCTAAAGTACAGCTTTTTACCAAATGCGTATGAAAGTATATACGGTACTAATATAACAAAAATACAATTTTTAAAGATTTTGTCTGTCTGTTTGTTCCGGCTAATCTCGTAAACGGCTGGACCGATTTTGAGGGTATTTTCATTGGCAGATAGCTGATCTCACAAGGAGAACTGAGGCTATATTTATATTTTAAATAACTTTTATATTAAAAAAAAGAATTAGGGCTCCGCGCAAAAAAAATTAAAACCCCAAATAACACGCGGGCAAAGTCGCTGGTGACAGCTAGTTTAAAAATAACTTTTACAGTAGCAGATTTTTCTACATTATAACATAAAAACTTAGGTGCTTTTATTAGTAATAAATATTTCTGCAAAAATTTTGCTCCATCTACTTTTATTTCAATAACATATTATGACCTGAATTCTCTAAATTCAAAGACTCGCATCGACAAAACTACAGTGGAATGAAAATAAAATACGGCATATGAGGCAAACAGTATTTTTTAGATTTAAATATCCCGAAATCATTTTCGTATACATTATTTTCATCATATTTATTCTTAATTATCTTCATTAAAGGTAACTAGTGTACATTGGTTAATTCTTCCTTTTAAAGAGGTCGATGATTTTTTTGTCAGTAAATTCTTCCACAGTGGTAACATTGTTTATATTTTAATCGCAAAAGAATAAAAATTAAATGTAAAAAAATAAATAATGCTGAGTAATGGCAGCTTATGATAATCTATCAATTTATTTCAGAAAATTGTAACATATTATAATTAACAAGGAAACATGCACATTATATTTTTTTTAAATTGTAGCTGTAGTTAAAGAGATTGGATACGTAATCAAATATTCAGTCCCTTCCTAACAAATAATACCATTGTACAATGAGATCCCGTGTCTCTATTTGACTTAATGTATGGTCTAAGTGAAAACCGCACCCTCTACGTCGAAGTTAAGGATGCGGTTTGACGGTAACAGCCGTCACTCGGGACATTGCAAATCGAGATAATATGTATTTATCAAATGGTCCGAGAGCTCATGACGCATTTTTATGAAGTGTTTGATGCATCATTAAACTTTGTTAAAAAGTGTCGGTGCACTTAATAAGCAGATATTTGATTGTTTAACTAACCTACCTGGGTACACCTAGTACTATGCATACAGATAATTTGCAAAAAAATTCGCCCAAAACAGTTTTGATTCAAATAATAATAATGAATTTCCGTCAGCTAAGTTGATAAAGCATTAAAAAAATGGTATACCAGCTATAGTTCTAAAGGCTTGTGTACCAGAGTTGACTCCTGTGCTGACAAGCTTGTTCCGCCTCTCAATTAGGACTGGAATAGTGCCAAAGTCCTGAAAGCTGGCCACCGTGCAGGCTGTTCAAAAAAGAAAGATTACCTCCAAACTATGCTAGATTATGGAGCGTATATTAAACGCCCACTTAATGTCATACCTAGAACAAAATGACCTTTTTAGTGACCGCCAATACGAGTTTCGCCGAAATCGGTCAGCTGGTGACCTTTTAGCGTATGCCACACACGTATAGGGCGAGGCACTCGAGAACAGTGGCGAAGCACTTGCTGTTTCCCTTGATGTCTCGCAGGCCTTTGAAGACAGGGTTTGGCATGCTAGCCCTTTGCGTAAGCTTCCAGTGTACGACTTATGGCGTGATCTGATTGATTAGGTAAGGGACTTTCTCAGAGAACGGTCTCTCCGGGTCGTTGTCGATGGCTGTTCAACCGATCCTGTGGCGACTAACGCCGGTGATGCTCAGGGGTCCATTCTCTATGCAAATCTGTTACTACTGCATATTAATGATCTGCTTATACCCGATATCTATGGGTATGCAGACTATAGTACAGTTGTGGAGGGATACCAGACAAGTCCTTGTGCCAGTCGGGAAGAAATTCAGTCTGAAAGAGAAGCTGTGGTAGAACGTGTGAATCTCACAATTCAGACAGACTGCAAATATGGCACTGCCAATCTTGTGAATTTCAAAGCCTGCATAACACAAGCGTGACTCGTCACTGCAAAAAGGAGCTCATCTTTGCTCTTTCTTTCCGAAATGTATCACTGGAATACACTGACCGCTTTCAGTTGTTGGGAGTTGAGATATCCTCAAATCTGAACTTCGGGCGGTTCATTTAGTCTAAGGCCAAATCAGCTGTAAGGAAACTAGAAGTCCTTGCAAAGGTGCGGCGATGCTCCACGTCGGGATAGCTGCTTACATTATATAAAGTGCAAGACAGGTCGTGCATGGAACATTGCTGCCATATATGGGTTGTAGCTACTAAATGCCACCCAGCAGCTTCGGACTCAATGGAAAAGCTGTTAGGAGGCTTATTGGAGACCCAAATTCGGTTAAAACTAATCTTACCAGCCTCGTACACAGGCGCAAAATAGCCAGCGTTTCGGTTTTCTACAGAATGCATTTCGGAGAGTGTGCGCAAGAATTGCATAATTTATCTCCTCCCTATTCCTTCCACCAATGGACACCCAGACGTTCAGCCAGTCTCCATCTTTTCTTTGTTGACTTACCACGCATTCAAACCAAACGATTTGCTACATCTCTTGTGATGCGTATAGTAAAGGAGTGGAATAAGTTGCCAGCATCTGTGTTTCAATCCGATTATGGGGACAATGTGGGTGTCTTCAAGGCAAGAGTGAATAAGTTTTTGTCGAGTCAGTGTACTCCACCATCTTAGTCTACATCATTGAAGTTAAGCGCTGGCTTATTATAATACAAAAAAACTTAACCTGCTCAACTTTACTCCCATTGGGGCTTGTTAGGACAGAAACTGTGAACATGAAGCATATTTCTAGAATTATCATTATTAAAAAATCACATACCATTAAAGAAAAATTTTTTCTTGGCGATTACATAATAAAAATACAAATCATCCATGTAATGTTTAACGATATCCCAATTAGCTTTTTATACAGAATAAGAGTGAAGAATTCCATAAAGTCCACCTGACGGTAATAAGATGCTGTAGCCCATGGACGTGTGAGTGAAATATCTGCAAAATACCGTGAAATGTTTCATGTGATGAGTAAAGAGTACCTAAGACCACTTTTACTGGTGATGAGGCATTCTATCTTAGTCCAAAGGGGTGAGAAACGCATCTGTATTTTAATTCTTAATCGATAATAGATGTCGGTGTCTACAGGCTACAGCTTCAACTTACTATTTCAGGTGGTTGATTTACAGAGTTGTATTTTTATTACCCACGACGATACGGAGAAGGTGTGTGCGTTTAGTGTAAATCGCTGTTTGTTTCTTTATTTGTTTATTTCTTTGTGTATGCGAAGAATGTTCCATTTTTTACTAAATGATTTTATTTCTCACCTCAAAATTATATAATTATTGTGCGTAATGTTAAAGTTTTACACCTCAGTGTATTACTGTGGTAGACT
This sequence comes from Parnassius glacialis, assembly GCA_033319125.1. NCBI lineage: Eukaryota > Metazoa > Arthropoda > Insecta > Lepidoptera > Papilionidae > Parnassius > Parnassius glacialis. The sequence continues at coordinate 26,113,331 of JAVANC010000001.1, read as the reverse complement.
GGTACCTAGGCTTTACGCCTGTATTTCATGAAGCCAGATCTTCGCCCTTTGGTGGTTATTACAAATACTTTTTTAATAAGATAGGGTGACAAAAGAGCACACAGTCCACCTGATGGTAAGTGGTTGCTGTGACCCATAGACATCCACATCTATCGTCAATAATGAATCAAAATTCAGATGCGCTGTCACCCGTGAGGACTAAGACGGAATGCCTCATTTCCACTAAAAAGGGTCTCCGGTTCAATATACTCACCATACGAAACACAGCAGTGTTAAGCTTTATTTTACGCTGGTATCCTGTGAGAGCGTGTTCCTTTTATATATTTTATTATATACATGTACTATATTTGTAATTTATATAATATACTTTTATATTTTATCACAATATACAACGTATCCCGAAATTCAACGATAAGCCAACACCGGAGGATAGACCTGCCCCGGACTAATCGGGGAAAAAAAGAAAAAAAATTTATATACCAATTATATTTTAAGTTATATAAAAAAAATGAAATTCTTCAGAAATTGAGACCGTTTATGATATTTTTCACTACCATGACCACAATTTTTTAAATATTTTTTTCTCTTTTTTATAGGCAACCTGAATAGTACTGCTATCTACCACAATTCTTAAAAACTCCAGAATAACTCTTGTTTTATCACGAAAATTCATGAAACTTATTTTATTCCCTAAATTTGTTGAAGACTTTTACTTTTAACCAAATTTAACTTATCGTGGTGTAAAAAAAAAGTATGAACACTAGTATGGCAAGTTTTTTTAAAAATTGACGCAACTAACCAACATTCCAAAATGGTATAATTCTCTAGGAAAACAAGTTATAAAAAAATGTGTGCCTATTATTTCTTAACAGGGGCCAAATGACGGTCGGGTGTAATAAAAGTATTAGTTCTTGAAAAATGTTTAATATTTCAAAACAAATAGTACAAACAGTTTCACGTGTAATTTATTAAGTTATTAAAATTATAGCAAATGTTCAAACTGTTTGCCACCAGCATTAATACATGCACGACATCGCCTTAAAAATGATCGTTTTATTTGTCTTGCATATCTTCTGCTATTAATGTAATCAGCAGCCTGAGTGATATTTCGACGAAGCTCGTCCAATGTCACAATGGGTTTTGAGTAGACCCTGTTTTTAAGCCAACCCCAATAGAAGAAGCCCAGGGGGTTCAAATCGGGTGAACGGGGTGGCCATAAGATAGGACCAAGTCGCCCGATCCAACGCCCTGGATACTCTTGATTTAAATATTCTCGCACAGGACGGGCATAATGTGCTGGGCAACCATCATTTTGGAACCACATGTTTGAAGATCACTTAAGGGCACGTCGTTTAACAATTCTTGCAAGTCATTTTGTAAAAAGTTTAAATAACTATTGGCATCTAAGTTCTCATCGTCGGCATATCGAGTGACGTGCAGTTTCGTGGTCACTTGGAAGATAAGGCCAAATAAGCCTCTAAAAAGCTTGTTGTGCTCAGCAGGGCGGGACATTATTTCATGCCGGCACACTGCTTGCAATTTTACAAGGCGCAGGTTCGTCCTCACATGGAATACTGTTCCCATCTCAGGGCTGGGGCTCCTCAGTGCCAACTCCTTCCATTTGATCAGCTGGACTCAGTGGTACTGCGAACAGATGGTGCATCTTTTTGCGTATTTTATCGCATCTACTACCAGGAGTGCTGGGAGGAATTGTTTGGGCTATTTCCAGCCGCTCAATTTCACCATTGTACATCGTGAAAAAACTCGCGATACCACCCATACCATCTGGATGATTAACGGTCTTCCACTGTGCGATTTATAATAAGTTTTCTTCCTCGCACAACTTCCTTGTGGAATGGATTATAACCAGAGATTTTTCCGGACCGATACGACTTAGGAACCTTCAACGCATCTGCAATTCCCCTGGTGTTGCAGTTGTTCATAAGCGGCGGTGGTCACTTACCATACATTTATCACTTATCACTTACCATACCAGGTGAGGCGAATGCTCGTTTGCCATGTGCTAGTTTATTGCCCTTATTCTTAAAAAAAAATATTCTGCTCGAAGCAGCCGTTATTAAGAATGCGCCAGCTTGAGTACTATCAATACAAGTAATTTGGTAAGCGAAGAAACAGAAACAGAAACTTTTTTATTCAATATAGATTACAAATAATACTTATTGAAAGTCACTCTTTTGTATAATTACCACTGGTTCGAAAAAAAACCTCTGTCCTGGGAAGAACCAGCAAGAAACCCAGCGGGACTTTTCTTTTAAATAATAGCTTACAATCATGTATGTTACACAAATTAACAACACAACAAATTAGAAATAGCTTGGTAGCAATCACCTCATTTCCAGGGGTTATTATCATCCATAAATTCTTTCATACTATAATAACCCTTTTTATACAAACTTAATTTAATAAAGTTCAATAAGTCAAATTTTGTATATTTTCTGGAATTTTGTTATAAAAGCGTATACATCGCCCCAAGAATGAATTACTGACTCGATGGAGTCGAGTAACTGGTACTACTAGCTTGTGTCTGTTCCTAGTATTTACAGAATGAATATCACTTATTTTTGTAAAACTACTTTTATTTTTCTGTACGTACATTACATTTTCATAAATGTATTGAGAGGCCAAAGTTAATATATTAATTTCCTTAAATTTTTGTCGCAGCGACTCTTTAGGATTTAAATCATAAATTGCTCTTATGGCCCTTTTCTGTAAAGCAAATATAATTTCAGTGTCAGCTGCGTGTCCCTATAGCAAAATATAATACGACATTATGCTATGGAAATAGCTAAAGTAAACTAGTCTAGCTGTTTCAACACTAGTTAGACTTCTAATCATTTTTACAACATATGCTGCAGAACAAAGTCTGCTTACTAGTTTTGATATATTGGGGCTCCATTGAAGCTTCGCGTCTAGTGTGATTCCAAGAAAAATGGTGGTATCTACAAGACTCAGTTTCTGTGTAAGAGCATAAATACTCATACTGACCACGTTGTTTTCAATCAAAAGTTTTGTTAAATTTTTATTTCTTTATGTTTCGTATAAATATTAAATCTTATCCTTCTTTTTTTTCTAAAAAAATGAGATATAGAGAGAAATTCTTTGGAAAGCTATCAATTGTTTCTAACAGTGGTCAGGAAATAAAAATTAAAAACTTCAAATACAGGAACTTCTATCTATTCATATATATATATATATATATATATATATATATATATATATATATATATATATATATAGCATTTAAAGAATAATATAAAATGCGTTATAAGCTTATAAGCCTCTTTTAATGTTAACGATTTTGTAGATGTTTTAGGTAGCGTAAAATATCAACATAATGCTGCTGCAACTGTCAGCTAGGAAAGTCTAGGATCACAATAATACAAATCTGCATTGTGACTAGTAATCGTTGATAGATGTAGGTGTCTATGGGCAACAGCACCCATTTACTATTGGGTGGTAATTTTCGTCACCCTTACTTGTACAAAGTTAATAATATTTAGTACGTACTTCTTGTACATAAGTAGAAAAATCTTAATAACAGGTTTTAAATATACTTTTTATATATAATAACAATTTTATCGCATCCACTAACAGGAGTGCTGGGAGGAATTGTTTGGACTAATTCCAGCCGCTCAATTTCACCATCGTACATCGTGAAAAAGCTCGCGATACCACTCATACCATCTGGATGATTGGCGGTCTTCCACTGTGCGATTTACAATAAGTTTTCTTCCTCGCACAACTTCCTTGTGGAATCGATTATAACCAGAGATTTTTCCGGACCGATACGACTTAGGGACCTTAAACTTACTTACTTACTTACTTATCGTCACGCACAATCCCTGACGGGGTAGCCAGAGAGAACAGATCGCCAAGTGTCACGATCCTTACATACCTCTTTCGCTTCTTTCAGATTCATCATCTTCTTCATACATGCACGTCTAGGTATCCGAGTACTCTTGACCCTCCCCTCTTCGAGCAATTTGCTCACATGGTCTTCGAAAGTTAGTCTCGGTCTACCTCGACACCTTTTAATATTAACTTTCGCGCTATATATTTTCTTCACCATTCGGTCTTCACTCATTCGCTCAACGTGCCCAAACCATCGAAGCACGCCCTTATCAATTTTTGTGATAAGGTCATCTTTCAAACCTGCCATATTGCGAATCTCTTCGTTTCGCTTTCGGTCAGCCATGGTGACGCCGCACATTTTACGAAGAGATCGCATCTCCACTGCATTCAACTTGCTTTTATGCTTCTTCTGGCATACCCAGGTTTCGCTGCCATATAACAAAGTCGGTACCAACACTGCGTTATGTATTGCAAGGCGTGCACTCTTCACTACGCCTTGCCTTTTGACTAACGCTGTCAGGGCACCATTGACTTTGTTCCCGGCAGCGACACGCCTGTCCACATCTAAATCACATCTTCCATCCCGGCTAAAAGCACTCCCCAAGTATACAATTTCATTTACCTGTTCTAGACATTCCTGATTTACCCATATTTCACACTTCGTTCTCTCTTCGTCCCTTTCAAATACCAGAACCTTAGTTTTATTTGCATTCAAACGGAGACCTTTAATTTCACATTCCTCTTTCATACACGTGACTAATGCCTGCAGTTCTGCCTCTGATGGTGCAATAAGCACTGCATCATCAGCATACAGCAGACAATTTACTTTAATGTCACCCAATTTCACACCCAAACAGCTATCTTTCAGTTTCTGTAAACAGCTGTCGAGATACAGTATGAACAGCCAGGAAGACATGACACAACCCTGTTTTACGCCCGTTTGGACGCTAAACATGGGTGACAGGTCATGCCCTACCCGCACACAGGCTTTACAGTCACAGTAAAGTGACTGCACAGCCCTTAGCAATCGACCATCCACACCATACCCCGGCAACAGTTCCCACATTTTCTTCCTTACAACCTTATCAAATGCTTTCTCAAGATCCACAAAAGCACAGAAAATCCTCTGGTTAGCAGCCAGAAGCTTTTCCGTGATCATGCGGAGAGAAAACATTTGATCCGTGCATCCTCTTCCAGGTCTAAATCCGCATTGTGCCTCCCATAGAAATCTTTCCGATTTCTCTTGCATCCTACGTGTCAAAACCTTCGAGTAAACTTTACTTGCTAAACTGGTCAAGCTGATCGCCCGATAGCACCCGCAGTCAAAATGTGAACCTTTACCTTTATATAAAGGCACAATGACTGCGGATCGCCAATCATCCGGGACATCCCCCGTTCGCCAGCACAAATTGCACAGCAGATGAAAGCTGTCCCAGACGCGAGGCCCACCATACTTGACCATTTCAGCAGTAACTCTGTCTAGTCCCGCAGCCTTACCACATTTCAAACTTCGAATCGCACGTTCAATCTCTTTCATACTGATGACCTCAGTGTCATCGAGGTCCGGGTCTGGCGTACCAGTCTCGACGTCATCCCCGGATCCCTCACTAAGATCATCACACGCATACATTTCTCTATAAAATTCGCTCCATCGCTGCATGACGTCCGATTTTTCTGAGAGGACGTCATTAGTTCTCGAAAGCACTTTGTTCATTCTTAAGGCCGTCGCACCACTTCGGGTCCTTCCAACCTCTTTCCAGAAGAGTTTGGAGTTCTCCTTAAAGTTGTGCGACAACCTTTCGTCCGCTTCCATTCTACACCTTTCACGCACTTCCTCAATCAATGCTTTCGTGTGAACTTTCTGCAGCTTATATCTTTTTTTCATCTTCTCTCTCATATCCTTATCATTACTAGAGGCCAAGTAGTCTAACCATGCTTTCTTCTTCTTCTTTACAGCTTCTTTCACTTCATCATTCCACCATGCATCTCTTCTTTTACTACTGCCTCTTTTAATCGTTCCACACACTTCTTCCGCTGCACTTACCATTCCATCCCTAAGGTTCTGCCATGTTCTTTCAACACATTCTTTTCTGCCATCGATGTTGTCAAGCTTTTCGGCTACCCTCGCATGATATTTGTCCCTAGTATCCGCTTCCTGAAGCTTCCAGCTTCGGATGCGACAGACCGACTGTGGTTCTGTTACTGCCGTCCGGTAGCGCCAACCCGCGAACAGACCCCTAAATCTAGTAATCACTAGATAGTGATCCGTTCCCAGGTCAGCACCCCTGAACACTCGCGTATCCATCACCTGTTTTCGCAGTCGGTCATCCACCAGGAACAAATCGATCATACTTCTCTCGTTCTTACTTTCTCTAGTATACATATGGATCTTCTTGTGATTAAACATAGTGTTTGTCACAAGAAGACCCTTTTCCTTGCATACCGCCAGTATAAGCTTGCCAGCATCATTAACCCTTTTATCGCCAAACTTTCCAAGCACCGACTCGTACCCTGGTCGAGCGGTACCAACCCATCCATTCAAATCACCACATACAACAATTCTTTCGTTTCCCCTAGCCAAATCTAGAACTTCTCTTACATTCTCCCAAAACTCCTCCAGCTCAGCCCTGGACGACGAAGCTACCGGCGCATAAACAGCCAAAAGGAATAACTTCGTCAGTCCCAATTTAAAGCGAACCCAGAGAAGTCTTGAGTTCACAATCTTATATTCAGTCATAACATCGACCAACCGAGACGACAGCAGCACCCCCACTCCCTGGCGGGCGCTCTCGCTCTCCGGGACTCCGGACCATAGAGCTAACGCCCCGCCAGGGAGCTCTTTAGTACCACTGCCCTTCCGTTTGGTCTCCGACATACACACGACATCTAATTCTCTTTCTTTCATTATTTCGATCAACTCATTCGTCTTATCTCTCATGCCTCCTCTAACATTCCACGTGCCAACTCTGCACTCTGTCCTCCACCTTCCGCCGTGGCGGGCTGTGCGTGACGGGTGGCGGTCCCCATCGCCGCTTTGCGCGCTGCATTCCACACCAACGGGGACGAGCTGGTGTGCGTCGCCTTGGGGGGACGCCCTAACCCTCGTTGACATGGGTGCGCAGCTAAGTAGAATTGCAGCCCTGAAAAGGGCTGGCAGGGGTCGCGACGAGCACGCTTCTACAGTGACCTTAAACGCATCTGCAATTCCCCTGGTGCTGCAGTGGTTCATGAGCGGCGGTGGTCACTTACCATCCACTTATCACTTATCACTTACCATACCAGGTGAGGCGCATGCTCGTTTGCCCACTCTCCTATAAAAAAAGTATTAGAGACATTTTCACTGAGAACGCGGCATAACATTTTAGTCCACGTTGAGCACTCTCATTACAAGTAATTTGGTAAGCGAAGAGCATAAATACTCATACTAACCACTTTGTTTTCAATCAAAAAGTTTTGTTAAATTTTTATTTCTTTATGTTTCGTACAAATATTAAATATTATCCTTCTTCTTTCTAAAAAAATGAGATATAGAGAGAAATTCTTTGGAAAGCTATCAATTGTTTCTAACAGTGGTCAGGAAATAAAAATTAAAAACTTCAAATACAGGAACTTCTATCTATTTATATATATATATATATAGCATTTAAAGAATAATATAAAATGCGTTATAAGCTTATAAGCCTCTTTTAATGTTAGCGATTTTGTAGATGTTATAGGTAGCGTAAAATATCAACATAATGCTGCTGCAACTGTCAGCTAGGAAAGTCTAGGATCACAATAATACAAATCTGCATTGTGACTAGTAATCGTTGATAGATGTAGGTGTCTATGGGCAACAGCACCCATTTACTATTGGGTGGTAATTTTCGTCACCCTTACTTGTACAAAGTTAATAATATTTAGTACGTACTTCTTGTGCATAAGTAGTAAAATCTTAATAACAGGTTATGTACATCAGCATTTTAGTTGCTGTAAGCTGTAGGTTGTGGATATTTATTATAAAATATATGATATTTTTGAAAACAATTATTATTTTATAATTTTGTCTAGTTAGTAGGGACAACATATAGTTTTAAATCAAAAAAGAAAAACAAACTATTCAAAGGAGACTGTAAAAATATAGTAGTCAAGTGCTGACTAGTGGAATAACAAGCTAATTCGTTTTCCTGCGCTAACGAGTTTTTATTTTTTCTTTAGCGCAAATTTCACATATTTTTATGTCAAATGGCACACACTTATGCGCAAATGGTATTATACACTTTAATCGCTATTTGTTGACAGCGTAAAATAATATAAATGCCACATCCCGTGAGGGTCTAGCCTTGTGTCTAATACCGTTAGAGAACTAGTAATAACTCGTTAACTTTGCTAAATTTAATATTTACTAGTAACTTTAAACTAGTTGTACTGCGATTTGACTGAATAATATAACATGTTCTATCAAACTTGTAAGAGGAATATCGTTAAAAATTAAATTTATTATTGTTTTAAAAATAAAGAATTTTATTAAATTAGGTAAGGCGTGATTTGGCCCGCATTGTTCTCGTAGCTCATAGAAACGAAAACCGATGATCAAAATTCGACCTGGAGTACATTGTATTATATTACATTATATGTATGTAGTACAGTATTATGTACTCCAGATCGAATTTCGATCACAACGGCCAGTGTCAATAGAGACCAGCCATCTGCGCTGGAAATAATTGTAGTGAGTGTATGTGCAAGCACAAGTCTAATTTCTATTCCTTCACTTTCATATTCCGATAGAAAAGCAATCTGACACAAGTGGAGAGAGATCAGGCAGGCTATTCGTGCTTTCCAAGGCACGGGGTTGAAACACTGCCAAATTCCTGCGAATTCTTAACTTACTGATAATTTCTTAACAGAAAAATCCAATGACTAATCTTTTGCTCCGACCCAGGATTAGACAAATAATTACTTCTAATTATTTTACTACTTAAATAAGTTTATTGAATTTTTTGATAGTAGTGGAGAAATAATCTCATATATAATATATATATATATATATATATATATATATATATATATTATATATATATATAATATATACCTAGTCAGGTCATAAATTCTGTCACATGTTTAATATAAAATAATTGAAACAGGTTTATTCATTATGTAACCATTTATATACCAAAATAAACTTAACGAAACATATATTCTTATGAAACTAAGAACGCCGCCAGCCAGTCTTGTGTGCTCTACGCTCTTTGAGCTGGCGCCGAATCTTGTTGGAATACCCAGTGCCTGTTATTGAACATGGTATGAGAAACAGATTCCACAAGGTTCGTCAGGACGGTATTTTGATACACAACTGCATTCGTTTCAATTCGCAAATCGTTCGTGCAACTGACCTCGTTGGACACGCGGAACACGGTTGCTCGCTTCCTCACTACTGTGTGCGTACACCTTATCATTTTGTTTGTTGTAGCTCTCTTCTACGGTAAAAAATTTTTCATCCGAAAAAAGAATTTCCCGATATTTTTTTCCCGCGTACCGCTTCAACAAAGCGCGGCATCTCTTCAGTCTCAGGTCCATTAGACGAGCATTCAAACGATATCCTATTTTTCTTCGATATGCCCGAAGCGCTAAGTCTTCATTTAACACCCTTCTCACCGTGGTTCTGCTTAACCCCATCTGAAGGGCCAACAGTTTCTGCTTACGTTTGAGATTTCTTTGAATTCGCGCCTTCACAGCTTTTATTACTGCTGTAGTCCTAACAGACCGAGGGCGACCACTTCTTGACTTGTCATCTACACTAGAGTCTTCATTGTATCGTTTGATGGTACGATAAACGAATATTTTGGTTATATTCAAATGTTTCAGTATGTCAAAAATTTGAAATGGCGCGTAACCGCAATGATGCAACGCAGTAACTGCAACACGGTCTTCTTTAAGCGCCCACTCCATATTTAAAAATGAGTAAAATTCTAAAAAGTATACAGTTTTATTTTCATGAACAATTCGAAATTTGAATTCAATAAACTCTTTTGTGGCCAGCATTCTAAAAGAAAAGTTTTTACCTTGTGACAATACTTATGACCTGACTGTATATATGTATATATATATTTATATAGTACTATATATTATAGCCTTAAAAATATTAATATTTTTAAGGCTATATATAGTTGTCTATATTATAACCTTAAAAATATTAATATTTTTAAGGCTATATATAGTACTCAATTGTTGCACTTCTATTAAATTCACAATTTTGTAAAGGTTTTGACCAACTCGGCATTGCGCAATTTTCAGTGTTTTTTTTTTTTTTATAGAATAGGGGGCAAACGAGCATGCGGCTCACCCGATGGCAAGTGACTACCGCCGCCCATGAACAACCGCAACACCAGGGGAATTGCAGATGCGTTGCCGACATTTTAGAAAGGTGTAAGCTCTTTTCTTGAAGGTTCCTAAGTCGTATCGGTCCGGAAAATTCGCTGGTGGTAATTGATTCCACAAGGAAGTCGTGCGAGGGAGAAAACTTCTTCTAAATCGCACAGTGATGGACCGCCAATCATCCAGATGGTATGGATGGTAACGCGAGTTTTGTCGCGATGTGCGATGGTGAAATTGAGCGGCTGGAATTAGTCCGAACAATTCCTCAGAGCACTCCCCGTGATAAATGCGATAAAATACGCAAAGAGATGCAACATCTCTACGCAGTGCCAGTGTATCGAGCCGATCAGAAAGAACTCGGTCGTCGACGATTCGAACCGCTCTGCGCTGGATGCGGTCAAGTGGAAGGAGCTGGCACTGAGGTGCCCCGGCCCAGAGATGACAACAGTATTCCATGTGAGGCCGAACTTGCGCTTTGTAAAGTTGCAAGCGATGTGCCGGCATGAAATACTGTCTCGCTCTGCTGAGCACGCCAAGCTTTTTAGAGGCCAATTTGGCCTTCCCTTCCAAGTGACCACGAAACTGCACACTATTCGATATGTCGACGCCAAGGATTCCGATACTGGCTGAGGCAGTAAGGGGAGTGCCTAGAAACTGATGAGATACGACAAAGGGGTTCTTTTTAGCGGTAAACGCGCAAACTTGTGTATTCTGGGGATTGAACTGGACTAGATTTAGTCGGCCCAATCCGAGACTTTGTTAAGCAAAGACTCGACTTCAGACACAAGTTTGTCCCGGTACTCGGCGACGTTTTCCCGAGAAATATTGGCACGGCCGGTATATAAGGCATCACCAGTGCTGTCGTCCGCATAGCAATGAATGCTACCAGTTAGCAACATATCATTGATATGCAGGAGAAACAGCGTTGGTGATAGCACGCAGCCTTGTGGAACACCAGCGTTGATAGGCTTGAAATCAGAGCATTCACCGTCTACTACGACCTTGATGCTCCGATCAGCAAGGAAACTGGTGATCCATTTGCACAATTTCTCGGGAAGCCCATAGGAAGGAAGCTTCGAAAGAAGCGCTTTGTGCCAGACCCGATCAAAGGCCTTCGCTTCGTCCAAACTAACGGCTAATGCCTCCCCCTTGGACTCTACTGCCTCCGCCCATCTATGAGTTAAGTAGACTAGAAGATCACCAGCTGATCGACCCCGACGAAAACCGTACTGGCGGTCACTAATCAGCTGGTGATCCTCAAGGTACCTCATGAGCTGGCAGTTTATAATGGCTTCCATTATTTTGGAGAACAAGGAGGTGATGGCGATAGGCCTATAGTTGGACGGGTCTGAGCGGTTGCCTTTTTTAGGGATCGGGTGCACCAAAGCTGTCTTCCATGAATTCGGGACTACGCCTTGGGAGTAGGAGTACCGGAAAAGACGCGTTAAAACCGGTGCCAACTCCGGAGCACACGTCTTCAGCACAAAGGGAGGGACTCCATCGGGCCCACTCGACTTGCTGACGTCCAGGGAGAAGAGTGCTTTGCGGACAGAGCGCTGTGTAAATCGCACATCCGGCATGGAGCACTCACATCGCGGGATGGTCGGCGGTGTGTTCCCCCCGTCATCTAGAGTCGAGTTGGACGCAAAAAGAGAGCTCAACAGATCGGCTTTCTCCTTTGCGGCATGGGCCAGTGAGTCGTCCTCTCTGTGCAGAGATGGAAGAGATGGCTGACAGAAGTTCCCTTGGACAGCCTTGGCGAGAGACCAGAATGCACGGGTTCCCGAAGGAAGGCGAACTAGCTTCTCGCCAATTCTGCCGATGTGCTCAGACCTTGCCTTGGCAATGACGCTTTTGAAGGACCTGGAGGCGGAATTATACTTCTTTTTAAGTGCGCTGGTGTTTACATCCCGAGACGTTGATGCGTCAACCCAGGCCTGGTAGCACTCCTGCTTATAGCGTGATGCTATTTTGCAGGAGCGACCAAACCATGGCTGGGATCTGCCTCCGATGGGCACCACAGAGGATGGAATAAAAAGTTCCATACCCTGAAGTACCACATCAGCAACAGAATCGGCAACAACGCTGGGATCTTCCGGCGAGAAGCAAACCAAGGGTAGGATGCAAAAAAAGACCGCATCCCGTCCCAATCAGCTGACCTATAGTGCCAAACAAGGCGGCAAGCTGTAGATCGCAACTGCGATTGGAGCGTGAGTGGCACCGTACTCCGGATCAGACAATGGTCCGAAGAGCCCAGAGGGGCATCGACGGAGACCTGATATCCGTCCGGATGAGAGGTCAGCAGAAGGTCCAACAGGGAAGGTACATGGTCTTCCACATCTGGGATCCGCGTAGGCGAAGTAACCAGTTGTGTTAGACCATATGCCAAAGCAAAGTCATAGACAGATCTACCCGCATGATCGGTTAAACGAGAACCAAGCCATTCAGCGTGGTGAACGTTGAAATCACCAAGTATCACGATCTCTGCGGATGGGACCTGTTGTAACACGGAGTCTGCAGCCATTTGGACGTGGTCGATGGTTTGTACTGCGTCATTAAATAAAAACAGATTTGAATGTACAAATGTTTTCTTTTATTCAGCTCTTGCAAAAATAAAACGTCTCATGGTAACATTTTATTTATCACGGGCAGTGGCGAGAAAATGTTCCAACTGTTTTCAATGAAAAAACCCAACTCATAATATTCTAGACAAACGATTTGTTCTCCGATTGAAAAAGTTTAAAGAAAAATTTATTTTTTTAATAACAACAGTTGCGTAATGTTTCTGTTTGACTTTTTAAAAAAGTTATTAAGAAAAAAATTTTTTTATTTATATCGGTACCAAATATTTAAAATGAAAGTAAGTTTTAATTGCATAAAATTCAATAAAATCATAAATCAATTTACTAAAGTCTAAATAAAACATATGGAACATATATACTAATAAAGCTTAAGTCCTTAAACTATAATAATGTGTTACCATTACAGCATATTAAAAGTCTATTACTGAACATAGGCCTCCCAGGGATTTCCTCGGGGGGGGGGGGGTATTTGCCATAGTTACCGGGTTTTGGCTAGCGGGATGACAACCGCAGTTTTTATTCTATTGTCAGGAAGATGTTACTGGCCATCAGAGGAATGCTAATCTGAGCATCCCTCTGTCGCTTCTTACGACACGCAGGACATGACAATATTATCATGTAGTGTATATTCTTACGTCGCCACTACATGGTTGATATTTGTAAAATTTCACAAAATACTCATAATAATGTTACATGTGCAATATATAACATTTATATAGCACACAATAATTTATTTGTAATATACAACGTGTCCCAAAATTCAACGATAAGCAAACACCGGAGGATAGACCTGCTCCGGACTAATCGGGGAAAAAAAGAAAAAAATATATTTTTTTTTTACTTATTATAAGCCAGTGCTTGACCACAATCCTACCTGGTGGTAAGTGGTGATGCAGCCTTAGATGGTAAATCGCTCTGTCTTATCGTAACAAAAGCCTATTCACTCTTGCCTTGAAGACTCCTAGATTGTATTCGGACGGAAAGATAGACGCCGGCAAATTATTCCACTCCTTTGCTGTACGCATCACAAAAGACGAAGCAAACCGTTTGGTTCTAATGCGTGGAATATCGACAACAAAGGGATGAAGACCCGCCTACCGTCTGGTTGTCCGACGGTGGAAAGGAGAAGGAGGAATTAAGGCGTGTAATTCCTGCGCACACTCACCGAAATGCATCCTTTAGAATACCGAGAGACTGGCTACTCTGCGCCTGTGCTCAAGGCTGACAAGATTGGTTTCAACCAAATCAAGGTCACCAATGAGCCTCTTAGCACGTCTCTCCACTGAGTCCAATGCTGCCAGGTGGCATTTTGCAGCACCAGCCCATATGTGACAGCAGTACTCCATGCACGACCGGACTTGGGCTTTATATAAGGTAAGAAGCTGCCCCGGCGTGAAGTACCGCCGCACCCTTGCAAGGACACCAAATTTCCTTGCGGCTGCTTTGGCTCTGGACTCAATGAACCGCCCAAAGTTTAGGTTCGGAGAAAATTCAATCCCTAACAACTGAAGGCGGTCAGTGTACTCCAAGGATACATTCCGGAAAGTAGGAGCCAAGGTGAGCGGGCTCCTTTTAGCGGTAAAAAGACACGCTTGTGTTTTGGAGGCGTTAAATCTCACGAGATTGGCCTCGCCCCATTCGGAGACTGCCTGTAGTGTGAGACTCACACGATCAACCATAGCCTCTCTTTCTGACTGGATTTGATCCCGACTGGCCCGGGCGCTTGGTTGGTATCTCTCCACAACTGTGCTGTCGTCTGCATACCCATCGACACCGGGAATGAGCAGCTCATTTATATGCAGCAGGAAGAGACTTGCGGAGAGAACGGACCCCTGAGGAACACCGGCGTTAGTCGCCACAGTATTGGATGAGCAGCCATCAACGACGACCCGGAGAGACCGTTCACTCAGAAAGTCCTTCACCCAGACAATTAGGCCAGGGGAGAAGCCGTACGCTGAAAGCTTGCCTAATAGACTAGCGTGCCAAACCCTGTCAAAAGCCTTCGAAACATCGAGGGAAACAGCAAGTGCTTCACCACTGTTCTCGAGGGCTTCGCCCCATATGTGAGTGGCATACGCTAGAAGGTCCCCAGTTGATCGATTTCGGCGAAACCCGTACTGGCGATCACTGAGGAGATCATTTTGCTCTAGGTATGCCATAAGGTGGGCGTTCAATATACGCTCCATAATCTTGCAGAGTATGGAGGTAATTGAAATTGGCCGATAGTTGGCAGGGTCGGTACGGCTACCTTTTTTAGGCACAGGCTGCACATTGGCCAGCTTCCAAGATTTAGGCACTATTCCAGTCCTGAATTAGAGGCGAAACAAGCGTGTCAACACAGGAGACAACTCAGGTGCACAGACCTTTAGAACTATAGCTGGTATACCATCAGGTCCACTAGCTTTATTCACGTCTAGACTTCGCAAGGTTTTAAGAACCTCCTTGTTGGTGATACGGACCTCAGTCATAGAGTACGCTGCTGCTACTGTCCAGACGCGAATTGCAAGCAAAAAGAGAAGCAAATAAGTCCGCTTTCTCCTTAGGCGCATGCGCCAGTGAGCCATCTGGTTTTACCAGCGGAGGCAGTGTAGACCGACAAAAGTTTGTCTCGACCGCTTTGGCGAGAGACCAAAAAGATCTACTGCCAGATGGTTTGACAGAGAGCTTTGTGCCGATGCGTTTAATGCGGTCGAGACTGGCTTGGCGTAATGCCTTTTTGCACGACTTGGCGGCTTGGTTAAAGGCTAAGCTTCTTAAGGCTAAGATCCGGAGCTTTACGGTCTCGAGCATCGACCCAGGATAAGTACGCCATATGCTTGTGCTTTTCAGCACGAGCGCACTCGGCGTTAAACCAAGGGCGAGCTTTACCACCAATGGTCAGCAAAGGGGATGAAATACTCCATCGCTTGACGTATCACATTGGTTATGGCATCCGCGCAGCTCGATGGGTCTCTAGAGGAGAAACAGACCTGCCGCCAAGGATAAGAAGCAAAGAAATTCCGCATCTCATCCCAATCTGCTGACTTGTATCGCCACATTCGTCGCATCCCGTGGAAATCGTAGTTAGGTGGGGAATATAACGATACAGATTTCACCAGACAGTGGTCCGAAGTTCCCAAGGGTGAGGTAACCTGAACATCGTACCTGTCTGGATCGGTCGTCAGCAGAAGGTCGAGGCAATTGGCTGTGTGTCCATCCACATCAGGTACCATAGTCGCTTGTTGCACCAGCTGGAGAGCCCCAGCGACAAGGCAAAATTCCACGCCTCTCTCCCAGCGTGGTCGGTCTTCTAGTATGGGAACAGCCAGTCCTGATGACAGGCATTAAAGTCCCCCAGAAAAACCAACTGTGCCTAATGCACAGTTGGTTTTTCTGTACCGATTTAGAGCCACATCAGAGGCTTCACTGAGGTGTTCAAACAGCCTAGTTGTCTCCTGGTCGCCGCTGTGCGATCGATAGACACAAGAATAAATAATTTTATCCATTCCAGTGTCTATCAATACCCAGATCGTAGAGAAAGTAGGGTCTTCAAGGTGACGGAGACGCTTACAGCAGATTTCGTTGCGGACGTAAACACAGACTCCGGCGCGCTGATGGAAATTATGCTCCAATGTGTACCCAGGGTAGCCAAGGTACGCCGCATCTAGAGGACATCTGATCTGCGTCTCAGTCAAGAAGAGTAAGTGCGGCTTGTCAGTCTCAAGGTGGTAATGGACTGCATTGAGATTACAGTGCAGGCCTCGGATGTTTGTGAGGTGCACTTTAATGGAGAGGGAGTGCAACCGCTGTACAAACTTACTCTTCTTTTTCCTTTTTTTCATATATGGTGGGAGTGAATAGGTTGAGAGAATGGCAGTTGGACGAGGCGTCACACATATAACCTAGGGACGCAAACAGAGTCATAGCATCGATGGAACCTAGCATGGAGATCGCGGGGACGCCCGAACCCCCCCTGGAAATCGCCACCAGGCCCTCTCCTCCGGTCGCCAACCGGCATGGTGGAGCCATCCCAGGATTTTTCGTAAGATGGCGGGGCAGCCTTTCATGAGTGGCTGGCTCATTAATTGGGCCCCCAACTATCTACGGTCGGCCAGCGGTGCAACCGTGCTTCGGATCCCGCTAACCTCCATAACCAGGCACCTGACACTAAGAAACGGCCGTGTCGCAACCGGTCCGTATGCGTAACGCAACTGTCCAGACCCATTCTCCCTAAGATATGGGTTACACCTAACATCATACCGGAACACGATTTGCATCATTTGGCGGTATGTCTTTGCCAGGTGGGTGGTAACTAACCCTCGGCCGGGCCCCACACTAGTAGAGGACCAACCTACCACCAATATGTAGTACTGCTCGTTTGGCACTACCCAGGGGATACGTGTAGGGAATCAGGGTTCAAGTAATTCCTACGGACGCGAGCAGCTTCATCCCCCCAAAAAAAAATATATACCAATTATATTTTAAGTTATATAAAAAAATGAAATTCTTCAGAAATTTAGACCGTTTATGATATTTTTCGCTACCATGACCAAAATTTTTTAAATATTTTTTTCTTTTTTTAGCTAGCAGTACTATTCAGGTTGCCTATAAGGCAACCTGAATAGTACTGCTATCTACCACAATTCTTAAAAACTCCAGAATAACTCTTGTTTTATCACGAAAATTAATGAAACTTATTTCATTCCCTAAATCCTGCGTGTCGTAAGAAGCGAAAGAGGGATACTCAGATTAGCATTCCTCTGATAGCCAGTAGCATCTTCCTGACAATAGAATAAAAACTGCGGTTGTCATCCCGCTAGCCAAAAACCGGTAACTATGACAAATACCCCCCCCCCCCTCACCCTGAGGAAATCCCTGGGAGGCTTATGTTCAGCAATAGACTTTTAATATGCTGTAATGGTAACACATTATTATAGTTTAAGGACTTAAGCTTTATTAGTATATATATTCCATATGTTTTATTTAGACATTAGTAAATTGATTTATGATTTTATTGATTTTTTTGCAATTAAAACTTATTTTCATTTTAAATATTTGGTACCAATATAAATAAAAAATTTTTTTCTTTATCACTTTTTTAAAAAGTCAAACAGAGAAAAATTACGCAACTGTTGTTATTAAAAAAATAAATTTTTCTTTAAACTTTTTCAATCGGAGAACAAATCGTTTGTCTAGAATATTATGAGTTGGGTTTTTTCATTGAAAACAGTTGGAACATTTTCTCGCCACTGCCCGTGATAAATAAAATGTTACCATGAGACGTTTTATTTTTGCAAGAGCTGAATAAAAGAAAACATTTGTACATTAAAATCTGTTTTTATTTAATGACGCAGTACAAACACTCTGAAAATTGCGCAATGCCATGTTGGTCAAAACCTTTACAAAATTGTGAATTTAATAGAAGTGCAACAATTGAGTTCTATATATAGCCTTAAAAATATTAATATTTTTAAGGCTATAATATATAGCTCTATATATATATATATTATATATATATATATATATATATATATATATATATATATATATATATATATATATATATATATATATACAGTCAGGTCGTAAGTATTCTCACACAGTAAAAACTTTTCTTTTAGAATGCTGGCCACAAAAGAGTTTATTGAATTCAAATTTCGAATTGTTCATGAAAATAAAACTGTACACTTTTTAGAATTTTACTCATTTTTAAATATGGAGTGGACGCTTAAAGAAGAACGTGTTGCAGTTATTGCGTTGCATCATTGCGGTTACGCGCCAATTCAAATTTTTTGACATACTGAAACATTTGAATATAACCAAAATATTCCTTTATCGTACCATCAAACGATACAATGAAGACTCTAGTGTAGATGACAGGTCAAGAAGTGGTCGCCCTCGGTCTGTTAGGACTCCAGCAGTGATAAAAGCTGTGAAGGCGCGAATTCAAAGAAATCTCAAACGTAAGCAGAAACTGTTGGCTCTTCAGATGGGGTTAAGCAGAACCACGGTGAGAAGGGTGTTAAATGAAGACTTAGGGCTTCGGGCATATCGAAGAAAAATAGAATATCGTTTGAATGCTCGTCTAATGGACCTGAGACTGAAAAGATGCCGCGCTTTGTTGAAGCGGTACGCGGGAATAAATATCGGGAAATTCTTTTTTCGGATGAAAAATTTTTTACCGTAGAAGAGAGCTACAACAAACAAAATGATAAGGTGCACACAGTAGCGAGGAAGCGAGCAACCGTGTTCCGCGAGTCCAACGAGGTCAGTTGCACGAACGATTTGCGAATTGAAACGAATGCAGTTGAGTATCAAAATACCGTCCTGACGAACCTTGTGGAACCTGTTTCTCGTACCATGTTCAATAACAAGCACTGGGTAATCCAACAAGATTCGGCGCCAGCTCAAAGAGCGAAGAGCACACAAGACTGGCTGGCGGCGCGTGAAAATGACTTTATCCGGCACTGACTGGCCCCCTTCCAGTCCAGATTTGAATCCGTTAGATTACAAGATATGGCAACACTTGGAGGAAAGGCGTGCTCAAAGCCTCATCCCAATTTCGAGTCACTCAAGACATCCTTGATTAATGCAGACGCCGATATTGACATGGACCTCGTTCGTGCTGCGATAGACGACTGACCGCGAAGATGGAAGGCCTGTATTCAAAATCACGGCGGTCATTTTGAATAAACTTAAGTATCTTAAGAATATATGTTTCGTTAAGTTTATTTTGGTACATAAATGGTTACATAATGAATAAACCTGTTTCAATTATTTTATATTAAACATGTGACAGTATTTATGACCTGACTAGGTATATATATATATATATATATATATATATATATATATATATATATATATATATATATATTTATATATATATAATATAAGATTATTTCTCCACTACTATCAAAAAATTCAATAAACTTATTTAAGTAGTAAAATAATTAGAAGTAATTAATTGTCTAATCCTGGGTCGGAGCAAAAGATTAGTCATTGGATTTTTCTGTTAAGAAATTATCAGTAAGTTAAGAATTCGCAGGAATTTGGCAGTGTTTCAACCCCGTGCCTTGGAAAGCACGAATAGCCTGCCTGATCTCTCTCCACTTGTGTCAGATTGCTTTTCTATCGGAATATGAAAGTGAAGGATAGAAATTAGACTTGTGCTTGCACATACACTCACTACAGTTATTTCCAGCGCAGATGGCTGGTCTCTATTGACACTGGCCGTTGTGATCGAAATTCGATCTGGAGTACATAATACTGTACTACATACATATAATGTAATATAATACAATGTACTCCAGGTCGAATTTTGATCATCGGTTTTCGTTTCTATGAGCTACGAGAACAATGCGGGCCAAATCACGCCTTACCTAATTTAATAAAATTCTTTATTTTAAAACAATAATAAATTTAATTTTTAACGATATTCCTCTTACAAGTTTGATAGAACATGTTATATTATTCAGTCAAATCGCAGTACAACTAGTTTAAAGTTACTAGTAAATATTAAATTTAGCAAAGTTAACGAGTTATTACTAGTTCTCTAACGGTATTAGACACAAGGCTAGACCCTCACGGGATGTGGCATTTATATTATTTTACGCTGTCAACAAATAGCGATGAAAGTGTATAATACCATTTGCGCATAAATGTGTGCCATTTGACATAAAAATATGTGAAATTTGCGCTAAAGAAAAAATAAAAACTCGTTAGCGCAGGAAACGAATTAGCTTGTTATTCCACTAGTCAGCACTTGACTACTATATTTTTACAGTCTCCTTTGAATAGTTTGTTTTTCTTTTTTGATTTAAAACTATATGTTGTCCCTACTAACTAGACAAAATTATAAATAATAATTGTTTTCAAAAATATCATATATTTTATAATAAATATCCACAACCTACAGCTTACAGCAACTAAAATGCTGATGTACATAACCTGTTATTAAGATTTTACTACTTATGCACAAGAAGTACGTACTAAATATTATTAACTTTGTACAAGTAAGGGTGACGAAAATTACCACCCAATAGTAAATGGGTGCTGTTGCCCATAGACACCTACATCTATCAACGATTACTAGTCACAATGCAGATTTGTATTATTGTGATCCTAGACTTTCCTAGCTGACAGTTGCAGCAGCATTATGTTGATATTTTACGCTACCTATAACATCTACAAAATCGCTAACATTAAAAGAGGCTTATAAGCTTATAACGCATTTTATATTATTCTTTAAATGCTATATATATATATATATAAATAGATAGAAGTTCCTGTATTTGAAGTTTTTAATTTTTATTTCCTGACCACTGTTAGAAACAATTGATAGCTTTCCAAAGAATTTCTCTCTATATCTCATTTTTTAGAAAGAAGAAGGATAATATTTAATATTTGTACGAAACATAAAGAAATAAAAATTTAACAAAACTTTTTGATTGAAAACAAAGTGGTTAGTATGAGTATTTATGCTCTTCGCTTACCAAATTACTTGTAATGAGAGTGCTCAACGTGGACTAAAATGTTATGCCGCGTTCTCAGTGAAAATGTCTCTAATACTTTTTTTATAGGAGAGTGGGCAAACGAGCATGCGCCTCACCTGGTATGGTAAGTGATAAGTGATAAGTGGATGGTAAGTGACCACCGCCGCTCATGAACCACTGCAACACCAGGGGAAGAAAACTTATTGTAAATCGCACAGTGGAAGACCGTTAATCATCCAGATGGTATGAGTGGTATCGCGAGCTTTTTCACGATGTACGATGGTGAAATTGAGCGGCTGGAATTAGTCCAAACAATTCCTCCCAGCACTCCTGTTAGTAGATGCGATAAAATACGCAATAATATGCACCATCTGTTTGCAGTACCACTGAGTCAAGCTGATCAAATGGAAAGAGTTGGCACTGAGGAGCCCCAGCCCTGAGATGGGAACAGTATTCCATGTGAGGACGAACCTGCGCCTTGTAAAATTGCAAGCAGTGTGCCGGCATGAAATAATGTCCCGCCCTGCTGAGCACAACAAGCTTGTTAGAGGCTAATTAGGCCTTATCTTCCAAGTGACCATGAAAGTGCACGTCACGCGATACGCCGACGACGAGAATTCCGATACTGACTAAGGCAACTTTCTGGGAGAGGAGTGCTTTGCGTACCGAGCACTCTGTAAATAGTACATCCTGCATGGAGCACTCACATCGCGGGATGGTCGGCGGTGTGTTCCCCCCGTCATCGAGAGTCAAGTAAGATGCAAAGAGAGAGCCTAGCAGGTCGGCTTTCTCCTTGGCGACATGGGCCAGTGAGTCATCCTCCCTGCGCAGAGATAGCAGAGATGGCTGACAGTGGTTCCCGTGCAAAGCCTTGGCGAGAGACTAAAGTGCACTTGTTCCCTAAGGAAGTTGAACTATTTTCTTACCAATTCTGCCGATGTGCTCTAATTTTGCCTTTGCAATGACACTTTAGAAGGACCTGAGCGCTAGCATTTGCGTCCCGAGACGTTGACGCGTCAGCTCAGACCCGGTAGCATTCCTGTTTATGGCGTGATGAATCAATGGCTGAGTTCTGCCTCCGATAGGCACCAAGATGATGGAATGAATAGTTCCATTCGCTGAAATACCATATCAGCGACAAAATCAGCAACAACGTTGGGATCATCCGGCGAGAAGCAAACCCGCCCCCAAGGGTTGGTCCGCATCCTGTCCCAAACCGCCGACCTATAGTGCCAAACACGACGGCAACTTGCGGAACGCAACCGTGATGGGAGCGTGAGTGGTACCGTTCTTCGGATCAGACAATGGTCTGAAGAGCCAAGAGGGGCATCGACAGAGACCTGAAATCCCTCCGGATGAGAGGTCTGCACAAGGTCCCACAGAGAAGGTACATGAAACCCCACATCTGGGATCTGCGTAAGCGAAGTAATCAGTTGTGTCATATCATAATATGCCAAGGAAAATTCATAAACAGATCTAACCTCATAATCGGTTAAACGGGCCCCATTCATTGTAGTGAGCGTTAAAATCACCGAGCATCAAGATCTCTGCCGATGGGACCTGTTGTAGCACGGAGTCTGCAGCCATTTGGACGTAGTCGATGAGTAAGTTTGCATTACTGCTATGGAACCTATAGAGGAACCCCTAGATACAGGGATGTCTAGTAGTGTTCTAATTTGTATCCCGGGTATGAGAGATACGAAATATTAGCCGGATAGGACACCTGTGCCTCGGTTAGAAAGAGCAAGGCCGGCTTCGCCGTCTCCAGATGGTTGAGGGCAGCGTTAAGGTTTGAATGAAGTCCTTTGATATTGCGGAAATTCAGACATAGCATGTCAGGGGATGTCATTGCAGAGAACTTTATACTTACCATAAGAAACACAGGTGAATGTAGCTGCTATTTTACGTTGGTATTCTGTAAAAGCGTAGCCATATTTATACAGTGATCTTAAAAGGGTTACACAAGTTAAAGAAAAAAAATATCCGCCATCTTTTTTCAATAACTTGTTGCCATCTTGTAGGTAGTGACATAATCCCGTTGCTGTAGAAATCTTGGGATATTTGATCAAAACAATACGACAGTCCCCTCTTTATGTTAACCTAACACTGCCCAAAGAATTCTGAAGAGACCGAATCAGATGAAAATCGGAGGGTGCAAGGTCAGTACTATATGGTGGATACAATAACACTTTCCAACCAAGCACTTTCAATTTTTTCTGAGTGGCCAAATTTGTGTGTGGTCTGGCGTTATCATTGTGAAAAACCACTCCTTTTCTGTTGATCAATTCCGACCGTTTTTTCACAATTTCTTGCTTGAGTCTCATTAGTTGTTGTCAGTAGAGATCCGAATCGATGGTTTTGCACAAAAAAATAATTTTATATAAACAATATATGAAGAAACTTTTTCCTCGATGTATTAATTTATAATAATTAATGATATTTTAAAGAGCATTTTCAAGGTTTATTTACCTTCTTTTTAATAATTCGTTATAATAAAACAGTATATAAATTGTAGTGAAGCAACGCCGAGATATTTTAAAAATATGAATGCGACGTGGAGCAGAACGCTACAACCGTGGCCTACTTCGCATAGTTTTAGCAATGCTGGCCTACATGCTTGGTTAGAGAAGACAAATGGCTATTGTTGCTTTTAGCAGTTTACTACGGGCTGTGTTTAAAAAAGGATAAGAATTATTTTTATTTAAGTTACGAACATTAAAAATATTAGTCATTGAATTCCGTACAATAGTAATTTACTATTTTTAGCTCAATAATAGTAGTAACAATACTGTTTTTTTATTAACCCCCAAATATTGTACTACTGGATGTAGGCCTCTCCGATAGTCCCTCCCGAACGGGTTCCCGCCTTGACGTGGCGGGGGGGCTTAGTAGCCGTGGTTTGTTCACTCTCGGTGAACAAAGAGGAACCCCTTGGCTGGCCCGTGGTGTAGGGTTGGCCCGAGGTGACCACTCTGAGTGGGCTTGGCGAGCCCTAGCTCCTTCCCCGCACTATTTGGACTGGAAGACTGATATCATTCATTCATTCAATTCCAGTCCTTTGTTATAGCCATTATAAATTAATGTTGATTGATGATGGCAATGGAGAAGAAACCTAAATCATCCCTTGTTTCTTTAACCGTATTTAATTTAACTAACAATAGTATTGTTAGTTAAAGAAAGAATAAATAATACGTATATTTTTTTATATAATATTATTAGAAAGAAAATATACTTTGTTGCTCTCTTAATCTATATTGTAAATAAACAAAAGTTTAACCATTATTGGGAAACTAGCCGAACCAATTTTAAAAATTATTATTTGACTTTCTTCTTTATTAAATAATAACTTCTAGGGTGGGGTAAATAAATATTAAGAGAAAGTTTCCTTCTAAAGTGTAGAAAATTATATAATATGTTTTCGAGATGTTGGTGCTGTTAGCCTATACGGCTCTTACAGCTCCATCTGACACAGGGCTCCAGCAGAGCTGTTCGGTAACTATAGGTAGACTTGAATGCAACTTTTTAAATGACGGTCTAGTTTTACGTTGAAATTATGATGGTCTTTAATCCACTAAAAATAAATTCTAAAAAAAGTAAAAACTAACTTCAGAAACGGTAAGGTATAATATAATTTGAAGATAATAAATAGTGTAACAAGTTTATTTGGCCTAGTAAACGATTCCTGATTTTGATTTATAAATTCAAACTTTTATTTTTGGACCAGTCGGTGGTTGTAGCATGAATGAGTCGGCTTGATTATGGAAGGACCACGCTCTCATAGAATACCAGCGTATGGTGAGTGTAGAGAACCGGATACCCTTTATACTGGAAACGAAGCATTCCATTTTAGTCCTCAGGGCTGATAACGCATCTGTATTTTGATTCTTAATTGAGGATAAATGTAGATGTATATGGGCCGCCCTGTCTCCCGAGGCTGCTGCTAAAACTTCTTTAAGAAAAATCTAAAAACTGATTTTCGCCCGACCCGCTACCACATGAACAACACGCGTGTCACTAGACCAAAGAACTTGATGGAGATGATTTTTATATATTAATATATAAAAAATATTATTATTGTTTTATAATACCAGAGACTTAGTGGCGTAAAATGAATTTTTTGTACTTAATACTGTAGTTATATTATACATCAAACCAACGAATAGCAGCAAACTCATAAGTCACACAAGAGAGAGATGTAATACAAGGGAACTCAAAGTAAAGCCATAATTCTTTTTGGCATACAAATAATATCGTTGAATAGCTATTTACGTTCAATGAATGATCGAAATTGTATTTCAGCTTCTCGTGAAACGTATTTCATTTCTTTGATAAAATCATAGCAGTGTAACGTGAGTTTATTTGTCACTAGAGTAAATGGAAGCAATTATTTACGATATATAGCTCAATTTTATTTAAAAAAAAATTCCTTTCATCATAAAAATGAAAAATGTTATACGTAAATATAGGAAAATGACCTTCGCTGTTTTGATTGAGGTGTATTCTTTTAGAATTATTATAATAATGTGAATTATGTAAATAATTATATTATGGATGTTGGGCCTCCTTTTCTGCCTAGCACTCCGTCAGGGCAGGCACCCCTTTTACGTATTTCTGCCGCCAAATAGCTGTAGCTGTACCTTCTGAGTTCCGAAGCTGTAGCTGTACCTTTTAAGTTCCAGAGCTGTAGCTGTACCTTCTGAGTTCCGAAGCTGTAGCTGTACCTTTTGAGTTCCAGAGCTGTAGCTGTATCTTCTGAGTTCCGAAGCTGTAGCTGTACCTTTTGAGTTCCAGAGCTGTAGCTGTACCTTCTGAGTTCCGAAGCTGTAGCTGTACCTTTTGAGTTCCAGAGCTGTAGCTGTACCTTCTGAGTTCCGAAGCTGCAGCTGTACCTTTTGAGTTCCAGAGCTGTAGCTGTACCTTCTGAGTTCCGAAGCTGTAGCTGTACCTTTTGAGTTCCAGAGCTGTAGCTGTACCTTCTGAGTTCCGAAGCTGTAGCTGTACCTTTTGAGTTCCAGAGCTGTAGCTGTACCTTCTGGGTTCCGGAGCTGTAGCTGTACCTTCTGAGATCCGGTCTGAAGGATGAAGAGAGCCTGTACAATTAAAGTCTGTGAGGCATTCCGTCTTAGTACTGAAAGGTGACATCTAAGGTGGTATCTGTAGCCTCATGAGTTTATAGTAGGTTGCAGATTTCTATAGGATGTAATAGCCACTTGTCATCAGGTGGACTGTAACCTCAATTTTTTTATATATATAAAATTATTTTCACGAGATTAGACTTAGCTCAATGGATTGGTTGGCTAAAATGGCAATTGGCCGGCCATATAATAATAATATAGTAATATATTTATTCAATTCATTCATACATTTATAGGTTATTATTATTATATTTATAGGTTATTATTGCATACCTTAAGCGGAAGCGCAAGGTATGTTCTACTATCGCCTAAAAATTAAGATTCCAACATTTTATCGAATAAAATCGTATCTAGCAATCATATTATACATATAAATGATATAAAAAGCACATTGTTAGAAAGATAAATGATTGTTGAACTTATTAATATTTTTTTTAAATCGATTAATTGCTATTTTTAAATAAAAAAAAGGGTTTTAGTGGCTTATGGTGTGGATTTATCATGTCCCTGTGGCTTGTAAACACAATAACTTTTGAAAATATTAATTGTTTAACTCAATCTATTTTTTAATCTCTTCATCTATCATGTGGGAAGCCACTGAATGTAAATGGCAGTGTAGTTTTGTTTTGTTTAGCTATAATTAATTTTTTTCGGCTCCAAAATGGCGAAATTTTCGTTGATTTGTTAGCCTCGTATACAAAAATATTTCTCTAAATGGTTGTTGTTGTTGTTTTTATTATTCGCTCGAGAGAGCAGGCAAAGGAACTATGCCATACAGCCTTGTCTTCATGTATAATTTTCCTTCATATTTCACTGCTTCACAATATGTTGATGCGTCACATTGTGCAGCCTTGGGAGATTTTGACGGTAACTTGAGCCAGCAGGCAGCTGACAGTTGGCGATGGTATCTAAAGGCGTCTATCTATGCAAACAAACAGCTTATCTTGAGATTCCATCACCATCAGAGCACTTGTTTCACAGTTTCCATTAATAGTTCACATGCGCAGACACTTAATACACAAAATCGCACTACTTTTACATATCAAAGTCCACTTCAAACCATTATTTAAACAATAATTCAGGAGCAGCAAGCCGCTGCCGGTCGAGTTCCCGCCAAAACTCTTTCTCTAAATGGGAAGCTACAGCCACAGAGTAATAATGAGTAGTTTAGTTTGGCTCACAGAGTACATTATATATAGGGAATAATGTAAAATAAATAAATTATACTAAAAATTTAATTACAAATTTGTTTTGTAACAAAATAGTAAGTTAGCAAGGTTCGATTGTATTTTAAACTATTCATTAATTTGTTTGATTCTTAATTGGCCAAGCATGGCTAAATTTAAAAAGCGACATCTACTGCAACATGGACAAACTGTCATGACATAATAATACCTCTAAGAAAAATTATAGTATGGACTGTATGCCACTGGTTTGGTAGTGTTTCTATATAGTTTGTGCTGGTTTTTTTTTCTGTGGTTTGGCTTCAGTCGCCTTCGTGAGTGGACATTGTTTCGGTTGTTTGCAGAGGCTCAAAAAGATCGCTGTACAAATACACAATATTCGAATAACCAAATTTCTTAAATACTTAATTATAATAATAATAAGACATTTTTTTATTACAATATTTAAAAGCACAGAATAAATAATAGTAGTACGTACTAAAAGCAAGTAGTATAATTTTTTTTGTCATGGGTGACATTTTCATGGTTTTCGAGGGTGTTGAAACCGATAGGGTTGTCGAAATGTAAATCCAAGATGGCGGCCGCAATAAGTATCAATTATTTCATCATGGGTGTCATTTTTATGGTTTTCGAGGGTGCTGAAGCCGATAGTGCTGTCGAAATGTAAATCCAAGGTGGTGGCTGCAATAGGTATAAATTTTTTCATCATGGGTTTCATTTTCATGGTTTTCGAGGGTGTTGAAGCTGATAGTGCTGTCGAAATGTAAATACAAGATGGCGGCTGAATTAGGTACCAATTTTTTCATCATGGGTGTCATTTTCATGGTTTCCGAGGGTGTTGAAGCCGATAGTGTTGTCGAAATGTAAGTCCAAGATGGCGGCTGCAAAATATATCAATTTTTTCATCTTGGGTGTCATTTTCATGGTTTTCGAGGGTGTTGAAGCCGATAGTGCTGTCGAAATGTAAATCCAAGATGGCGGCTGCAACAGGTATCAATTTTTTCATCATGGGTGTCATTTTCATGGTTTTCGAGGGTGTTGAAGCCGATAGTGCTGTCGAAATGTAAATCCAAGATGGCGGCTGCAATAGATATAAATTTTTTCATCTTGGGTGTCATTTTCATGGTTTTCGATAGAGTTGAAGCCGATAGTGCTGTCTAAATGTAAATCCAAGATGGCGGCTGCAATAGGTATCAATTTTTTCATCATGGGTGTCATTTTCATGGTTTTCGAGAGAATTGAAGCCGATAGGGTTGTCGAAATTTAAATCTAAGGTGGCGGCTGCAATGGGTATTATTTTTTTCATTATGGGTGTCATTTTCATGAGTTTCGAGGATGTTGAAGCCGATAGTGCTGTCGAAATGTAAATCCAAGATGGCAGCTGAAGTAGGTACCAATTTTTTCATCTTGGGTGTCATTTTCATGGTTTTCGAGAGTGTTGAAGCCGATAGTGCTGTCGAAATGTAAATCCAAGATGGCGGCTGAAGTAGGTACCAATTTTTTCATCTTGGGTGTCATTTTCATGGTTTTCGAGAGAGTTGAAGCCGATAGTGCTGTCGAAATGTAAATCCAAGATGGCGGCTGCAATAGGTATCAATTTTTTCATCATGGGTGTCATTTTCATAGTTTTCGAGAGAGTTGAAGCCGATAGGGTTGTCGAAATGTAAATCCAAGATGGCGGCTGAAGTGGGTGCCAATTTTTTCATCTTGGGTGTCATTTTCATTGTTTTCGAGAGAGTTGAAGCCGATAGTGCTGTCGAAATGTAAATCCAAGATGGCGGCTGCAATAGGTATCAATTTTTTCATCACGGGTGTCATTTTCATGGTTTTCGAGGATGTTGAAGCCGATAGTGCTGTCGAAATGTATTTAAACTACTTTAAAAATTCCGTATAATCATGTTATACGTAATTTTTTTAATGCGCTTAAGGTATGCCCAATTGGATTTACCAATATTATTATTTATTTATATGTTAGGACCTTCAATACCACTGTTAAAATAATTATGGAATATTTTTGAGTTCCATTCAACGAGTTTACACTTTTAACTTTAAATTGTCTTTAATCGTGTATGCTATGCATGTTAGTGCTTCGTGCTACTAGCTTCGATATCCCCCCTCCTCTTCTTAAGAGAAATTGTTATGCATTAATACTATACATATAATGTGGACCCGGCCTTAGATGATTTAAATTCATATAGGCAAGCGTTCGAAATTCTGTAACATCGTAATGCGAAAATTTGATACAATTTTCTGAAAATTATTACAAAGGCATACTTCATTGCCTATAGCTATGCTTTTTAGTTTATTAATTCAGAAACTCTAATAATACACATAACTTTTACGTGACATTCTACATTATCATAATATATAGTGTCATTTATTATTATATATTGTGATTCTACGTATGATAGCGGCGTTAGCGAATCCATTGCCCTATTCTATTCCAGGCTTCCTAAGGGTTTCATTCTTATTTAAAGGTAGCCGCCTTGGATATGTAAATAAGCATCCAATCATATCACACAGCCGCCTATAACGAGACAAGATCTATACCCTTATTTTACGAGTATCAAATCTACGGCTTCCTATAAAACCATCTTGTTTACTTTAGGCGTGAAATAACCAGACCATTGACGGGAACCAGCTTCTGAAATGTGAAATCCAAAACCGGTGATGGGAACTACCTTCAAGGAACTGGTTTTGTGCTCGTCAATCAGGTAGATTGGCTGTCAAGCCTAATGATTAAGGCAAATTCTTTGTTTATCGGGATACTCTCATTCATATTGTGGATGAATACTGGCTGATTAATATCAAGCAGAAAATGATATATTGTAATATTTAAAAATTACTAAAATAAATAATATTGATTATTACAAAAAGAGATAAGGCGGTTGTTGAACATGTCATGTAAATAAATTTTGTTTCAATTCCACACAGAAACCTGCCAATCAGGTAAATCTACAAGCAACCAATGTCCTTTGATTTATCGTTTTATTCGGCAACGTCATTTTCTAAATTGACGTACAGAAGCACGATTGAGCTTTTGTTCCTATAATATCTTTTTTTAAGTAATTTTCGTTCATTAAGCTTAAGCTTAAATGAAATTATTTTGCAGAGATATATTTTACCATCTGCTGAACCACAGCAAGCATATCCCACAGTTAGAATGAGCCTATTCTATAGTACGAATGATTTTACGGTATTAACAGGCTTGAACGCTTCCCGTCACCGGTCTTGGTATATTACATTTAGTTAAATACAAATTAGCCACTGCAACCTATCAGAGGCTCATAATAGTGAGACGAGGTGATGGATTCTCATATGTGCGGTATATACTATAGCCGGTCGGCTTATTGGCTGTAGTAGTCTCTAGCGAAAAAGAGGGCAATGGCACTGAAGTAATAAGTAAAACTGCAAAAATATGTTAAAACACTTGAAGGAGTAGGACCTTGTCGAAACTGTAAATGCTAAGGTGAGTGGTAATGGAGGAAGTTTTTGTATTATTTATTTATTATTAAATAATAAACATACATACAGTTAAGAATTAGTTAACCAACCTTATTTGCCATCATATTAACACACAAAAAAATTAATTTGTACAATCCACGTAAATGTAAACAATCCTAATAATATGATATCGGATCCTTGTAAGACAAACAATCTGACTTTTCCCAAAAAGCTAATAGACTTTCATATTTTAGCTATTTAACATAACTCGAAATTCCGTAAATAATGAAGACAGAACAAATAATTAATAAAACACGAGGGACTAGAAAAAAATACAAATTTTATAATTCGGAAAACCTATATAAAGTAATATAATAAAGCGGAAGAGCTTTATTTTTTTTTTTCGTTTGTTTATTAAACACGCAAATCTCCGGAACTACCAGTCCAATTTGAAAAAAAAATATTTTTGTATATTGTCGCCAGATTCATGAGAAATAATATAGGCTGTCTAGCATCAGGTTACACATCTTAGAGAGAAACCTGTAGGGAACGCTTCTATTAGTTCTTTCTAGTTACTTTCTAGATAGCAATGTATGGAAAAATTGGCAAAATTTATTACAAAAGTGCTCCACTTTTATCTATCGACAAATATATATACGTAATAGAGCGAATTTAAATTTTATCCACTATCCCTCCCATTCCCGGGTGAGGGTCACCCCCTCGCGCCCCAGGTGATATCTCGAGGCTCGGTTATACCACGTTTAAAGAAAACCATACACGATACATAGGAGAAACACATTCTAGTACATTTTAAAGAGCATATTCTATTCTTTACTTTAGGTCACACATATCTTGGTGGTAAAGTGGTAAATTTTTGAGAAAGCCAATCTTTGAACAATACAATCGATAAATGATGAACGAACAGAAAATACCGCCCTACGGGACATTTTCTCGGACGCGGGGGGGGGGGGGGGACAATCACCCGAGAGGGGGAGGGAGAGTGGATAAAATTTATCTTTGCTCTATAATGTACATATGCCGATAGATAAAAGTAATCCATTAATCTTACCAATTTTTAAGCTATTACGATTGAACTACATAAGCGAGTTGGCTTGTCACGTCGCGCGGCTCAGACGCGTGATATTCGCGGGTGCAATCGCGAAGCACAGCTAGTAATGACTAAAAATAAAAAAGAACTGCGGTTGCCAACCCGATTGCCAAGCGAGGTGAAGCGGTGACAAATATGCCCCATGTGGCAATCTATAGCGGAGGCCTATGTTCAGCAGTGGACTTTAATAGGCTTTAACGGTAATGGTAATGCTGCTGTGTTTCTTATTTGAATGTAGAGAACCGGAAGCTTTTTTTACTAGAAACGAGACCTTCAAGGGTGATACCGCATCTGCATTTTAGTTCTTACTCTGGATAAATATAAATATCTACAGACCACAGCATTCACTTACCATCATGTGGACTGTGTGCTCTTTTGTCACCCATATCTACAAAAAATACTTCCAAAGAGGCACGTGATGCAAACAGCTTTTGAATGTTTGTTATCTTAAATTAAAATAAAAGAAATAATTTTTATTTTAAAATAAAAATAAAAAAAAATTATCAAGTTTTCAATATTTAGTTATAAAATTATATAAAAAAAATAGTTACCTTAAATATCACCAACAAAAAAATGTTTTAGTTGTTAAAGTGATTCATTCTTGAAAAGTCTTATTTTAGACTAACTTTCTTAATCAAATTAACAAATAAACAATTGCATTGAAACGAGGATATAAAATTAGAGATCGTGTTCTATCTTGAATATTATTCAAAGTGAACTCAAATTCCTTGTTTTATACCTTAACAGGCAAATAAAGCATATTTAGTGACCGACGTTCGACCGACGGCGATTTATAGCACCAGACGTAAGTCAGGTCAAGACTTAAAAGTCGTTAGTTCAAATCCTCAGTACGTACCACGTCTATGCAGAAATTTTAAGCTTAATTAGAGAAATCAACGGGAATATTAGTTAGATACGCTATTACGTTATAATTTTTTTGTATTGAATTATTAAGGTAATCTACTAAATCATCCTCGTACGAATACACGTCTGCTATCAATGTTTTCGTGGGCGTATTCAACTGTTAAGGCGTAAAACACATTATGCTTAAAAATTGCTTTTTATATTCACATTTAATATACTTTTAATTCACACTAAGTATTTCCTCTCAAACGCCGAGGCGTTTACAAACATAATATTATTATGTTTGTTGCACAGACACATCCAGACATAGGCAATTATTTGTAGACCATACAAATATCTTGTTCGAGTGGTAACCAAAAATTAAAACATTAATCAAATAAACATATTTAAATGTAACTTCTATTTATAAATAAGCTTATATAGATGTTGCTAAGTTTAGATTCAGACTTACTGATTTTTTTTCAAATAAAAGATAACGGACACTGCTGCATTGTTAGTTTAAAAAATAAAAAATAGATAATCTGCACACACTTACCAAAGGTCAGGGTTCAGGGATGACATTATAATTCATCTATAAAAGTACACATAAAAATAAAATTTAAGTGTCTATCTATAATATCGAAATAACTGTCTTTTATATAATAACCATTTTTTAAACTTTTGTTTGTCTGTCTATCAAGACTAATCTTCGGAAGGGCTGAACCGATTGTAATAAAAGTTTACAAACAGACTTTGATTGTCTCAAATGTAACTAACGCCACGTTAGTAGATCCTATCCAGGCGAAGCCGGGGCGGGTAGCTAGTATTGAATAGAAATACATTATATTATTTTATTCATTTGCAAGGAATATATACATAAAAGAACACTTTTACTGATTTTATATTTCTTAAGATTCTTGAGAAAATGAGGAAGAGAAGAGTGACATTTTGGTATGTCATGTCACTGCACATAAGGCTTAATCGAACTAAGCTTTTCATTATAAGTGTTGCGCGCCACCATTAATGTCTTGTACATGGCAACACTAGTTACACTAGCGCCCTCTAGTGTCGAGTAGCAGAACTAGGAAATTCAAGATCCTTCCAGAAATTTCGGAACCGATATGTACTCGAACATTCTAGATTTCGCTACAGTAGAAGGTTCTGGAAACTATCTGAAGCCCTATATAACGCCGGTATAAACCACGACCGGGTCGTATTGAATTGGCGATACAAGAGAATAATTCGAAGCGAAATAACTGCGAACTAAAGTGATTGTGTTTTATTATTAGTGTGGTTTTAGATTGTAATTAGTGTTGTGTAATTAAAGTGTCAATTTTGGTAATTCAATCGGCAGTTTTTAATTGTCTCGAACCCCAAGCTCGTAATGATATTTTTTATTTATTATTGATTGATATTTATGGAACACAAATAATCACCATTATACACCACTTGTATTAATAATGAATAAGTTACAAATCACTCATATTATGTATTCAGGTTAAAACAAACCGACTTTAGAGAGCGTTCTTCGTAATTTATGATACAGACCTTAAGCCATCTGCATTGCAGTACGCAGTACTGAGAGATGTGTATGTACAAGTATGTAAGTGCAGCTGTACAGACTACGAGTATCTCACACATTTCAGTACGTCATCGAACTGATAGATGTTTAGTTGTATCAGTTTGCATTGTACAAAGGAAATGAAATAGATAATGTCATAATAATATATACGGATCTAAGACGTGGTCCTTCACTGTTGGCGTTGTTCGAGCTATATAAGGAGCTATGCTCAGAGTTTCTTTGCGTGATATAATTAAAACGAGGATATCCGCAGTAGAACCAAAGTAACCGACATAGCCCCACGGATTAGTAAGCTGAAGTGGCAATGGGCCGGTCATATAGCTCGAAGACCCGGAAATGGGGAATAAAGGTTCTCGAGTGGCAACCTCGTACCGGTAAACGAAGTGTAGAGCGGTTTCCCACTAGCTAAAGTGACGACCTGGTAAGATATGTAGGAAATGGATGGATGCAGGTGGCTTAGAACCGTTCTTTAGGGCATTCCTCAGTGGACTTGTGAAGGGTTGTAATGATGATGATATATATATATATATATATATATAATGGCACGAGATGGTAACACATATTAGAGTTGTCATAAGAATTCAAATATGTTTAGACAACCAGCAAAACTAATAAAAAAGTATCCTTTACATAGACGCGGTTTATTTATACATCATTTTATATTATGTGTGTATAAAATGAAAAACTATTTACATTTTTGTATGGACGATGTCTCTATGCTAGTTATGTGATGAAGCATTCCATAAAAATGGCTTTCTTACACTCCGTTGAATAAAGTAAAAGAGTTATTTTAACGCTTCATTACACTTTGTTCATAGGATACAAAAATACGTAAAAATATTTGCTACAATTATCAATAATATGACCGTTAAGTATAGAGTAATAATGTTTATAGGTATTGTATGTTTGTACGTGATAAAGCCAAGCAATAGTGTATTATGACTGCAACACCAATAGGTTTCCTCGACGGAGCAGGACCACGCTCGTATACAGTGAAATAGCACCATAATAAAAATCAAAATGCAGATTCATTGTCACCCGTGAGCACTGAGATGCGATACGTTGTTATGATGGTACTACATAACAATTCAAACTTTTACTGTTATATAGAAAGGGAACTGTCCGGACAGATACAGCGTACACTCGTACACATAAATGCAGATGCATTCACGATAATGATGCAATATTCAAAAATATTGACTAAGGCTTTATTTTTAATCTACTTCAAAAAATGAAGAGGTAATATTCGACTTATTTGTTTATTATTGAAACGATTTTAAAAAATCTTAAAAAAAATTCACCTCTAATGGTGGAAACATAGATAATGAACCTTTTATTGATACTATTTAGATGACATTCTTATTCAAATCCAGAACATTTTCGGATTCGTCATCTATATGTGATAGTAAACAATTAAAAGTTATACTAGTGTTAGTAATATTAATGACGTAACTAATTTAATTTATTTTAATTTAATCGTCGAATTGAGGCATTTTTGAAGTCTGTAGAGAAGCAAACAGTTTGTGTCTTTGTAAACATAGCTGACGCGTTGCAAAAACGCGGCAACCCAAACAACACACTAAACGTATTGTTGTTTTGAACACGTAAAGAATTATGCGCTCGCTGGTTGTAGTTAACCCATAGACTGTACGTGTAGAACGACTGAAAATACGCCTTAAAATGCGTCAGTTTAACTTGCTTACTACAGCGTGTAAATCTGCGAGCCAACATATTGCCGCGCACACACAGTGCGCTTCGTTCCGTTTCTTATTCATACCTTGAGGTTTTGATATTGCATAATTCACTCAAAAGGTAACCATAACTTTTAATAATTTTTCTTTCAAAAATTTATGTTTGAGTTTCTGAAGTTGGGTTTTGTTTTTTATTAAAAGTATTTTATTCTATATTCATTTTATTGACGCCATAGGGAGTTTATGGGAGAATTTGTCCTTATTCATATATTTTTATCATATACAAATCAACTGTCCTGCCGATAGGTATGGCCTCAATCTGACACCGCAAAATCCATACAAAAATACCAACCCAAAATGTGGTGATAAGATTTACAGTATATTAGTGTGAGCGTCACCGACTAAGAATTTTCAAGAAAAACATGCCAATTGGATAATTCTTAGAAAAGCCTAGGCTAAAAGCAGACATAGAAAGGTGCTTGATTAGATACGGTAAACTATTCGAGGTTATTTTTCAAAGAATATCCAAATCTTATATTTAAGTTCAAATATATTAATAATAATACACTGTTATTGCAGTATTTAAAAATACGACTAAATATATTATACTTTTATTTGAAATTATCTTAAATTGAATGTGATTTATGGGCTAACACTACGCGCATTCCTCTGTGTGCGTTTCAATTATCGATTCACAACGTTTCTGCTGACCGAGCGACGTTCACGAATGGGTGCGTGCGTAGTAAAATAGTAGGCGTTGGATATTTATGAGTGAGAATCAGTTTAAGTAGTAATTAATTTTTCTTCCCCATTCATTTATATTACTTATTCTGAACCTGCTGTGAAAATTTGGGTATTTTTTGCAAAATTACCCTGTATAATTATATTAATAGTATTACACAATTTTTTGTACTGTTATAAAATTTCAACTTATATCCCACAGATGGGCAAAAGCATAGAGGATTGTAGAGCTACTTGTCCGCCGTGCTAATATAGTACGTATTAGCGGACTAAAAAGCATGTCCTTCGAATAGTTTATTCCTCGGAAATGCAAGTTTTCTTTCAAAGTTGAGCAAGAATTAATAATTTCATGGGTGACGGTGGAGATCGAATCCGGGTCGCCCTTAGAAATTTACGACGATTGTTTATCCCCTAATGTTACCAAGGCTATCACTAGCTACGATTGTATAATCTAGATAGATATCCTATAACTAACTAACTTTATTTTGTCTAATAAACAAAACAAAAATATTTTCGTTTCTGAGCTACAAAAACTAATAATTTTGTTAATGAAACGAAGTCACGTAGCCGCAAGCAGGTTATAGCCCACCGTGTTTGAAATGTAGATGACGAGCGACACATTAGAATTGCTAATAATCCGCTTTTCCTCTAGGAATGTAGAAATCAATAATCAAAACCGTGTGCATACCACGTGTAAAATTTGAAATATTTTCATAACTTAATATATAATATATTCGACATATCGAATAGTGTGCAGTTTCGTGGTCACTTGGAAGAGAAGGCCAAATTGACCTCTAAAAAGCTTGGCGTGCTTAGCAGAGCGAGACAGTATTTCATGCCGGCACATCGCTTGCAACTTTACAAAGCGCAAGTTCGGCCCCACATGGAATACTGTTCTCATCTCTGGGCCGGGGCACCCCAGTGCCAGTTCCTTCCACTTGACCGCATCCAGCGCAGAGCAGTTCGAATCGTCGACGGCCAAGTTCTTTCTGATCGGCTCGATACACTGGCACTGCGTAGAGATGTTGCATCTCTTTGCATATTTTATCGCATCTATCACGGGGAGTGCTCTGAGGAATTGTTCGGACTAATTCCAGCCGCTCAATTTCACCATCGCACATCGCGACAAAACTCGCGTTACCATCCATACCATCAGGATGATTGGCGGTCCACCACTGTGCGATTTAGAAGAAGTTTTCTCCCTCGCACGACTTCCTTGTGGAATCAATTACCACCAGCGAATTTTCCGGACCGATACGACTTAGGAACCTTCAAGAAAAGAGCTTACACCTTTCTAAAAGGTCGGCAACGCATCTGCAATTCCCCTGGTGTTGCGGTTGTTCATGGGCGGCGGTAGTCACTTACCATCAGGTGAGCCGCGTACTCGTTTGCCCCCTATTCTATAAAAAAAAATTAATATTATTATTTTCAACTGTTTCATTTAATGGTCAATTATTGTCGTATTAAATACTTAATATCAACCGAGATTTATTTCCGACAATAAAGTAGTGCTGGCCTATAAAGGTCCACTGCAGGGTACAGACCTCGTATCACTTGTTAGATAGTTATGTATTTTTTAATCCACCGCGCTAGATAAGTTTGTGTTAGAGGACTTGTACATGTCCTCCAAATATTATAGAATTTTATTTTCCCAGACTTGCAAGATCTTCACGCTGATGTGCTTTACCGTTGAGCATGTTATAAATCAGCACTTAAATCGCAATTAACAATTTCAATGATGCTGGTGAGATAAATTTAGTCTCTTTTACCTTTGTTTTCTTTAATTATCTTTATCTGTTATTGAGTGACAAACCCGTGTATGAGTATATATTTCGTAGTGACGAATAAAACTTTTAATCAACATGACAAGTTCAACTACTACTGGAATGCACTTCCTAGTGTATTTTGCTAGCAGAAGGTTAAGTGTAGCTCTAGCGACTGACTGGTTACAGCTTTTTTAAAGGAGAGGGATTACACGAGTATGCGTGTCACCTAATGGTAAGTGATACCGCCACCCATTGGCAACAGCACCAGCAGCGGAATTAAAAAGAGGAGGCTATTTTGTTGAAGGTTGTATCGGTCCGGAAAAATCGCTGGTGGCAGTAGATTCTACAAGGAAGTTGTGCGAGGAAGAAAAGTTCTTGTATATCGCACAGTGGTGGATCGCTAATCATCCAGATGGTATGGATGGTACGAGTTTTATCGCGATGTGCGATGGTGAAATTGAGCGGTTGTAATTAAGCCAAACAATTCCTTAGAGCACTCCCCGTGGTAGATGCGTTAAAATACGCAAAGAGATACAACATATATTTTCAGGGCCACTGAGTCAATCCGATCAGAAAGAGCTCTGTGCCGACGATGCGAAACGCTCGGCGCTGGATGCGATTATGGAAGGAGCTGGCACTGGGGAGCTTCAGCCCAGAGATGGGAAAAGTATTCAAGGTGAGATCAACCCTGCGCCGCGTAAAGTTGCAAGTGGTGGTCCCACTCTTCTGAGGACACCAAGCTTTTAAGAGGCAATTTGGCCTTCCTTTCCAAGTGACCACGACACTGCACGTCACTCGATATATTGATGTCGAGGATTCGGATACTGGCTGAAGCAACAAGAAGAGTGCCCTGAAACTGAGGCGATGCAACAAAGGGGTTCTTTTTAGGGGTAAAAGCGCAAACTGGTGTCTTCTGGTGATTGAACTGGACTAGATTTAGTCGCCCTCAGTTTGAGACCTTGTTCAACAAAGACTAGAATTTAAACAAAAGTTTGTTCCGGTACTTGGCAACATCTCTAGATGGTAGTGGACGGTGTTTAGGTTTGAGTGAAATCCTATGACATTGCAGAAATTTATGGATAGCATGGCAGGGGTCGCCTTTGTCTTATTGCTCCGCTTACCCCGAGCAGTTTTAGTTTTGAGCTGAATGTCAATCCTCCCCCCCATTCAAAATACGCGGAGTAGCCCACGCTCAGGTACCACACCAGTTCGAGCCGGCTCATTTGTGCGACTGCAAAGCTGCTGCGTGACTTTACCACTCTAGAGTCAGTGTATACTAGTATACTAGTAGTATAATGTGGTTGTAGCTCGTATGAGTCGGCTTGACCGGGGAAGGACCACGCCCTCACAGAATACCAGCGTAAAATAGCAACTTAACCCTATCGCTGTCCCGTGCACTACATATGAGCATTGTCTTACTATTGTGTCCGGAAACCGGACAGTGAAAGTGTTAATGCTGCAGTATTTCGTATGGTGAGTGCAGAGAACCGGAAACCCTTTTTACTGGAAATGAGGCATTCCAACTTGGTGCTCAGCGGTAACAACACATCTGGACTTTGATCCTTAATCGAGGACACAGTATCCACTTACCATTAGTTGGACTGTATATTCGTTTGTCACTCTTATTCTATTAAAAAAAGATAATCGGCTTAGCACTCGCCAATCAACCTAGTGCTAAACAGATATTCGTCCCACTGCTGGGCATAAGTCTCCTCTAATTTTCGAGAGTGTAACGACTTGTTTAATGCTGCTATCGCACGCATATGATATTTTGAATCAACACAAATTGCGATCAACGCACATATTTACTCGAAACGTTTAAAGCAGGTTTTTAAATAGCATAATACACTCAAATCAAGAGTTTCAATCTAATCGTTTATATCATATTAAAAACGAGCCAAGTTGCATAGTTGAGCGGCAACCGGTATCAATTTTGATCCTTTGATCCCGGGATAAAAAACGAGAAAGTAAATTGCTTTGACCGAATACGCGACTCATCAATCAATGTTGTATAATCAACAAGAATATCGTACCTAGCACCGTTAGTATTATTTAATTCTCTCTGTATATCTTGCCTATATCAAGCCATGCAATTTTCTCAATAGTGAAATTGTTAATGCAGCCGTGCAGCGTTTTGTCAATTGTATCTGTCATGAATCGCAGTATCTCTCAGGGGCTAAAATTTTATTGATTTATTGTCATTTGAAAATATATTTCGTCAACTGTTTTCAAAATGGATAAAATCGAACAAAGAGCGGTGATAAAGTTTTTTCATTTGAAGGGCATGAAGGGGAAAGATAATATGCTTCTTCTTATGCCACAGTAAAAAACTGGGTGGCTGAGTTTAAACCCGGACGTCCAAAAAGCATCACGACTCCGGAAATGGTCGTGAAAGTACACGATATGGTTTTAGCAGATCGAAAATTAAAGTTATCTGAAATAGCTGACACTACAGGTATCTCAAAAGAACGGGTACATCTTATCCTAAGTGAGAAATTAAATATGAAAAAGTTATCCGCCCGTTGAGTGCCGCGATTGCTTACGCACGATCAAAAAAGGATTCGGGTGCAAAACTCAAAAGAATGTCTGGACCGTTTTCAGCGTAATAAGGCCGATTTTTTACGTCGATTTGTAACAACAGATAAAACAAGGGTTCATCAGAATCAAAAATTCAATCAAAATAGTGGACTCAATCGGGATGCCCGGCTCCAAAAAAAGCCATGGCTGTAAAGTCAGCTGGAAAAGTGATAGCTTCCGTCTTTTGGGATGCAGATGGGATCTTAATGATAGATTACCTTCCTAAAGGTCAAACAATTAATGAAGAATACTACGCTAATATATAATACGTTTTTAAAAAAACTCTCCTTCTCATCTCTTGATTTGCTTAACTCTGTACCTCTGTGTAGTGAATATTCTTACACTAACATAAATTACTTTAATATACTATAGCGAAAGAAAATAAATAATTTTTGATTGTTTTTTTCTTAGACGTAAGCTTTTCCTTATGTTCTTTTTTCTTTG
The DNA here is from genome assembly GCA_033319125.1 of Parnassius glacialis. Classification (NCBI taxonomy): domain Eukaryota; kingdom Metazoa; phylum Arthropoda; class Insecta; order Lepidoptera; family Papilionidae; genus Parnassius; species Parnassius glacialis. The sequence goes on along the minus strand of JAVANC010000001.1, from coordinate 26,071,533 downwards.
TATATCTGTATTACGAGGATAACGCAAAGATAAGTATAAATGCAAAGTTTATTCTAACATACTTAGGTACAGACCATATAAAGGTGCGGTAAAAATCTAATAAAATTAGATGTACGTTTTAATCCACAAAATAATACTAGTTTCTAACAGCTTATAATGTAACCGAACCTGACCAAAAAAAAAACACAAAATTACGTATCAGCTAACGGTAAATGAACCGTGATGGAAAAATATACTTAAATTTAAGTAGAAAAGAGAAGGTGATCATAAGTATGTGCGAAATATAAGAAAGAAAGAAAGAACGGTTTATTCTCCAAAATGACGCCATCACAGATAACATAAAAAAACACATAATTTACAAATAATATTGGCTATAAAATACAAATTACAATATACTACATATTACAAACTATACAATACCTATACTCGTATGTGTCAAGGCGTCATCTGGGAACAGGGGCACACTCAGCATAATGCCATGAATTTTTTTTGTCTCCATGGCGCTGATTTTCGGTGTGTCCAACCAGTAACTTACCGAAATCAGTGCTATATATATACTCATTTTATTATCTTTTCTTCTTCTTCTTCTTCTTTTAAATTATGGCTTCTCTTGATAGAATTCTGCCAGTTATTATCTTTTAAACAAAATCATGATGACAGAATTATGCACAACAAGGGGGAAAGAGACAGTAACTATCTTAAGTGAGAGAGAGAGAGTAGCGTTCAAGGTCGAATGCCACTTCGTCACAGCACGTCCCGTTTATGTTGCTTTCAGACGCTCTTAGAAGGGCTATACGAACACTACAAAAGGGGAGATTATTAAAATACTATAAAGGGCTATGTACTACAAAAGGGAAATTATTAAAATACTATAAAGTGCTATATAATAAAATGACCAGATAATTTGTAAAAAAAAATATGTAATTATTGAAGAATATAAAAGTATATAAGACAAAAGCCGCATTCAAGAGGACGATTTTAATGCTCCGTTGTTAATAATCTATGACGATGAGGTACGTAATCGTGCAAAGCGTTATAAACTTTGATCAAAGTTAATCTAACTTTGCAGTAATTGTGTTCTATATTTATTTTTAAATGTGTGTACTGCTTTCAGATTTCGCGAAGGAGGCGGTATATCGTTCCAGCACTTGGATGCGGCGTTATTGAAACTTCCTCGGAAAGCGTGAGTGCGGTGACGAGGCACGACGAGAGTATTCCCTCTAATGCGCGTATTGTAAGTTTTTACATCACGTGACCATATGAGTTTGTCAGCAAGATATGGAGGTGTTTTATTTTTTAATACCCCGAATAGGAGAGTTGCCATGTGCAGTTTTCGGCGATATTCCATTTTTAACATTTTGGCATTGTAAATGTAAGGGGTGACGTGCGTGCGGGGCGGTATTATAAAACCAAATCTTGCACATGCATTTTGAACACGTTGCACTAGACGTCACGACCGCGCTAAAAGTCTCGGCCCATATACAATGTCCATATAATTAAATTTCGAAAGGACAAGAGTGTCACACAATTTTACCCGAATATCCGAATTTAAAAACTCCCTTATTTGATAAAGAACCTTAATTCTATAAAAGCAGTTTCTGCTAGTACTTAGTATGTGGTTCTCAAACTGTAGTTTGTCATCCATTAGTAAGCCCAGATTGCGAATCTCATTTACACGTTCTACGATTTCTCTTCGAATTTGGATGCATGCCCCTCTTTCTGATATATTTTTTATTTGATTTTTAGAACCCATAATTAGTAGTTTCGATTTAGTTCCGTTTAGTACAAGGCAGTTTGAATCGCACCACGCGGCTATACTTTCGAGGTCTTCGTTGATTTTATTAACGACTTCTTGAGTATCACGCGGATAACATGACATATAGACTTGCAAATCATCTGCGTATAAATGAAATTTACAGTGCTTAATGTTTTTTACTAAGTCGGCACTGTAAACTGAAAACAATATTGGAGCCAGGTTCGATCCCTTGGGCGCACCGGGTTTGATATTTTGTTGATTGCGAACGTATTAATGTTCCTCGGTCATCGCTCAAATCTACAGTTTGTAGTCGGTTTTTAAAATAACTATCGAACCATTGTACTGCGCTGCTACTGAATTACTATGTAATGAAGCTTTGATAAGAGAAGGGAAACATTTATACAGTCAAATGCATGAGAAAAATCTAGTAATACTAGTATTGTGCCTTTTCCTTCATCTTGAGCGGTTAGTACATCGTCAGTAAGTTGGGCTAGGGCCGTCGTGGTAAAAAGCCCGCGGAGGGAGCTCCTTTGAGCGAGCAGCCCACGACTGTCAAGTCTAAGGGTGAGACCTGAGCAAAAGTCGTGGGCCGCAAGAAGGCCCGCAAAGCCGCCAAGAAGGCCGCAGCAGCTGCATGCGCCCCAGGTGGATCCGCAAAGACGGCTCCTAAACCTGCGCAGCGGACTGCCAAAGGAGGTCGCAAGAGACCGGCTGTGCATGTTCCGCGGTCCAATGCTGTAACGCTAACGTTGCAGCCCGGAGCTGTGGAACGTGGCGTGACGTACCAGTCGGTCATCGCCGAGGCCAAGGCCAAGATCAAATTATCTGATCTTGGCCTTCAGTCCGTCACCCTCAGGCAGGCTGCCACGGGTGCACAGCTGTTCGAGGTGGCTGGTACTGTGAGCGGCAGTGCCGAAAAGGCGGACGCACTGGCCGCCAAGATGAGGGAGGTCCTCAACCCTGAGGACGTCCGGGTCTCCAGACCAATGAAAACCGCAGAGGTGCGGATTGCTGGCCTGGACGACTCCGTGACCTCTGAGGAGGTGGTGGCGGCCGTTGCCAGAAGCGGAGAGTGTCTGCCAGACAAGGTGCGGGCTGGCGATATACGCACCGACGCCACCGGACTCGGCGCAGTCTGGGTTCGGTGCCCTGTGGCGTCGGCGAAGAAGATCGCTGATAGCGGCAGATTGCTGGTAGGCTGGGTGGCGGCAAGGACCAAGCTTCTACAGCCTCGGGCTTTGCAGTGCTTCCGGTGCCTGGAAAAAGGGCACGTCCGGGCGAAGTGCATCGCCGAGGTTGACCGTAGTGACCTCTGTTATCGCTGCGGCCAGCCTGGCCACAAGGCGGCCCTGTGCACCGCTGCGTTCAATTGCATCCTTTGTTCTGCTGCGGTAAGGCCAGCGGAGCATAGAGTAGGCGGAGGGGCCTGTGGGGCGCCTGCCAGCAAGAAAAAGGAAAAGAAGAGGAGTACTAAGCTTGCCGGGTTAACCTCGCTGCCCCCGCAGGCTAGTAGCTCCGCGGTCGACTCCCGGCCGAGGACCGTTGCCGAGGGAATGGAATGTCAGTAACGGCACAATTCCATTTTCTCCAGGGCAACATCAACCACTGTGCCAGAGCTCAGGATCTCCTACTCCAGAGCATGGCAGAGTGGTCGATTCACGTGGCTGTGGTCGCCGAACCGTACTTCATTCCCGCCCGTGACAACTGGTTGGGATGCGCTGACGGTTTGGTGGCCATTATTGGCGAGACTCTGATCGACCCGTCTCGGGGCCGTGGCTGGGTTGCTGCGGTCTCGGGCGGCATCGTTATTGTAGGGGCGTATTTCTCCCTCAACAAGAGTCTCACCGACTTTTGAGGGTTTCCTTGTCAAGTTGGGCGCCGTCGTAGGCCGCTATCACCCTCGTCCCGTTCTGGTGCTCGGGGATCTCAACGCCAAGTCCTCGGCGTGGGGATCTCCGGTCACTGACCCTCGAGGCGAGGTGCTAAAAGAGTGGACGGTGACGACTGGTCTGGTCGTCCTGAATCGGGGTTCGGAATACACGTGCCTGCGGCAGCGGGGTGGGTCGATAGTGGACGTCTCGTTTGCTAGCCCCTCTGTCGCCAGCCGAGTCCGCGACTGGCGAGTCGCCGCAGAGGTGGAGACGCTGTCGGACCATCGGTATATCCGATTCGACGTCTCTGCCCAGACTGCGAGCGGCCGCCATCCAACAACCCCGATTAACGACGGCCCGCGTTGGGCGCTTAAACGCATAGACAGGGAACTACTCGAGGAAGCTGCCTTAGTCCAGTCCTGGATTTGGGAGTCGACGACGGACGGCCCCGTCGACGTCGAAGCGGTGGCACTATGGTTTCGCGGGGCGATGACGCAGATCAGCGACGCGTCCATACCCCATGTCCGCCAACGGTCCGCAAAGCGCCAGGTGTACTGGTGGACCGCCAAGATCGCACAATTGCGCATAGCGTGCGTTGCGGCTCGTCGCCGGTACACACGATACCGGAGGCGGCGTCGACGGGATTCGGCTGAGGAGGACGCGCTGTATGAGGTGTACCGCGCGTCTAGTAGGAGACTCTGTGGCTGGCCATCGGCGACTCAAAGTCGCGTGCCAGGGAGGAGCTGCTGGGGTCCTTAGATCGGGATCCGTGGGGGCGCCCCTACCGTTGGATACGTGGCAAATTGCGTCCCTGGGCGCCTCCACTAACACAAACGATGCAACCCCAGTTGCTAGAGGCGGTAGTATAGGCTCTCTTCCCTGAGCGAGTGGAACACGTTCCCCCGGCAATGGCTTTGCCCTCAGCCACAGACTCTCCAGAAGAGGAAAGCACCGAAGTCCCCGAGGTAACGCAAGCAGAGACGAGAGCGGCCGTGTCGTGACTCCGGGCTAAGAACACAGCGCCCAGACCCGATGGAGTTCCTGGTCGAGCTCTCGTCCTGGATCAGCAGGAGCTAGAGCCCCAGCTGAGGGGGCTCTTCACGGCATGTCTCGAGCAGGGTCAGTTTCCCAGTGTGTGGCAGGAAGGGAGGCTGGTCCTGCTCAGGAAGGAGGGGCGCCCCGCGGACTCACCGTCCGCGTACCGGCCAATAGTGCTGCTCGACGAGGCGGGCAAACTTTTTGAGCGAATCATCGCAGGTCGCCTCGTCAGCCACTTGTGCAGAGAGGGGCCGGACTTGGACGAGAACCAGTTTGGTTTTCGTTGCGGGCGCTCCACCATAGACGCTATTACGCGCGTGAGGGCCCTGGCGGAGGAGACAGTGTCCCGGGGTGGGGTGGTGCTGGCGGTGTCTTTAGACATATCCAACGCCTTCAACACCCTACCCTGGAGGTGTATCCGGGAGGAGCTGAATTACCATCGCGTGCCTCCCTACCTCCGCCGCACAATAGGGGCTTACCTTGAGGAGAGATGCGTTACGTATCGGGGACGTGACGGCGCAGGTCGTCGCGTCATGTCGTGCGATGTTCCGCAGGGATGGGTCTTGGGACCGCTTCTGTGGAACATCGGCTACGACTGGGTGCTGAGAGGTGAACTCCCGTCGGGCGCCGACTGGAGCGGACGACACGCTCGTCACTGCCCGGGGGAGCTCGCACAGGGAAGCAGCGTTGGTTGCCACGGCTGCGGTGTTACAAGTGGTGAACCGCATCCGGAACCTGGGCCTGAAGGTGGCCCTAAACAAGTTGGAGGCCATGGTGTTCCATGGCCCTCGACGCGCGCCGCCGCCGAGATCACACATCGTGGTCAGCGGGGCCCGGATAGCTGTCGAGTCCACCATGAAGTATCTGGGATTGGTGCTCGACAGCCGATGGGAATTCGGACCCCACTTCCGGCGGTTGGCGCCCAAGCTGATGGGTGCAGCGGGCGCGCTTTCAACGTTGCTTCCCAACTTGGGGGGCCCGAGCGCCGCCTGTAGGCGGTTGTACGTGGGAATCGTGCGGTCCATGGCCCTGTATGGGGCCCCTGTGTGGGCGATGGACATGACGGCCAGCACTCTTGCCACTCTGCGCAAACCGCAGAGGGCGATGGCCGTCAGAGTCGTCTGCGGGTATCGAACGATTTCCTACGAGGCGGCTTGCGTCCTGGCCGGATCTCCGCCCTGGGACCTAGAGGCGAAAGTACTCGCGTCATTATATCGATGGCGCGGGGAAGTGCGGGCACGGGGCTCAAGGCCGGTGCAGCGGCAGATCGCGCTGCGCCGAGAGGAGCTCCGTCAGGTCTTGGTAGCGGAATGGCGGCAAAGGCTTCTGCGCCCTACCGCCGGCCTCGCTACCGTCGAGGCGATCCGGCCAGTACTCGACGACTGGCTCGGGAGAAGGCACGGCTCCCTGTCGTTTAGGGTGACGCAGGTGCTGTCGGGGCATGGCTGCTTCGGCAAGTACCTGTGCCGCATAAACAGGCAGCCGGACGCTCGGTGCCACCACTGCGTCCATTGCGGGGAGGTCACGGCGCAACACACGCTCGCTGAGTGTGTAGCTTGGGAGGAGCAGCGCCGTGTCCTCAAAAATAAAGTAGGAGGCGATCTGTCGCTGCCGGCCTTAGTGCGGAAGATGGTCGGTAGCGCAGAGTCGTGGGACGCGGTGGTGTCCTTCTGCGAGGACGTGATGTCGCAGAAGGAAACTGCGGAACGGGAAAGGGAGATCTCGACTCCTCTCCCCGGCCGCAGAAGGCGCAACGGGCGCAGGAGAAGGGCGGACAACGCCCTTTTCCAGCCCCCGTGAATGGGTCCAGGGGCGAGGGACTTGGGGAAGCCCCCGCCAGCCCTATTCGATGGACCCGAGGCGGAAGCGCGCGTGGGTGTCAGCGCGCGCCCCTGAGGCGATACACGGGGTAGTTAAACACCTCACTACCCCGTGCAGGAGACGAGGCCTGGACAGACCGGGCCAGCACTAGTGTGGGGCTGCGGAAGAATTTGGATGTAAAAAAAGGGCCGTCGTGGTCTATGGTTCTTACGAAATCCCGACTGCATTTCCGGTAGAATTTTTTTTCTATCTAAATACATGCTTAGCTGTTCTGCGACAATTTTTTCAATAATTTTAGAGACACAGGGGAGAATACTGATGGGCCGAAGGTCTTTTTCAGACAAAGGATTTGTGTTCTTAGGTATGGGTTTGACTAACACATGTTGCCATAATGTCGGATAGGTTTTAGAGTTAATAGATTTGTTCACCATAGCAGTAATAGTTGGTAGTGTTTTCGGAAGGGTCATACGGAGCATATCGAGAGAAATCCCATCAATGCCTATGGCTTTAGATTTTAAAATTTTAATGAATTTTAGTACCTCTAGTTCATTTACCTCCTCTATCTCAAATATGTCATTAACGCAGCAGTGGAACTCAAAGAACGTTAAATATGACAACGAGACGTTTCTATTTCCAGGCACGTTTAAAAAATAGTCGTTTATTTTATTTGGATCATTAAACAAGTCTATCGGGATATTGTGTTTTGGTTTTATCTTAACATTGGACTTTATATGTTTATATTACGATTAACATAAAAATTATAGTATGCTTGTTTTTCTCTATATATTGCTTTATTGACGCAGATTTTTAGATCTTTATAGTATTTAATATGTATGTCGTTTTTACTTTTTCTCATTTTAATGTATGCGTCATCTCGTTTTTTGATCATCTATTTTATATTAAAAGTTAGCCACGGGAATTGCTGATGTTTAATCGTTTTTTTTTCTAAGAGGCGCGTGAATTTCAAATAGTGTAAGTATGGCTGTGTTAAATAGTACTACTTGATTATTTACATCCGCGATACTCTCAATTTCTTTCCAATTTATTGATGTAAGGTCCTTATGAAAGTCTCCCTCGTCTATGTCAGAGATTCTCCTACTCATTATTGTTACTGGTGCCGGCTTTTTTTTACTCATATCAATTTGACATGTAATAAAAGCATGACTACTTAATTCACGTATAAGTTCTACACTAACTGCGTTTACTTTTATGTCGGTACATATTACGTCAATTAAAGTCTCGCTATATTCCGTAAAGTCGGTTGGCTTAGTTACATGCTGTTTTAATTTGAAACAAGTAAGAAAATTATTTAGCTTTATAGTGGTATTATGCGTCATATTTAACATATTAATATTAAAATTATTGACAAAACTCATTTTTCGTATGATCAGCAAACATGATTTACAACTTGAGTTGTATTCCTGTGTTTGATATTTTTTATATTTTCCCAAATAGTTTTAGGAATGCTTTTTCTAAGAAATCGTACATTTCGATCTTTTAATTACCGTGTTATTCTACGTATATGTTTTATGTGTTATGAAATGTATATATGTATAATTATGTAGTGGCGGTTTAAGAATATCCACAACCCCATATCTTCCCCCGTGACATTAGGAGCGACAGAGCGAAATAAACGGGAGATGGGCAGTAGCATCTTCCTAATAATAGCTAAATAAAAACAAGAAACTTGGCGGCTGTCAACTCGCTTGCTAAGCGTGGTAACTGTGGCAAATATAAAATAAGACACAATCTATGGGAGAAGCCGATGTTTAACTGTAAACTTTTGATAGGTTGCTATTGTAATGGTTATAATATGTTTATCTCAAAAGCAAACAAGCACATTATTATATTGTGTGTATATTTATAGTGGTGTGTAGCGGTAATAACAATTTGTTTTAAGTAATTTAGCAATGCAGTACTGTTTGCTTTCCAACGAACAAGTTAATTTATGACTGTAAATGTCCTACATATTTCGAGCTGCAAGTGAAATGACAAGGAAATGTTGGTCAAATATTTTATAATAAAATACTTACGCTCATCAAAGAAAACTAACTAGCGGCTTCAAATCTTATCTTAATTAGGAGTACGCGAAGACATTTTGCACATAATGTTATGAAAGTAATTTTCAACAACCTTAATAACCATAAAAATTGCATAAAACTGCACTTAAACTTCCTAATTGCATGATCAACGTAAAAGTGACATAATCACACATCATACCAAATATTAACATGTATTAACGATGGAATATTTCCGGCATGGTACATAATACTTCATTTTATTAAAACATTTTGGATGTTATACAACGAGCTTTGATGTGTATTTCATAGTTATTACAGTTTACTACAATATTACTATATTTGGATCATGTGATCGTAAAATCAATGCCGACATGAATGTCCTCGTATTTTTGATAGGCTATTGGAGCTAGCAATATTTTTAACTACACCGATATTATTGATTGAATATCATTTATTGTTTTGAATATTTTACGAATGTAATACGAATGGAAAGGATTACGCTCTTACAAAATATCAACGTAAATATCAACCTAATATAGCTGTATTTCGTATGGTAAGAGACGAAAGACTGAATTCCTTTTTACTGATACAGCGAGATTTCTTCTTAATTTCTAATGGTTGCAACTGACTTTACACCTGCATTTCGAATCTTAATCGAAGAAAAATGTAATTGTATATGAGCTACAGCAACTACTTTCAATGAGGTGGACTGTGTGTCCTTTAGTCGCCCTTACTTCCATAAAAAGGTTAAATATTTTCATATACTATTTTAAATATTTGTGAGCCTGAAAGGGTTAAATAAACTGAAGAAGGGATATGCCCTCACTGAACACATTAGACGGCTATAATGTTCTCGCGCGTCGTATGGTCCGTGAAAAAAATTGGAGGGCCTTTTTAATATAATTCACAGGAGTGACAAAACAACTCTCTTTTGATATTTAATTGCGAATAACCGTGAGTAGATTATGATAAAATTTAATGAAATATTAATTTAAACTATTTCATTAATATCATCATAACGTTGACGATAGTAAATCAGGGTTATTTTGCAATGTTTGTCCAAATTTGCAGAGGTTTAGAACAAGTAATATGGGCGAATAGTGACGAAAAAATTATTATAAGAATTCCAAACTTTCTGTCCATTTTATTATTTCAATTCGAAATGCGTGCTGATGCATTATTTTAACTGATTGTCATTCATAATTATCTAACTCCCATAATTTCGTAAAGGTTACTCGGTTACAATTTCCATACCATGTCGTGCGTCTTACCAGGAGCGCGCGTTCGTGTAATTTTTGCCCATAAATTACATTCAATTTAGGATAATTTCAAATAGAAGTGGAAGCCTTATTTAGTGCGACTTTCAAAAGATGGGATAGCGGCCATTATTACATATCTTAATTTAAATTTAAAATAAGGTGAACCTTTGAAAAATAACTCTATACAATTGGTCTTTAGTCCATTTCTGAACATATAACTTCCACAAGCACTACAAGAAAACCTCTTCACCTCACAACTCTATAATAAAAGAAAAAAAATAAGAAAAAACCCTCAAATGTGGTGCTGTCAAATCCATAACTGTCTTCTCCTTCGGCCTATTTAAAGCTACTTCAAATATGAGCAACTGGCTTTAACAGTGGTAGAGCCACGCGGCAGCTTTTGCTGTCGCACGGATGGGCCGGCTCGAACCGGGGTGGTACCACGACCTCACGGAATACCGGCGTGAAGTAGAGGTTTACCTCTGCGTTTCGCTTGGGGAGTACAGGTGGCCGGAGGCCCTTTTTACTGGAAATGAGGCATTCCATCTTAGTCCTCATGGGTGGCAACGCATCGGCATTTTGATTCGCAAACGAGGATAGATGTATATGTCTATGGGCCGCAGCAACCACTTACCATCAGGTGGACTCTGTGCTCGTTTGTCACCCTTATCCTATATATAAAAAAATATAATACAAAAAAATGCTCAAAATTACCAAGCTGGTCTTTGCCATTAAGCCAGTATCGACTGCATTAAAAATATTGGCGTAAAATCTACGCCAAACCACCCAGCATTAGAGCTTTCTGTTCTCATGCCAAAGCGGTCGAGATAAACTTCGTTTGGCCTACACTGCCTCCGCTGGTAAAACTGGTTGGCATACTAGCGTATACGGATGAAGATAAAGCGGACTTGTTCTCTTCTTTCTTTTATTTGGCTGCAATGCACGTTTGGACAATAACAACAACGTTCCATCTGAATTACATCACTGCCAGACCTCTATTTCCAAGGTTCGCATCACAAACAAGGAGGTTCTTAAAACCTTGAGAAGTCCATACGTGAATTAAACTAGTGGACCAGATGGTGTACCAGCTAAAGTTTTAAAGAGTGCACCTGAGTTGTCTCCTGTGGCTGACATGCTTGTTACGCCACTCATTTAGGACTGGAATAGTGCCAAGTGCTTATATTAAACGCCCACATCATGACATACATAGAACAGAATGACCTCCTCAGTGATCGCTAGTACGGGTTTCGCCGAAATCGGTCAGCTGGGGACAGCATTTGACACAATTTGGCACAATTTGGCACGCTTAGCTTTTGAGTAAACTTGTACCCAGGCCTGATTGACTAAGTGAAGGGATTACTGAGTGAATGGTCCCTCCGATGATTAGTTGCTGCCACTAGGGAGCGTACTATACTGTATTTTTCTAAGCATCTTCTCCACTCTATGATATCTACTTAAACGGTTGTCACTGCTAATTCTAAGCCCCGCAGAGGAAGAGTCATGCTGCAGATGTTTTATGGTTGTAGAAGCAATGGGGCAGCCCGGCCGTTTAAATATCACGTTCTTACAGAATATCACCGTAAAATAGCAACTATATGAAAGAAATAGAAGAAAGAAACACTTATGATTTGATAGACTATGTGTTGTTTTTTTTTACTCTTCTATGTATTTAAAATCCTTGTGTATAAATCTTATTTATACAACTTAATCAATAAACACATTAATATATATATTCATAAAATAAGTACAAATGTAAAATGTTATTGACAAACTGGCTAATAACTAAAAGTTATGATGATACGGAAGCTCTTTTCACAGCAGCGATAAGCTCTAGTTAAGGTAGTGGCATAGTTATATACACACAACCACACCCACCCACTCACTCACACACACACACACACACACACACACACACACACACACACACACACACACACACACACACACACACACACACACACACACACACACACACACACATACACACACACACAAAAACTTTGTGGAAGTGACTTGTTATGGAAGAGCAGAATCTCCTAACACAGGTATCTTTTTTTACATAAAAGGAAATTCCGGACACGGTTAAAACTGTACGAATTATGTTACTGAAATAAAGTTTATTTTATTAATTATATTTATAAAATCCGTGAATATTCTAGACTACCCAAGAAATCATTTGCATTTTTTCACTGCACAACTTAATGAAATTGAGAAATGTTGCGCTTCAAAGCCACTTCACTTTTTTCCCTGTAACCGGACAACTTCAAATTGGTTTCTTTCAACGTTACTAAGATACGTTTGGAATCTAAAAGACTTTTTCAAGTTAAATTTAAATTTCTTTTTTGTTTGAGATACCTTTCACGGGTGAATTTAGTAAAAAGTAAAAACGAATTTAATCTTTCGACCTACAATTAACAAAGCCCAAGTTTTCATTTAAATGACATAATTTATATTTAAGTACGATCGAAGTTTGTAATCAAATCAATAAGTGTGTAAGGAATTCCTAAAAGTATGTTTTAAAATAGGTGAATCTAATAAAATCTAAAGCATAACTAATACTTTCCATAAAAAGTAGACTACTTGAAAATTATCGAACGCTAGATATTTAACTGTAAGTCTTCTGTTATTGCAGTTTTTCATGGGCGGCGGTCTATACTAAACATCAGGTGAGCCACATGCCCGTTTGCCCCCTCATCTATAAGAAAAATATATTCTCCACATGTTGACATGCGGCTTAGTGAGAGATGTTCACAGAAACGATACTTTTGAAAAAGTAAATCTGCTGTCGCGGTTGTGTAGTTTAGATTTATACCTTAACCCCAAATTGGAAGCAAAAGACAGTTACAGAGAAAACTGACAATTTAGAAAATTACCCTTTTACCCCATTACTTTTTATATGTAATTTATCGTAAATAGCGTCGGAAATACGTGGAAAATACAAATTGGTCTGATCTGTAGGTATGTATTGCGAATACATACAGACCAAACCAATTTGTTTTTTGCTCACATAAAGACTTTCTAGAAACTGGCCGGCTTAAAAATAAATTTATGTTATTGCCGTGTAGTGGCGGTGTAAGGATATGCACTACCCTACATCGAAACTGAAAAGATATCAGGAGATGGGCGGCAGCGTTTTTATCGCAATGTCTGCAATTAAAAAAGTAAAAGTAATTACGCTTTATAAAAATTCATATTAAAATCGCCGCTGAAAATGTTTTTGATTGTAATCTACTCTACTTTCAGACAATTTATGATTATCCCAGAATCCAAGCGAACCCCATGATATTGTTTAAGTGAAATTCATTATTTCCTCCAATATTCCTGTTAAATTAAATCTTATCTGAAAATAGCGCCCATTCATTCAACTGTGCTCAACCAATTACCTATTTGTTGAACGTAAATCGAACAAAGGTTAATAAATGGCCCAAAAATAGTTAAGGAATTATCACAGTCAAGTACACATCGTACACCGTCCAATTGCTATTATAGTCTACGCCTCATTGGATCAGTTGATAAAATAATATTTTTTTATTCTTTATTAAATTTTTGTAATTTATATTGATATTACTTACACTGATTCGCACATGAATAAGATTAATTTATTTGTTTTAGTAGTTTCAAAGATAATGTTTGAATGTTTATTTTCTACAAATTGAATAAGATTTTTTTCCTTTATTTTGTACCACTATCGATTTCACCATAGCATTTTCGAATTTTTGCAGAAATTTAAGTCAATGTAAAAAATAATTTGATTATCGAATACTATTATTGCATCTGCATGCAATAATAAACGCCCTAACATGAGTCTCTCCATGCCCTATAAGATTTGTCTTAGTCGTCTCGCTTGTCAGGTAGAGTAACGATCATAGTACCAGACTAGGCCCATTATAAGCTAGGACTTACTTGGAAGATTTGATTCCGGACGCAGACTGGAGGTTTAGTGCGCGGTAAGCACGTGCTCAATATCTTATGTAATAACAATGCTGCAATTTAAATTCAGAGCCTTAAAGATATCTCGCAATCAGTCAGCAAAATTATTCTCACTTACACCTTCTGTAGTTAAGCTATTATATAATATGTAATTTAATTTATTTACATTTAGTTTGTCAAACTATTTACAATTAGTTAGGTAGGAATTAATTTATGTGGCATTAATTAGATTTAAGATAGTAAACAAAGACCGTCTATTTCATCAATTCTATGATTTTTCAAAAAAAAACAAGTTTTTCAGATAGAATATACCATTCCTGGCATTATCTAATTCTTGAAGTTTTATAGCATTTTTTCTGCCATTTCGAAGATTAGTACGAACAGATGAGACAGACCGACAAAAATTTTAAAATTGTTTTTCATGACTGTGCAATCTTTATTGTTAATTGTAAGATAAATATATGTTATGTGTGACTAAAATTATGTATGTTTTCCTTTAAAATAAAATAAATAAATAAAAGTAAATGTCTTAGTAGCATGCAAATAACCCCCTAAGCTCAATAAAAGGTAGTAATTTCGATAATACAAACAGACACTTCAATTATACTTATATGTATAGAAAAACTTTATTTTAAACCAACGACCCACCCCGGTTTCGCCTGGATAGGATCTATTAGTGTGGCGTTTTTTTTTTATTTAAATTTAAAATGATAAAATAACAATTTATCATTTTTGTTTTTCAAAAAGGTCTTGTTTTTTGATTGGCATTGCTCTTGGTATAAAGTTTTATCACAATTGTTTCAGCCATTCAGAACGTTCCTTGGATACACAGACGAACTGACAGACAAAAATAATAAAAATGATTGTCCTTGCATTTAATAGAAACCAGCTATTTCAATATTACAGACTGACACTTTGATTCTATTAATATCTTTAGATATATAGATATAAAAAATTAAATTTACTACAGGGCCCCTTAGGGGGAAAGACGTGCAGGCAGTCGATGTTTAGCTTTGTGGTGTCACTTTAGGGAGGCCTATGTTAATCTGTGGACTTGTGAAGGTTGTTGTGGTAAAGAAGCTTTATTAATACTTTATTAATAATAGGCACGAATTATAAAGTTTATTTCACTTTCCAAGTATAGAAATAATATTTATATATCTTAGCTTTCGTCGCATTGCTCTAAAAGCGGATGAAAGCGGCGCCCCAACAAAGAACTTGTCGTAAGAATTTGTGTCAACGGCTTGGAAAAGTATCGGTTACTTTTATCTTTGCTGATTCTAGGTTACATGTATAAAAAAGGCTTACTGTAACGGTTTACTGGGGTAATTTAGAAAATGATTTCATAATATTTTATTACTTACCATTTCATTTTTCAACTTAAAAATTATAACAATAACCATAAACATGCTAAAAAATAAATCTTTACATTATAATAAAAATGTAAATTGCAGATGTCTGTACATTTCATATTTTTGTAACAGAAGTTATTAAAAGGGACTAAAAATAAGTAATTAACACATTTTATTTTTAAAATTGTCTGTCTGTCTGTCTGTCCGTCTGTCTGTTTGTTTGTTAACGTATCACGTATAAAGCACTAATTTATATCATAAGAATCGTTAAGGAAATTATTAAGTGTATCTTCGGGTTACATTTAGTCTTTATTTCAATTAAAATCAGTTCATTCCATCAAGAGTTATGATAAATATTCTGTAGTATGGTTACGAAGTATAGGTACAAATTTGTTCAATGGTGGCGTTGGTTGAGTCATCAAGTACATTTGAAACTAATACCATATTATAAATCATTATTAAATGATATAAAATTGTGTTCTATAATGATATAATTATATCTATAACGCAGTAACCAAAAGTATTAAAGAACGTAGTAAATATATACAAAAATATATTAACCTTATTATCTAAATCTAAAGTACAAAAGTTAAACAATTTCATCGATAGATGGTAGTGTTGTACAAAAGTAATACAAAAAGTTAGGTTGTGGTTTTTTCCTGTAGATGATTTTTCATATTTCCTGCGGTCTGTCTGTTTGTTTAATGAACGCATCACGTTTTGAGTAAACGTCATTTTTTTTTTAAGAAATCGTTAAAAAATCATAAAGCATATCTTCGAGTTCATTTAATCTTTGTTTTATTAACATTGGTTAACTCTATTGAAAGTTATGATTAATATTTTGAAATGTAGGTTCGAATTTGTTTAATGGCACCATAAAATCTCAGAAATAGTAATAGAAAGATTCGTGTGTAAAAAAACGATCTATTATAATATATTTATACTTAAAAGACAGTAACCAAAAAAAATATGTTTTCCTTAAATTAAAAAAAGGATGTTTTCTCACAAGGAACGTAATAGATAGCGCTAAAAGTAGCAAAATTACAACAAAATCCCTCTAATACCAAATAACTTTCCTTTCAATTTTAAGCGTGTTCAGTTCAGTTCGCAGTCAGCGTGTGTTATGCGATGGCCGTTAAATATATATAATTAAAATAAAATTAAAGCGCATGGTCAAACTACGCGTTGCAAAAGTGGACCTTAGTACTGACTATTTCGCACATGGCCAACTTTATGATGCTTTTTCCCGCGTTAGTAGCCCCCGTAACCTTTTTGTGTACACTCCGGCGAAGTCTACTTCTAACATCGTTTAAACAGAAGCTCTATCATAAACGACTTGGAATTTTGTTGATAACGATTTATTTTGTTACGACTTATTGATACAGTAATGATATAAATTGTTTAATATTCTCATACCTAAACAACAAATTTTTTAAGTAAAACCTATATACGCGAGCTACGCCGCGGGCACAGCTAGTTTACTAATAAGTCCTCCCAAGATTTATGGTAATCACCGCGTAAGCTGGAAAATTACTAAACGCCTGTTAAATATTTTTAAATATTATAAGCCAGTGTTTGACTACTATACCACTTGAAGTTAATTGGAAATGCAGCCGAAGATGACACCTGACACAAAAACGTTTATATGTATTATATCTTAGATCATTTTAACTTGCTGTATCGTGGCGAGTAATAGAGTAGGGCGACTTGTTTGAAATGCTGGGATAATTTTGTAGCCTATGTAAATGGTGAAATCTATAGAAAGCAGTTATCAAGCAGCATCATGAAGTCGGATAAATAGTGAGATGGAAGAAGCACTGTAAAACGATCGCCAATACGGCTTCCAAGCATAGCTTTTATTAGAAAATACCTACAAAGGGAAAGTTTTACTACTAGCTGAGCACTGTTTACACATTCACGTTTAATACGGTTACTTGGTGATTTTTCCCTCGAGTATTTGACAAATACATTTTATCAAACTCACAATTTCAATAAGCATTATTTAAAAATTTGCAGGTTTATAAAATAAAAGGTCAGGGAAATTGTTTCCTCGTATTTTATATATAGATTCAAGACATTTTTTTTTCAAAGTTTTCATTTAATTATAATTGTTGCCATATCATAGGTAGTGACGCAATCCCGTTGTTGGAGAAATCTTAGAATTTTTGATCAAAAAAAATGCGACAAGTAGTTTTGACAGTCCTCACGTTGCCCTGATACTACCTAAAGAATTTCGATGAGACGGAAACAGGTGAAAATCTGAGAGTGCAATGTCGGGACTATATCGAGGATGCATTAGCACTTCCCAACCAAGCTCTCTCAATTTTTTCTCAGTGGCTAAAGTCGTGTGTGGTCTGGCGTTATCATGATGAAGGCAACTTCTTTTTTGTTGATCAATTCCGGCCGTTTTTTCTCAATTTCTTGCTTGAGTCTCATTAGTTATGAGCCGCAGAAATCCAAATCAATGGTTTCGCTTGGCGGTAAAAGCTCATAATAAACGATGCCTTTTCAATCCCACTATACACAAAGCATCACCTTAATGCGTGCTAATCCGAGTTGCGCTAGTCTGTTGAACTTGAATACCCTTTGACCATGATCTTTTCGTAGGTAATCCACTTTTCATCACCAGTGATCAATCTTTTCAAAAATATGTCAGTTTCGTTACATTTTAATAGAGAATCGCAAATGAATACACGATTACATTACATTACACATTAGGTTTCTTTCAGTGAGCTCGTGTGGTACCTAAATATCGAGCTTTTTTGTAGAGCCAGACTTTTTCAAATGGGTCAGAACTGTTTGTGGTCAATCCTCAATTCCTCGGCTATGTCATAACTATTCATATGCACATCTTTTTCCATTTAAAAAAAATTATCGAGTTTATCCGTATGAGGCCGCCTAGAGGAACTTGCATATTTGAAATCAAACTTCCCCGAGTGAAAACGCTCGAACCAAATTTTTACTTCTCTTACTGACACTCTATTAGGTCCACAAACATCACAAATTTTATTTGCGGGTTGAGTCTCATTTTTCCCTTTTTTGTAATACTTCAGAATTCTCGTTGGAATCACTCATTTCAGCGGACAGAAACACTATTGTAAAATGGCAGGAAAGTGTATAATGTTAACAGTGGTAGAGCCAGGCAGCAGCTTTTGCTGTCGCACGGATGGGCCGGCTCGAACCGGGGTGGTACCGCGACCTCACAGAAAACCAGCGTAAAGTAGAAGTTTACCTCTGCGTTTCGCTTGGTGAGTGCAGGTGGCCGGAGGCCCTTTTTACTGGAAATGAGGCATTCCATCTTAGTCCTCACGGATGACAACGCATCTACATTTTGATTTCTAATAGAGGATAGATGTAGATGTCTATGGGCCGCAGCAAGCACTTACCATCAGGTGGACTGTGTGCTCGTTTGTCACCCTTATCCTAAAAAAAAGTGTTTTTTTACTTTTTATTTTTATTTTTCTTAACGTCTTTTATGTATTGGTAATAAAACCAGCCTGATACAAACAGTACAATTAATGAGGGAATCTTTAATTTTATCTAAACAAAATACAAAAAACTTTTTCCCCGACCTATTGTGTAACGGAATTTGTTATCCAATGATGGATAAAGGCCCTTTTCAATAATATGCCTACTTGACTACTTAAAAGATCTGTCCAATACTCAGTGGTTTCTTAGTACTGCAATTAGTTTTTGGAGTGCAGAACCCAGCCCTGACTATTCTATTCTACATTTTCATTCTGCGGGATTTAGGTTCAGCATTTTTGGGTTCAGTAGTTAAACAACAAGGAACTCTTATAGTTTCGCCACGTCCGTCCGTCCGCGGTTTTACAAAGAGATCCTAGATACTACAAATCTGTAATTTAACATAGTTATACGAGGAAAGGTCAAAAAGTTCGCGGAATGGTGGGGTTGGTGAGGGTGAGTTTACTCATCCAGGTAGCCGCTAGTTGAATGACTCATTGTTAGTATATATACCAAGTTTCAGCCTAATCGGGTCACATTCGGCTTGCGCCGCCGCTCTCGAGAGGACGTCTAAGTTGACCGTGCTCTCGTGTCCGTACGTTGAGTGCGCTCTCGCGCCTCCACTTTCCTGCTCACGCTCGCAGGGCGGGTGAGTGTTTCGCCTTTTACTTACCGTTTTTGGCCCCCTGCCTCATGGCAGGGAGGTTTGACCACTCATTGTTTTTATTTTTGTTAATTTTTGTTGTTAATTTTTTCTATTTTTGTTATTGCTATATTGTTGTATTGTGTATACTGTTTCTTGGATACGTCTCTTGTTCTTTTCAGAACAAGCCCCTGTACTTTTGAGAACAGGGATCCCCCTTTTCTGTTTTACTTAGAACGTCGTCCCCCTACCCCCCAACATGTCCACCTTGGACCTCTTTAGGACTTTCATAGCCGCCCTAAATCAATCTCTTGGTCTGGGCATCAACCTGGATGAGACGGCTCTCGCCGCAATCCTCGCCTCCCTTGCCCCACAGGCATCCCCCCGCCCCACCCCATGTCGCATCCTGCTCAGCGGCCCCTACGGCTGTCCACGCAGCCCTCGCCGCTGCCTCAACCCCCGCAGCTCCTGCTGCGGTCTCTGCCCACACAGCTCCCGCCGCTGCCTAGGTCCCCCCAATATCGTTAAACATCCCCCGCCGTCCAGGCCAGCATCTCGCTGCGCCCCCACCTTCGCCAAAAAACAGGTCCCGCCTCCAGTCTTTCTTAGAGACAAGGCCCAATTCACCCGTCTTTCCAAAACTTTTCCCGCTTGCCTTTGTATTTCTGACGAACGTGCCGGAGGCAACAGTCATCTTCCGGCAGGTACGCACGGTGTGTGGGCTGTCGAGAGTGAGAGTTGAGCCCCCACATAAACTCGGTTTCCCGTCATAGTACCACTGCTGCCAACTTTATGGGCTCGCAGCGGCCATCTGCTCTGCCCCACCTAGGTGCGTTAAGTGCCGAGATCCGCACAACTAGAAAGTGTTCTCGGCCACAAAACGCAGAATCCTCGCGTGCGTCCTGTGCACCTCACCCTCGTCCCAGCAGACAAGCTCCACCGCCGGTCAATGACAGGCCATTCCCGGCCTTCCCTTCAAGAATGCCTCGTCAGGGCCTTTCCCAAGGCCGAGATGGGCACGTAAGGAGCTGAGGCTACTTTAATTTAACTTAACTTTACAATGACAGAGCTCTCTGCTCTCCCAAAGTCGCACGGTCGTATTAAGCCGAAAGGTTTATTGATTGTGTCATTTAATATTTGCGGGTTGCAAATATTTTTTTAATATTTGCAACCCGCAAATAAAAACTGGTATTTATATTTGTTATTAATACAAATAATATCAGCCATATACAATAGGGTATGACATTGTAAAAAAATGGAATGTGATGAAGTCATTAAATAAGTTTTTATGCGAATCCAAATGGATACAATCATTTTAATCAAGGTTCCCCATGGTTGAAGATCTCTACGATATTTGTCATTTCAAATCTTTCAGGTCTTAACTGCGGTTGAAATGCGTAAATTCTTGGATATTTAAGTAAAAAATCACAATAACTGTTTTTTTTTTATTTATTAGGTTTACCGACAATTGCTAACACTAACACATCAAATTAGTACAATTACTTAAAAGTATTAACAAAAGTGCTACAATAACTTAAAAGTAAACTCCGCATGCATATAACTTTATAAAAACATAAAATAAAAAAAACAATAAGTAATTCCTCAACTAAAATGAAAAATATATCTACTAGTAAGAATAGTCCTACATAAACTGAAAAAATGAAAATAATAAAAAATTAAAATATATATATATATATATATATATATATATATATATATATATATATATATATATATCTATCTATTTTACTTTACGCTATTAACTTATACATTTACGTAGACACTTAGAGAATATTCTGGGTGAATCAAAGTGAATGTTGATTTGATCGCTGTCCATTAATATTTATATCCATTAATAACTTTACAGAATCTGGCATATGGAGAATTCCTTCCCAATACAGTTCTTCTTAATGGTGAACTAAGTGGTGCAATAGAACTGCGGGGTAATCTCGAGGGTACACGAAATTTTTTTTTTATATGATAAGGGTGACAAACGAGCACACAATCCACCTCACCGTGAGTGGTTGCTGCGGCCCATAGACATCTACATCTATCCTCTATTACAAATCAAAATGTAGATGCGTTGTCACCCGTGAGGACTAAGATGGAATGCCTCATTTCCAGTAAAAAGGGCCTCCGGTCACCTGCACTCACCAAGCGAAACGCAGAGTTAACCTCTACTTTACGCTGGTTTTCTGTGAGGTCGTGGTACCACCCCGGTTCGAGCCGGCCCATCCGTGCGACAGCAAAAGCTGCCGCGTGGCTCTACCACTGTACCAAATAATTAATACCAAATTTAAAAAGTTCCATTTAGCTTGGGCAATTAAATGTAGAATTAAATATTTAATGTACAAAAACTGCATCATTATACTTTCTGCGACACTCTAAGGTTTCCACATTAAAAAGATGTAATCTGCTATTATACGACCGTAGATTTTTTGCTTTACCAATAGAAAATGCTAGATGCCAGAGGAACCGCTTTTGAACCCGTTCAATACGTAATGAATGTGTAGCATAGTGTGGTCTCCAGACCCCACTACAATATTCTAAAATATTACGAACTAGACTATTGTAAAGAAATATTTTAGTTTTGTAGTGCATATTTTTGAGTTCCTGATAACAAAGCCCAACATTTTAGATGCTCTCATAATAATGTTATCCAATTGTGGTACAAAAGTTATTTTTTTGTCGTATATTAACTATAAGGGGCCAAGATCCCTAATAGTCTCTACTTCCTTAATTTTATTATTATAAATGAAGTAACTGACATGTATTAAAATCTGTTTTTAGAGTATTTAACATGATAACATTTACTTGTATTTAAGTACAATCTGTTATTGCAGCACCACTGGATTAGTCTATCAATGTCACCTTGTAACAATTTGGTGTCATCATCACTCTTAATTATTCTCATAAATTTTAAGTCATCGGCATATTAAAAATATTGTGAAAACACTCTTTAATATCATCTATGAAAAAAATAAATTAAACTGGTCTCAAATGAGAACCCTGAGGAACACCGGAAGTTATAGTTTTTGTATTTGATTGAAAACCATTAATTGCAACAAAGAATGGCCTGTGCACTAAATACGAATTCAACCATTTGAGTAACGAGCCATAAATACCGTAGGCACTCAACTTAGAAATCAAGATCTTATGCGAAACCTTGTTATAAGCTTTGCTAAAGTCAGTATAAATAACATCATAACTGTTCATTTAATTCACAAAGAAAAAATACAGGGTAACAGAAGAGGACTTAGTTAATGTATTTAATTGAACAAAATTGTATTTGTGTAAACTCCTTATTAGCAAAAAAATCCCCAAATACTACCTATCTTTGTCATATATTGCAAAATTTCTCCAAAATGGCACAAGCTTTTGAAATAGTTCTTATACTAAAAAAAGGTGTTTAAAATATTAATATTTTTAATTGAAAGTTTTATTTTTATTCACCTTTTTATAAGAGAAAATATAATTTTTCCCTGAAATTGAATATATTTGCGAGAGCGTGCATGCTCCGTCGCCCTGTAATCACCCACGAGCCCTGTTGCAGTCCGTTTTCGGACATCATCGAGGGTGGTCCGTGCGTCAAATATATTATAGTTTTTTAAAAGTTTATACTCAATTATAAATATTTTAATGACTAGAAATATTTAATTTAGTTAATATCTTTACACTGGTAACTGTAAATATTGTTTTTTAAATAAATAAAATTTTAAAGTGCCCAAAGAAGATGAAAATTTTCGCGGCGACGTTGATTAGTGAAATTGAAAAACGCATTTTTATATAATTTAGATGTGGAACGACCAACATGTTCTCGTTACTTAGATTTCGATAGTTTTTAATACCTATGTAATTTTATTGTTGCATATTTTTATTAAATAGTTAATACTGAATTTTAAACATATGCATTACAATAAAACGCTGTTTTTATGAGTATGACTATAATAAAATACTATTGCGGAGGGAAATATAGATAAAGATACTTACATTTAGGTACACTGTTATCAAATTAACAAAAAAGACTAAAAATTGACTGCCTCGTTGGTCTAGTGGTTGTAGTAGTGCGACTGCTGATTATGAGGTTCCGGGTTCGAATCTCGAGTCGAGCCAAAAAAATCAGTTATTGAGCTTTTCCATCAAGAAATTCTCAGTAGCTGCCCGGAGTCAGGAATTTGGCGGTGTCTCACCCCCGTGCCTCGGAAAGTACGTAAAGCTGTTGGTCCTGCGCCTGATCTCTATCCGGTCGTGTCAGTTTACCGTCTCATCGGACTATGAGAGTGAGGGAATAGGGAGTGCACCTGTGCTTGCGCATACACTTGGGCACTATAATCCTGTCCTGCGCAGATGGTTAGTCTTCGTTGAGGCTGTTCGCCGGGACCGAAATTCGGTTTGAAGGACATTATTACTATTATCAAATCAAATCAAACAAAATTGAAATAAATAAAAAATGGTGTATCCCTAAGTTTAAACAACTATATAAGAACATTGGGTATATGGTTTTTTTTAAGTTAGACAAACTATCATCTAAAAAATGTAAAAATTTTAAATTGGAGAGGGGTTTCTCTAGGTAATAAAATTGGAAATGAAGATATTTGCAGTAGAACCAGAGTAACTGACAGAGCGCAACGGAATATTAAAGTGAAATGTCAATGGGTTGGCTATATAACTTGGAAAATCGATAAAAAATAGAAAGAAAGGTTCTCGAGTGGCAACCTTGTACCGGTAAGCGAAGTAGTACTCAACCTTTATTCCTCTTCACGTATTCCATACGCTTTTCTTCACACATACACCCTTTTAAAAGTTTGCATGTAGAAATAATTTTTCTAACCAACCATAAAAATATATAAGTATAAAGGATCCCTCAAACGATAGTAATAATATAATATTATATCTTCCATTATCTACGCATGAAAACTTTTTAAATCTCTGAATCCCTAGGTATGTCCATATTTAGAGGCTGAATAGAGCCACATTTATATGCATATAGGGTTCGTTTTGTAATTTCACGTCGTTATCGAAAAAAAATTTTACGTATTTCAGGTGGCGGTTTGCAAAACACGATTCCACAAAAATTCACTCAATAAAAAATAATTGCAATGTTGCTTCTGAAAAAACTTAAACTTTCAACGTCATTTTTTTCTTACGTAGTAGAGCCATACTGCAACTATATTAGTAGTAAGTATAGCTCTAGCTCGAATGGGTCAGCTCGACCGGGGAAAGACCACGCTCTCACAGAATACCATTGTAAAATAGCAGTTTAACCCTGCTATGTCTCGTATGGTGAGTGTAGAGAACCGGAGAACCTTTTTACTGGAAACGAGACATTACATCTAAGTCCTCACGGGTGACAACGCATCTACATTTTGATATGTAATCGAGAATAGATGTAGATGTCTATGGGCCGTAGCAACCACTTACCATCAGGTGGACTGTGTGCTCGTTTGTCACCCTTATTCTATTAAAAAAACTTTCTGAGATTGCAGTAAAATAATGTTAAGTATTTTAAGTACTTGTACAATTATGTGTCTCATGTTAATAAAGCTATTGGGCTATTTTGATTTTTAATAAAGTGATTTTACTTTGTAGGTTTATAGGTTTTATAATTTATTTGCTCTTCTATATCGAGAAGCGTTTTTTCTGTCACTCCTATTGAATTTGACAGTGCTTGCTGAAATTTAGCATCTTTAGATGGATCTGAATCGCGCGCTGATCCGACTGTTAGATATTGCAAAAATAATCAAAAATATTTATTGTTACTTTCATGCCAAAGACTACCTTGTTTTATTTTATTACTGTCAAATAATATTTATTAGGTTGTAAAACAAGTATTTACAAATGTTTTCATTATTTTGTTATTCTATTGTTTACAGTTATTATCACGTCTTAGCTAATATTAGAAAATCTTAGTGGGATGCGATGTAACGCGAATACTTTTTCGTCAAGTGCTATAATAATATATATTTGTTTTTTTTACCAGTAGATTTTCAACCCAGTCTTAAAAAAGTTCAATGAATTAAAAAAAATGCCGATAATTATATAATTTCAAGTCGGTGTTTAACATTTGAAGATCAGTTATAAAGAGCGAAAGTCCTTTTCATTTTGATTAATTTAATTCGAGACTAAAATAAATGTGAAAGGACTTTTATCTGCAATAATAATTTTCATCAAAAATAACATAGACCGTCATACATGCGGCCAATCATGCTGAAGATTATCAATTGTACTACAAAATATTTAAAAGACTATTTCCGGTATAATGCCCCGAATATCATCATTAATGTTTCACTGGCACACTTAAAAGTTTTATCAGATGGCTAAATGATTGACTATTATATTATGATAAGGTCATGCTTTTCTATAAAAAGCTGCAAGAAATTTTAAATCACAGACCTATTGGTTTGTTTTATTATTCACTTAGTGAAAAATAAGATGGTCTGATCTAAAAGTTTACTTTCTTGTGTAAAAAGTGCTATTTAGAATTTTATGCTAATGATAATTAAAGTTTCTATGTCAATAAGTGTAACATAGCGGGTATTATGTTCAAAGGTAGCGGTCATCCATATTTGCAAAGCCAGCATCATTTTCTGTACAGAAACCGGCAAAGTGTTGCTCAAGGCCCTATAAAGGAAGGAGCAGCTGATAAAAATGTTACACTCATAACTGTTAACAAAAACTGTTTCTGCAAATGGTCTTATAGATAATAACTATTATGCCGTGTCAGTCGCAGGAGCTATTATTAGAAGGAGAAGAGGTAAAATTTTGTTTTAGAGATGCGCAATTAATATTGTTTCGTCTGCAATTGAGTATAAAATAAAAAATTACTTCAGCCAAAGGGCACAACTAGCATTATACTCAGGTACATCAATTGGAATGGAAAATAATAATTTTACCAGGTTTCAAAAATCAATCTAAATTCAAAAAACCAATAATATTAAATGAAATGAAACTAATTTTTACGGATTTTTTCTCGTTCAATTTAACTTTTTACTTTGCGACGTTTCGGGTGCTTTTCAGCACCCGTGGTCAAGGGAGCTTGTGTACGGGTGTTTGACGTCCCGATGTCATAGTTGGCCCGGCTACCTTCAGTATTTGAATATTAATTTTTGGTCCGATCTACGCAGAATGAGCTTATAGTATCTTGAAGTCTTGCAGTGGTATGCTTGAGTTTAGATTTAATTTTATTAATAATAGGATCCCAATCAGATGGCTGCACCCATCCATCTTCTCTATTGAAATTAAGATGTTTTTTTTTTTTAATTTCAATAGCTTTGCGAATCATCCTTGGTAGGAATCGGTGATCTTTTGCGAGGATTTGTGGTGTATCAAATCTAATGATTTGCGAGGATTTATTATTAAATCCGAACCCAAGCATACCACTGCAAAACTTCAAGATACTATAAGCTCATTCTGCGTAGATCGGACCAAAAATTAATATTGAAAAACTGAAGGTAGCCGGGCTAACTATGACATCGGGACGTCAAACACCTCAGTCCCTCCCGTGATCACAGGTGCTGAAAAGCACCCGAAACGTCGGGAAGTAAAAAGTTAAATTAAAAGCGACAAAATCCGTAAAATTAGTTTCATTTAATGTGTAGTCTTCGCGTAAATATAAAAAATCATTATAAATATTTAAATCAAAAAATGTATATCAGTATGTCTGTACATACATATAATGATTTATGGCCGCTTAGTAACTGACGGTGACGCAGTATAACATCCTACAGTCACGCCGAAACTAAGAGGAGAGGATCAATGTAGAAAAGATAATAATTTATTGCGGAAATTTTGTGATAAGATTAAAAAAAATACAATCTTATCCAAGATACCTTATACCTTACAAAAAAAAAACAAATAATAATATAATGAGATGCCGTCAGTTTTTATGAAGATATAACAAAAAGAAACAAAAAAATAAATTTTAAAAAAGTTCAGTATCTAATTGACAATATACCGCAGATACTTAATCACGCTTTTCGAAACCACGCCAGTTGTAAACAATACTTCTGTAAAAAATGGTGTACACAAGATAATTAAGAACAGACAAAATCTTCTTTTCAAATTTCCGCCGAGTTGTAAGTAGAAGGCCAAATAGGGCGTGTGTCAATTTTAATTAAATAAATTTTATATGAAGTGATCTAGATTAAGTTTCATCAATTATCCATTGGTAAAAATAAAAACAGTAATTTTACAATTGTGTTTAAAAACATTATTAGTTGAACCTTGTAGCTTGTTCATTATTTTTATTATAAATACCTATAAATTTATATTATTATTGTTTTTTATTTTGCCCTATGTGCAACGTTCTACGTTCTATAGAAAATGTGGCGTATGACATGACAGACAATATCTCGAACATTTTATCTAGGTACAAAGATGTTTTACGTTTTCGTCGCCTCTACATGATATATTTGTTAGCATAAGATACCCTTCTGTATCTGAAACGAATATGAATATTGCTACAAAGTAAAGGTAATAGGCTATACAAGTCACCCTACTGCGCACAGGACTCTTTTTGTTTCTGAGAGGATTTTAGGGCAAGGAAATACCCGCTGCGCTACCCCAATGCGTGTTGACGAAAATTGCAATTAAAAATTTCATTCGTGCTGCCGGAGAAACCAAATCAAACCCTGGAAAAATTTGCAGCGAACGCTTTGACCCAGAGCTACTAATACGACACAAATGAATACGATTTAACATATATAAAAAAACTCTTACGTACTTGAAACTTGAACACTTGATAACTTGTGATGCCCGGTAGGCATCACAAGTTACAGCTACAGCACCACACCGTGCAATGTAATTAAAGATGCGTTACCGCGACATAATTCTCAGTGATGCGCAAGCATAACAGGCAGTATGTCACTTATATAATTGTTACCTATGCAGTCTATTAATCTTTGCACTTTTATAAATAATACAGAACGTAGTCGCTAGACGGTGTTCACGTCGGCTAAAATCGCCGTTTCGTCAAGGTCATTCAGGTTAGATAAAGCCTTAAACACAAACAAAACAAATCATAAAATAATTATGATTTCCATAAATAAACACTGCATCGTGTATGTTTCCTTATAAGATATTTGTCTAATTGTATGTATGCCAAAGTATGAATTATATGCCAAATTTACTTTTATATTTTGAAATAGAAACATTTAGTTTACATTCACAACAGAATTGTGTAATAATAATAAAAAATCCAAAATGAGACTAATATCCCCTTTAATATGCACTTTAGACTTTGATAGCTTAGGGGAACTATAGAGTACGCTATTAAATCGAGTGCCATATCCGTCGAAATCAATAAAGGTGAATTAGCACTCAAGCTAATTCACAAAGTGATTGGCGTTGAAGTAAACATCTCGAACATTTTATATAAAATATAAAAAAATAGTTCAGGTAAATATTATTAAATTATTAGAAATATGTATCACAAAATGTAAACAGGAAATGATTGCCAAGTTATTTATTCGATCTTTGAAAAGTCTTACCCTATTAAACTAAATCTTCGTGTACCTGAGTCGTAGAGACATTTTACAATCATAATTTGCACACATAAAAACAACTAGATCGTGAATAATTAAAAGTTAATAATATCTGTCACTAAGTTTTCATTCATCGCTGAGCACGCATTCAACTATACAGCATACAGGCAACAAAACAGACTCAAAAGGCAGAATAGATCTGCAAATGCAAGCGGCAAGAATTACGCAACT
This sequence comes from Parnassius glacialis, assembly GCA_033319125.1. Taxonomy (NCBI): domain Eukaryota; kingdom Metazoa; phylum Arthropoda; class Insecta; order Lepidoptera; family Papilionidae; genus Parnassius; species Parnassius glacialis. Next base: position 26,042,664 of record JAVANC010000001.1, on the reverse strand, counting down.
TTAACATAAATCTTATTGATGAAGCGATCGAGCGGAACAAAGACCTCAAAGTTTTTTCCAAAAATCTGTCTGCCAGAAAGTGCTAACTGTCAAAGATAAATACCGAATGTGGTAGCATCGTTTCCGGAACACGTCAGATTTTGAGTGAGATTGAGAGATTCTACTGATGAAGAAACTTAGCTTCTCTACGGGCAGCTATACATGTCATCGTTGGATCCACAAGCTAGTGTATGTGATGATCCAAGAGCAAGTCTCATCCGATATTATTCCGGTGATATCATGGACATGCAAGACCCCCGGGTGAGAATGGAATTACAGCGGAGGTTCTGAAAGTGGGTGGAAAACCAGTACTTGAAGTCCTCAGAAGTTTCATCGTTTTGTTATTACTCCGGAGGCGTGGAGCAAAAGTGCGGTGGTCTTATTCTTCAGGAAAGCCGACAACGTACTATTTTCTGATGATGTAGTTTTAAAATAAAATAAAATAAAATAATATTTATTCAATACAGATTATATCACATGTATGTGATTCATAATGAAAGTGAAATTGAAAGTGTGTATGTGTGCCTACGTGCGTGCGTGTGTGCGTGCTTGCGTGCATGCGTATGTGTGTGTATGTGTACCTGGATGTGAAATGGTGGTACGATATTTTACCCCTCAAATTTCACCATAGTACACTGGGGGAAAATTATAAATTTTATACCCTTCATATCGATGGTTGCCAGCCTAACATGCATTATATTTGAATTTAGGCATTTTTCAAGGAATTGCCTGTCTCCTGGTTGTGATTGATGATGTAGAATAGTATCATCAGAGCTCTGTACTCCCCAAACTACCTCTATTCTATGAGAACGGGGTCTTACCTTCGTCGAATCAATCCATTCGTGCTACAACATATAATAATGAGAACCATTTAAAAAAATTAAAAATTAAATAGTAAAATATTAATGAAATCATTTTTAAAGTACCATTACAATAAAACTTTTATACTTGTAACCTACAATCAGCAACGATAAAGGTAACCGATATTTTTCACGACACAAATTCTTACGACAATTTTTTTGTTGGGGCGTTGCTTCAATCCTCTTTTAAAGCAATGCCACGAAAAGTGAGATGTGTAAGTATTATTTCTATACTTGTCAAGTGAAATAGACTTTCTAAATCATACTAATTATTAATAAAGCTTCACTATTACAACATACTTCATAACTCGACAGCTGAACATAGAACTCCTTAAAGTATTGCCATAAAACCATCCATCTACTTCCTCCATATCTTGCCCACTAGGGCCTCTGTAGTAATTTTATATATATATATATATATATATATATATATATATATATATACATCTATACACGTAAATGGAAGTCTTCCAGGATTTTGGCACTATTCCAGTCCTAAATAAGTGGCAGAACAAGCATGTCAGCCACAGGGACAACCCAGGTTCACAGGTTTTTTGAACAATAGCTGGTATACCATCAGGTCCACTAACTTAACGTTAACCGACCCGATGGTATACCATGGATGGTAAGGCAAGGATTTAAGAACGTCCTTGTTTGTGATACGAAACTCCGACGTTCAGGTGGAACTTTGTTGCCACTGTCCAAACGTGAATTACGGGTGAGAGAGACGCGAACAAGTCCGCTTTTTCTTTAGCCGTATGCGTTAGTGTGCCATCCGGTCCTACAAGGCCGTAGGCCGATAGAAGTTTGTCTCAAACGCTTTTGGAAGAGACCAAAAATCTCTAGTGCTGGATTTTGCATCAATATGTTTAATGCGGTCTATAATAGCTTAAAGTCAAAGGCCAGCTTGGTGATTCTGAGCCACTCTTTATATACCAGTTGTTCATATTTGAAGTAGCCTTAAATAGGCTGATGGAGAAGACAGTTATTTATTTGATATCTAATAGAAAAAAGTAGAATAGAATAGAACAATATTTTATACTATATTTATACATCATCGCTATTTGAGGGTTTTGTCTTCATTTGTGTGTCACATTCAGTGCTTGCGAAAGTTCTATGTTCAGAAGTGGACCAATGGTAAGCATTATATTTAATGATATGAATGAAATAATTTAAAATTATATAAAGATCACACAGTTCATCTCATTGCTAGCGGTTGCTGTAGCCCTTTTACACTTAAATTTTTTTTCAATTAAGAATGAAAATGCAGATGCATAGTCGGTTGCCGTCACTGGAAAATGAGAAGAAATATCTCTTTACCAGTAAAAAGAGTCTCCGGTTTTCGTCTCTTACCATACAAAATACAAATACATTAGGTTGCTATTTTACGCTGGTATTCTATAAGAACGTGGTCTTTTGTATTCGTATAACATTCGTGCCCAAAATATTCAAAATAATATTAGACAATATTCAATCAATACTGTCGGGGTAGTTAAAAAAATTCCAGGTCCAACAGTCTATCGAAAATATAAGGACATTTATGTCACCATTGATTTTACGATTACATTATGTAAATATTTTTAGTAGGCTTTAATAACAAAAAAATAAATAAATAGAAAAATATCTAATAGTATTAAATACCATGTACCAGTGCCGGAAATATTCCATCGTTACTGTTACTTAAATGCAAGTTAACCTTTGGTATGATTTATGATTATGTCACTTTTGAAAATTCTCCCGTTATGCATGTAATTAGGAAGTTTGAGTGCAGTTTAATGCAAATTTTATGATTTTTGGGGTTGTTGGAAAGTACTTTCATAACATTATGCGCAAAATGTCTTCGCGTACTTCTAATTAAGATAAGATTTGAAGCTGCTAATATTTGACCAACATTTCCTTATGATTTCACTTGCAACTTAAAATTTGTGGAACATTTACAGTACTTAATAAATTTACTTGTTTTTTTATTTCATATTTGCTATAGTTACCACGCTAGGCAAGTGAGTTACCAACCCCCATGTTTTTTGTTTTTATTTAGCTATAATAGCGAAAATTTTATTGCCTTATAAATTTAAATCTACTGTGGGTCTTATTATATAGGTACATTCTCGTATATTATGTATCTTGTACTATAGCAATAAATTTTACCGTTTTTCTATATTCTTCATTATATAGGTCTTGTAAAAATTAAAAATTTTGTACAACCGACTTCAATATAAATTATTAAGAATAACTCAAAAACTATTGACCAGACCATTTTCAAATTTATATGGGACCACAGGTGAAGCACCAGCTTTCAAATAAAAAAGGATCATCAAAATCGGTCTACCCAGTAAAAGTTTATGAGGAAACACACATAAAAAACAACATACAGTCGAATTGAGTACCGTCTCCTGTTTGAAGTCGGTAGAAAAGTCAATGTAGATCAAAATTTTAATAAAAATATGACAATAGATGTCAAAGTAAGTTTAGAAGTTAAACGTTGAATTGAATGTTATCATAGAAATTTTCTCTCTTCCAACATTCAATATTTGTTAGTCATTTTGGATAAATATTTTATCTTTAATTTTCTGTAGTTCAACAGTCTTCACGTAAAGTGGGTCTTCAATTCAAGCGAAATGTAATAAAATACGATGCATAAAACTCAGAAGAAGATTCTACCAAAATTCGTAAAATTTTTAGTATGTGTTCGGGAGTTTTTTTTAATGGCATCTGCAGAATATCAGTGCTACATATATTGACACGAGACAACATATGATGCTGGGCAATGCCTATTTGTTGCTACATTAATTATCATTATCATGTAAAATATACTCATATGGGGCAATTGTGTATTTATGTAGCTACAGATTTTTTGTCAATTAAGTCGGACGTCATTTAGTCAGATGTAGGTAATGGCAGAGAGAGCAGTCAGAGAGACAAGGTCTCGGCATTCCAGATATCCCGGAACTTCAGCGTTTCGCGTTATGTAAATGTTGTATTACGCAGAATTTATCGATATTTTAGTTTGTCCCACGTTAAGAGACTTACATAATTAAGCTCATACGCTCCCGTATGTTGTAGAGTTGCACAGTCAATCGTCTCTATTTCTTACATTATCATGAATTAGTTTTCGTGATATTTCGCACATACTTACTTTATGACCACCTTCTCTTTTCTCCATCAACTTAAGTAGATTTTCCGTCACGGTTTTTTTAGCGTTAGCTGATACGTAATTTAGTGCGTTTTGTGGTCAGTTTCGGCCACATTATAAGCTGTAACAAAAATTTCTAGATTAAATTTACCTCCCATTTTATTAAATTTTACCTCACCTTTATATGGGCTGTAACTAAGTATGTTAGAATAAATTTTGCGTTTATCTTTGCATTATCTTCGTAATATAGAGATACAAAGAAAAAAGAAAAAGCTTACGCCTTAGAAAATAATAACCAAAAATGATTTATTTTCATTCGCTAAACTATATTTAAGTATTTTTAAGTTATTTAAGTTAGTGTTAGAATATTCACTGCCCCATATCATTCCGTGGGTGACGTAAGATGCGATAGGGGGAAACAAATCAGGAGATGGGCCGCAGCGCCATCCTAATAACGACTAAAAATATAAAACTGCGTTTGCAAACCCATTTAAAAAGCGTGTCATCTACGGGAGATGACTGTATTTAGCAGTGGACTTAATAGGCTGTCACTAGCAGACGGCGGTAACTTATAGTAGTTGTTCTTATTAAACTTATATAGTTATAAATCATAGATTTGAAAACAAGATTATAAATGAAATACTAATAAATACTAATACCATGCCAACTCGTTTGCCAAGTTTGGAAACTATAAATATTTATTCCCTTTTCTGAGAGGTACAGTCGATATTAATGTGGGCCGGATCGGATTGTTTTGATATATCGATGTGATTCGATTGTACAATAACTATTAGATCTTATTGCATGATCCTAAATTGTGTTCGTACAGTTGTTATATTGATATTCAATTACTCTTTTATTCGGTCTTGCTGTCGCATTATGAATGACAATTCAAAAATTAAAAAAAATATAGAGATATCGTAAGAAAAGGACAGTTATAGGTCCTTTTCTACTTCTTAAAGGGCGATTAGTCCGCCACGCCGCTCCAATGCATATTGGTGGGTTGTGTAGCCCTCGACAGCCTCTGCATCCTTTTAGGTTTCCTCACCATGTTTCCTTCACCGCTAAGCATGTGGTTGAAATAGGAGTCAGCGCTCAAAATTGTAATTAATACTATCATTGCTGCTGGCGGATATTGAACTCGAGTTGTGTACTGTGTTTTTACGGAGAGCGCTTAGCCCCAGAGAGCCACTGCGTTCCATGACAGATGCAATTGACAAGACGACGTGCAATTAAAGATTTCACTATTAAGATAATTTCATGGTTTAATAGGAGCAAAATATAAAGAGGGGATTAAATAACACTAACGGTGTGCTAAATACGATATTCCTGTTAATTAGGGCAACATTGATTGATGAATTGCGTATTCGGTCAAAGCAATTTACTTTCTCGTTTTTTATCCCGGGATCAAAGAATCAAAATTGACGCCGGTAGCGGCTCAACGACGCAACTTGACTCTTTTTTAATATGGTATAACGAGATTATGTTATACGAGGTTGAAGCTCTTAATTTTAGTGTTTACAAAAATATTAAACACTAAAATTAAGAGCTTTTAAAAAATTAAATGCCTGCTTAAAACCGTTGAAGTAAATATGTGTATTGGTGGCAATAAATGAGGCTCAAAAATATCATATGCCATGCGATAGCAGTGTAAAACAAGTCGTAACCCTCTCGGAAATGAGACGAAGCCTTTGCCCAGCAGTGGAATGAATATTTGTTTAGCAGTAAGTGGATTCGCGAGTGCAAAGCCGGTCAACTTATTGTTTTAATAGAAGCGTGAAAAACGAACACAGTTCACCTAATGGTAAGTGGATACTGTGACCCATAGACATCTTCATATATTCTCGATATTATATGTATTAAAGATCAAAATGCAGATGATTTGTCGTCGCTAAGGACTGAGATGGAATGCCTCATTTCCAGTAAAAAGGGTCTTCGGTTCTCACCATACGAAGCATAGCAGCATAATTCGCTATTAAGCGGTGGTATTGGTATTCTGTGAGAGCGTGGTCCTTCCTCGGTTGAGCCGACCCATTTGTGCTACAAATATACTATTAATATAGCTGCAGCATAGCTCTACCACGTAAATAAATACGTAGTAGAGTTATGCTGCAGCTATATTATGGTTGTAGCACGGATTGGTTCGACCAGGGTAAGACCACGCTCTCACAGAATACCAGCGCAAGAAAATACGCCTGCCTAGGGAAAGTTTTACTTCCAGTTTCAGTTTTAGTTCACTGTTTACAGATTGACGATGAGATTCGTATTTAACACGATAACTTGGTGTTTATATTTATCTATACCAAGCACCATCCATGACAACCGCCAGTATATCTACGACAGTTTATCTTTGGACCGGATTGACCAATCACCGTGCAGCACGTCCCGCGAGTTGATTGGTATATAAGACGCGCTCGTTCAGGTAGACAACGTTGCTTCCTTAGATTACTAAATTACTATAGTTGCTTCCAACCTATTTTATAAACTCTACTTGTTTAAATATTTATATCAGTGCCCTGTAAATAGCAGTAGCAAAGATGCGTGCTACAACCACAGTATTGCTATAGCATGGCTATACCATGTATATCTTGAGCAAGAACTGCTGGTTTCATCACCAGTCTGTAAGATTTGCTTCCAGCTGGAAATAAAGGAAATCAAGCTATAGCCTGTTTACGTCCTACTGATGAGCTAATGCCTCCACTCATTTCCGGGGAGGGTAGAGTTTAGCATATTAAGATAAGCTGTAACCAGTCAGTCGCTAGAGCTACATGTAACCTTCTGCTAGCAGAATGGACTAGGAAGTGCATTGCAGCACTAGTTGAAGTCGTCATGCGGACAAAAAGTTTTATTCATCAAAACGAAAGTATATACTCATACACGAGTTTGAATCACTCAAACTATAAATGAAGATAATTAAAGAAAACTAAACTAAACGAAGGTAAAAGAGACTAAATTATTTTAATATAAATACGTACGCAGTTATTAACCTTTAGTTTGTATATGAAGTTTACATGTGAGTTAAGGTGACATTTTATTTTCATTCCTTTGCGCTTTGTGGACTTGGATCGTTGAGCTTTTAGAATCCTGATCATACGTTATTGAAATGGAAAGTTATTGAGATGAAAACTTAGAAGATAAATTTGTAAATCATTAATGTGGGATAAAATATATTAAGCAGGCCACTAATGTCTATTTTTAAATTTTTTTAATAAGAAATCCTACTTATTTTTTTATATTGTTTAGGAAGAAAGATAGATTCATAACTCGTATTTAAGGTGCGCGTAAATATCGTGGAAAAAATATTGTCAAAAAAATCTTTCAGTTTAAAAATATTTTGTAGATATAATTTTTAACTCACACTGAATTACGTTCAGGAATTGAAATTCCATTACATCAAAAATCATTTTAAAATATAAACGTAATGAATCAAAATACTTTTATGATAAAGATAATAAAGTATAACGGTTGCTTATACCCAGAATAACTTTTCACTATCAATTTGCTAAATCAATTAGTTTGGGAACGGAAACCAGACATTTTATGCTGTTATATAAATGGTAACTGTATTTATAATTGTGATTTCCTTATCATCATATATTTGTTAAACCTCAAAAGGCTTTAAAAATGTAGCTGTAAAAAGTTGAACACGTTTTTTTACAGTTATCTTTTCTTTTCATTGCATCCTCTGGGAACCCTAAAGTCAAATAAGGAGCAGACTAAGAAAATCATATAAAGGAAAGATAGAAAAAAAATTTAGCCATCTATCTCTTTATTTCCTGAATTAAATAAGATGTGACGAATTGCAGGCCTTTTTTAAATTAGTAAGGTGACAAACTAGGACCCGATGCAACTAATGGTAAGTACCTGCTTTTACCAATATTAAAAAAAAATATGCGTAACTTGAAAATGTACTTGCGTACTCGCTACATTTATTTTCGACTAAAATGGAATGCCTCTTTTCCAGTAGGGTTCCTGGTTCTTGTCATTCATCATATAAAAACAACAGCAATAAGCAGCTTTTTTATGCTAGTAACAGCGTGGTCCTCACACGGTCGAGACTATCCCTGCTGCAGTCTTAATGCATTGGGGCGTGGTTCTACCACGTATAGTATTCACGTATCATCATCATTACCGTTACAGTACATCACTATACCACGGCTGAACATAGCCCTCCCGCAAGGAATACAACAAAGTACGGTCTTTATCGACCTGGATCTATCAATTTTCTGTTTGACTAGTAGCGGGCTGCCACTCGAGAACCTTTTTCCTCATGACATGTCGGTTTTCGAGCTATATGGTCAGCTTTTTGCCACTCTAGCTTACTGAACTTGTGAACTACGTCAGTTACTCTGGTTCTAGTGCTTATAATCTCGTTACGAAATTTATCACGTAGAAAAATCCCTAACATAGCCCTCTCCATAGATCACCCGCTCATACTGCTAGTAGTGAAGAACTACGTATCAAACATAAATATAAAAATATACATATAAATATAAGTGAACTCAGATATCAATTACGGTTTTCATATACAAACACTTTAGCACCTCGATAGTACTTTTTATTTAACCTATTCGATAGTAGTGTGTCACTATAAACCCTTTCAGTCTTAAATCATATAATATATTAAGTACAAGGTTAATTGCATTAGGGTTCTATAGAATTATGAAGTTACAAGGTAATGGGTAGATCTTGCTACTAGGAAAAATTACTTTCGAAGATTATTATTTGTAATCTATATATTCGATACAAATTACCCTTTCTGTTCTATTCTACGAAGTTCTCGAGGTAGTTCAGGGGACTAAGCGTTCACCGTAAAATTCACAGAAGGCGAGCAACCTGGGTTTTATCCCCAGTGGATCTTATTTAGGTTGGCACTACTTATTTTAGGAAATAAATTATCGTTAAGTTTTTCAATTAAAATTTGAAAAGTACAGTTGACCATTAAATCTAAAAGTACAAAACTATCATTCATATTATACGGTTTTGAAAATATTTAAAATTTTACACATGGCACGCACACGGTTTGGATTATTGATTTCTACTTTCCTAGGAAAAAAAGGGGAGCATTAGCAATTCTTATGTGTCGCTCGTACATTTCAAACACGGTGGGCTCTAACCCGCTTGCGGCTACGTGACTTTGTTTTTTTAGCACAATTATTAGTTTTTGTAGCTCAGAAAAAAATTGTTTTGTTTATTAGACAAAATAAATCCAGAGTTATAGAATATCTATCTAGATTATTCAATAGTAGCTAGTGGTAGCCGTGATAACATTAGGGGATAAGCAGTCGCCGTAAATTTCTAAGAGTGACCCGAGTTCGATTCCCGCCGTCACCCATAAAATTATTCTTTCTCGATACTCATTTGATACGCATTGAAAGAAAACCTGCATTTCCGAGGAATAAAATATTCCGAGGACATGTTTTGAAGTCTGCTAACACATACACGTACACGTAGCGCGGCGGACAATTAGCTTCACAACCCTCTAGGCCTGTGCCCGTCTGTGAGACATACGTTATGATTTTACAATAGTACTGTAATGTACAAAAAATTGTGTAATACAAATAATATAATAATACAGGGAAATTTTGCAATATACGTCCAAATTTGCATAGCAGTTACAGAATAAGCAACATAGGCGAAGTGTGACGAAAAATTAATTAAGTAAGCCTCAAACATTGTGTTCTTTTTTATCTTTTAAATTCGGAATGCGTGGTAACGCATTACTTTAACTGATTGTCATTCATAAATATCCAACGCCTACTATTTTATTACGCACGCACATATTCGTAAGAGTTGCTCGATCGGCAAAAACGTTGTGAATTGAATCGCATACAGGAGAGCGTGCGTACGCGTACTTGTTGCCTATAAATCACATTCGATTTGGAATAATTTCAAATAAAATTAGAAGCCTTATTTACTCGTATTATCTAAAAACGCAATGACGGTATATTATTATTTATGTATTTAAACTTACATATAAGATTTGGATGCTCTTCAAATTTACCCTGCATATTTTACCGTATTACATGAAATTTAATCAAACACCTTTCTTAGTCCACTTTTAGCCTAGGCTTTTCTAAGAATTATCCAATTGACATACTTTCTTGGAAATTCTTCTCCGATGTCACTCACACTAGTATACTGTGAATCTTGTCACCAGTCAATGACATTTTGGTTTGGTATTTGTGGATGGATTTTACGGTATCAGAAATATATATGGAAAAGGGCATATGAGAAAAAGATATGGAGAAGGACAAATTCTCCCATATTTTTTTTATAGGATAGGGGTGACAAACGAGCACACAGTCCACCTGATGGTAAGTGCTGCGGCCCATAGGCATCTACATCTATCCTCAATTACAAATCCAAATGCAGATGCGTTGTCACCCGTGAGGACTAAGATGGAATGCCTCATTTCCAGTAAAAAGGGCCTCCGGCCACCTGCACTCACCAAGCGACCTGCACACCCAACCACCCCGGTTCGAGCCGGCCCATCCGTGCGACAGCAAAAGCTGCCACGTGGCTCTACCACTGTAAAATACTCCCTATGGCATAATTATACTGAATATCGAAAAAGATACTTTTAATAAAAAGCAAAAACTGACTTCAAAAGCTCAAAAAGTATTTTTTAAAAGAAAAATTATTAAAAGTTATGTTACTCTTTTTAGTGAATTAAGCAATATCACAACCTCAAAGTATGAACAAGAAAGGGAAGGAACGGCACTGTGTGTGAGCGGCTATATTATGTTGATTCTCAGATTTACACGCTGTAGTAAGCAAGTTAAACTGACGATTTTTAAGGCGTATTATCAGTCGTTCTACACGTGCAGTCTATAGGTTGCCGCGATTTTGCAGTGCGTCGGTTATGTTTTCCGAGGCACAAACTGATTGCTTTTACACTATCATCCGCCAGACAAGCGCTCCGCTGTTAATACGTGTACGCGAAACTTCGAACAGCATTCTGGGCGCATTGGCAAATAAGCGGGATTCTCCACTGCGAGGGCAATGGATTTCTTTTCATTCGACGGGCTCCTCAACCAAGCGCAAGATTCAATTAAAATAAATTAAATTAGTTACGTCATTAATATTACTAACACTAGGATAAGTTTTAATTGTTACTGACACCTATGGATAAGGATTCCGTAATAAATGTTTCTGATTTGATTTGAATAAGAATGTCATCTAAATAGTTACAATGAAAAGTTTTCTATTTTTCCACAATTAAGTGTGGAATTTTTTCTAAAATGTTATTAGGACCAACTTCGAGGTTAACCTAACCTTATTTGATAAAAATCAAGATTTTTTTTAAATCAGCCGTTCCTGAGAAATCGGTGCGGGGCACAGGCCTCCTCTCAATTCTGAGAGAATTTTAGGGCAAGAAAATGTCTGCCGCGTTGCCCCAATGCTTGTTGGCAAACTTGATATGTCCTCGAAATATTTTTTTTCTTATTTCTCAGATATAAAGGTTTCCTCAGGATGTTTTCCTCAACCGCCAATCGGGTGGTAAATCAGCACTTAAAATTGCAACTAACAATTTGATTCGTGCCAGCGGGGACTGAACCAGGGTTGCTCGCGTACTTTGAAATTTATAGCGAGCGCTTAGCTCCCCAGCTACCACGGCTCTACAAACATATGAGTACATATAATAAGCAAAAGCATTGAACATTACATCCGCCTTTTTTGAAGTCGATTAAAAATAAGACCTTATTCATATTTTTGAATATTTCATTATTATCGCGAATGCATCTGTATGAGTGTGCACTCGAAAAGTTCTCATCTATACTAATATTATAAAGCTGCAGTGTTTGTTTGTTTGTTTGTTTAAACGCGCTAATCTCTGGAACTACTTTTCCGATTTGAATGATTCTTTCAGTGTTAGGTAGTCCATTTATCGAGGAAGGCTATAGGCTATGTTTTTTTTTCATAATTAGGGATCCGTAATAAAATTGCTATTTTGTAACACAAGGTGTAAAATCGAAAACCTATTTTTGCGTGCGCTGCAAAAACTATTGACAATAAAACGATAATTCCTTTGACATATATTTCATACGACTTTTAATAATTACTCACCTTACGTTTCTTTTACCTGATTACTACGTTTCAGTTCATTTTAATTAAGTTTTAATTTTATACGGTTTTTCTTTTACCTCTTTACTATAATGCCTAGAAAAAGAACTCAGCTTTCTAGGCAGACTGCTACTGCAAAGCGATTGCGACTTCTACGCAGTAATGAAACACCCGAAGAAAATCTGCACAGGTTGGCTACTCAACGAGCGATCAGTGAACAAAACCGTTTTAGGGAATCGAGTGTTGAACGTTCGCAGAGGTTAGTCTCACAAAATATCCGTACTTCGGCGAATCGACAACGGGAATCAAGTGCTGAACGTTCTCAACGTTTAGCTACACAGAATTCCCGCACTTTGGCAAACCGGCAACGGGAATCAAGCGCTGAACGTTCTCAACGTTTAGCTACACAATTTGATTTCTAGAGTATTTCATTTAAAACTAAAAAAAATGATAGACCTATTAACGAGGAAAAATATATTTGGACCATCGAAAGCCTTCGTTTATAGTGTAGAATGGCAAAAAAGAGGTTTACCTCACGCTCACATTTTGTTGTGGCTGGCTAACAAAGTGCAACCGGATTCCATAGATGCAATAATATCGGCTGAAATACCTGACAAACAACAAGACCCAACGCTTTATAACATTGTCATAAAAAATATGTTACATGGTCCTTGCGGATTTCACAATCCTGCGTCACCATGTATGAAAGAAAACATTTGCTCTAAAAAATACCCCAGGCAGTTTATTTCTGAAACACAAACCGGGGATGACGGTTACCCAGCCTACAAGCGCCGTTCACCAGATAATGGTGGAAACACCGCAATAATTCGTGTCAAAGGTGCAGAAATGAGAGTGGATAATAGGTGGGTTGTTCCCTATAACCCTGTGCTATCACGAAGTTTCAATGCACACATTAACGTAGAGTTTTGCCAATCGGTCAAAGACATTAAGTACATCTGTAAGTATATTCATAAAGGTTCTGATCAAGCCACATTTTCGTTACAAAATAATAACGATGAAGTAGAAAAATATTTAAATGGTCGCTATATAAGTTCCTCGGAAGCACTCTGGAGAATTTTCCAATTTCCGATTCATGAACGTTTTCCGGCAATAGTTCATTTAGCAGTTCATTTAGAAAATGGACAAAGAGTTTATTTTTATAATAATAAAAATCTTCAAGATCGCGTCAACAATCCTTCATCAACGACACTTACAGCGTTCTTTGATCTTTGCAAAAGAGACGATTTTGCCAAAACCCTTTTATATCACGAAGTACCCCAGTATTACGTATGGGAAAGAAATTCATTTTCTAGGAGAAGACGTGGACAAGATGTTGAAGGATATCCCGGTATAAAAAAAGACTCAACTTTAGGTCGTGTCTACAACATTCATCCGACACAAACTGAATGTTACTATTTAAGAATGTTACTGCATCATGTTCGCGGTCCAATGTCATTTGAACATCTAAGGACAGTAAATGGTTTTATTTTCAATACTTATCAAGGAGCTTGCAAGGAATTAGGTTTACTGGAGGGAGATGAACATTGGCAAAATACTATGTCAGATGCTGTCATGTCCGAGCCGGCTCCAAAATTAAGAGAATTATTTACCATAATCCTCATATTTTGCCAACCATCTGACCCCTTGCAGCTATGGAACAAATTTCGGGAAGATTTGTGTCAAGATATATTATACAGAATGCGTAATGAGACCCAGGATATGACATTAGCATATAGTGATGACATATACAATGATGGACTTATCATAATTGAAGATAAGATTCATGAGATTTGCGATAAATCATTAACTGATTTTGGGCTTTCTGCAACAAAAAGGAATAACACACACCATAATTTGCATCCTTTAGAAATAGCGTTGCGGAAGCCATACGATGTAAATAAATTAAATGAGTATATTACTTTAAATGAACCCAAGTTAGTTAATGACCAGGTGATGGCATACAATAGTGTTATGCACAGTGTTCGTTTAAATGAGGGAAAAATATTTTTTTTGGATGCTCCAGGCGGAACCGGCAAAACTTTCATTACTAATTTGATATTAGCAAAAGTAAGGTCTCAGGGAAAACTAGCTTTGGCAGTAGCGTCATCAGGAATCGCTGCAACTTAATTAGCTGGTGGATGCACAGCTCATTCCACTTTTAAACTGCCCCTAACCGTTTCGTTACAGAAAGATAGCGTGTGCTCTATTCGTAAAAATGGCCCTTTAGGAAAAGTTTTGCAAGACGTCACTTTAATAATCTGGGATGAATGTACCATGATTCATAGAGCTCATGTAGAGGCTCTAGATAGGACTCTTAGAGATATTAGAAGCTGCGATAAAATCATGGGTGGGATTACTGTCATGTTTGCTGGGGATTTTCGGCAAACTTTACCAGTAGTAGTAAGAGGAACTAGAGCAGACATTGTAAAATCTTGCCTCAAAAGTTCTCCATTATGGAAATTTGTTCATACCTTAAAAGTATCTACGAACATGAGAGCACATTTGGAGGGAGGTAGTACAAATTTTCCTTTGAAGTTACTTTTAATTGGAGACGGAAAAGTACCTCATTTTGAAAATAAAATACCTATTGATCAAGATTTAGGAGAAAAAGTGACTAGCATTGAGAGTTTAATATCAAAAGTTTACCCAGATATCGTCGAAATAGAAAATAAAGATTATCAATGGATGTGTCAACGAGCAATATTGGCGGCGAGAAACAGTAGTGTTGACGAAATTAACGATTTAATTTTAACTAAACTTCCAGGGGATATAGTCACCTACACTTCTATTGATAATGTAATGGATCAAGAAGATGCAGTCCATTATCCACAGGAATTTCTTAATTCCTTAAACCCGAGTGGCCTCCCCCCACATTCTCTCAAGTTAAAAATTGGTGCCCCAATTATTTTACTCAGAAATCTTAAGCCACCAAATTTATGTAACGGAACTCGACTTCAGGTTAAATTTCTTCGCAATAACGTGATCGTTGCAACAGTTTTGACTGGTCCAGCGGTTGGTCAAACAGTACTTATACCTCGGATCCCAATGATTCCAAATGATTTGCCTTTTCATTTTAAAAGAGTCCAATTCCCAATTAAATTATCTTTTGCCGTAACGATAAATAAATCACAGGGGCAAACATTTAAATATGTAGGATTAGATTTACGGCAAGACTGTTTTTCGCACGGCCAACTATATGTCGCGTTGTCAAGATCAGGTTGCGGAAACAATCAATATATTCTTCTGCCACAAGAAAATAAAACGAAAAATATAATTTACTCAGAAGTACTTTAAAATAATATTTGAACCCGGTTTAAAGTGAACGGACACTCCCGCCTGCAGTCGTAATTCTTATGTGTCTGGCTGAATGTCGAACAGATCATGTCGGACAGCTATTGCCTGCGACTTATACAATTTAACCTAATCTATATTTTTCTTTATATTATAAAGCTGAAAAGTTTGGTTATTTGTTATGAACGCGGTAATCTCGGGAAATACTGATCTGATATGAAAACTGTTTAAATATTCAATAGTCCATTTATTGAGGGAGGCTATAATATAGGCAATATTTTATCTCGGTATTTCCACGGAAACGAGAAAAACGCGGGTGAAACCGCGGGGCACAGCTAGTTTATGTATAACAACAAAATTTGACTTGTTACGTAGATCCATCATGGCAACGCATCCCATCTCAGTGCTCAGGGATGGCAACGAATCTGCATTTTAATTTTTACTATTCTTCTATTTCAATGTACACGAGCGTGGTCCTGCCCCGTCGCGTCGAGCCAACATATTCGTGTTGCAATCATAATACGCTATGGCTTGGCTTTATCACGTACAGACTTACAATATCTATATACTTTATTGCCCTTTACTTAACGGTCATATTATTGATATTTATAACAAATATTTTAGTTATTTAGTGGCGAAGCTTGCGAAGTCACTTATTGATTTCACGATGTCTGTCCGTCTGTCCGTCCGTCTGTCCGTCTGTCCCACGATTATCTCGAGAACGGTTTCGAATTTTCAAATTCTGTTTTCAGCAATCAATTACTGATCACCCAGGCCTCTGAACCTCCTATTTTGAATTTTTTTTCCGTTAGAAACCGCTACAAAGCTGATTGCTTCGCCACTTTGCTATGCTAATAGCTTGCTAGGTTTATTTTCATATCCGATGAACAGAGTGTACTGAAGTAGAAAAATTACTCTTTTACTTTATCCAGCGGAGTGTAAGAAAGCCATTTTTATGGAATGGTTCATCGCGTATCTAGCATAGAGACATCATCCATACAAAAATTGTAAATAGTTTTTCATGTTATCTGTAAACACATAATATAAAATGAAGTACAGATCATCATCATCATTACAGCCTCTCATAAGCCCACTGCTGAACATAGGCCTCCCCCAAGGAATGCCACAAAGCACGGTCCTGAGCCACCTGCATCCATCGACTTCCTGCACGTCTTACCAGGTCGTCACTCCAGCTAGTAGATCCTTTCTTCCCCATCGGATGTCAGTTCTTCGAGGTATATGGCCGGCCCACTGCCACTTTAGCTTACTAATCCGTTGGCCTACGACGGTTACTCTGGTTCTACTGCGGATATCCTCATTTCTAAGTTTATCACGCAGAGAAACCCCGAGCATAACCCTCTCCATAGCTCGCTGAGCGACCTTGAGCTTCCTTATACGGCCAGCACTGAAGGACCACGTCTCAGATCCGTAAGTTATCACTGGCAACACGCACTGGTTGTACAATTTCATTTTCGAGTTTTGAGGTATGTCTGACGAGAAGATGTGTCGTAGTTTCCCGAACGCTGCCCAGCCGAGATGAATCCGTCGATTGACCTCTCGGTCGAAGTTGGACTTACCTAGTCGGACTATTTGTCCCAGGTAAACATACTCGTCAACAACTTCGAGCTTAGTGCTCCCAACAACTACCGGCATAGGTGTGACATGGACATTAAACATAATCTTTGTTTTGTCCATGTTTATCTTAAGACCTATCCGTTGGGAGACACTATTGAGGTCATTGAGCATAGTGCTTAGGTCCTCCAGCGATTCTGCCATAAGGACTATATCGTCGACAAATCTAAGGTCAGTGATGTACTCGCCATTGATGTTAATACCGAAGTTCAGATAAACCGTGTCAATTTATAGGTTACTTTAATATTTACTTTTTACTGATTGTTTGAACATAATTCAATCCTATGAATGAATTGTTAAAATTGATTGAAAAAAACCTTTAACACGTTCTCTGCCGTGTAGGTCACCGTTGACCGGACCCTGCCTTGAATCAACCCACCACGTAGGGCACCGGTGACCTCAGAGTAGACCTGTTTTCGAAAGAAATTTGTGAACCGTAGGACACGTTTATCGTAAATTTCTCTACAGTAGGTGACCAGGACAGCACTGTAGAGCAATCCTTCTAAACGGTTCTTACCTATTCAAGTAATTGTAAAATATATGATGAAAAAATTTATAGAGGTATGAAAAAAAAACTACATTATGACTGTATTTCTTTAATATGCCGTGTAGTGGCGGTCAAGAATATCCACTTCCCCATATCCTCCCGTGGGTGTCGTAAAAGGCGACAAAGGGAAACAGGCAGGAGATGGGCAGCAGCATCTCACTGATAATAGCCAAAATTACAATAAAAAACTGCGATTGCCAACCCGCTCGCCAAGTGTGGCAACTATGGCAAATACCCTCCAATGGTTAAAGCAACAAACAGACGGCCCCCAGTCCCCGGCGGCCCCGCTATTCCTGGCTACGGTGGCGACCATGGTAACGGCGGGGCAGGGGGTGCTAAGAATCTCCGGTGGAGGTTCGGTTGCCACCTTAGACGACTCGACCTGGCAACGTACAACGCACGCACCCTGAGGACTGACGAGAAGATCATGGAGCTGGAAGAAGTGATAGGCAATTTGCGCTGGCATATTATAGGATTATCCGAAGTCCGAAGAGAGGGGGAGGACACGGTAATCCTCGGATCCGGCAACTTGCTCTATCACCAGGAGGGCGACCATCTGTCCCAAGGAGGTATCGGATTTTTCGTCCACAAGTCTCTCGTTAACAACGTTGTAAAGATCGGGAGTGTGTCGACGACGATTGCGTACCTTATACTCAGAAACACCAAACGGTATTCGCTGAAGGCCATACAAGTTTACGCACCAACCTCGGCACACCCCATTGAGGAGGTGGAGGAAATGTATGAGGATATCTTTAGAGCCATGCATTCCTCCAAAACCCAATATACGGTGTTAATGGGATACTTCAATGCAAAACTAGGCACAAGAGAGAACGGTGAGCTGAAAGTAGGGAAATTTGGAATACGGCAACGGAACCCAAGAAGCCAGCAGCTGGCCGACTTCATGGAGAAAGAGGGACTCTTTATGATGAACTCTTTCTTCCAGAAGCGGCCCCACAGGAAGTGGACCTGGTCGAGCCCCGGCGGTTCGACAAAAAATGAGATTGACTTCAATATCACGAACAGACGACAACTGTTAAGTGATGTCTCCGTGATCGCGAGGGTGAAAACTGGTAGCGATCACCGAATGGTTAGAGGCACACTGAACCTAAGCTTTAAGTTGGAGAGGTCTCGTCTAATGAAGTCAACGCTCCGTCCCCCTCGTGCTCTGTTCCAAAGTCCCGAAACCTTTCAGCTCGAGTTACAAAACCGTTTACAGTGCCTAGAAGACTGCAATGAAGTGGAGGATATGAATGACAAGCTCGTGGAAACTGTCCATGCGGTCGGAAGTTCTGTAAGACCCGCCGCAGAAGAACACAAAAACTCTCCGATCACAGTCTTAATCTCATGGCTGTTAGACGGGAGATGAAGCTACATTCTTCAACAGACTTGACAGCATACAGGCATCTGAACAGACATATCTCCAAATGCATGCGGCGGGACTTACGCAACTTAATTACAGGTCGTATTGAAGAAGCGATCGAGCGGAACCAAGGCTTCAAAGTATTTGCCAGAGATATGTCTGCCAGAAAGAGCCAACTGTCAAAGCTGAAGACAGAATGTGGCAGCATCGTTTCCGGGACACCTGAGATTTTGAGTGAGATTGAGTGGTCCTATGCGCAGTTGTGCACGTCATCGTTGGAGCCACACGCAAGTGTGAGTAACGATCCAAGAGCGAGTCTCACCTGACACTATTCCGAAGATATCCCGGACGTCAGTCTGAGCGAGATTAGAATGGCTCTCCAGTACCTTAAAAACGGTAAGGCCCAGGCGAGGATGGAATTACAGCGGAACTTCTGAAAGCGGGTGGAAGACCGGTACTTGAAGTCCTTCAGAAGCTCTTTAATTCCGTCCTCCATGGTGGCATTACACCGGAGGCGTGGAGCAGAAGTGCGGTGGTCTTGTTCTTCAAGAAAGGTGACAACGCTCTCTTGAAAAACTACAGACCGATTTCCCTTCTGAGCCGCGTCTACGTGCTGTTTTCGAGAGTCATTACGAATCGTCTCGCGCGCAGACTTGACGACTTTCCCCTCCCGAACAAGCCGGTTTCCGAAAGGGCTTTAGCACCATAGACCACATACATTCACTTCGGCAAATTGTACAGAAGTCCGAAGAGTACAATTTGCCACTATGTCTGACGAATGTGGACTATGAGAAAGCTTTTGATTCCGTCGAAATTTGGGCGGTGCTGCAGTCCCTTCAGCGGTGCTAAGTTGACTGTCGGTATATCGAAGTGCTGAAGTGTTTGTACGGTAGAGCTACGATGGCTATCCGAGTACAGAACCAGAGTACGAAACCTATCCAATTGCAGAGAGGTGTAAGACAGGGTGACGTCATATCCCCGAAACTCTTCACCGCTGCATTGGAAGACATTTTCAAGCTTCTGGACTGGAAAGGATACGGTATCAACATCAATGACGAGTACATCACTCACCTACGATTTTCTGACGATATGGTCCTTATGGCAGAATCACTAGAGGACCTAAGCACTATGCTCAATGACCTCAATAGTGTCTCCCAATGGATAGGTCTTAAGATGAACATGGACAAAACAAAGATTATGTTTAATGTCCATGTCACACTATGCCGGTAGTTGTTGGGAGCACTAAGCTCGAAGTTGTTGACGAGTATGTTTACCTGGGACAAATAGTCCGACTAGGTAAGTCCAACTTCGGCCGAGAGGTCAATCGACGGATTCAACTCGGCTGGGCAGCGTTCGGGAAGCTACGACACATCTTCTCGTCAGACATACCTCAAAACCTTAAAACGAAATTGTACAACCAGTGCGTGTTGCCAGTGATTTCTTACGGAACTGAGACGTGGTCCTTCACAACTGGCCGTATGAGGAAGCTCAAGGTCGCTCAGCGAGCTATGGAGAGGGCTATGCTCGGAGTTTCTCTGCGTGATAAACTTAGAAATGAGGATATCCGCAGTAGAACTAGAGTAACCGACATAGCCCAACGGATTATAAGTTGAAGTGGCAGTGGGTCGGCCATTAGCTCGAAGAACCGACAACCGATGCAGATGAAAGGTTCTCGAGTGGCAGCCTCGTACCGGTAGGCGAAGTGTAGGGCGACCCCCCACGAGATGGAGTGACGACCTGGTAAGGCATGTAGGAAGTCGATGGATGCAGGTGGCTCAGGACCGTGCTTTGCGGCATTCCTTGGGGGAGGCCTATGTTCAGCAGTGGACTTATGAAAGGCTGTAATGATGATGATGATGATTTCTTTATTATCAAAAATGGTATAATCAATTATACTTATGTAATTAGTTCTATGTTGCTTAAATCGTTTATTAGCTTAAAAATCATCTTGCAAGAAAAACTTATACAAAGCGATAAATTTTATTGAAAAATATTAGACAGTAATATGGTTTACTAGGACATTCATAACAATAAGGTACAACTTTCTTAGCCTTATTCTTAGCTTCTTGAGTCATAAGTTTTTACCCATTCTTTATAGCATGCCATACAGTAGTGTCTCATCTTTCTGACTGATCCCACTTTTTTATCAATTCATGCCTGAGTCTTTTTGGCCTCTCATCTGCATCTTCAGTATGATCTTTATCTGAATCCACAAGATAATCATAAATTTGTCGTCTAAACTGCACTATAGTCTCCTTGGTATTCTTGTTTTCTGTATACATAACCCATGAATTTACTAAGGCAGTATTCAAAATAAGTTCGATAGCCAGCTTTTTGTACCATTTGACTTTTTTCAGAGTGGCGATGAATAAGAGGTCATTTGATCACTCATTTCAACGGCGCCTTTAGTTTTATTGTATGCTAATATCATTCTAGGCTTTTGGTCGTTTTCCATAGCTATTGATTCCCCTGGATTTAAATTAGCATCCAGCATGTTCTTCGTCAAACGTCTTCTATTTTTTCTCAACGTCCCAACCAGGTGTGTGTCTTTATTGAGTAGCTCATTGGTTAAGTCAATACTGGTATACCAGTTATCAGTTGCAACTGTGTGACCCATGTTAAGTATGTGGTCACAGAGAGACATTACTACCTTTGTAGGTATTGTGTTGAGAGTTTCGTGATTTTTGCCGGCATATAATTGTAATTTACAAGTATAGCCAGGTATGGTTTATACGTCGTAGAACCATGTTGCAGCTATATTGGTAGTATAGTTGTAGCACGAATGGGTCGGCTCGACCGGGGAAGAACCACGTTCTCACAGAATACCAGCGTAAAATAGCAATTTAACGCTGCTGTGTTTCGTATGATGAGTGTAGAGAACCGGATACCCCATTTTACTGGAAAAGAGGCATTCCATCTTAGTCCTCATGGGTGACGACGCATCTGCATTTTTATTATTTATTGAAGATAAATATAGATGTCCATGGGCCACAGCAACCACTTACCATCAGGTGGACTGTATGCTCGTTTGTCACCCTAAAAAAATGGTACAGAGTTTAAAAAGTTTCATACCATACTTATGTCGTTTACTATTAATGTACTGACGTAAAATAATGCGAACTCTAAAAGGAATCTGGCTTTCATCAACACATACCTCTTCGTTAGGACTATAGTGTTTGGTAAAAATTTCATTCAGAGCATCTAATATGGGTCGTATTTTGAAAACTCTGTCAGTTTTGTCGGCTCTCTCATTATTAGTAAAGTGCAACATCCTCAATATCAACTCAAATCTGTTTCGGCTCATGACAGAGGGAGGAAAGCCTTGTCCATAAATTTTGTCTTTACTCCAATAAAGATTTATTTGAGGCAGTTTCACCAGGCCCATATAAAGTATAAGCCCAAAGAATTGTTTTATCTCTTTCTTTGAAGTTGGCTTCCGATCTTTATAGCGAGATTTAGGTTTAGAACTTACATTGTGATTGTGTTGTTGGGCAAAAATATTTGTTTCAGCTGCAATTTTTTCAAAAATTTCATCTGGAACCATTACTTTGAAATAATCTCCTTCGGCAGCATGTTTCAGTTCTCTAGCGTACGTTTGCTTTATACCTGAAAATGACAAAAAAAATACTGATATAAATAAAGACTGAGAAAGAGGCTGGCCATTGCGCGAGCCAGTGCAAGTATCTGGATGACATTGAAAAAGTGACTTGGATGTGTATTACTCACCAGTCGGTTCCGTAAATGCAATAACAGACGGTTGATATCCTCGTGGTTGTGACCATTTTTGATCATATATAAATGCAGACTAAGTATTCAACGGTGGCTATATTTTCTGCAACGAAATTGGTGACCGAATCCGTTTCACTTTCAGAGTCACTTCCAATGAGACGACAACGACGCTTGAGCCATGTTATTGGATTGGTAATCTCATTTTCACTATCTGAGTTTGATTGAGACTGATTTTTATTTGTCTTCGTCAAAGTATTCCTTGTCTCACTCATAAAACTAGCTTCAAGTACATCAATGTTCTGTAAGCTTTCTAGTGAAATATTCACGTCTTTCATGTCAATATCTAAATCCGGCAAATCCATGGTTCAGTATATTGTGTAGGAAAACCATTTAAAAATTACGCATATTATTTGAAAAATTGTTTAATATATATTGTTTTTCAAATAAAGTAAAAATAGGAGATTTTTGCTTATTTCGAAAAACATTATAGTATTATTAATTACTAAAAAAAATATTAGTAATAATTTAGTAATATTTGCTATAGTCTTTACATACCCTATTTTCTGTGTTACCATTTCACGCCATTATAACCGAAACTGACAATGAAATGTTGTCTACTAAACATATAAACTAAACTGCATTTCAGTGTTTGACACTATGCATAAAATTATGGCTTTTACTGCATTAATTTTAATCTAAAATGTTAAAATTTACATAAATTAAATTTATAATTAACTCCGACGCGCCGCGCTGTGTCTCATTGGCGCGCGGTTTAGTGAGAGGTAACATCCTGTGCCAAACGCGCGCACGTACGCATACCCCGACCACAGCGTCTCTGCCATAGTTAAGTTAATTTAGTTAGTAGCGTATAAAAAAGTATGTAGGATAAACAGAGCTTTGGATTTTGTTTGGAACAAAACAAGCGTTAGAATTTATGATAAACCACAAAAAACATCAGGCTAGCAAATTGTAGGTAAAAATAATATTATTAGCGATGTAAACAAATTCTTTTTCAATTATATTATGTATTAATTGAAACAGAAAATTATCTTAATTTCTGTCTACAAATAATTACAATGAGATTAATCTAATCACCTCCTGCTAGGATATCAAATGGCTTTTACTACAAACGGTCATCTATTGTTAGGGTATCAACTGGTTTTTACTACAAACAGTCATTTATAGCTAAAAATTCAACTGGATTTTACTACAAACGGTAATCTAATGCTAATGTGTAAATTTTTCTTTAAGGTTTTTACTTCAATTCATTTAAAACAGTACGAACTTTGATTTTGCAACAAAACAACACTCTTAAACTGAAGTGCTGCAAAATTATTAATAATACAAAATACAGTATTTATTAATGTTCGTTCCTTAATACGATGAAAGTCAACGGCCTTTGGCACATTTACTACAAAAAAGTAAGCATTAAACATATTTAATTTATAAACATATTAAATAACTACACATGTCGATTGCTTTAAATGCAGCATAATGGTTTATACTACAAAAATTGTATTTGCAAAGACTAGCTATGGCTTTTACTATATCTTTACGTGGTAGAGCCATGCTGCAGCTATATTAATAGTATATTATCGTAGTACGAATGGGTCGGCTCGACCAAGGAAGCACAGAATACCAGCGTAAAATAGCAGCTTACAGCTGCTGTGATTCGTATGGTGAGTGTAGAGTACCGGAGACCCTTTTTACTGGAAACGAGACTGTCTTAGTTGTCACGGTTGACTACTGATCCTCATTTTGAATCGTAATCAAGGATAGATAAAGGTCTGTAGCGGGTTGAAGGAAAATGGGAGATCTCCCGCCGGGCAAGGTGTTCTGCCCGGGGAGCGGCCAACGCTCCAATTGGTATATATGCTATTTTAACTTCGAAACTTTGTAAGCGCGATTTAGGCTTCGATGTGTTTCGCTTGTGGCGCGACGACAGCGCCGCCACAGGTCTATATGGACTTGTTTGTTACCTTTATCCTATAAAAAATTGTATAATCTTATTGGTGTGATATATTAAATATATTTTATAATTATATTTTATATAATTTTATTTGGCTTTTTAAATTACCTATATAATATTTATATATAATTACCTAATTAATATCACACACCTTCAATATCACTTTCTAAAATAAATGATTATCTATTTTTTACTGAATTAACAACTGCACTACATCAACTCCTAAATCAATCGTGGCAAATTATATTTACAGCCATCTCCTCAGCACCACCCGTAAAGTTGACAAAGCAGCACTGGCCGTCCGCTCACGCCTGTAGTGTCTTTGCACACGCTGTAGAGGATGATGCTTATTGTCTTTGACGTGATTTTTCTAGCAGTGAACCCGAACTTGACAGACCAGTGATACTACCTCACCTCTAACATGCCTCTACACATGCCATAGCAGTGGCCGATGTTCACTGCCATTTTTTTAGCTTTGAAATCGACGCATCACCCGGCCACTTATATATCTCTACACATGCTGTAGTGAACGATATATATCGCCAACCACCTACCTTTCTAGCACCGAGTCCAAATGAAGTTGATAGCTCAACACTCTCCGACCGGTCACCTGCTTCTGTTCGTCGAAATCAAACTTAGCAGTGCAACACTGGCCTACCGCTAACATGCGTCTGCATTCTATTTATTAGCAGATATTTATATCCATCTTCCTTTTACCAGACCAGAGCCTAATAATTACAAACCATGATGCCACAGTGAACACGTCAGTTTTATACTAAAGAGCCATTATACTCAATGTCTGTACATCATTTCGAATGTAGGTCAATTTTAATTTTATATTTTAACAAAAATTTGTTCAAAAGTTAATAAGTAAGCAGTATTCATGTTAATTAATTTAACTTTTTGAAATATCATACTTGTTTTTAAAATTGTACTGCAATTACTGCAGTAAATTACACTAATTTTAATAACATTTGTCTTTTGATACAAAATTTTCATCCATAAAACTATTGCTGTCTACTTTAACACCAAAAGCTACAGTCTGAAAAATTTGTCGTTAAAGCCAGTTACAACTTTTTTTGTAGTAATAGCCATATTATTTCTGGAACTATCGAAGTTAAGTTTTTTAAGTTCCTTTATATGAAACTACTCGAAAATCTAAACATACTAAGCTTTAGTGGCATATATAGCTTTTGTATTTCAATAATTTAATATTAAATATTTTGTACAACCGACTTCAATATAAATTAGGCAGACGTTCTTCTGCCCTTTCCAACAACCCTTCTTATAAAAATCCTTAAATTCGCAATAAAAAATTTTGAGGGTCTTTTAGCGGGATAAAAACTATCCTATCTCTCAAGTTGGACCAAAATGCACACAGTGTGCATAATTTCATTGTAATCAGTTCAGTAGTTTAAGAGTCCATCGCGGAGAAACAACGTGATACGTAATTTTTATATATAAAGATGAATAACTCAAAAACTATTGGTCAGACCTTGACCAAATTTATATGGGACTATATGTGAAGTACCAGCTTTCAAATAAAAAAGAATCATCGAAATATTTTCACACAGTAAAAAGTTATAAAGTAACACATAAAAAACATAGAGTGGAATTGAGTACCTGCTCCTTTTTGAAGTCGGTAGAAAAATATGCAGAAAATAATTTCAACCATTTTTGTTTTTCGCTTGTCGCATGACATTTTGGTTTTTACGACATTTGTTGCTCACAGGGTCGATATGTTTGGAGTATGGAAGTATATGGGCCACAACATCCAATTACTATCAGGTGGATTGTGCGTATGTTTGTTACCCTTAATTTTACAAAAAACTGCGGCATGAAAGAAATGTATTGCATATGAAATAATTTTATCATCTGCGGATGACGTCATCATCATAGTCATTAATTATTAAGAAATCGGAACAGTTTAATTATTGTCTTTATTGTATCGTCGTCGTTATCACTATCATTACAGCCCTTCGCAAGTCGGCTGCTGCACAAAGCCCCCTTCTTTCCAAGTAATGCCGCAAAGACGGTCTTGAGCCATCTGCATCCATCGACTCCTGCATATCTTGCCAGGTCGTCACTCTATCTAGAGGAGGGCTGCCCTAGTCCGTAGGGCTATGTCGGTTAATCTGGTTCTACTGCGAATATCCTCATTTCTAAATTTATCACGAAACGAAATCCCGAGCATAGCACTCTCCATAACTCGCTGAGCGACCCTGAGCTTCCGCATACGGACATCTGTGAAAGACCACGTCTCAGAACCATATACATTATTATAACATTATCTAATTAATTTATTCTTTGTACAAAGCCCGTCTAGTGGCGGGTAAGAATACCCACTACATCAATATATAGATATCTCTAGAGCCGTGCATTCCTCCAAAACCCAATATACGGTGTTAATGGGAGAATTCACAGTGGTAGAGCCACGCGGCAGCTTTTGCTGTCGCACGGATGGGCCGGCTCGAACCGGTGTGGTACCATGACCTCACAGAAAACCAGCGTGAAGTAGAGGTTTATCTCTGCGTTTCGCTTGGTGAGTGCAGGTGCTGGAGGCCCTTTTTACTGGAAATGAGGCATTCCATCTTAGTCCTCACGGGTAACAACGCATCTACATTTTGAATTGTAATAGAGGATAGCTGTAGATGTCTATGGGCCGCAGCAACCACTTACCATCAGGTGGACTGTGTGCTCGTTTGTCACCCTTATCCTATAAAAAAATTCAATGCAAAACTACGCACAAGAGAGAACGGTGTACAGAAATCCGAGGAGTACAATCTGCCACTTTGTCTTGCGTATGTGGACTATGACTTTGATTCCTTTGGTCGGAGCTGCAGTCTCTTCAGCGGTGCCAATTGGACTGTCGATATATCGAAGTGCAGAAATGTTTGTACTGTAGGGCTAAGAGGGCTATCCGAGTACAGAACCAGAGTACGAAACCTATCCTATTTCAGAGAGGTGTAAGACAGGGTGACGCAATATCCTCGAAACTCTTCACCGCTGCATTGGAAGACGTTTTCAAGCTACTGACCTGGAAAGGACGATATTAACATTAACACATGGTGACTACATCACTCACCTCCGATTTGCCTACGATATAGTTCCTATGGCAGAATCGCTGGAGAACCTAAGCACTATGCTCAATAACCTCAATAGTGTCTCCCAACGGATAGGTCTTTCAGTGAACATAGACAAAACAAAAATCATGTTTAAAATCCATGTCACACCTGTTCCGGTATTTGGGGGGAGCACTAAGCTCGAAGTTGTTGACAAATATGTTTATCTGGGACAAATAGTCCGACTATGTAAGTCCAACGTTCACCGAGAAGTCAATCGACGAATTCACCTCGGCGTGTTGCAAGTGATTGCCTATGGATCTAAGACGTGGTTCTTCACTGCTGGCCGTATGCGGAAGCTCAAAGTCACTCAGCGAGCTATGGAAAGGGCTATGCTCGGCGTTTTACTGCGTGATAAACTTAAAAACGAGGATATCTTTAGTAGAACCGTAGTAACTGATATAACTCAAAGGGCAGTAAGCTTAAGTGGCAATAGGCCGGCCAAATGCCTCGAAGAATCGACCACCGATGGGGGTGATATGTTATCGAGTGGCAGCCTCGTACCGGCAGGCGAAGAGTATTGCGTCCCCCCACTAGATGGAGCGACGCCGTGGTAAGATATGCAGGAAGTCAATGGATGCCGGTGGGTCAAACGAGAGCAACTAAACACCTATGAATTCGTTGACATACTGAAATGTATGACATACTCATAGCCTGAACAGCTGCACGTACATACTCGTACATACACATCTCTCTGTACAGAGTACTGTAATACAGATGGCTTAAGTTCTATATCATAAATTGCGAAGAACGCTTTCTAAAGTCGATTGGCTTTAACTTGAATAGAATTTATATGTGATTTGTACTTATTTATTATTAGTAAATGTGATGTAAAATGATGATTATTTGTGGCCCATAAACATTCTTATAATGAAAAGTCAATTATGTCTTACGTGCAGTGACATAGTATAGGTCACGGCCAAAAATGACATCTTTCTCTTCGTCATTTTAGCAAGTGTCTTAAGAAATATAAAATCAGTAAAAGTCTTATATTCTGTGAGTATTCCTTGCAAGTGAATTAAACAACGTGGAATTATTTAGATTTGAGATATTCAAAGACTATTTATTTTATGAAATTTGAATTTTTTTTTTCTTAAAATAAGATATTCAAAATTTTCGGCCTAATATAGCCTAGTGGACATGAGAAAGCTCAAGATCGCTCAGTGAGCTATGGAGAGGGCTATGCTCGGGGTTTCTCTGCGTGATAAACTTAGTAATGAGGATATCCGCAACCAGAGTAACCGACAGCCCAACGGATTAGTAAGCTGAAGTGGCAGTGGGCCGGCCATATAGCTCGAAGAACCGACAACCGATGGGGAAGAAAGGTTCTTAAGTGGCAGCCTCGTACCAGTAGGTGAAGTGTAGGGCGACACCCCACGAGATAGAGTGACGACCTGGTAAGACCTGGTAAGTCGATGGATGCAGGTGGCTCAGGACCGTGCTTTGTGGCATTCCTTGAGGGAGGCCTATGTTCAGCAGTGGAGTGATGATGATGATGATAATAGCCGAGATCCCTCCTGGCATTGGTCCTCTCCATCTGTTTGTAAAGTTTTATTAACATCGGTTCAGACATTCCGAAAATTAGTCTTGATAGATAGACAGACAAAAGTTTTAAAAATGATAATTCATATATTAATGGGATGCATATGACCTCCTCAGACACTTAAATTTTAGTTTTATGTATAGATTTATAGATGAATTATAATGTCGTACCATTGGTAAGCGTGTGCAAATTATCTCTACTTTTATTTTTATAACTACCAAAAGCTGCAGTGTCCCTAGAATTTTGAATATGAAACATAAGTCATGATGGAAAAAAATATTCAATTTTTTTCTTAAATTCTATTATATATTCTATAAATTTTCGCAATGTTTTTTCTCATATTTTTGAAACAGTATTTCAATCACTAAACCTCTTAAAATGTGTAACCATAGATAAATAAATATGCAAGATTGTAACTATTTACTTCAAAAAAAAAGCAAAGTAACATAGGACACCATTTGCTATAAAAACTCAGCTATAACATATTTCTTTGTTAATTCTACAAAAAAATATACACCTTCACTAATGACTTCGCTCATCTCTAACACCTGCGCTACCTCTCAAGTGCTCTAAAGAAAATATTAAATGTCGTATAATAGTCTCTCTCTCTACTACCGCTGTATAATATTTTTCATGTAAAAGTATAATGCGATTTCCTTCATTTGGTTTTTATTTCAGTATGTTACAAACGTTTTCCGGCGATAAAATGTATTTAAAAAAGTTGTAGAGCCATGCTGTAGCTATATTACAATTGTAACACGACTTGGTCGGCACGACCACGCTCTCACAGAATACCAGCATAAAATAGCTGCTTAATGCTACTGTGTTTCGTGTGACTCAGGGATGAGACCGAATCTGCATTTTGATTATTAATTGAGGATAAATGGAGATGTCTATAGGCCACAGCATCCACTTATAATCAGGTGGTCTGTGTGCCCGTTTGTCGCCCATATTATAGACTAGCTGTTCTCCGTGACTTCACCCGCGTGAAATTTAGGGTTTTAATTATGTTGCGCGGAACCCTAATTCCTTTTCTAAAATAAAAGTAGCCTTAGTTACTCCTTATAATATTTGCTATTTGCCAGTGAAAATCCCGTCGAAATCGGTCCAGTCGTTTCGGAGATTAGCCGGAACAAACATACAGACAGACAGATCGACAGACACACAAAAATTTTAAAAATTGGGTTTTTGTTATAAGTACCGTATATAATTTCATATGCATCTAGTAAAATGCTGCTATTTTGACATTACAAACAGACACTTCAATTTTATTTATTTGTATGGATAAAAAAAAGTTGTTCTTACATATGATATTGCAGTGTCCCGTGCTGTAAGACCGGCATCCCCAGACAACGTCAAAGGTGATACATGACTGGTACGCGGACACATTTCAAAACCTCCTTACGCCGAAGACCATGTCCAGTAGTAAACATTCATGGGCTGATAGAGAAGCAGAAGAGTACGAAGCTTGAATTATTAATCAGTTCCATTATCAGAAGGGTAGGATAATCTTAATATATAAAATTCTTCTCGTGTAGAAATTTAGCTTTTGTATTACATTTTGTAGTACTAGCCAGTCAGATATATCTATGAATAAGCATGTAGATAAATGCTTATTGTTGTTGGTGTGCTAAAAAGGGAATTTATGTTTTTTAAATATTTTTCTGATCAATCAAGTACATGTTACAATGTGGTTATCAATGGCACATCAATTGCTTATTCGGAATCTGCGAAGAACTTAGGCCTAATTATTGACAATAGGTTATCATGGGGTGCTCATATAACGGACTTAAGCAGAAAAGTTCATTATGCTTTTCACTCGTTAAAACGACTTCAAAGTTTTTTACCCTTATCAACTAAAATCTCTCTTGTTCAAACTCTCATTTTGCCAATCTTAGATTACGCTGATGTCTGTTTTTTGGATGCTACAGAGGAGCAATTAAACAAACTTGAGCGATTGCAGAACCTTTGCATTCGGTATATTTTTGGACTCAAGAAGTTTGAGCACGTCTCTAAATACAGAAAGCAGCTCAAGTGGCTCCCGATCCGATTTCGCAAAAACACTCGTATCCTTTGTCTTCTTTTTAACATCTTACATAGTCCGAATTTCCCTTCATACCTTCGTGATCGATTTACCTTTTTTAAATCTCCAGATGTAGCTTGTAGATCTCACCTTAAGACCCTCTTAAAATTCCCATCCTTTAAAGCTCATTCATATTCCCGTTCATTCTGTGTACATCCAGTAAGACTCTGGAAGTCACTTCCTCCTCCTATTCGAGCAATCAAAACAGTCACATTATTCAAAAAACGTGTAAAAGAACATTATTTATCACTGCCTTCTATGTAAGTTTCCATATCTTTGATATTTACTATACTTTATATATATATATATATATATATATATATATATATATATATATATATATATATATATATATATATATATATATGTATTTATTTTATCTTGTATGGATATATGTATGTATGTGTATATAATAACAAAGTGCACACCTTATTATCTTTTATTTATCACATATCTTTTTAACTGGCCTACTGGAAGAAATTTCATAATGAGATAAGTAGCGCCCTTGTACAAACTCTTCATCATATTGTGTTCTTTCCACTGTTTGTGTGTACATAAATTGTGAAATAAATAAATAAATAAATAATGTTAAAAGTTACTACATCTTAAAAGTAATACTCATACAATTAACTTTTTCCTGACGAGGGGTAATTTCCCAACTCTTTGGTGTAAAGCCTTTATTATTCCAATTCCTAAAACCACCGATTGCAGTGCTATATCCAATTTCAGACCAATTTCTATCCTGCTTTTCTCTCTAAGGTTCTGGAAGATGTTACTCATAAACAGATTTCTTCTTTTGTTTTCTCAAATAATATTCTTTCCCCTTATTATTCGGGTTTCCGCCCTGGTCATTCTACTACTATAGCTCTTTTCAACGTGAGGAAAGATATCCGAAAGGGGATGGAATAATCAAAACTGGCCGTTCTCATCTTAATTGATTTTTCTAATGCATTTAATTCTGTTGATCATGATGTCTTGTTAGCTTTTCTTTGTCATTTGAATATCTCGTCTTCAGCTCAGGAATGGTTCTCATCATATCTTCGAGGGTGCCAACAGGCCGTGCGTACTGGATATTGAGATTTCGAAAAATTACATTATACGGCTATAAAATAAAATAAAAAATTATCTTTTAGGCAAGAAAGCTCAGACATCCTTCTGTTCATCAATTAAGAAAATGACGGTGCCGAATAAACGATAAAAAAGACGTTGGTTGCTTGTAGATTTACCTTATTGGCAGATTATTTGTATGGAATTGAAACGGAGTTTATTCACGTTGATATGTTCAACAACCGACTTTTCTCTTTTTGTAATGATTAATATTATTTATTATAGTAATTGTTAAATATAATAATATATTTTTTTCTGCTTGATCACTACCAATCCAAAATTGGACATTGATCTCTCCCGATATAGAGAGGATTTGCCTTAATCGTTAGGCTTGACGGTCAATCCGCCAAATTGACGATCACTAGATCAGTTCCTTAAATATAGTCCCCGTCGCCGCTTACGGATATCGCATTTTGGAAGTTGGTTCCTGTTAACGGTCTGGGTATTTCACGCCTAGAGTAAACAAGATGGTTTTACCACATATAGGAAGCCGTGCTTTTGGTACTCGTAACATAAGGATATAAATCTTATCTCGTTATAGGAGGCTGCAGGATATGATTGAATGCTTATTTTATTTTCATATCTTCCAAGGTGGTAATGAGAATGAAACCCTTAGGAAACCCATGGAATTGAATGGGGCGATGGATTCGCTTACGCCGCCATCACATGAAAAATCACAATATATAAATATATGACACTATATATGACAATGTAGAATGATATATATGATAATAATGAATCAAATCAAAGAAAAAGTCACTAATCGATGTACAGTGTAATACCTAACAATATCTCATCATCATTAATTTAAAATTAAAATTTTAATTCAATGTTTGGAATTCAAAAATATTCCATAATTTCATTCTATTACATGTGAACAGAAAAAATTGGACGTGACCTTTATAATCACTTAAATGAGACGAGAATTTAAGGTGAAACGAACATTTTATGGGATATATGTTGTTTTATAAAATTACAATAACAATGCTATAAATGTTGCGCTTCTTGGCATAATGTTATGAGTGGATGGGATATACAATTATAAAGACTGATAATTTTAAATTGTTAAATATTATCATCTTCATCCCTAAAGCCAATGATAAGTTCATCGCTAATCATGAGCCCCCAAGGAATGTGATATAACACGGTCCTGAGTTACCCCACATCCATTGGATACATCTCTTACCAGTCACTCCATCTAATGTATGAATGAAATGAATAAACATATTATTATATTATATTATTATTGTATTTTATTATATTTCTAGCTGTTCCCCGCGACTTCGTCCGCGTGTAATTTATTACAATTGAATTTCAAGGATTTTAATTTTTTGCGCGTAACTCTATATCTTTTTCCAAAATAAAAGTAGCCTAAGTTACTTCTTATAACATCAGCTACCTACCAGTGAAAGTCCGGTCAAAATCGGTCCAATCGTTTCGGAGATTAGCCGGAACAAACAGACAGACAGACAGAAAGAAATACAGACAGACAAAAAATTTAAAAATCGTGTAATTGTTATAAGTACCGTATATACTTTCATGTGCATATAGTGAAAAGCTGTTATTTCGACATTACAAACAGACACTTCAATTTTATTTATTTGTATAGATTATTATATGGCCGGCAAATTGCAGGAGATCTGCAACCTACTTCAAACTATGGAGGCTACAGATGCGATGTCACCTTTCATTACTGAGATGGAATGCTGTACAGACTAATTATGCAGGCTCTCTTCATCCTTCAGACAGCTACAGCTGTTTGGCGGCAGAAATAAGTAAAAGGGTGCCTGCTCTGACGGAGTGCCACGCAGAAAAAGAGGCCCAACATCTATAATATAATTAATTACAAAATCCACATTATTATAATAATTCTAAATGAATATACCTCATATTTGAAAACAGCGAATGTGTGTTTCCAAAAACCATGTATAGCATTTTCCGTTTTTATGATGAAATGAAATATTTTTCAAAATAAAATTGAGATATATCGTCAATTATTGCTTCCATTTACTCTAGTGACAAACAAACTCACGTTACACTGCTATGATTTTATCAAAGAAATAAATACGTTTCACAAGAAGCCGAAATACAATTTCGAACATTCGATGAACGTAAATAGCTATTCGACGGTATTATGTGTATGCCAAAAAGAATTATGGCTTTACTCCGAGTTACCTTTTTTTTTTGCGGAGTTACCTTGTATTACATCTTTGCCTTGTGTGACTTATCACTCTGCTTCTATTCATTGGTTTGTAAGAATAATATTACTACAGTATTAAGAACAACCAAAATAGATTTTATGACACTAAGTCTCTGGTGTAAATACTTTTTTTTATATACTAATAACAAAAAATCATCTCCATCAATGTTGGTCTAGTAGACTCGTGACTGCTGTCCATGTAGTAGCCGGTTCAAATCTCGGGTCTGGTCAAAATCGGTTATTTGATGTATCTTAATGAAATCTTAGCAGCAGCCTTCGGAGACAGGCAATTATAAGGGTGAGTGGATGCTGTGACCCATAGACATCTACATTTATCCTCAATTAAGAATCAAAATGCAGATGCGTTGTCACCCTTGAGGACTAAGATGGAATGCCTAGTTTCCAGTATAAAGGGACCCCGGTTCTTTACACTCACCACACGCTGGTGTTCTATGAGAACGTGGTCCTTCTTCGACCGAGCCGACCCATTTATGCTACAACCCTAATACAGCTGCAGCATGGCTCTACAACTTATGAAACGACACCAACTTTTCACACGGTGCCTCGGAAAACACGTAAAGTCGATCTGCCTGATATCTAAGTGTAGTTTTTATGAGTGTTTTATAAGGACCAAGTGCACAAAGCTTGAAGAAGAAGAGGTATATTTAAAAACACGAAAGATTTTGGGTAAATAATCTTTGAAACCAAAGATTTAATGCAGCCGTAACTGCCTTGGCATACCGAATGTGACCTCAACAAATCGAACGTTGCCGAAACATTCCGAGGGCTGCAGTGGCATTCCGAAGGATGCCGACACAAGCCATAAACTTACCACGGCGTTTTTCTATCTATTACGATCATTAAAATTTCAAATATAATATCACAATAATAAGTTATATTGCTTTTAGTCACCAAAAGTTCCCTTGCCTTGGAAGTTTATGTGACGAACATAATGTGTCATAAATTTATTCAAAGTCATGGCATGCATGCATAATTTTTGTAATTCGAATTTTTTTTACCTATTTTATAAACTGGTGCAAAATTAAAAGTTTTAATTTTGTCAAAAGCAAGAATAGTTTACTAGATCGACACAGAGTATAGATGTATAACATAAATCTTGGTACACTATATTATTATTTTCGCATTTTAGAAGCTATCATCATCATCATCATCATAACAGCCTTTAATAAGTCCACTGCTGAACATAGGCCTCCCCCAAGGAATTCCACAAAGCACGGTCCTGAGCCACCTGCATCCATCGACTTCCTGCATGTCTTACCAGGTCGTCACTCCATCTCGTGGGGGGTCGCCCTACACTTTGCCTACCGGTACGAGGCTGCCACTCAAGAACCTTTCTTCCCCATCGGTTGTCGGTTCTTCAAGCTATATGGCCGGCCCACTACCACTTCAGCTTACTAATCCGTTGGGCTATGTCGGTTACTCTGGTTCTACTGCGGATATACTCATTTCTAAGTTTATCACGCAGAGAAACCCCGAGCATAGCCCTCTCCATAGCTCGTTGAGCGACTTTGAGCTTCCTCATACGTCCAGCAGTGAAGGACCACGTCTCATATCCGTAAGTCATCACTGGCAACACGCACTGGTTGAACAATTTCGTTTTAGGGTTTGAGGTATGTCTGACGAGAAGATGTGTCGTAGTTTCCCGAACGCTGCCCAGCCGAGTTGAATCCGTCGATTGACCTCTCGGTCGAAATTGGACTTACCTAGTCGGACTATTTGCCCCAGGTAAACATACTCGTCAACAACTTCGAGCTTAGTGTTCCCAACAACTACCGGCATAGGACATTGAGCACGGTGCTTAGGTCCTCCAGCGATTCTGCCATAAGGACTATATCGTCAGCAAATCGAAGGTGAGTGATGTACTCGATATTGATGTTGCTACCGTATCCTTTCCAGTCCAGAACCTTGAAAACGTCTTCCAATGCAGCGGTGAAGAGTTTCGGGGATATGACTTCACCCTGTTTTACACCTCTCTGCAATAGGATAGGTTTCGTACTCTGGTTCTATACTCGGATAGCCATCGTAGCTCTACTGTACAAACACTGCAGCTGCAAAGGGCTGCAGCACCGCCCAAATTTCGACGGAATCAAAAGCTTTCTCATAGTCCACATACACCAGACATAGTGGCGAATTGTACTCTTCGGACTTCTGTACAATTTGCGGAAGGGTATGTATGTGGTTATGGTGCTTAAGCCCTTTCGGAAACCGGCTTGTTCGGAGGCTGGAAGTCGTTAAGTCTGCGCGCGAGACGATTCGTAATGACTCTCGAAAACAGCACGTAGACGCGGTTTAGAAGGGAAATCGGTCTGTAGTTCTTCAAGAGAGCGTTGTCACCTTTCTTGAAGAAAAAGACCATCGCATTTCTGCTCCACGCCTCCGGTGTAATGCCACCATGGAGGACGGAGTTAAAGAGCTTCTGAAGAACTTCAAGTACCGGTCTTCCGCCCGCTTTCAGAAGCTCCGCTGTAATTCCATCCTCGCCTGGGGCCTTGCCGTTTTTAAGGTGATAAAGAGCCATTCTAATCTCGCTCAGACTGACGTCCGGGATATCATTGGAATAGTGTCGGATAAGACTCGCTCTTAGATCGTTACTCACACTTGCGTGTGGCTCCAACGATGACGTGTACAGCTGCCCATAGAACCTCTCAATCTCACTCAAAATCTCAGGTACCCCGGAAATAATGCTGCCACACTCGGTCTTCAGCTCTGACAGTTGGCTCTTTCTGGCAGACAGATCTCTGGCAAAGAATTTGGAGCCTTGGTTTCGCTAGATCGCTTTTTCAATACAAGCTGTATTGAAGTTGCGTGAATCCCGCCGCATCAATTAGAGATATGTCTGTTCAGTTGCCTGTATGCTGTCAAATCTGTTGAAGAATGTAGCTTCATCTCTCGTCTAACAGCTATAAGATTGAGAGTGTGATCGGAGAGTTTTTGTGTTCTTCTGCGGCGGGTCTTGCAAAACTTAACTCCGACCTCATGGAAAGTTTCCACGAGCTTGTCATTCATATGGTCCACTTCATTGCAGTCTTCTTGGCACTAAAAACGATTTTGTAATTCGAGCTGAAAGGTTTTGGGACTTTGGAACAGAGGGGGACCGAGCGTTGACTTCAGTAGACTAGACCTATCCAACTTAATGTTTAGGTTCATTGTGCCTCTAACCATTCGGTGATCGCTACCAGTTTTCTTCCTCGCGATCACGGAGATCAACAGTTGACGTCTGGTCGTCATAATGAAGTCAATCTCATTTTTCGTGGAACAGTCTGGGCTCGACCAGGTCCACTTCCTATGTGGACGCTTCTGAAAGAAAGAGTTCATCATAAAGAGTCCCTCTTTTTCCATGAAGTCGGCCAGCTATATATTCCGAATTTCTCTACTTTCAGCTCACCGTTCTCTCTTTTGCCTAGTTTTGCATTGAAGTTTTCCATTAACACCGTATATTGGGTTTTGGAGGAATGTATGGCTCTAGAGATATCCTCATACATTTCCTCCACCTCCTCATCGGGGTGTGCCGAGGTTGGTGCGTGAACCTGTATGACTTTCAGCGAATACCGTTTGGTGATTCTGAGTATAAGGTAGGCAACCCTCGTCGACACACTCTCAATCTTTACAACGTTGTTAACGAGCGACTTGTGGACGATAAATCCGACACCTCCTTGGGACAGATGGTCGCCCTTCTGGTGATAGAACAAGTTGCCGAATTCGATGATTATCATGTCCCCCCCCCCCCCCTCTTCGGACCTCGGATAATCCTATAATATTCCAGCGCAAATTGTCTATCTCTTCTTCCAGCTCCAGAATCTTCTCGTCAGTCCTCAGTGTGCGTGCGTTATAAGTTGCCAGGTCGAGTCGTTGTAGGTGGCAACCGAACCTCCACCGGAGATTCTTTGCACCCCCTGCCCCGCCGTTACCATGGTCGCCACCGTAGCCAGGAATAGCGGGGCCGCCGGGGACTGGGGGCCGTTGTTAATGCCAATGCTCATTGAATGTATATTTCCATAGTTGCCACGCTTGGCGAGCGGGTTAGAAACCGCAGTTTTTTTATTAGGATATTGCTGTTGTAAGGAAGATGCTTCTGCCCATCTCCTGCCTGTTTCCCACTGTCGTCTTTTACGACACCCACGGGAAGATATGGGGTAGTGGATATTCTTGACCGCCACTACACGACGGCAATCGGTCGATTGGGCATCCCTAATCATTTTTCGACACCACATGATGTTTGGCGAAGATGGCGGCGATTAACCTCTCAGACATTTTATTGGACATACTTAGTCACTAGTCACTATGGTCAAGCCAAAGAGTATAGTAGGTCATGCCAAAAACATTTTTTTTAAAGAAGGTAAAAATATCTTAGAGTCATTACTATGTTCTTATCCAAAAATAAAAAAAATATCTACAATAAAAATATCGAATTATTTGTATGAACGTCAAGTGAGCGCTAGAGTAACGACAATTGTAAGACAATTTGTCGATAAATGAAATGTTTCGAGAAATTATCAATTACTGTGTAGTGGCGGTGTTTGAATATTCATATCATTCCGTAGGTTTCGTAAGAGGCGACTGATCCACCGTTCAGTTCCACGGTACACGTACCTTGTTACACAGTAACAAGGTACGTGTACCGTGGAACAGAACGTGGCAATTATGACAAGTATACACTATGTGAGGAATATAGTGGAGGCCTATGTTCAGTGGTGGTTTTTATAGGATGAAACGGTGTTTGTTGTAAAATGACAAGAATAAATGTGTGAAGAAAAATGGCGAACACTTTTTCTAAATTTATTCTTGATGGAACGCGGATACGCCGTGCGATGTTTAGGGCAGCGTTGCAAGGGTGGGTATTATTTGTGACAATACAATTCTGTGCTCCCCTTTATTTCCATGGCCTATGACCAGCAGTGGAAGTTAACTGTAAGGAGAAGGAGGGATTAATTTTATTATTTGAAAAAATAATTTAGTGTGTAAAAAAGTCATCAAACATCATCAAACAGTTTATTAAACAAAAGTAGCGTAAACAAGTTCAATGGTTAAAACAGTAATAAATAACAAAACCAAACAATTCTACTGAAAAGGAAAAAAAATATTATGTCACTTCTACAACTAAGGAAATCTAACGAATCGCCATATGTTAAATATCTATATGAAGAAAGAAACAAGGACATAGAAACACTGGATTTTCATAAAGAAAAGAAATATATAATATAATTATATCGATATAACCAGTAGAAACCTCAAAAAAATTAAATCATAGGTATATACTTTATTAGGCTATCTTTGACCAACGCCATTTTTCTATCGACTGCAAACAGGAGGAGGAAGTCGACTGTATGTTTTTTTATGTGTGTTACCTCGTAACCTACTTCTGAGTGAACTGATTTCGATGATTCTTTTTGCATACCTTAAGCGAAAGCGCAAGGTAATGTTCTACTATCGCCTAAAAATTAAAATTCCAACATTTTATCGAATAAAATCGTATCTAGCTATCATATTATACATAAAAATGATATAAAAAGCACATTGTTAGAAAGATAAATGATTGTTGAACTTATTAATAATTTTTTTAAATCGATTAATTGCTATTTTTAAATAAAAAAAGGGTGTTAGTGGCTTATGGTGTGGATTTATCATGTCCCTGTGGCTTGTAAACACTATAACTTTTGAAAATATCAGTTGTTTAACTCAATCTATTTTTTAATCTCTTCATCTATCATGTGGGAAGCCACTGAATGTAAATGACAGTGTAACTTTGTTTTGTTTAGCTATAATTAATTTTTTTCGGCTCCAAAATGGCGAAATTTTCGTTGATTTCGTTGCCTCGTATATAAATTGTTTCTGTAAATGGGGATCTACAACCACAGAGTAGTTTAGTTCACAGAGTACCTTTGTATTAATTATGTTTAGTTCGGCTTCAGTCGCCGTCGTGAGTGGACATTGTTTCGGTTGTTTTCAGCGGCTCAAAAAGATCGCCGTACAAATACACAATATATATACATTTTCATGCTTTTCGAGGGTGTCGAAACCGATAGGGTTGTCGAAATGTAAATCCAAGATGGCGGCCGCAATAGGTATGAATTTTTTCATCATGGGTGTCATTTTCATGGTTTTCGAGGGTGCTGAAGCCGATAGTGCTGTCGAAATGTAAGTCTAAAGTGGAGGCTGCAATAGGTATAAAATTTTTCACCATAGGTGTCATTTTCATGGTTTTCGAGGGTGTTGAAACCGATAGTGCTGTCGAAATGTAAATCCAAGATGGCGGCTGAATTAGGTACCAATTTATTCATCATGGGTGTCATTTTCATGGTTTTCGAGGGTGTTGAAGCCGATAGTGCTGTAAAAATGTAAATCAAAGATGGCGGCTGCAAAATATATCAATTTTTTCATCTTGGGTGTCATTTTCATGGTTTTCGAGGGTGTTGAAACCGATAGTGCTGTCGAAATGTAAATCCAAGATGGCGGCTGCAATAGGTATCAATTTTTTCATCATGGGTGTCATTTTCATGGTTTTCGAGAGAGTTGAAGCCGATAGGGTTGTCGAAATGTAAATCCAAGGTGGCGGCTGCAATGGGTATCAATTTTTTCATCATGGGTGTCATTTTCATGGGTTTCGAGGATGTTGACGCCGATAGTGCTGTCGAAATGTAAATCCAAGATGGCGGCTGAAGTAGGTACCAATTTTTTCATCATGGGTGTCATTTTCATGGTTTACGAGGGTGTTGAAGCCGATAGTGCTATCGAAATGTAAATCCAAAATGGCGGCTGCAATAGATATAAATTTTTTCATCATTGGTGTCATTTTCATGGTTTTCGGGGGTGCTGATGCCGATAGTGCTGTCGAAATGTAAATCCAAGGTGGCGGCTGCAATAGATATCAAGTTTTTCATCTTGGGTGTCATTTTCATGGTTTTCGAGGGTGTTGAATCCGATAGTGCTGTCGAAATGTAAATCCAAGATGGCGGCTGAAGTTGGTACCAATTTTTTCATCTCGGGTGTCATTTTCATGGTTTTCAAGAGTGTTGAAGCCGATAGTGCTGTCTAAATGTAAATCCAAGATGGCGGCTGCAATAGGTATAAATTTTTTTCATCATGGGTGTCATTTTCATGGTTTTCGAGGGTGTTGAAGCCGATAGTGCTGTCGAAATGTATTTAAACTACTGTAATAATTCCGTATAATCATGTTATACGTAATTTTTTTAATGCGCTTAAGGTATGCCCAATTGGATTTACCAATATATTTTTATTTTATAAGGAATTAACTTTAAAATCAGTGTAATTACTTACCTATAGGAAATGCCAGAAATTTGGCTTCTCATACACGGCGGTATGTATAATCATCCCGTTTACGTGAGACCTAAAATGTCTAAAGCCCGGTTTACATTTTTCACACCGCTTTAACGGTGGTAGAGCCACGCGGCAGTTTTTGCTGTTGCACATATGGGCCGGCTTGAGCCGGGTTGGTACCATGAGCTCACAGAATACCGGCGTGAAGTAGAAGCTCTGCTTCTGCGTTTCATCTGGTGAGTGCAGGTGACCGGAGGCCCAATTCCTCCTTCAACATGGTAGCGTAATTACATCAAAGCCTACCCCAGGAGGGTACCAGCACCCCTGGAGAATCCCTCGCTGAGCATCCACGACCATGTTTTTCCACTCCTGAGCGTGGGTGCTCAGGCTGCACCGCATATTCTGGGGAGGGGGGGGGCAAAACCCGTTTAAAAACATAACTGCTCGGGGCAAACTTAGTAACAATACCAAGGCAACCCCTGCCACACTATCCGTGAATTTCTGCAACATCGGGGGACTTCACTCGAAACTAAACGCCGTCCACTACCGTCTCGAGACGGCGAAGCCGGCCTTG
The DNA here is from genome assembly GCA_033319125.1 of Parnassius glacialis. NCBI lineage: Eukaryota > Metazoa > Arthropoda > Insecta > Lepidoptera > Papilionidae > Parnassius > Parnassius glacialis. Next base: position 26,000,112 of record JAVANC010000001.1, on the reverse strand, counting down.
CTTTTTCTAATCGAGACGCAGGTGTCCTCTCCGGCTGATACTTCGTATCTCTCCTACCTTTGGTACAAGAGAGAGCACTCCTTTATGCCTCGGGCTGGAGTTTGCGTGTATGACAGAGAGGACATCTGTACTCGACGCCTCGGCAGTGTTGAAGGTTCAGACCTGTCTATCCTTTGGCTACGCGTAGACAGCGACGACCATCCGCGCATCTACGGGTGCCTCTATAAGTCCCATAGCGGTAATGCCAAAACAGACCGACTCATCGACCACATCCAAATGGCTACAGATTCTTTGCTACAACAGGTTCCTTTCATAGAGATCGTGATCCTTTGCGATTTTAACGCAAACCACGCCGAATGGCTCGGTTCACGTTTAACCGATCATGCGGGTAGATTTGTTTATGACTTTGTCTTGGCATATGGTCTGACACAACTGGTTACTTCGCCTACGCGGATTCCAGATGTGGAGGATCATACACCTTCCCTGTTGGACCTTCTGCTGACCTCTCATCCGGACGGATATCAGGTTTCCGTCGATGCCCCTCGGCTCTTCAGACCATTGTCTGATCCTGAGTGTGGTGCTACTCACGCTCTCCTCGCGATTGCATCCTGCAGGTTGCCGCCGTGTTTGGCATTACAGGTCGGCGGATTGGGACGGTATGTGGTCTTTCTTTTGCATCCTACCCATTGGGGTGGTTTTGCATCACGCCGGATAATCCCAGAGCTGTTGCTGACTCTGTCACTGATGTGGTGCTACAGGGAATGGAACTATTTATTCCATCATATGTGGTACCCATCGGAGGCAGATCTCAGCCTTGGTTTGATTGCTCCTGTAAGACTGCATTACGCAGTAAGCAGAAGTGTTATCAAGCCTGGGCTGCGGCTTCGGCGACCTCGAGATGTAAATACCAGCATACTTTAAAAGAAGTATAACTTCGCCTCCAGGTCCTTCAAAAGAGTTATTGCTAAGGCAAAGTCAGAGCACATAGGCAGAATTGGCGAGAAACTAGTTCGCCTTCCTTTGGGGACCCGTGCATTCTGATTTCTCGCCAAAGCTGTCCAAGGGAATTTCTGTAAGCCATCACTGCCATCTCTGCACAGGGAGGACGACTCTCTGGCTCAAGCCGCAATAGACAAAGCCGACCTTTTAGGCTCCATTTTTGCGTCAAACTCGACTCTTGATGACGGGGGGAAAACACCGCCGACCATCCCGCAGTGTGAGTGCTCCATGCCGGATGTGCTTTTCTCACAGCGCTCGGTTCGCAAAGCAATCCTCTCCCGGGATATCTAGAAGTCGAGTGGGCCTGACGGAATCCCCCCAAATGTGCTGAGGTCGTGTGCTTTGGAGTTGGCACCAGTCTTAATGCACCTTTTCCAGTACTCCTACTCTCAAGGCGTAGTCCCGAAATCATGGAAGACAGCTTTAGCCACCTGATCCCTAAAAAAGGCGACCGCTCAGACCAGTCCAACTACAGGCCTATCACCATCACCTCCTTGTTCTCCAAAATAATGGAATCCATTATTAACTGCCAACGCATGCGGTACCTGGAGGATCTCCAGCTGATTAGTGACCGCCAATACGGTTTTCGTCGGAGTCGATCAGCTGGTGATTTCCTGTTCTACCTGAATTATAGATGGGCGGAGGCAGTAGAGTCCAACGGGAGGCGTTTGCCGTTAGTTTGGACATTGCGAAGGCCTTCGATCGGGTTTGGCACAAAGCGCTTCTTTCGAAACTCCCTTCCAATGGGCTTCCCGAGAAATTGTGCAATTGGATCACGAGCTTCCTTGCAGATCGGAGCATCAAGGTAGACGGTGCATGCTCCTATCTGACTACACAACGATTAATTCTGAAGTGTACTGTAATCAGCTGGACAAATTAAATGATTCACGTAAACAAGAAGGACCAATACAAAACTATAATAGAAAAGAAAACATTTAGTATTCCACCAGGATAATGCGAAACATCACACAAATTTATTAACCCGCCAAAAGCTTTTACAGCTTGAATGGGATATACTGCTACACCCACCATATTTTTCAGATTTAGCACCTTCTAATTATTGTTTATTCCGGTCTCCACAAAAAGTTTTAAACGCTAAGATCTTTACTACAAGTGAGAAGGTCAAAAACCGTCTGCATTAGTTTTTTTGCCAGTAAAGAATAAACATTTTTGAGGCTCGAATGATGGCGGTAGGTATAAGACCAAAGTAGACAATCTATATCTAAATAAATTATTTATTCACTATAAAAAATCTTCGTTAATTTTTTATTAAAACAAAACGTAATTACTTTTCGAACAATCAATAGACTTTCAAAATTTAAAAGGCGATTAAACTTAGATTGCAGTGAATGGCAAACTGTTAAGTGTCACATACAAAGACATAGATTACTAACTTTATTATAAACGTCATTGACCAAAAAAAAAGTAAATACTTATTTTGAGGCAGTAAACAAAGCTAAATTGAAAAGATGGGTAGCTAAAATTTGTTCTATATGTGATTTCCCATTTTTTAATATTGTGTAGAAAGACAATTCTATACTTTTTAAAACATCTTATTTATTACTTATAACAGTTTTTATATAATATTTAACTCCAATAGGTCTTGAAAATAACTACTTTAGCGTCCGATTTTTTCTTTATCCCGTGCCTAGACAGAATGTTTTTACTATTATCAAATTGGGTCGGAATAATAAATTATTTCCCTAGTATGTATTAATGTCTTAAAGTCGAATGAGACGTTAATGTTTCCATTTGCGATAATATTATATTCTTGTTCAAGGGATTCGATCTATATTATATATTAAATGGATAATTCGTGCGATGAACTAGAATTATGTAAACAATATATCGCTCTGATAACAAAAACCTTCCGAAACTTCTTTTAATATTATGGTACAACTTGCAATAAGAGGTAAAGGCAGCGCAGTAGCTCAGGGGCTAAGTGCTCGCTGTAAATTTTAACGTACGTGACCAACTAGGGTTCAATCCCCGCCGGCCTCAATGAAAATGATAATTGAAATTCGAGTGCCGATTTACCTTGTGCTTGATGGCGAAGGAAAACATTGTGAGGAAACCTGTCCGGGGAGTAAAATATGTCAGGCACATGTAAATTCCAAAAATGCGCACTGGAGTTGCCCGGCCGACTAATTGCTCCATTAATCTGTCAGAAATGAGAGGAGGCTTGTGACCAGCAGTGGGAAGTACATAGACTGTAACTTTTCATTTCTTTACAATGACTTGCTCGACAGTAGTACTAAAAACCGAAATTTGGTTTAGAGTGTCATGATAAGGATATATTGTGATTGATATCGTAGTAAGTGATGAGATATAAGAGAATTTGGTATCTTATTTTATCAACATTTTCGTGAGTGTTGTCATAAATGAATGTTGGAATGTTGTACATTACTTTAATTTCTATTTATATCTTGCATTATTATTAACTCAAACGTTGCCAAAATTATCTTTTTTGTTTTTATCTTATGTAACAGACAAATAAAAAATTGTTAGAAATTTTTGTAAATCTCTTACTAAGTGGGTTTTTGTCGGCACTGGATTGGGTTAAGCTCTAAGAGCTGCTTTAGGATATTACGTATTTGCATAAAGTGAACAAGATATAAATGAAAACACATTAATGTTTGAATAAAAAAATGGATAAATGTAATGCTTAATATTTTTACTTCTATCAAATAAAAATGTATATATATTCGACGCAAAAGCACAGAATAAATAATAGAACTACGTAGTTAAAGTTTATTTTTGTTTATGTCTGTTCTCAGATATGTCGGAAACTTTTATTAAATATACTATAATATATAACTTCAGAGATATATGTACTCAGAGAGCTGTAGTAGATCAGGTGCTAAGGGCTCGCTAAAAAATTCATAGTACGCGAGCAACACGCGTTCGATCCCTGCCGGCACAAATGACATTGTGAATTGCAATTTTAAGTGCTGTTTCACAACACGCTCGGCGGTAAAGGAAACATCGTGAGGAAACCTGCATATATTTAACGAACTTAAAACAAGGATAGATGTAGAAATCTATAGGCTATAGCATCCTCTTACTATTAAGTGGACTGCACGTTTGTTTGTCACCCTTACACTATAAAAAAGTAAATTAAAATTATAACACTGTGAGAGACATTTGTTAATGAAGTCTCTACTCCTACTGGCTAGTGCCAAGCGTTGAAATAGCAGAAAATCTAAGGTAGAGCGCATGTTAAACTTAATTTAAATACGACCTCAATCGATCAAGGCGTTCAAAATTGTAACGATTACTAAGAGGCGCACTAACGATTATATATTATATTACATTAAAACTAGCGATCTGCCCCGGTTTCGTAATGGCGATTTCTGGATCTCGACAACGGCATCACGTACTAGGTCCAATTATGAATTTGACCATTCTCGAATCAACTTAATTACAGACAAAAAATTTAATCAAAATCGGTCCTACCGGTAAGAAGAAGTTTAGTTACGTACACACGGACAGAAGAATTATACAGGTATATAAAGATAAATCGATATAAGTAATAAAAAATGCTATGGAAGTATTTCATAATGGTATTTGATGAAGAAGTATAAAGTCGAACTTTATTCGTTAAGTTTCATCATCATCATCATCATCATTACAGCCCTTCACAAGTCCACTGCTTAAGATAGGCCTCCCCCAAGGAATGCCACAAAGCACGGTACTGAGCTACCTGAATCCATCGACTTCCTGCATGTTATACCGGGTCATCACTCCATCTAGTGAGGGCTACGCTTCACCCGTCGGTACGAGGCCGCCACTCGAGAACCTTTTTTTCCCATCGGTTGTCGGGTCTTCGAGCTATATGGCCAGCCCATTGCCACTTCAGCTTACTAATCTATTGGGCTATGTCGGTCACTCTGGTTCTACTGTGGATATCCTCATTTCTAAGTTCATCACGCAAAGAAACTCTGAGCATAGCTCTTTCCATAGCTCGCTCAGCGACCTTGAGCTTCCTCATCCGGCCAACAGTGAAGGATCACGTCTCAGTTTCATATGTCATCGATAGCAATACGCACTGGTTGTAACGTCTCGTTTACAAGTTTTGAGGTATTCTGAAGAAGATATGCCGTAATTTCCCGAACGCTGTGTAGCCGAGTAAATCCGTCGACTGACCTCTCGGTCGAAGTTGAACTTACCTAGTTGGACTATTTGTCGAAAGTAAACATACACGTCAACAACTTCGAGCTTAGTACTCCCAACAACTACCGGCATAGGTGTGACATGGACATTAAACATAATCTTTGTTTTGTCCATGTTCATCTTAATACCTATCCGTTGGGAGGCACTATTAAGGTCATTGAGCATAGTGCTTAGGTCCTCCAGCGATTCTAACATTAGGAATATATCGTCAAAAAATCGAAGGTAGTGATGTAAATACCGTATCCTTTCCAGTCCATAAGCTTGTAAACGTCTTCCAATGCAGCAGTGAAGAGTTTCGGGGCCCATCTTCTGCCTCAATTTCCCTCTGTCGCCTCTTACTTCCCACGGGATGATATGGAGTAGTGGGTATTCTTACACGCCACTACACGGGACATCATATTCGTTAAGTTTAAAGGAGAACTATTAGAGAGCTTATTATATCCTTATCTAAATGAGGCCCCAAGTCGTTTAGGTGAAATTCACGAAATTGCCGAAGTTGATGCTATTCAGGACAAAATTATGATGTGCCTATATGCTAATAAGGCTTCCTGCGAAATGAACTTCAGGTAAATGATTAGGGTGTTAAACTTTAGGTAAGTTTTACCGTCAAACATTTTTTTCTTATTGCATTAGCCATCATAGTCAAATATTTTTATTTATACAAACTAGGTCCACCATGATTTTTTTAAATACTAGCAATGCTATTAAAATTACTGATATTCCCTTTAACCACTCCTGGTAAATTTAAAATACTGATGTTAAATGTCGTTCACGACAGTAGGATGTTGGATTCGAACCCACGTCCTTTTAAGTTCACGGTTCGCAACCTGCGATTAGGCTATAATCGCTTCCCCCAGGATTAAAACTGGATGTTTAACCTGATTTAAAAAAATATATTATTCATTATTTTGAATTTACTTCCTCGTATTTATTTTTTAAAGCTACAACGTAGTAATAAGAAAATATATACTGATGCCTCATCCAGATGATTATGTAAAAGATCATAATTCAATATACGTTATTTAAAGTGCGACGCACCGACAGTATATTTTTCCAGCTACTTTCGGACCCCATATAACCTGAAAACTATTAGAGATACACATACGTTATTTTATATGTTTAATAAGAATATACGAAAAATACCATTAAATTTAAATTTTTTGAGTTTTGAAGGTGTAAAGGTCTAGAAAGTGTCATTTTTATAACTTCCTGACTATCTAGGTTACTTAGAAACGTTAAATTTGACTACAAGTTATGTAGATCGTTAAGTGTATACAAAGGGAACAATTTTAAAACTAAAAATTAACGATAATCGGGATCGACGAAGTTATTGGTGCATTTAATTACAAATACTCACCGCAACAATATCTTTGTCGATATTAAATCCTTATAGCATAAATTAAAAATAGAAAACAGTGTAGCGTAAAAGCAACAAAAAATTTTGAAGATCATGAATTTATTTAGATTTATAAAAGGGTTTACATCTGAACTGTTGCCAAACTCTATAGCAGTTCCAAGAATGTTGTATAACAATCAGCGAACCCGAAAACCCTGAACGTTATTTGTACCGAACATAAATTTTCATATTTATCGTTTGCTTTTGGTAGGATAAACTTATATGGATACTTTCTGTCCTTTCTACCATTATAGAATTGTCAGCACAGCACTTAGTACGTCTATAAGTGTCAGTATTCGTAATAAAGTAATAAAAGTACGTATTCCTTATTTAATAATAAAAAGAACAATTTAATGATCCTGCTAGGTTTAACATAATTAATTAGAATTGTGACTTAAAAGGGGCTTTGCATTAAATATCAAAGATTTTATTTTAAGAACTCTTGAATCGAAGAAATAAAGTCCCGACTTCAGGAGTCATTACGTATATTTATTTATTTTTAAGGTGGTTTGAACTCTTCATTAAAGGTTTTTGTAAAAAATTGTAAAGTATATACATTTTGAGTGATCTAAAGTATATCACCTGTTCATGATAAAATCCTAGAAGGTCGTCCCTCGTCATTTGTCCCTGTAAAATTATATGGAACTGCGCCTGAAGTATACCCTATTTAATAAAAAGAGAATCACGTAAAGCCATTTCCGAGAAATCAGTCAACATAACGAAAAAACATATGCGTCGTATATAGAACCTTCTCGTTTCTGAACTTGGTTTAATAAACATGTAAATTACACCTCGAGAGAAGGGAAAGTCACGTTTATATTCGTTTAGCTTTTTAGAATCCCGTACGTCAAAAAGGGTTGTACCCCGTGTGCGATCACTTTATTGTCGGTCCGTCAAGTTTATCAAGTAGTATCAAGTTTAAATTAAAATTCCAATAAATGTAGAAGTATTTAAGTCAAAGCTCGTATCTTTAAATTTTTGTCACATTTTTTGATTCTTGTAAAATCGCTTACCAAACCCATAGGGCTTCCTATTGACCTAGAATCATGAAATTTTGTAAAAACAAGATCTCACAGCACACGTAAGGGAAAATCCCGAAAATCGTTAAAATATAGTTATATATATATATATATATATATATATATATATATATATATATATATATATATATATATATATAAATAAATATTTTTGCGATTAAAAATTCAGTTGGAGAATCGATCATGATGTAAACAACATTTTTTTTTCTCTGCAAAGTTAAATTTGTCCTTTAATTCAACTTATTATTCTATATACGGAAATCCGTATACACTTAATTATCGATAAATATTAAAACGATATATATTATTAAAAAGAATATGCGTATACTACTCGCATTCTTGTTAATAATATATATATCGTTTATTTTTAACATTCAACGACTTACAGTTTTTTGAGCGAACTTCATCTAACTGCAAAGGGGGTCCAAAAATAAGATGATACTTTATTCGACACCTATGTTTTATAAATTATGTTCACCAATTTCTCGGAAACGACTAAACCGATTTTATTAAATTTTATACAGAACTTTTACAGTGAATGAGAGGAAATAATCTTTCAAATAGGAACAACAAGCATATTTACAGGTATGCTTTTAAAAGCTACATTTCTTCTGACAGCTACATGAATCTTTTAATGTGAACTTCTTTCTAGTAAAATGATAACGAGAAACAGTAAAGAAATTATTGTATTAAAAAATTCGTATGAAGTTTAGTTGGCTAAAAGCAAAGACATGTAAGATTACAGCCTACATACTCGTACGTCCCACTGCTGGGTACGGGCCTCCTCTTTTTTATGAGAAGAAAATAAAGCGATTACTCCGTCGCACTACTCCAGTAAGCGTTGGCGGACCGATTTGGGAATCAAAAGAAATCTAGAGAAATAAGCATTGCTCAACTCCGTAATCAGATCTCTATTATATATAATATATAAAATAAAAATATTTTAAGAAAACGTTACCCTGACACAATTGTTGTGTGCGGGATTCGAAACCGCGGCCTTGACACGCCGCAAAAATAAATAGTAACTTACGCTTACAACCACTGCATTACGGAGTCGTCAATTACATTTTATAGTCAAGTTATATTGTAAACTTATCTTCAGGAAGGAAGGCCGTCTTATATGAGCATACAAAAATGTTTGTAAGATGCTTTCTTCGTCTAACAAAACCGTAACAATGTGTTGGCAACCTTTAGAAAGGTGAATATGAATAATGGTTGCGTTACATTGTATATAGAGAAAAGAAGGCATGATAAAAATGACGTAGAAAAATTATGATGACACGAATAAGAACTGATATACTTGAATACATTTTCAGTCCACTGCTGAACGTAGGCCTCTCCCATAGATTATGTCATTGGAAGGATTTTGCCATAGTTGCCACGCTTGGCAGGCGGGTTAGTAAGTGTAGTTTTTTTTTTAATTATTTTGAGTTATTATCACATAGAGGCCGCCACCCATCTTCTGTTTTAGTTTCCCTATGTCACCTCTTACGAAACCCACGGGGTGATAAGGGGTAGTGGATATGTTTACACCGCCACTACACGGTTACTTGCAAATTATAAATCAGAATAAGTCATTATTATTCGTCCTGTCATCAGCAAGGGCCTCTAAATCAATAGTCGGATCGGTGATAACAAAACAACCCACTTTAGATTATCTTCCCATTCTACTTTTAAATTTTCACTAGTGGTAGAGCCATGCTGCAGCTGCAGCACAAATGGGGGTTCCAGCGTAAAATAACAGCTTCATTCTGCTGTGTTTCTGGTGCTGAGTGTAGAGAATCAGAGACCCTTTTTATTGGATACAAGGCATTACATCTTAGTCGTCAGGGGCGATAACGCATCTGCAATTAATTATTATTCAAATATAAATGTAGATGTCTGTGGGTCACAGTGTCCACATAAATTAGGTGGACTGTGTGCTAGTTTGTCACATTTATTCTTAAAACTATATTCCGCTCGACAGAGTCTTTTGAAATAATATGCCAGCTTTTATTCTTACTTCGTACAATTGAAGACTCTCAATACAAGTAAGTTGGTAAGCGAAGAGCAGAAACTCCAACACTGATCACACTGTTTTTGATCAAAAATTTTACTGAAATTTGAATTTTTTTATGTTTTGTAGAATTCATCAAATATCCTTCTTCTTTCAAAACAAAAGAGCTATAGAAATTTAAAAAATTCTTAAAAAGGTGTCAATTGTTTCCAACACTGATCAGAAAATAAAAATTAAAAACTTCAAATACCGTAACTTTTTAAAAATATTGCGTTTTTAAAAATAAGATAAAATGCATTATAAGCCTATTTTAATGTTAGCAATTGTGAAGATAATTTAAGTAGCGTAAAATAGCAACATAATATTACTATGTTTCAAATGGCGATTTTATAGAAGTGGCCTTCCCTTCCCTTCCTTTTTACTGTCAGCGAGGAAGGTTCAAGATACAATAAGACATATCTGCATTATGATTAATAATCGTTAATAGATGACGGTGTCTATGGGCAACATCACCATTTACTATTGGGTGGTATTTTTCGTCACCTTTACTTGTACAAAGTTAATAATATTTAGCATGCGCTTCTTGTACATAATTAGTAAAATCTTAGTAAAATAACTTTTTTTACATCAGCATTTTAGTTGTAAGGTTGTGAATATTAATGATAAAAATATGATATTTTTAAGAAAATTATTATTTTAAAATTTTGTCTAGTTAGTAGAGACAACTTATATAATTTGTAGTGATAAAGGAAAAAAAAATCAAACTATTCAAAAGAAACCATAAAGATACGAGGGTGGATTGACAAGTACTCGGCCTAACACAGATCCATTCAATTCTAAAAATCAAATCTACCCACATTATTTAGTTCAGTACAGACTAGTTCATTGTGTGAAGTTCGAAACGTGTGCGATAATTAGTTGTGATTCTATAAATTTATTAACAAAGTAATCGGACATAATTTCCGCGAATGGAGCAAATCGAGCAGCGTGCTGTCATTAAGTACCTCCATAAGAAGGGGCTATCATCAAAAGCCATCCATGATGACATGGTCAGTACATTAGGCGATTGTGCTCTGTCATATTCATCCGTCAAAAAATGGATAGCAGAATTTAAGCGTGGTAGAGAGAGTGTGAAAGATGAACCCCGCTCTGGAAGGCCTTCGACGTCAACTACTGACGAAAATATTAAAAAAGTACTTGATTTAATAATGGGAGACCGCAGATTAAAAATTAGAGAGATAGCCGAGATTATAGGCATCTCTTATGAACGAACTCAAAACATCATTGTCAACGAGTTGGGTTTCCACAAGGTGTCTGCGAGGTGGGTTCCGTGACTGCTTTCAGTTGAACAAAAAAGGACGCGATTGACTATTTCACGCGACTGTTTGGAGTTATTTGAAGCCGATGCAGATGATTTTTTGAATCGTTTTGTTACTATAGACAAAACATGGGTTCATTACTGTACACCGGAAATAAAACAACAATCAAAACAGTGGAGAATACCTGGTTCACCACCCCCTAAAAGGCTAAGTCGATTTTGTCGGCAAATAAGGTGATGGCTTCAGTATTCTGGGACTCGAAAGGTGTGATTATGATTGATTATCTTGAAAGGGGTCAGACTATAAACTCTGATTACTACTGCACCTTACTACGTCGTTTACGAGAGGAAATAAAAGAAAAACGTCGAGGAATGCTCAGAAGAAAAGTCCTGTTTCATCAAGATAACGCCCGTGTTCACACGTCAGTACAGTCAATGGCTGAAATTCACAACTGTGGCTTTGAACTGTTACCGCATCTGCCGTATTCACCTGATCTGGCACCATCAGACTTGTTTCTGTTCCCTAACCTAAAAAAGCACTTGGGAGGTCAAAGATTTTCGACAAACGACGAGGTCAAACAGCTGTAGACGCATATTTTGACTCTAAGGAAGAATCATTTTTTTTCAACGGTCTAAATGCTTGGAAGGGGAGGTGGCAAAAGTGTATTGAACTTGCTGGTGATTATGTAGAAAAATAAAAATATAACTGATTTAGTATGTGTTTATTTTCTTGGTTCGGCCGAGTACTTTTCAATCCACCCTCGTATAACAGTCAAGTTCTGACTAGTAGAATAACAAGCTAATTCGTTTTCCTGCGCTAATTGTATTTCCTGCGCTAACGAGTTTTCATTTTTTACTTTAGCGCAAAGTTTATAATTTTTTATCTCAAAGGACACAAATATATATGCACAAATGGTAGTACATACACTTTAATTGCAGTTTGTTGGTAGCGTAAAATAATATAATTACCTCATCTCGTGAGGGTCTCGACTTCTGTCTAATGCCGTTATAGAACTAGTTCTAACTTGTTAATTTTCCTTAATTGAATATTTACTAGTAATTTGAAAGTGGCTGTACTGCGATGTGACTGAGTAATATAACATGTTCTATTAAACTTTGAAGAGGAAATTCGTTAATAATTAAATTTAGTTTTGGTTGTAAAATAAAGAATTATTTAGTTAAGGTGGGGTTTGGCCCGCAGTAATCTCATAGCTCGTAGAATCGAAAATTGAGAACAGAGATACTCGTAGTATGTATATCGGCAAGAGTATTACAGAACAGAGAACAGAGAGAGCTTTAAACCATTATGCTGTTTTATTAATAATAATATTCTCCAGACCAAATCATCTCAGGTTAGGTTTATAACAAGTGTATGCGTGTAAGCACATGTGCACTTTCTATTTCTTCACTTTCATACTCCGATAGAACAGGAATCTGACTCGACCAGAGAGAGATCAGGCAGAACCAACGGCTTTATATGTTTTCCAAGGCACGGGGTGAAACACCGCCAAATGCCTGACTGCGGAGTGCTACTGAGAATTTATTAACAGAAATATCCGATAACTGATTTTGTAGCCCAGCCTGGGATTCGAACTCTGATTATCATGATCAACAATCGCGGTTACTATCACTAGACCCACGAGAAATATATTATTATTAATATTGATTTTTTTTGCAAATTAATAAGATTAGATATATTATTTACATCAATATTTTAAGGCTGTTATAATACTCAATTGTTTTACTTTAGTTCAATTTACAATTATGTAAAGTTTTTTTAAACAACTTTGCATTGTACAATTTTTAAACTATTTGCAGTGCTATATTCAATGCATAAAAGTTTTCTTTTATTCAGCTCTTGCAAACATAAAACGTCTCTTTGTAACATTTTATTTATCACGAGCGGTGGTGAGAAAATGTTTCAACCGATTTGAATGAAAAAAGCCCAGCTCAAAGTATTCTAGACAATATGAACTGTTTTTCAATTGAAAAACTTTAAAGAAAAATATAATGTTTTGAGAATAACAGTTGGATATTTTTTCTTACCCTGTTTGACTATTTAAAAAGTGATAGAAAGGAATTTTTTTTATTGGTACCAAATATTCATAATTAAAACAAGTTTTACTTGCAAACAATTCAATAAAATTATAAATATATTTACTAAATTAATATATGTTTTTTTCACTTGACAAGTATAGAAATAATACTTATACGTCCCACGTTTCCTCGCATTGCATTATATATATACAGTATGTAACAAAAACCCCGTTGGTCGTTTCAGGGACGTTTTGGTGTGCACATAGGCGTTGCAATTATGACATTGAATTTTTTTTGGTTACTATAAATGGAATTTATGAGTTTCTTATCAGATAACTTACTAAATTTAACATTTCTAAAAATGTTATTTGCTTCTGAACTTACCGACACGTGCCGACATATTTTTATCTACGGCCGCTGTGAGGTCACTGACACGGCTGCCACAAAGCAAGCCGCTGCGCGGCGAGCGCCTCCAAGGTTTTTGTGTAAATTTTTATACCTATTTAGACACAGTTATTCTTCGAAAAGTTAAATTTAAAAATAACAAAAATTATACTGAAATATATTTTTTTTAATAATGTGTTGGCTTTTTATGAATATTGCATTTCACTTCTTGAATACCTAATAATATTTAATAAGTTAATATTTATTTTACATTTTATAATATCTTACAAATATCATTTTACAAAAACACTTAGCGAGGAAAATTCTTAGACCCCTAAGTAGATGACTATGTTTTGACATGATCTAACAGTTTCTGAAAATATGTTTTTTTTTAAATACGGTACCTCCACACTAGGATTTTCTCCTGTGTCGTGGAGGCAGTTTACAAACACAAATTGCATAAGGACAAACATTCAGACCCGGAAAAATTACTTGTAGGCCATACAAATACTTGTTCTGTTTCGTCAGACCCCAGCGCAGCAACTCATTGCTAAGCCACTGCGCCACGGATCCGTCTGATATTCATACATTAATATTTATACGTTCATTACAATCTATCATATATCATACATTTGCCATACTATCCACTTTTTGCAGGCGGATTAGCAACCGCAGTTTTTTTTTTACTTTAGATCCAGTTGCTGTTAAGAAGATGCTGTGAAGATGGAGCCACTCCCACGGGACTATTTGGGCTAGTGGATATTCTTTTAACGCCAATACACATTGTTATTTGAATTACATATGTCATAAACTTCCACTTTATTACTAAATAGATCTGGAAAAAATACTTAAGAAAGGTTATTTCAAGCATAAAATATCCTAATTAATTCTAAATTTGCAACTATTTGCAGGAAACATTTAACATGTACTTTTCAAGAATGTAATAAAAAAAAAACAAAATTGCCATAAAATACGCGGCGTTTTGCGCGCTAAACAAAACTTAAATACCGTTAGCTGACGGAGGACTTAGGTATAGATATTGGAAAAACCCCACAAACACCATTCGAGTGATCAAAGGTAGCGTCCACTATACGTCGACTAACTTATTTTGATCTACCTAGTATCTATTAATTATACTGTGCTAATATTTAGAAGTAATATTTAAAAACATGGGAAGTTTTATGAACATAAAATTTTGACACAATTCAGTAGTCAAGAATAGAAATAAAAATAAGGATTGTGTATCGTTAAAAAAGGCTAATTAGTAGATTTTGAAAAACACAGGAGCATAACAGTTATCATATACTTAATATGATATTGAGTGGATTTATCCCACAATTTAAAAAAAAATCTTGTTATTGTAGTGTTTTAAATGTATTTTCACTAATCCCTAGCTACATTTTAATTTGTTAATAACACTTACGGGCTCTACCTGAAGTAAATAAATAAATAATAACTACTATTAAAAATTACATCAAAAATCACAACAAATTTCCTAGATTCAGAAAAGATCAAAATTACGTTGTATAGTACAGTCGCTTTGCCACGCCCACAAACAACAAACAAAAGCTTCAGTATTGCGCGTGCGTTGATATTGATAGGTATTTCGCCCGCGTAAATTATTTCCGGACTGATCTGTTTTTTATATTGCAAAATTAAGTATCCGCCGTGAGTGACTTGTGTTGTTTGCGATGTCTTACTCAAACGAAGAATATTTTAATATGTTGATGTGTCTCGGAAAATGTGACTGCAATTATGCAGAAGCACGAAGACTTTATGAGGAGCGCTATGCTACTCCACGAAATATACCATTGCCGTCAGCGATGTCGTTCCAACGACTTCACACTCGTATGTACAACACTGGCAGTGTGAATGGTCGTGATCAACAACGTACAGATTCAGGAAGACCAAGAATGATACGACGACGACATCGAGGAGAACATTCTCGACATGTTTGGGGAAGATCTGACGCGGAGCACTCGCTCGGTGGCACGTAAACTAGGTGTGAACCATATGAGTGTTTAGAGAGCCCTCAAAGATGATGGCCAGCACCCGTATCATTATCGTTGAGATTAGTGTCTTCTTGCCAACGACTACGAGCCGAGAATAGATTACTGTAGATGGTTACTCGATAAGGTTGAAAGAGATTCTGAGTTTTTGAACCGCGTACTTTTCACGGATAAATGCTCTTTTGTTAGAACAGGCGTATTTAACGCTCATAATGAACACGCATGGTCGACGACTAACCCGCATTCCTATAAACCAAGCCACTTTCAACACCGATGGAACATCAATATTTGGCCGGGAATTACAGGTGACAAAATTATTGGTCCGTATTTTCTTGACCACACAATGAGCGGTGAAAACTGCGGACGCTTTTTGCGAGAAGAACTAAGTAATGGACTTGACAAAATAAATCTAGACCTCGTTCGTCGCATGTGGTTTGAACACGATGGCGCACCGCCGCATTTCTCTCGTTGTGTAAGAAATTTTTTTGATAATGAATTCGGTGCGAGATGGGTTGGCCGCGGTGGGCCGGTCAACTGGCCGGCGCGATCACCTGATCTCACACCTTAAGATTTTAATCTCTGGGATGCGATTAAACAGTCTGTATTCCAGAAAACATGCGATACCGAGGCGGAAATGCGTACACGAATAGTCGCATCCTTTGAAAAAATAAAGTCCGAAATATCTGTTATGCAACGCGTGCGTTCATACATTATAATCCGGTGTCGTAAATGCATAGAGGTACAAGGCGGACATATTGAACAATATCTTCGTGGTCGTCAAGTAGACATAGTCATAAATTAGTGTTTGTGTATAATTACCACAATCGGTCGAAATACAATTTTAAAAGTTGTGATAATCGACCACTAAAGTGATTACAGCTGATTGATGTGCCGAGGTCACGACCTTAGTGAAGTTAGTGTAGGTACGACGCGAGCCCCCCCGAACGGGTTCCCGCCTTGTCGTGGCGGGGGGGCTTAGTAGCCGTGGCTTGGTCAACCGCGGTGAACGAAGAGGAACCCCTTGGCTGGCCCGAGGTGTAGGGCCGGCCCGAGGTGGCCACTCCGAGTGGGCTTGGGAAGCCCACTTCGGATGTGTGTCGGGGGGCTGCGGTGAGAGGGGAGTCCGCACCCTCTACCGCTGCAGCCGAGGTGGAGTCGCGGAGGAAGAGGAGTGCTGGTATGGCGATGCGCCACTCGCCCTATCCTCCGCGACTCGGACGGGGCCGCACCGTTGAGTGATGCGGTGGTGGTGGGGCTGCGGGGGGAGAGGAGTGTCGGTATTGCGAGGCGCCGCTCTCCCTACCCTCCGCAGCCGAATCTTGGTTGGCGGCGGAGCCATAGACCAGATCCGCCGCTGGGGTCAGGAAGGCTGGTGCTTCTGAGTGCTAGTTTTTCCTGGCCCCATGGCCTCCGCGTATCGGACTCGGGGAGGTCCGATACGCAGGTGGAGTTGGAGGCCGTGGAGGGGGGTAGCTGACCACCTCGCTACCCCGTGCAGGAGACGAGGCCCGGACAGACCGGGCCAGCACTAGTGCGGGGCTGCGGAAGAATTTGGATTCCCGCGGCCCCGCGCGCACGTGCGAGGAGGCACCGTGGGGTTTTAGCCGGTAGGAGTCCGGCATAACCTTCCGGTTGTCCCCGCAGCCGGAGGTATCCATGAGGATTTCCCCACGAAAAAAAAAAAAAAAAAAAAAGGTACGACGCGAGCGCGCGCGCGTGCCCTGTCTTTGATGTACGCCGCCGCCGGCCACCGCTGCTTGCTGCTTCGCTTGAGTTGCTTGATACTTCCAGGCAGAGGTAATCAATCCACATAAAATTTACAAATATTATTTAATTAAAATTTAATTTGATTATTTTTATGTCGAGTTTTCTGAAGTAAAGTTATTTTAGTTATCTTAGTGTTCAAACGTATAGATCGTTTGAACACTGATTCTGATAACGCACTTAACGGGAACCACCCTGTGG
Organism: Parnassius glacialis; assembly: GCA_033319125.1. Classification (NCBI taxonomy): domain Eukaryota; kingdom Metazoa; phylum Arthropoda; class Insecta; order Lepidoptera; family Papilionidae; genus Parnassius; species Parnassius glacialis. The sequence goes on along the minus strand of JAVANC010000001.1, from coordinate 25,982,795 downwards.
TGTGCGTTAAGTGCGTTTTGTTACATATTGTATAACATTTATAGGGTACTCTTACTATTATATCCAAGTCTTTTGTAGATGTACAAATATAATATACCTTTATGTTATTTTGGTGGCGTGAAACCGAAGGTCCACCGCGAACTAAACTATTTGAAAACTAGGCTCATTGAACTAGGCTAAGCTAACCTGGAAAATATTTGCATGTCTACCGTAAAATAAGCTAAAACAAACAACAAAAAGCGCTAGATGGGTAAGGTAAGGGGATGAGAGGTGCTTAGCTTAGTTCGCGTAGTTTCGGATCGCCCTACACAACTAAGTTAGTTTGACTTAATTTGGCTATTTTACCTAGCTTAGCTGGCATAGTTTGCGGTGGAAGCACATGTATGAATAAGTGGCTCAGTTTTGCACGCTAAGATAAACTAAGTTGATTTAGTTTGCGGTGAACGTTCGGCTTATAGCTATGACTTAACTGAAATATGCATATTTATTTGATATAAAAAATATTACGTCGTTAATTTATATTATAAAACTAATAAAAATTAATGCATTAAACTATTATAATATGTTACCATTACAGTCTAAACCGCAGTTTTTTTGCTGTTATTAGGAAGATGTTAACGCCCATCTCAGTTAAGCTTTCCTCTGTCGCCTCTTATGACAACACGAGATAATATAAATTACAAATATGGTACATGTACATGATAAATGTATTGTTGTTACAACCAAAGCGAGAAGACCCGGCGTCCTGAAAAACAGGTATAAAACCGAGCTTAGGCACTGGTCTTCCACAAAATAATATTGAGGCGTAATACTTTAACATTATGTAAAATAATTATGTAATTTTGTGATGAGATATAAAGTTAACATTATTAGATTAGATACAGAGCTATGCCAGGAGGGATCTAGGCTATATTTTAACCAAAAAAAAATAAAGATTTCTTTAATAAAAACAAAAAAGTTGTGAAGAACACCTACAACTGTCTGACTGTATATAATTTACTGTCTGATCTAACGACAAATTAATATTGCTTACATATAACATAATTTAATATGCAAAAGTGGTGGACCAACGTGGTAGAGCCACGCTACAGCTATATTATGGTTGTAGCACGAATGGGTTGGCTCGACCGGGGTAGAACCACGCTCTTATAGAATACCAGGTGTAGAAGTATGAAAAAGTAAATTCTTTATATATGGTGCTAGTCATCAGTTTAGGGAGCATAAGACCACTTCTGCAGTGCCATCATCTGCCTCTAACCGTTGACGAAGATTTTTAACACACTACAACTTCATTCCTTACACCGCTATATTTTTCTATAACCATAAACCTGTCAAGTTCTGTGCGTACGAAGTAAGATTTGCGGACGTCATTGGTTTTCTGTTATAATTTTAAGGCTACTGCCGCGGAATTGCATCGAATGTTTGTCTTACGGTAAACGTGCTCTTAGTAAAAGAGAGTATTTCGAGTGGTTCAAAAAGTTCAAAAGTGATTTTAACGTGAGAAACGAAGTGCGTGGAAAACCGCTGAAAAAGTACACAGACGACGAATTGCAAGCCTTATTGCATGAAGATGATACTCAAACTCAACAATAACTCGCGGAACAATTGAATATAACGCCGTCTAGAAAGCCGTCTCCATTCGTTTTAAAGCTATGGGAAAGATTCAAAAAATGGTAAAATAGGTTCTGCATGAACTGAATGAAAGGCAGCAAGACAATCAAAAAGCCACTTAGGAAATGCTGTTCAACAGATTCAAAAGAAAGTCATTTCTCCAACGTATAAAAGAAACAAGAATAAAAGAAGAAAACATTTGAAAAATGAATATATTTTGAGAATCCTAAACGTCGTAAAATCATGGGTGAATCCAGCCAAATCATCGATATCCACTGCACGACCAAATCGCTTTGAAGAGAAGATAATGCTCTATGTTTAGTGGGAACACCTGGTAAAACCGTTAACACTGATCGCTACGAACAGAAAATCGATTTAAATCAAGCATTAGTTAAAAAAAAGACCGGAGTATGGAAAAAGACCAAAGTCATTAAAATTTCGGTTTCATACTTCTACACCAACATATATAGGAATATCGTTGGTTATTAATTAATGAGTAGGATTTTTATTACGTGATTGCCAAAAATAAAAACAATGGAGTAAGATTTTATCTTCAAAATACTGTAAAAAGTTAGTTTAGTTTAGTTGATATTTTTCCACAATGCTTATCTGTATTTGAAATCCAAAGTCTTGTAGGAATTATTGAATTAGTTATCATAATTTATTTTGTGTAAGTTTTAAGGAATATTAATAAAATTTCAAATTACTACATAGTATACTATTAAGTATAAAATTGTTCTGACATATGGAACTTTTAACTTTTTTTTATAGAATAAAGGTGACAAACGATCTGCTCGTAGACATCGTGCACATAGGCATCTACATTTATCCTCAATTACAAGTTACATAGTTCAATATAAGTCACAGCTGGCAAGGAGCGGCGTCAAAGGTCTGGTACTGCGATCGTCAGTCCGCAAATAATGAGAGAGGGCTATGTCCAGCATTATCTTTAAAATTATGACACGACGTAACGGTTCACAAATAGAACATACTATATTTTTAAATTAAATAACACTAGCTGGCTCGCTTGATATTGGTCGCGATGGCGCGATGAGTTTTACTCCGTACTCACTTTTACAGAGACTATTTACAGAGTATGTATTATTTTACTAATAACTTGACTACAGCACCACCAAACGGAGCCTTGCATAGTTTAGCATAGCCAAAGTTCACGCACTGACAAGTGAAAACTAGCACCATGGATAATGAAAAATGTATAAAATTTAAATCTCTCTTGCTATTGTACATTACCAGTTTTGGCTGGTTCGTGCATAGAAAAGTTACTTAAAATTTTTAAAAGGCAAAAAATTACTCTCTGTGTTCTATCTGTCGACGTCTTTGAGTGGCTGTCATCCGTCTGTCGATAAATATATAACTTGCGTCTTTGTTGTGTCTGACAAGCTACGTGCTGGACACAATGCGTGCTGGACATGCTGCGTACTGGAAACGCTACGTGCTGGACACGCTACGTCCTGGACGCGATACGTGCTGGACACGCTACGTGCTGTACACGCTACGTAATAGACACGCTACGTATTAGACACGCTACGTTCTACGTGCTAGATAAGATACTCTTCGTACTGGTAAACGTGAATTTATGTCATCTAACGAATCAACGTATAAAATAATTTACGAAATATATTTTTTTTATCGAAGAGGGGGCAAACGATCATGCGGCTCACCTGATGGTTAGTCACTACAGCCGCCCATGAACAACCGCAACACCAGAGGAATTGAAGATGCGTTGCCGGTCTTTTAAAATTGTGTAAGCTCTTTTCTTGAAGGTTCGTAAGTCGTATCGGTCCGGCAAAAGTGCTAGTGGTAAACAATTCCACAGAGCACTTGTACGAGGAAGAAAACTCTTAGTAAAACGCACAGTCATGGATCGCCAAGCATCCAGATGGTGAGGATGGTATCGTGAATTTTGATGCGATGTGCGTTCGTGAAATTTGGCGGCTAGAATTAATTCGAACAATTCCTCAGAGTACTCCCCGTGGTAAATTCGATAGAAAATGCAAAAGGGTGCAACATCCCTAATCAACAAAGCATGGCACAAAGGACACAAATGAGTGTTCTATTTTGTACCCCGGGTAGAATATGAAGATCATGATATGAAGTATGAAGAGCAAGGCCGGTTGCGCCGTCTGTAGATGGTAATGGACAGCGTTAAGATTGGAATGAAGTCCCCTGATGTTGCAAAAATTCACGTATAGCGTGACTGGGGTCCCTTGGTCTTATTGCTCCGCTTGCCCCGAGCAGAATTAGTCGCGAGCGGAATTTTAGGTTACACTAATAAAAAAACCCTTTTCATTGTGTGTCATATAAAAGTTTTTTTATTCTATATTTAATGTTTTCGTGAAGCGATATTTTTATGTATAAAATTTCAAGTGAATTATCAAACTCTGCGGTCGTTGCTCATGAGGAGTGTATTTATGACTTATGGTTATATAATGTGCGGAACCTTAATAAAGCGGGGCCCGACTCGCATTTGGCCGGTTTTTATGCAGCAATTTTCTAAAATTCATTTTATGATTCCCGCACCATCTCAAAACGAACACATTTAAAATGTTTGAAAAAATTAAGTAATATAGCAGAAAAAACCACTACAATTTTCTGAAATAAATTGATGGATTTATTATGAACTGTTATCAAAACTCGACAATTTTTGTTTTGTAATATTTAATTGTTTTTCTACTGAAATTAAAAGAAAAAACAATGTTAACACTGTGAGCGAATTTTCTAATTAAAAAAATTACCGGTACAACGTCTTTGTACGAAAGAATAAAAAATGTATCCTAGGTAATTTTTATATAGATAATTAAAAATAACTATGATGAAAATGAAACGAACGAAAATGTTTTCGTGAGAATCAAATCTAAAAATACTGTTTTCACGTTAATAAATTACTTTTATGCCATATTTCACTTTCATTTAACTGAGGTTGTGTGGAGGCGAGCCTTTGAATTTAGAGGATTCAGGTCATATATTATTGAAATAAAAGGAATAAAGCGAAAATGTTGCGGAAATATTATTGATGCATTGCAACAAAACTATTATGATGGGTTGAATATTTAAAACTAATATGAACATGTAAGTTTTGCTGTTATAATGTAGAAAAATCTACTATTGTGAAATTTATTTTTAAATAGCTTCTTCCTCGCCTTCGTGAAAACAAAATTGCCCTACCTGATAATTTTTCTGCAGTGACTTATTTTCCTATGGTGAAAAGATGTGTAAAGAATCAGGATATTATGTAGGTTTGTGTGCGTGATTGAACAAACAAAATATTCAAACATTCTTCATATATACGAGTACATTGTAACGGAAGAGACACATTCCCATGGATTAGTACGCTGAAAGTAATCGGCGGCTTTAACCGCCCTTATGAAACTAGCAATCGATGTAGAATAAAAGTTCTCGAGAGGTAATCTACAGGCGAGAGCAGATTTGAATTATTTTTTATAGAATAAGGGTGACAAACGAGCACACAGTCCACCTGATGGTAAGTGGTTGCTGTGGCCCATAGACATCTACATTTGCGAATTAAAATGCAGATGCGTTGTCAGCCGTGAGGACTAAGACAGAATGCCCCTTTTCAGTAAATTGAGTCTCAGGTTCTCTTCACTGACAGTACCTAGAGTTGACGTCACGGATGCGTCGGTGCCGTGATAAGCTGTTACTTATCATTGATTAAATAATATTTTTAACACAATATTTTAGCTTAAAGTTTATTTATTTGATAGTTAACAAAACATTACATATCAGTGAGTGTTTTTCAGCAAATTAGTGCAGTTACTAGTTACTAATCCAGTCCAGTATTATATCATCGAGCTTGTGTAGGAGTCTCCTAACGCTCTAAGGTCAATGAACGCTGACAATGTCCAGAGTGTAAAAAGACAATACCAAAGGGTAATCTCTTCTACTCCTGTTAGGGGCATGGTTAGAGAGAGTGAAAATTTAAAGTCTGCAATCTCCGAAACAAGCAGTGCCTCAGAAAATATGGCAACCAGCTCCTTTGAGTCTTTTCACCAGGAATTGATTCTAGAAATTCGGCTTTTCAGATAGGAACTTTGTAGGGCCAGGTAGGAGCTAAAGGATTTTCGGAGGGATATGGTTGAACTGCGGGAATGTTTAGGAATGAATTATAAAAGAATGAATGAAATGAAGGGCAGGGTTAGCATTCTAGAGCAGAAGACTCAATGCAGCAGGTCTGTCGAAATAAATGAGCTCGAACAAACCGTTTCTCGACTCACGAGTGAGCTTAATGATCGAGAGCAGGAGTTGCTTACGGCTGACCTTGAGATCACAAATATTCCAGAATAAAGAACTGAGAACATCACTCATACGATCGTGTTGATGGCTGCCAAGCTCGGAGTATCGCTGTACGAGAGGGACATCGTGTTTGCGGATCATGTGGGTGTAAGGAATCAGGGTGACAATGCAGATGAAGGTAAGGGGCGGGGACGACGCGTGGTGGTGCGTCTAGCGCGCCGCCAGCTGCGCAACGAGTTGTTTAGAAGCACACGCGTGCGACGCAATGCTACCACCGCTGATCTTGGTCTGCCAGGTCCACCTTGTCGCTTCTATATTAATGAGCGTATCTCAAGAGCTAATCGTCAGCTATTCTACCGGGTTCGGGAGGCAACAAGGCAACTGCGGTGGAGATATTCATGGACCAGACGTGGTAGAATCTATGCTCGTCAGGAAGATGGGAAGACTGCTCATTGCCTTCGATCTGAGGCAGATCTGATCCGTGTTTTTGGCAACGATGCAGTTAGGCCACCTTCAAGTTAATTTAAGGAAGTTGCTATTTTTGAATATTATTTATATTTGTACACGCGTGCATATTTTTTATCCTGGATGTAACTCTTGTTTTAAAACTTATACTTATTTTAGTATGATTTTTGAGTACGCTACGTTTAAGCTGTGTAACCTTTTGATTTGTTATGTTACTTGTGTTCACTTTAGAATTTATACTTTATATTATTATCCACCAATTGCTATAATACTTTTTACGTTAAATATTATGCATAAGCTACAAAAATGTTCGGTTGTAAGATTTGTGAAAAATAACAAAGTTAATAGTGGTAAAAATATTCATACTCAATACCAATAGTGAAAATTGCACTCCTAAAATTCTATTAAATTATATAATTATGTTAAATACATTATATTACATTACATACTGTGATCGTCTATTTATATATTATGATTTAAATCTATGGAGAAAACACACTAATATTAAAAAAAATCAATATTTACAATCCAACCAACTTAATAAAAGTGAAAAACAAATTACTCAAAATTGGTTTATTTAATGCTGGGTCGCTGGGTACATGCCAAGATGAATTTATAGCTGCTCTAGAGGACTCCCAGGTTGACATCATGGCAATAAATGGAACATGGTTGAGGGAGAGTACAGGCTGCGGTACGTGCCGCGGCCGACTGCCGTGTGTGGCGGCCGCGGAGGTGGCGTTGGCTTTTACATACACTCGGGGATAGCAGTGCGTACTTGCTCGCATCCTTTTTCCACCAACGTCGAGCAAATGTGGCTTTCTCTTACGATCAACATACAGAATATTATGATTGGTACAGCTTATCGTCCCCCTTGGCTCGATGTAAATATTTTTCTAGATGCTCTCACTTCATCTATCGTTTCATTCGCAAGAGCAGACAAAATCATCCTTGTAGGCGATTTCAATATAAACTTGCTTAAAGCAGATGACTCTAAAGCTAAACTTCTTCATAGTTTTCTCAATTATACTCGTCTATCTCAAGTTATATCTGAGCCTACACATTATACAGACAACAGCGAAACTCTCATTGACTTGGTATGCTCCGACATTGGTGTTTGTAATACTACAGTGTAACATATACCACAATTAGGGCAACATGCATTAATAACCGTACAATTTACAATTAAAAAGGATAAGGTTATAGCCCGTAAGGCTTATTATTATATTCGTCCACTTAAGCAGATTTTCGTAGACCATTTTAATGCAGATTTAAACGGTATTGATTGGAATAGTATTTTATATCTCAACGATGTTAATGATATGGTAGCAATATTTAATTCATTTTTTTTCTTTTTGATCTTAATTCGCTTTTTGATCTTCATCATCAAATCAAATTATCAAATTAAATTAGTACAATTGAAAAAACAATGCCACCCATGGATTACAGATACAGTTAAAATTATGATGAGGTATCTAAACAATTATCTCATATGATATAAGAAAACTAAACTAGATAAATATTATAATTCCTATAAAGATTTAAAAAACCCTTGTGACTAATGCTATTCATTTTGAAAAGAAAGAATATTTTGAAACTTCTATAAATAAAAACTTATGTAACCCTAAAGCTCTATGGAGAAGTATAAAATCTAATATTATTACTAAGGAACAGGCTGAGATAAATTTACCAAATCATTGTAATGACACTGATATAATAAATAAACATTTTTTTGAATATTCCCGGTAATGATAATATAGACCTTTCACAACTAACTTTCTATGAGTTTAACAGGTATGGACCAGGTTTTTCCATTTTACTAATACTAATGAGGAGCAAGTAGCTAAAATTATTCAAAATTTGAAATCTAACGCCCATGCTGTGGATCAGATAACACTTGATATGTTGCTTATGACACTGCCACATAATTTGAAAGCTATTACTGCCATTGTGAATAAATCTATTACCACCTCCACCTTCCCCAATCAATGGAAAACAGCTGTAGTAAAGCCTATCCTAAAGAAAAAAACAAGCTACCTGTTTAAAAGATTTACGCCCTATAAGCATCTTGCCTGGTTTGTCTAAGGTACTAGAGAAAGTGGTCTGTACGCAGTTAACTGAATACTTAGAGCAGCATAAAATCTTACCGCGGGCACAGTCGGGTTTTCGTAAAGATCATAGCACCACAACAGCGATTATTGATGTTGTCAACAACATACTAACAGCCCAGGATAAGGGATTGGGCACAATACTTACTCTTTTAGATTTCTCACGAGCATTTGATTCTATTTTTTGTGCCATGTAGTGGCGGTCAAGAATATCCCATATACTCCCGTGGGTATCGTAAAAGGCGACAAAGGGAAACAGGCGGGAGATGGGCAGCAGGATCTTCCTGATAATAGCCAAAATTACATTAAAAAAACTGCGGTTGCCAACCCGATCGCCAAGCGTGGCAACTAGGGCAAATACCCCCCAATGATCAAAACAACAAACAGACGGCCCCCAGTCCCCGGCGGCCCCGCTATTCCTGGCTACGGTGGCGACCATGGTAACGGCGGGGCAGGGGGTACTAAAAATCTACGGTGGAGGTTCGGTTGCCACCTACGATGACTCGACCTGGCAACGTACAACGCACGCACCCTGAGGACTGACGAGAAGATCGTGGAGCTTGGAAGAAGAGATAGACAAGTTGCGCTGGCATATTATAGGATTATCCGAAGTCCGAAGAGAGGGGGAGGACACGGTAATCCTCGAATCCGGCAACTTGCTCTATAACCGGGAGGACGACCATCTGTCCCAAGGAGGTGTCGGATTTATCGTCCACAAGTCTCTCGTTAACAATGTTGTAAAGTTCGGGAGTGTGTTGACGAGGGTTGCGTACCTTATACTCAGAATCACCAAACGGTATTCATACAGGTTTACGCACAAACCTTGGCACACCCCGATGAGGAGGTGGAGAAAATGTATTAGGATATCTCTAGAGCCATGCATTCCTCCAAAACCCAATATATGGTGTTAATGGGAGACTTCAATGCAAAACTAGGCACAAGAGAGAACGGTGAGCTGAAAGTAGGGAAATTTGGAATAGGGCAACGGAACCCAAGGGGCCAGCAGCTGGCCGACTTCATGGAGAAAGAGGGACTCTTTATGATGGACTCTTTCTTCAAAAAGCGGCCCCACAGGAAGTGGACCTGGTCGAGCCCCGACGGTTCGACAAAAAATGAGATTGACTTCATTATGACGACCAGACGAAAACTGTTCAGTGATGTCTCAGTGATCGCGAGGGTGAAAACCGGCAGCGATCACCGAATGGTTAGAGGCACACTGAACCTAAATGTTAAGTTGGAGAGGTCTCATCTGATGAAGTCAACGGAGTCCCCCTCGTGCTCTAATCCAAAGTCCCGAAACCTTTCAGTTCGAGTTACAAAACCGTTTTCAGTGCCTAGAAGACTGCAATGAAGTGGACGATATGAATGACAAGCTCGTGGAAACTGTCCATGCGGTCGGAGCTAAGTTCTGCAAGACCCGCCGCAGAAGAACACAAAAACTCTCCAATCACACTCTTAATCTCATGGCTGTTAGACGGGAGATATGGCTACATTCTTCAACAGATTTGACAGCATACAATCAACTGAACAGACAGATCTCCAAATGCATGCGGCGAGACTTACGCAACTTCAATACAGCTCGTATTGAAGAAGCGATGTAGCGGAACCAAGGCTCCAAAGTCTTTGCCAGAGATCTGTCTGCCAGAAAGAGCCAACTGTCAAAGCTGAAGACCGAATGTGGCAGCATCTTTTCCGGGGCACCTGAGATTTTTAGTGAGATTGAGAGGTTCTATGGGCAGCTGTACACGTCATCGTTGGAGCCACACGCAAGTGTGAGTAACGATCCAAGAGCGAGTCTTATTCGACACTATTCCGAAGATATCCCGGACGTCAGTCTGAGCGAGATTAGAATGGCTCTTCAGCACCTTAAAAACGGCAAGACCCCAGGCGAGGATGGAATTACAGCGGAGCTTCTGAAAGCGGGTGGAAGACCGGTACTTGAAGTCCTTTAGAAGCTCTTTAATTCCTTCCTCCATGGTGGCATTACACCGGAGGCGTGGAGCAGAAGTGCGGTGGTGTTGTTCTTAAAAAAAGGTGACAACGCTCTCTTGAAGAACTACAGACCGATTTCCCTTCTGAGCCGCATCTACGTGCTGTTTTCGAGAGTCATTACGAATCGACTCGCGCGCAGACTTGACGACTTCCAGCCTCCCGAACAAGCATACATACATACCCTACGGCAAATTGTACAGAAGTCCGAAGAGTACAATTTGCCACTATGTCTGGCGTATGTGGCCTATGAGAAAGCCTTTAATTCCGTCAAAATTTGGGCGGTGCTGCAGTCCCTTCAGCGGTGCCAAGTTGACTGTCGGTATACCGAAGCCTGAAGTGTTTGTACAGTAGAGCTACGATGGCTATCCGAGTACAGAACCAGAGTACGAAACCTATCCAACTGCAGAGAGGTGTAAGACAGGGTGACGTTATATCCCCGAAACTCTTCACCACTGCATTGGAAGATGTTTTCAAGCTTCTGGACTGGAAAGGATACGGTATTAACATCAATGGCGAGTACATCACTCACCTTCAATTTGCCGACGATATAGTCCTCATGGCTGAATCGCTGGAGGAACTAAGCACTATGCTCAATGACCTCAATAGTGTCTCCCAACGGATAGGTCTTAAGATGAACATGGACAAAACAAAGATTATGTTTAATATCCATGTCACACCTATGCCGGTAGTTGTTGGGAGCACTAAGCTCGAAGTTGTTGACGAGTATGTTTACCTGGGACAAATAGTCCGACTAGGTAAGTCCAACTTTGACCGAGATGTCAATCGACGGATTCAACTCGGCTGGGCAGCGTTCGGGAAGCTACGACACATCTTCTCGTCAGAAATACCTCAAAACCTTAAAACAAAATTGTACAACCAGTGCGTGTTGCTAGTGATGAGTTACGGAACTGAGACGTGGTCCTTCACTGCTGGCCGTATGAGGAAGCTCAAGGTCGCTCAGCGAGCTATGGAGAGGGCTATGCTCGGAGTTTCTCTGCGTGATAAACTTAGAAATGAGGATATCCGCAGTAGAACCAGAGTAACCGACATAGCCCAACTGATTAATAAGCTGAAGTGGCAGTGGGCCGGCCATATAGCTCGAAGAACCGACAACCGATGGGGAAGAAAGGTTCTCGAGTGGCAGCCTCGTACCGGTAGGCGAAGTGTAGGGCGTCCCCCCACAAGATGGAGTGACGACCTGGTAAGACATGCAGGAAGTCTATGGATGATGGTGGCTCAGGACCGTGCTTTGTGGCATTCTTTGGGGAAGGCCTATGTTCAGCAGTGGCCTTGTGAAGGGCTGTAATGATGATGATTTGATTCTATAAATTGTACTCTTCTACTGTCCAAGTTATCTTTTTATGGATTTGATCCTTCCACAGTTAAATGGTTTCATAGTTACTTAACAGATAGATTGCAATGTGTTTTTTTTTATAGGAGAGGGGGCAAACGAGCATGCGGCTCACCTGATGGTAAGTGACTACCGCCGCCCATGAACAACTGCAACACCAGGGAGGGAATTGCAGATGCGTTGCCGGCCTTTTAAAAAGGAGTACGCTCTTTTTTTGAAGGTCCCTTAGTCGTATCGGTCCGGAAAAATCGCTGATGGTAATCGATTCCACAAGGAAGCCGTGCGAGGAAGAAAACATCTTCTAAATCGCACAGTGGTGGACCGCCAATCATCCAGATGGTGTGGATGGTATCGAGAGTTCTGCCGCGATGTGTGTTCGTGAAATTTGGCGGCTGGGATTAATCCGAACAATTCCTCAGAGCACTCCCCATGGTAGATGCGAAAGAAAATGCAAAGAGATGCAACATCTCTTCGCAGCGCCAATGAGTCGAGCTGATCGGAAAGGACTCGGTCGTCGACGATTCGAGCCGCTCTGCGCTGGATGCGGTCAAGTGGAAGGAGCTGGCACTGTGGAGCCCCTGCCCAGAGATGGGAACAGTATTCCATGTGAGGCCGAACCTGCGCCTTGTAAAGTTGCAGGCGGTGTGCCGGCATGAAATACTATCCCGCTCTGCTGAGCACGCCAAGCTTTTTAGAGGCCAATTTGGCCTTCTCTTCCAAGTGACCACAAAACTGCACGTCACTCGATATGTCGACGCCGAGGATTCCGATACTGGCTGAGGCAACAAGGGGAGTGCCTTGAAACTGAGGAGATACGACAAAGGGGTTCTTTTTAGCGGTAAACGCGCAAACTTGTGTCTTCTGATTTTTTTCTGATAGATTTAGTCGCCCCCAGTTCGAGACTTTGTTCAGCAAAGACTCGACTTCAGACACAAGTTTGTTCCGGTACTCGGAGACGTTTTCCCGAGAAATATTAGCACGGCCGGTGTATAGAGAATTACCAGTGCTGTCACCCGCATAGCAATGAATGTAACCAGTTAGCAACATATCATTGATATGCAGAAGAAACAGCGTTGGTGATAGCACACAGCCTTGTGGAACACCAGCGTTAATAGGCTTGTAGTCAGAACATGCACCGTCTACAACGACCTTGATGCTCCGATCTGCAAGGAAGCTGGTGATCCAATTGCACAATTTCTCGGGAAGCCCATAGGAAGAGAGCTTCGAAAGAAGCGCTTTGTGCCAAACCCGATCGAAGGCCTTCGCAATGTCCAGACTAACGGCCAACACCTACCCCTTGGACTCTACTGCCTCCGCCCATCTATGGGTCAGGTAGATCAGAAGATCACCAGCTGATCGACCATGACGAAAACCGTATTGGCGGTCACTAATCAGCTGGTGATCCTCAAGGTACCGGATGAGCTGGCAGTTGATAATGGATTCCATTATTTTGGAGAACAAGGAGGTGATCGCGATAGGCCTATAGCTGGAAGGGTCTGAGCGGTCGCCTTTTTTAGGGATTGGGTGGATAAAAGCTGTCTTCCATGAATTCGGGACTACGCCTTGGGAGTAGGAGTATCAGAAAAGACGCGTTAGGACCGGTGCCAACTCCGGAGCACACGTCCTCAGCACAATTGGGGGGATTCCGTCAGGCCCACTCGACTTCTGGATGTCCAGGGAGAGAAGTGCTTTGAGAACGCTTGAGAGCGCTGTGAGAACAGCACATCCGGCATGGAGCACTCACACCGCGGGATGGTCGGCTGTGTTTCCCCCCCGTCATCAAGAGTCGAGTTGGACGCAAAAAGGGAGCCTAAAAGGTCGGCTTTGTCTTTTGCGTCATGGGCCAGTGAGTCGTCCTCCCTGTGCAGAGATGGTAGTGATGGCTTACAGAAATTCCCTTGGACAGCCTTGGCGAGAGACCAGAATGCACGGGTTTCCCGAAGGAAGGCGAACTAGTTTCTCGCCAATTCTGCCTATGTGCTCTGACTTTGCCTTGGCAATAACTCTTTTGAAGGACCTGGAGGCGAAGTTATACTTCTTTTTAAGTATGCTGGTGTTTACATCCCGAGTCGCCGAAGCCGCAGCCCAGGCTTGATAACACTCGTGCTTACTGCGTAATGCAGTTTTACAGGAGCGACCAAACCAAGGCTGAGACCTGCCTCCGATGGGTACCACAGATGATGGAATGAATAGTTCCATTCCCTGTAGCACCACATCGGTGACAGAGTCAGCAACAGCGCTGGGATCATCCGCGAGAAGCAAACCCGCCCCCATGGGTAGGATGTAAAGAAAGACCGCATTCCGTCCCAATCCGCCGACCTGTAATGCCAAACACGGCGGCAACCTGCAGAACGCAACCGCGAAGGGAGCGTGGGTGGCACCATACTCCGGATCAGACAGTGGTCCGAAGAGCCGAGAGGGGCATCGACGGAAATCTGATATCCGTCCGGATGAGAGGTCAGCAGAAGGTCCAACAGAGAAGGTGTATGTTCCTCCACATCTGGAATCCGCGTAGGCGAAGTAACCAGTTGTGTCAGACTATATGCCAAGGCAAAGTCATAAACAGATCTCCCCGCATGATCGGTTAAACGTGAACCGAGCCATTCGGCATGGTGGGCGTTAAAATCGCCAAAGATCACGATCTCTGCGGATGGGACCTGTTGTAGCAAGGAATCTGTAGCCATTTGGACGTGGTCGATGAGTCGGTCTGTTTCGGCATTACCGCTATGGGACCTATAGAGGCACCCGTAGACGCGCGGATGGTCGTCGCTGTCTACGCGTAGCCAAAGGATGGACAGGTCCGAACCTTCAAGACTGCCGAGGCGTCGAGAACAGATGTCCTCTCTGACATACAGGCAAACTCCAGCCCAAGGCACAAAGGAGTGCTCCAATTTGTACCCCGGGTAGGAGAGATACGAAATATCAGCCGGAGAGGAAACCTGCGTCTCGGTCAGGAAGAGCAAGGCCGGCTTCGCCGTCTCGAGATGGTAGTGGACGGCGTTTAGGTTAGAGTGAAGTCCCCTGATGTTGCAGAAATTCACGGATAGCGTGGCAGGGGTCGCCTTGGTATTGTTGCTCAGTTTGCCCCGAGCAGTTATGTTTTTGAGCGGAATTTTGCCCTCCCCCCAGAATACGCGGGGCAGCCTGAGCACCCACGCTCAGGATTGGAATAACGTGGTCGTGGATGCTCAGCGAGGGATTCTCCAGGAGTACTGGTACCCTCCTGGGGTAGTCTAATGTGTAATTCCGCTACCATGTTGATGGGGGGGGAGGGGGGATTGGGCCTCCGGCCACTTGCATTCACCAGACGAAACGCAGAAGCAGGGCTCCTACTTTACGCCGGTATTCTGTGAGGTCGTGGTACCAACCCGGCTCGAGCCGGCCCATACGTGCAACAACAAAAACTGCTGCATGGCTCTACCACCGTTAATATAACAAACCATGATGGCACAACACTTAAGTCTGATCCATACGTAGTTACTCGCGGTGTCCCACAGGGGTCTATCCTAGGTCCTATTTTATTTATTTTATATAGTTCAGACATCATTAACTGTATAAAAGAATGTGTGTATCATTTATTCGAGACTTACAAATATATAAATCTTTTGACCCTCGAGATTGTGAATCTGTTGTCAAATCTTTGAATGACGATCTGAAACGTATTTTGTTATGTTTCAAGCAAAATTCCTTTAATTTACCTGTCCCGCCTCGAAGTCATGTAACGCCTTATTTAAACGACGCCAATCTTCTTAAGATGAGCGCCCGGAGAAAATTACATCTTGCTACTCTATTGTTCTCGACAATTATAAAGCAGAGACCGGTATATCTTTTACAAAAGCTGAAATGGGCCCGAGACCAAAATAAATATAATACAAGAGCTTCCGTTCAATCGCTTGTAACAACTCCACACCGTACTGCTGCATTTCGAGGCAGCTTCAAGTTTGCAGCAACACACTGTTGAATGATTTACCACCACCTATTCGTTCCCTAAAAACATTAAGTAGTTTTAAAAAGAAATTAAAGTTGCATTATTTGGTACAACAAGTACAAAATACGTAATAACTGTCTCGAACGTAGGAACCTACGATGATAGCAATATTTATATTTGTTCTACACTTTTCATGTTCAAAAATATTATTGATTATTGATGTGTTTTTGTTATGTATTTCATGAATGATTATTTATTAGTTTCAATCTTATTTCTTTTTTTTTGCTCTAAAAATCCATCCGGTCTCGTAACATGGCGTGTCTCTTTGACTCAGAATATGAAATTATCTACTTTTATGTAAAAAGTAAAGTTATCTTCCCCATAGAATAGTCAGAATAGTCAAATATCATGTTAATACTGTATGTATAAGTATATAAGTAGGTATTATTTAAATATATAGTAATATAACAAACCTGTTACCTAGGTTTAGTCTCAGTGCATGTGTGTATACGTTATATAATATGTTAGCACTACTTTTAACTCGTAATTGTTAATAGATAATTATGAACTCGTATATAACTCGTAGTTGGAAGATCACACACCGACTTGATTGTGAAGTCACAAGGCTCCAACTGAAAACCAGCGCTGTATTTATAGCATTATGTTGAGTTGGAGACCTATTTGATGTCACATTTTCATATTGATTTTTTTTCCTTTTTACTTGTTTGTTTGTTTCATTATTGTGTATGTACTGCTTCTCAATTGTAAATGCGTAAGCAGTGTTAGACTGGTATATGCATTATTTTCCCCCTTGCTTTTGTTTATAATATTTTTTTAATTTGTGTAAAATGTGTATATCAAATAAATAGTTCTTTGTTTCTTTCTTTCTTTCTTAAACTCATCATACGAAACACACCAGCATTAGGCTGCTCTTTTACGCTGATATTCTGTGAGAGCGTGGTCCTTCCCCGGTCAAGCCGACCCATTCATGCTACAACTATACTACTAATATAGCTGCAGCATGGCTTTACCACGTAAAAAATTTTTTTCTTGAATGTGCGCCTGTACGTCATGATTTACTTTTCTGCCGACTTCCAAAAAGGAGACGGTACTCAATTCGACTGTATGTTTTTGTTTCTTTTATTTATTTTATGTGTGTTACCTCATAACTTTTTACTGGGTGAACCAATGTCGATGATTCTTTTTTATTTGAAAACTGGTACTTCTCATGTGGTCCAATATGATCTTGATCAAGGTCAGACCAATAGTTTTTGAGTTATTCTTAACAACTTATATTGGTGTCGGCTGTACAAAATTTTTAATATTTAATTATTTATGTACTTGACAATGATGAGGGCTTTTATTATTAAACTAACTGTTCCCCGCGAGTTCGCTCGCGTGTTATTTGAGGTTTTTAATTTTTTTGAGCGGTATCCTAATTCTTCTTCCTTTTCTAAAATAAAAGTAGCCTAAGTCACTCCTTGCGACATCAGCTATCTGGCAGTGAAAATCCCTTCAAAATCAGTCAGCCGTTTCGGAGATTAGCCGACACAAACAGACAGACAGACGGACATACTGACAGACAGACAGACAAAAACTTTAGAAATTGTCTTTTTGTTATTAGTAGATAGATGTAGATGTCTATGGGCCGCAGCAACCACTTACCATCAGGTGGACTGTGTGCTCGTTTGTCACCATAATCCTATAAAAAAAAAAAAACTTTCAAATGCTTTTGGAAAAAGCTGTTACATTACAAACAGACACTTCAATTTTATTTATTTGTATAGATTGGTTTTATACGTCAATATATACTTTGCATTGTGCTTGAATATTTACATAACTTTGTACTGACTATTTAATTTGCTATGTACGTGAATATGTACTTGACTTTCTATTTGAATATGTAGGTACTTAACTATATACTTTACTATGTACATTAACATAAACGTGACCATGTACTTGATTCCCCCATGGGTGGCAAACGAGTATGTGGCTCACCTGATGTTATGTGACTACTGCTGGCAATAAATCGTAAATTGAAAATGTTTATTTGCAAGATTCACGGTATAACTATATGTTACAATTTATCCAGTGCAGCCAGACGTGTTTCCCTAACAATAGTGCATATCATGCATTTAATTTTAATCTGTTCATATGACAATATTTATGAATAGCTATCAAAAAAATCCTTTAAAACATAAAAGCTTTTAATTTTTAACCAATTATATAAATTGAATAAAAAAAATAAAAAATAAATAAATAAAAAAAATCTTGTATAATCTGACGCTTAATAATTTAAATATTATATGTATTTCATTATATAAACCATGAATAACTGCAATATCAGCTAAGCGATTCTTTTTCGTTCTTAGCGGTTAGCCACCGTAGAGTCTATATCACCTGAGGATGCCTCGTGTGGAGCCGAAACACGTGTCGTATTGTCGTCAGTGGTGTGTCTTTCTTAGTGTAGTGGTGTTGGGAGTAGTGGTGCTGGGATTAGTGGTGACGGGGATAGTGCACGCAATTGAGGGAGGGCGGGAGGTGATCTTCAAACTAGGTAAGACACATCACTTTATTTTATCGCGCAGATGTACGCAAAGTAATTTTTTGTCAACTTTAATAAAATGATATTTACAATTTTGTACTAATTTTTTTATTGCATTTTAGCTTATATCGCACCAGCCTTTGTAATGTTTCCTATTTTTGATTCGGGTCCTTGTTTAAGTACTAGTTGTATCAATATTTGTGCAAAAATAGAAATTGCAGTTTTTTTGGGTCAGGCTCACCGTTTTAACTTAATGTTGATCATATCGCACCGTATTTTCACAGGTTAGAACGAATAAGAATCTATGTGTATAAACGTCCACTTAGGATTTTTATTGAAGTAGAAAACCACATCATCATAGATTATTTAACTATTATATTGTTTAATTTATCATAATTATCATTACAAATAGTTGTTTCAAGTCCCATGCCGGACATATATATGTCCGCATGCATGATTACTTGAATGACTTGTTTTTATACACAACGCTAGTTTATGAGCAAGAAGCTGATCCCCCTATAGTGGTAATCGTTAGTGTGTAAAATTTTAACTCATTTCTGGATGGATATTCCATCATCAGTCGGTTTTGTGCAGGCGATAAAGTTATGTTGTCTTGTAGTTTAACATCTATTTTAAAGAGACCTATACATACTATCGTAATCATCATTACAGCCTATTATAGCTCACGGATAAATAAAGGCCTCCCTTATAGATGTCCTCCCCTCCCTTTTATTTTCATTAAATACTAGCCGTGCTCGGCATACGTTGCTATCTTGCAAGTTTTCATTATGAATGATATTTTACGTATAAAAGACGAACAAAATACCCATTTTCTGGCACAAATCTTCGAGGGCGCTCAGATAACATCTCACCATATTATATTATGTATAGAAGACGAATTTTACAAACGTACAATTGTTGATTTTCATATATGAAAATATTATGAAACGCCATTTTATATATTTTATTTACCACTATTACATTTCTTTTCAGGCCAGTATTGAAAAAACTACTATTATATTATGAACAGCCATGTTTGCCAGCTTGCAGTACAACTGCTCGCAATAATTAAAACGTACTATAAAATGACCACGTCAGTAATGAAACTAATTCAATGCAACCGCAACGTCGTACTTCCACTCAAGCTTACCTAACAGAAGTTATTTAACGAACACATATTTGTTACTTTGATACTGCGAATAATATATTATTAGACTGAAATATACATGAATGAATATTTAAGTGCATATTATATACGTATTTATTTATATATAAATTTATATGTAAGTAGGACAGGTATATTGTTTACATTGGTCTAGACTGTCCTGAGGAAGGAGATTGAAATGTTATGAACGGCGAGAGGGGGGGGGGGGGGGTATATATAAGCAAAAGTCGTAGTAGATTGGGGATAAGTTCGCGCCTTAAATTTTCACAATAAGTGCAAATCAAATTGGATTCCCACCGACACCATTTAAATAAATGCGTTTTTGTAGCACGTAAAGACTGCTGAATTCCTGTCCTCAGTCATGGAGCATATGTAGGGACGGAAGAATTACACGGATTTGGTTAATAGGTATGTGCTATCATTTTTTATGAAATTGATCGAATAATGCCTCTGTGTACCGGAAAATTTATTTAATTCAGAAAGTTTTAATGATTGCAATTGAGACAGCAACCAGGATGCGTTCCCTGCTGTTATCAATGAAATTGTTAATTTAAATTTTAAGTGCTGATTTACCATGCACTCGCCGGTGCAGGAAAATATCGTGAAATTAGAAAAAATATTTCAAAGATACGTGAAGTTCGCGAGCACCCACTGGGGCAGCGCGGCGGACATTTCCTTGCCCTAAAACGCACTCATAAATGAGAGGAGCCCTATGCTATCACCAACGCTGTTTCTCCTGCATATCAATGATATGATGCAAACTGGTAACATTCATTGCTATGCAGACGACATCAACACTGGTGATGCCTTATATACCGGTCGTGCCAATATTTCACGGGAAACCGTCGCCGAGTACCGGGACAAACTTGTGTCTGAAGCGAGTCTTTGCTGAACAAAATCTCGGATTGGGGGTGCCTAAATCTAATCCAGTTCAATCCCCAGAAGACACAAGTTTGCGCGTTTACCGCTTAAAAGAACCCCTTTGTCGTAACTCTTCAGTTTCAAGGCACTCCCCTTGCTGCCTCAGCTAGCATCGGAATCCTTGGCATCGACATATAGAATAGTGTTCAGTTTCGTGGCCAAAAAAAAAGTAAGTGCTCAGCAGAAAGAGACAGTATTTCATATCGGCACATCACTTGCAACTTCACAAAGCACAAGTTCGGCTTCTCATGGAATACTGTTCTGATCTCTAAACCAGACCACACCAGTGCCAGCTCCTTCCACTTGACCGCATCCAGCGCAGAGCGGTTAGAATATATGTAGTCGACGACCGAGTTCTTTCTGATCGGCTCGATACACTGGCACTGCGTAAGGATGTTGCATCCCTTTGCATTTTCTATCGAATTTACTACGGGGAGTGCTCTGAGGAATTGTTCGGATTAATACCAGCCGCCAAATTTCACGAACACACATCGCGTCAAAATTCATGCTTCCATCCTCACCATCTGGATGCTTGGCGGTCCACGACTGTGCGTTTTACTAAGAGTTTTCTTCCTCGTACAACTTCTCTGTGGAATTGTTTCTCACCGGCGATTTTTCCGCACCGATACGACTTAGGGACCTTCAAAAACAGAGCTTACACCTTTCTAAAAGGCTGGCAACTCATTTGCAATTCCCCTGGTGTTGCGGTTGTTGATGGGCGGCGGTGGTCACTTACCATCAGGTGAGCCGCATGCTCGATTGCCCCCTCTTCTATATAAAAAACAAGTTTCATGGAAAATATTATACACCATTATGTGGTACAGTTAAAGGACAATAAAATCCTTATGAGATAGTTTCATCTTAATTTCGTTTCGTCTCAGTTTGGATGTGTTTTTCAATAATTAGTTTTACAAAAAAAAATCGATATCTCACTTTTATATGTAAAGTAAATATTATCATACTTAATTATTACACAAAATTTAGCTAGGATTTTTTTTTCTCGCCGAATACGCTACCAATGCATTTTAGTAAAGTGTATATATATTTAAAATGAAAGGGTTTGCTGACAAAAATATGAAAAAGAAGCGACGTCACTCTAAATCCAATATGGTTGACACCCAAAGATAGCAGCTTGACGCTGCTGTGTTTCGTATGGTGAGTGTAGGCAACAGGAGACCCCTTTTACTGGAAACAAGGCATTCCGTCCTCAGGGGTGACAACGTTTCTGCATTTTGATTCATAATCTAGGATAGATGTAGATGTCTATGGGCCGCAGCACCCACTTACAATCAGGTGGACTGTGTGATCGTTTGTTACCCTTATCGTACAAAAAAAAAGTGTATTAAAATTTATAGAATAGGCTATTTGATCCTTCGAGCAGGATATGTTCCAGTGATCTTTCGACTAAAAATTTAAATTACTATTATTTCACGACAGTTGATAATAGTTTTATTTTTATGATATTAATAAACTTACATTTTCTACAATATAGCTTACCGTATTTTTGTATAGTAAGTTATTTTTATTTATAATTTGTATTGTATAGTATTATAAAAAAGGCACGAGTTAAAATATATTTCTGTCATTATTATTTATAATTTAGTTTTTACTCCTGTCGTCCTAGTGTTCCTAAAAGAAAAAGGAAGTGCTGTGTCTACGAGGGCATCCACAACTTTTTCTATAGCTAGGGCGGCACTACTTGGTAATGAGGTGAAAATATAACAGATCAATATTTTGTGGGGAAGTTTTAGAATAAAAAAAAATTATAAAAATAATTTCGTGTTACTTGATACTAGTGAAAGTACAATTTGACAAGTCCATTAACAAAGAAAACCGCATACGTAAAAAATAATTGCATAATGCAAATCTTCTAAATGTGTTCCAAAATGTGTTCTTAAAATATATGTATAGAATTAAGTGGAGTTTATATTGCAGTAGAGTGAAAAGATTACGAGTTATTTGCTTCTTACGTGCCATTCCATTACATGTAATTTACATACATCGTTTTATGTTTTTACTGTGTAAACATTAGGTTTTTTTACATGAAAGACGTGTATACATTTGAATTACAGTTATCATAAGAAATAGGAAAAACCTTAAGAGCCCTCTTACATTTAGGCGTTTCGCAAATTTAGGTATTTTACGCACCGAGCGGGCGGCGAGCAACGCGACCGATACTTTCTTTCATATCTTTTCACTTGCTCGCACTATAACACTGTGAGTATGGCGATTAAACGATCTTGATCTTCCATAATACAAAGTTTTCTTAGAATGGACTTCAGTGGATGGAATATTTTTTGTGTGTCATTTTAATGTTATCTTATTAATTTATTATTATATAATTATATAATTTATTATTTATTATTATATACCATTTTGATATATTATTCATTATTTATGAAATTTTGTGTCAAAATAAGTACACATAAATATTTTAATTGTTACGCCGTAATCGAATAATTAACCGGTAGAATAGTGGTATAAATAAATAAACGGTTGCAACTTGTTTTAATAAATATAACAACCAAATGTAACTAATATTTTTTTATCGGTACTTACAGTCAATTACCATATTTTTTATTACAAAAATATTTGCTGCGACGGCATTGACCGAACTTTTCTCTAGTCAATAATTTCAGGCAGTAGGTACTTTTCATAAAAAGCTTGTAACATGGGTAACATATTGAAAATCTAAAATTAGTCGTCTTTGTAAATTTTTAGTACTTTTACTGCATAATCTGGGCCAATACATATTATGGCAAGTATTCAGACATTTTTATTTGCTAAATGAAGCTGGCCTTGGATTTGGTAAAACCAGTCATTATTTTGATTTAATGTTACACTTGAATCACTGAATTTATAACCTTTAACTTTTTTTGTCGAAAGGCCGTGTCAAAATCTATTCCGAAAGCTGAAATAGGACGTTTAACTTCAATAAGACCGTCGCTGTGTAAACCATTAGGTGAAGCCCTCAAATAACAATGATCTAGGTCAATGAATAGACCACATTTTTCTATAATAATATTTTCATGTTTGCTCAATTGTGCCAATGCTAAAGACTCGTTGTCCCTACCATATTTAATGGAAGAGACGTGATCTAAATTATAACTATATAAAATAGTTTTAAACCGATCGATCAAAAATTGCGGTCGTAGTTGACGACGCTCTGCGTCGCAGGCAATCGATGCACACTACGGTAGTATCGAAATGATGCAGCGCCCGAAATCAACGGACGCAGGTCCAGTCTCGGCAAGCGCTCGCGCGTTAGTGATCGCAGATGGCCGGCGCAGTGAAATATATAGTACTTTTATTTAATTAATTAAAATGTAATAGTAACGATTTAAAAAGTAAAAATAATAGTATATTTTAAGCAAATGTTGATGATTATTTTGGTATAAATTTTACGTCTAAGTGATGTAGAACTTCGGATATAGAGGCTTGTATCGAAGCTTTTTTGGTCGTTTTTAGAATTATGTCGAATTTTTTTTCCTAGCGTGAAAAGCATATAACGAAAATATATTCCATTATTATTAAAGTGTAGGATATTTGGGAGATAAAAATATTTTTTTGATGGTAGATATTCAATAGAATCTACAAATTAGAGCTCCCAAATCATGTCTTCGAGAGTTTTTGCCTAAACATGCATCGGGAGAATGATTATTACTGATTAAATAAATAAATTATCTAAAATCCGATCAGAGCTTATTTGAGAAAAGAAAACAAGCTATTTTTACCGAGTAATTGTTATTTCAAGCAACGAACGATAAACATACAATTTCAACGAGGAAACCTCGTAATTTCGGGTTTCTTTGTAATACGCCTCTTAAAAGTGGAAACATTTTGAATAAGTCATTATATGTTACGCATTTCAACGCATTTTATTGGCCCCTTGTAAATGATTATATTTAATAAAAATGTGTCCAATGTATGTAACATTAGACACATCGGTTACTACTTGTTTTATTTGAATATGTAATGTTCGCGTAAATACAAGAAATCAATAAGTTTCTATATGGTTTTAATACTGTACAGTTTTGTATTTTCTATACAATGCTGTTAAATGCAACGTACACTCGCACAACTATAAGCCTTATTAATTGCAAAGCATAAGTAAAAATAAGTATCACAAAAACTAATACGCGGCCAAGTGCGAGTCGGACTCGCCCATGAAGGGTTCCGTAGCAGCAAGTAACATAATTTATGATTTATGACGTTTAGAATAAACTAATTACTAGATCTCGTTCAAACCAATTTTCGGTGGAAGTTTACATGGTTATGTACATCATATATTTTTTTAGTTTTATCATTCTGTTATTTTAGAAGTTACGGGGGGGGGGGGGGGGGCACAAATGTTATCACTTTGGAAGTGTCTCTCACGCAAGCTATTCAGTTTAGAAAATAATGATATAAGGAACCTCAATATCACTTTTTAAAAACCTATCCATAAATACCCCACATGTATGGGTTTGATGGAAAAAAGTTTTTGAGTTTCCGTTCTAAGTATGGGAAAACCCCAAATTAATGTTTTTTTTTTACTTTTGTGAGAAAATCTTAATGCGGTTGACAGAATATATCTACTTACCAAGTTTCAACAGCACAGTTCTTATAGTTTCGGAAAAAAGTAGCTGTGACATACGGACGGACAGACAGACAAACAGAGATGACGAGTCCATAAGGGTTCCGTTTTTTGCCATTTGGCTACGGAACCCTAAAAAACTAAAAATGGTAAAATTGTTTTAATTATTAACCAAACGAGTAGTAACAAATTTTTAAGTACCTATATTATTAAATAGTTTTATTTTTTAATATTAGCTGTAAATTCACTTACTTGCAGAATGTCATCCCACTTTCCTTTTGGTAACGAGTTTTACAAATTACGCACACTCATTCTTTATATATAAAACTTACGTGTCACGTTGTTTGTCCGCGATGAACTCCTAAACTACTGAACTAATTTAAATGAAATTTTGCACACTGTGCAGTTTGGTCCAACTTGAGAGATAGTTTTTATCCTGACAAGTGAAACTCATTATTTTTTTATTATGTAATTAAGGATTTTTTATATGAAGGGTCATCGAAAAGGGCAGAATAACGTCTGTCTGGCCAGCTAGTATATATATAAAATCAAACAAATTTAAACTACATACAATACTTTCATGTTTTTCGTCGGGAATACAAAATAAATTAATATATACGATAAAATCTATAAAAACTAGTTTTATTTAAATAAGAATTTAAAGGAGACGGTCCAAAATTGTATGGAGCGTAGGCCCAGTTTATGTACTAGTATGGAAATAAATTAAAATAAAATATTAAACCACTTTTGATAATTTAAATCCACGAATTTGCCTTAATTTCAGTGGTATTAATATTTTATTCTCACCAAAAATTGCAACACTAATGGCGGATTGATGTCGTTTTGATTTGACGTTAGCTGTCATCTTTGAAATATACTCGTATCACCTATAGCCTATCAGGTAGATTTATTATGTAAAATAGCTAAAATGTGTCGAAACTAGCAGAAAAGTAAGGCAAAAAGTTGTATTTTTTTATCAAAAGACGAATAAAGTGTAATAAAGATTGTGTATGTGCTTTTTTGATCTTAAAACAACTAACGTTCTTGTTGATATTTGTAAAACAAATTTAAAAAGTACTACCTAATTCCAGACAAGAAGATTGCATTGAGTTATATTTACATAGAACTCAATGGAAGATTGTTGAGATAAATCAAAGGTAACACATAATACGGTAATATAACACACAAAATTATTTCATTGCATTCATTAGTGCGTACTAATGCCCACTTCAGTGTCAGGGGCATCCAGGACTTTTTTTGTTTTACATGGGGAAATGAGGCCTAGGTTGTGTTGTTAGTTTTTACAAAAATTTTGTGCCAGATAGCTAAAATCCGAGATTATATGTGAATAGCGGATAACTCCGCTTCTCTACCCTAAAAATTCACCCTGAGATACTACTTTATTGCACTAATAATAAAAAAGATATTTAATTTATTTTACTTTAGAGTGGCTGTTTTAAGGTAGATAAACAGAATAATCCTGAATACTAATTTCTGTTCAGGTAAATGTGTCTATCTGGGCTGCTGAAGTGCTAGAGTACAATCATAGATAATATAATTTATTTGTTATAATATGGTACATTACAGTTGTTACAAAAGAACTCGCATCCTAAATACGTTTCGGGCGTACAAATATTTTCATATAACAGGTCCTCAGCGTGTCAGAGTATGCCTTGAGCCTTAACAGACATTTAAAGCCTGGATAATGTCACAACAAAGTTTAACAGTCCTATGAATTATAGAAAGTGAAACATTAGGTCAATCATGTTGTAGATACTTAAGGTAATATAAATAAAACAGCTTTTTTTATAGGATAAGGGTGACAAACGAGCACACAGTCCACCTGATGGTAAGTGGTTGCTGCTGCCCATAGACATCTACATCTATCCTCGTTTGCGAAACGAAATGCAGATGCGTTGTAACCCGTGAGGACTAAGATGGAATGCCTCATTTCCAATAAAAAGGGCCTCTGGCCACCTGCACTCACCAAGCGAAACGCAGAGGTAAACCTCTACTTCACGCCGGTATTCTGTGAGGTCGTGGTACCACCCCGATTCGAGCCGGCCCATCCGTGCGACAGCAAAAGCTGCCGCGTGGCTCTACCACTGTTAAATTTTTTTGCTTAATTTTTTTATTTATTTATCCTACTTCAAAATCCTTTGTTACTAAAATGCCATCCAGAATTGATGCCGGTGCGGTTATGGAATTTTGATACCGAGCCCAAGACCAATACCAGACAACGGTCATTATGTGGGCACAGCAACCCACTGTCTGTTGTCCAGAAGTGCAACTGCAATAATAAACTGCAATCATCTCATCCCAACTTGTCCCTTGTACTTGAACCTTGAACTTGTCTCGCCGACAGTATATATGTATAATAAGCTCTGTCCGAGTGATGGCAAGATTTTATAGGGCCTCTTATTAAAACAGAGTCTTGTTGGGATGATAATATTAATTGGGTCACAACTTATCTGCTACCCAGTCTTCGTTGACACCAAACATACAATATACCATTGAATTATATATACTACGTACTAGAGGAGACACCTCAACTCGATTGTTTGTAACACGCGTTAGAGTGCGCGCTCTCAAACTCACTTAGTCTGTGTCAAGCGGTTGCTGCAACGTGAGAAGTTTGAGTGAAGAATTATTTTTAAATTAATATGCCTTCGTGTGCATTGAGATACTGTTCAAACCACTCGAGAAATATGTGTAAAAGTCAAGGAGTGACTTTTCACCAGTAAGTTCAAAATATTATTATCTTTAAAACACGCTTAATTTAATTATATTTTATCAACTGCAACGTATACGGGAATGTCAAAGAGTAAAACATTTTTATGCGCAGACTTAACACTATTGACGTATAATCTTAAGTAATTATGGACCGTAAATATTAATATATAATCACGGTAGGAAATATTAGTGCATTAAAATTCATAGTTTTTATTATTATTTGAATTTAAAGGTTTCCTGAATCAAAAAAAAAGAAAGAGAATCATGGATCAAATTTGTTCAGAAGAATCGCAGCGAAGAAACGTGGTTTCCGTCAGATTATTTATGCATATGTTCCGTACATTTAAAAGAAAACAACTAATACTTCAATAAAACAGGAAGAGTATACTTAAAGAAATCTGCAGTACAGAAGTCTTTTCATGGACAAAGTAGTCGCAGTTTTTCCCTCACCTCCACGTGATAGTTGGACTCCACACAAATTGCACTTAGATTTGTTTTTATCAACCTCCACAAAGTATTTCTAAATACCCAACCTTTTCACACTATTCGACATCTTCTTGTAATAAATTACGTGTTGTCTACATAAAATTATGAAATAAACACACAAGCGTAACCTGTTCTACGTGAATACTCGTACAAAAGTGACAAATGAGTTATCAAATTATGAAATTAGGATTTTTCCCGCGCAAATGGAATTCCCCGTGTACAAATTTGTCGCGCTGCAATATCACGCTGTTACTCTGTGTAGAAATGAAACGATACCATCAAGGTATCGCTACTTTTACTCTATACTATACCGTATCCGTACGGTGAGAAGTGTTGGTTAATGAGGTTTTCATTACATAAAATTTAAAAAAAACTATGAAATGGAGTCATTTTTTTAGGGTTCCGTACCTCAAAAGGAAAAAAACGGAATCCTTATAAGATCACTTTGATGTCCGTCTGTCTTTTTTTTCTTTTTTTTTTCTTTAACACGTTAAAGCACGTTAGCACAAAAAAAAACGTTACCCCCACACTAGGATTTTCTCCTGTGTCGTGGAGGCAGTTTACAAACATAAATTGCACAAGGACAAACATCCAGACCCGGAACAATTATTTGTAGGCCATACAATTACTTGTTCCGTGCGGGATTTGAACACGCGGCCCCCAGCGCAACAACTGATTGCTAAGCCACTGCGCCACGGAGCCGTCTGTCCGTCTGTCTGTCTGTCAAGCCCCATTTTCTCAGGAACGCGTAGAGGTATCAATCTGAAATTCATACCAAACATTTATGTCTACTGTCCCTTGGAGCTGTGAAAAAAGATAGAGCCGTTTATGCCGCAAACTTTCGACATTCGCAAGGGAATCAAAACCTACAGGGTACTTCCCGTGAACTCAGAATATTGAAATTTAGTACGAAGCAACGTTTTATAGCACACATAAAGGAAACATTTCAAAAAGCATAAATTTTTAGTTACGTCATATAATAAAAATATTTTTAATAATTTTAAACTTATATAGCTACAGATTTGTTCATAACCCTCGGTTCGCGAGTCCGACTCGCACTTGGCCGGTTTTTATTATGAGTTTTATTTCCTAAGATTAATAATTTTTCTGGATGTTTTCTGATAAAACGAAATCTATAAGCAGTCATATTCGCGCCAGATAACGAAAACAATCTCTCGAACATGAACTCATGTTGTCTCATTTGACAAGTAATCAGTAATTACTCATATACATACTCAAGTAATCAGACACTGTTGTGTCTGTTGGTGTGTGACTGATCGAGTACCGATAGAAGTACTTTTCTTTCGATACTACGTGGTACTAAATTTTAAAGTATCGATACCCAAAGTACTTGGTATCGAGTAACTACTTGTATTTACTCGTATCGTTTCATCCCTCTGTGTAAGGGAAATAACCGTACGCCGCCCGCTACCGCGTTTTTTTTAAAGTCGAGTATTCGGCAGAGTACTCGGCCCAAACTAGGCCGAGTACCCAGTGGCCGAGTACTCAGCCAATCACTACTCGTTCCACACACACACACACACACACGCGCTAACGCACACGTCCACGCACACCCACACCCACACGCACATGCACACGCACACGCACACGCACACACATACACGCACACGCACACGCACACGCACACGCACACGCACACGCACACGCAGACGCACACGCACACGCACACGTACACGCACACGCACACGCACATGCACACGCACAAGCACATGAAAGCGCACGTGTACGCGTGCACACTCACACTTACGCGCACGCGCACACCCACACGCACACGCCCACGCACGAGCTTCCACGCCCACGAGGACAGACGGATTAACAGAAAATAAAGCTATCCTTTAAGGGTACCTTTTTATCCTTTTAAGATACGGAACTTTAATCTACTACAATGTACTCGTATATAGAGTTCTATTAGCATTCCTGTATAATGTTTTTTAATTTTTTCTTTAGTGATCCTTTACTAATTTTTACTTTTTGATTGATGCTAGTTAACAGCGTCGTCTCTTAGGTATACTTTGTGTATATTATGTTCGTATATATTATGATCGAACAAGTGGGTGTTTGGAGGTAAACCCTATACATATGAATGAAATTGAAGTTTCTGTCTGTAATATCTAAATAACTGGCTGCTATTAAGCTTAAGGGGTTTTATGCTATTAAGTATTTGTTCGCTATTAAGACATGAATAAATATTTTACAGTTTTTGTCTATCCATCCGTCTGTTTGTTATGGCTAATCTTCGGGATGACTGAATCAATTGTGATGAAATTTCATGAACAGATAGAGTACAGTACTAGGAGTGATGAAAGTAATATGTTATCAGAAAAAAATTAAGATATACAAAAGTTTCGAACATAACTTTTTGGTTTGCAATTTTACTCAAAAAGCGTTCCTACACTTTTACTATTCCTTAATGTTTTGCAACAAAATTGTAATGGATAAAGGTTATGGTATTAAGAGCTTTAGTACGCGAAATTAATAGGTAGATCTTAAATTTTCATTGTAAGCATCTTTTCATATCGCATATAGTTTTCGAATAATAATAATAACTTTTAAACTAAGTTTAAAGTGGTTTTCTATAGTTAAATTCCTCGCCCAAAGACCACTATTATAGAGCTGCAGGATTTTTGTTTAAATTCTAAGATAACGTTGTTTCAGGTAAAAACTAGTTCACAATATTATTTTGAATTTCTATCACGAGCATTCACCTGATAAAAGTATTTTAAAATAAATACATCCTTTTATTTTACTTTGAAAAGAATTTTAATATCGCAACGGACAAATCAAATGCATACATGCAATAATGTTTTGTAAAGATAAAGTATGAAATGGGTTAAGTCTATTAAATGTGGAACTTTCTGAATATTTTTCTAAACTATTCATATTCTTTGTTCGTCTGTTCTGTTACATGTTTAAGTTCGATATTTAAATAGCTTATTGTATTTATTTGATGAAATGAATTAATTTTTCTCGATAATTCGGTATATTCACAGACGGCGATTGTGAACATCAGCAGAAGTGTATGACGCATGGTGTTGTGACCGCCAATTCGCCTGTTAAGAGTTGTGATTCAAACTATCCCTAACTATACTTTAATATTTTTATAAGATAGTGAACAAACGAGCATACAGTGCAACTGATGGTAAGTGGATGCTGTGGCACATAGACATATCTATCCTCGATTAAGAATAAAATGCATATGCGTTGTTACCCCCGAGGATTACAATTGAATGTCGTACTTCCATTGAAAATGTTCTCCGGTTCTCTACACCCACCATACGAAACACAGCAGCATTAAGCTGCTATTTTATCAAGCCGAGCCAACCCATTGGTGCTAAAAGATAAATCTAAAACATCTGATGACTTCCTATAGACAAATCTTCCAATAGTATAACCATCTCTTTACGTCAGGCGTAAAATATCCAAAACGACAATAGCGAACAATATCAATTACCGCGCGCCAAGAGTGAAGAATATCTCTTGAAAATCCTCTCTACAACGGGAGGGGTCCATTTCCACCAATGTACTTTCACGGGCGGGTGAATAAAAAAAGATAATATGTAGTATTAACGTTTCATGTGATCTTTTCATTCATTCCGCAGTATGTAGTTAATTACGATAGCTTTTAACAATATCATTGGTGCTGGAGGGGATTGAACTTGGTTTGCTCGCGTGATGTGTTGTTGTTTTATAGCAAGCGCTTAGCCTCTGGGCTACCACCGCCATGGGATGTTGTTATTACATCTACGTCTTCTTCATCATCAGCCTGTCAAAAGTCCACTGCTGTACATGGGGTTGTATGGGGGGATTTGCCTTAATCGTCACGCTTAGCAGGCACATGAGGATCCTTGTATCAGACATTTTACACCTTTGACGCTACTACCTATCGCGCGACTGGGTATTTGACATATATACATGTATTACTACTACTAGTACTATATATGATATACGCCAGATCTTGTGGCTTTACGCCTGGCGGACATCAAATTAAAAAGCCACAAGATGTATGAAAGTCACTTCATCAAGCTTAAAAGATACGTCGGTTGTTAAGTGTTATAACATCATACTATCCACAAGTATTTAATTATTAAAATAGCGGTTAATAATGTATAACTTCTTTATTGTGCTTACTTACTTTTTGTTCATTATCAGTTTCGTATTTTACAAGCTATTGCATTAAACTGAACACGGATAAGTTCGATTGAGTTCATGAAAGTGCTGCCCATTTACTACGGCCGCAAGAATAATTGTTGCAGCATTCTCTCGGAAAATGTACCACTTTATTTTGCGAACGAGCTTTTAAGGTCATTTGCACTTTAATTTGGGACTGAAAATAAAAATTTAGATCCAGAAGGATATACGAAATATTTATTCCATATTTATGATTTATTCATTTCACGTAGTTTTATGTTATATGATTTTTTTAAATAAAATTAAAGTGAATAACGAACTTACATTTCATTTGATGGTAAGTATCTATAACAGTCCATGGACACTTGGATATATGCGTTGTCACCTCAAAGAACTAAGATGGAATGTCTCTCAGCATGTAATTGTACTGACTGTGTATATCATTCAGACCGGATTATAGCAGCTCAGACACTGGCACTGGCTATTTGACGACAGAAACAGATATGAGGTTGATACCTACCTAAAAGTTTTTTTTAACAGTGGTAGAACCAAGCGGTAGCTTTTGCTGTCGCACGGATAGGCCAGCTCGAACCGGGGTGGTACCACGACCTCACAGAATACCAGCGTGAAGTAGAGGTGTACCTCTGCGTTGCGCTTGGTGAGTGCAGGTGGCCGGAGGCCCAATTCCTCCCCCCCCCCCAATGAACATGGTAGTGGAATTAAATAAAAGACTACCCCAGGAGGGTACCAGCACCCCTGGAGAATCCCTCGCTGAGCATCCACGACCAAACTACTCCACTCCTAGGCGTGGGTGCTCAGGCTGCTCCGCGTATTCTGAGAGGGGGGGGGGGGGGGGCGAAATTCCGCTCAAGACGAAACCTGCTCGGAGCAAGCGGAGCACGAAGACAAAGGCAACCCCTGCCACGCTAACCGTGGATTTCTGCAACATCAGGGGACTTCATTCAAACCTTAACGCCGTCCACTACCATCTGGAGATAGCTAAGCCGGCCTTGCTCTTTCTAACCGAGACACAGGTGTCCTCTCCGGCTGATATTTCGTATCTCTCCTACCCGGGGTACAAATTAGAACACTCGTTTGTGCCCCGGGCTGGAGTTTGCGTGTATATCAGAGAGGACATCTGTTTTCGACGCCTCGGCAGTCTTGAAGGTACGGACCTGTCCATCCTATGGCTGCGGGTAGACAGCGACGACCATCCCCGCGTCTGCGGGTGCCTCTATAGGTCCCATAGCGGTAATGCCGACACAGACTGACTCATCGACCACGTCCAAATGGCTGCAGACTCCATGCTACAACAGGTCCCATCCGCAGAGATCGTGATACTCGGTGATTTCAACGCCCACCACGCTGAATGGCTTGGTTCTCGTTTAATCGATCATGCGGGTAGATCTGTCTATGACTTTGCTTTGGCATAGTCTGGTTACTTCGCCTACGCGGATCCCAGATGTGGAAGACCATGTACCTTCCCTGTTGGACCTTCTGCTGACCTCTCATCCGGACGGATATCAGGTCTCCGTCGATGCCCCTCTGGGCTTTTCGGACCATTGTCTGATCCGGAATACGGTGCCACTCACGCTCCAATCGCAGTTGCGATCTACAGCTTGCCGCCGTGTTTGGCACTATAGGTCAGCTGATTGGGACGGGATGCGGTCTTTTTTTGCATCCTACCCTTGGGGGCGGGTTTGCTTCTCGCCGGAAGATCCCAGCGTTGTTGCCAATTCTGTTGCTGATGTGGTACTTCAGGGTATGGAACTTTTTATTCCATCCTATGTGGTGCCCATCGGAGGCAGATCCCAGCCATGGTTTGGTCATCATCATCATCATCATCATTACAGCCCTTCACAAGTCCACTGCTGAACATAGGCCTCCCCCAAAGAATGCCACAAAATACGGTCCTGAGCCACCTGCATCCATCGACTTCCTGCATGTCTTACCAGGTCGTCACTCCATCTCGTAGGGGGACGCCCTACACTTCGCCTACTGGTACGAGGCTGCCACTCGAGAACCTTTCTTCCCCATCGGTTGTCGGTTCTTCGACCTATATGGCCGGCCCACTGCCACTTCAGCTTACTAATCCGTTGGGCCATGTCGGTTACTCTGGTTCTACTGCGGATATCCTTATTCCTAAGTTTATCACGCAGAGAAACTCCGAGCATAGCCCTCTCCATAGCTCGCTAAGCGACCTTGAGCTTCCCTATACGGCCAGCAGTGAAGGACCACGTCTCAGTTCCGTAAGTCATCACTGGCAACACGCACTGGTTGTACAATTTCGTTTTAAGGTTTTGAGGTATGTCTGACGAGAAGATGTATCGTAGCTTCCCGAACGCTGCCCAGCCGAGTTGAATCCGTCGATTGACCTCTCGGTCGAAGTTGGACTTACCTAGTCGGACTATTTGTCTCAGGTAAACATACTCGTCAACAACTTCGAGCTTAGTGCTCCCAAAAATTACCGGCATAGGTGTGACATGGACATTAAACATGATCTTTGTTTTGTCCATGTTCATCTTAAGACCTATCCGTTGGGAGACACTATTGAGGTCATTGAGTATAGTGCTTAGGTCCTCCAGCGATTCTGCCATAAGGAATATATCGTCGTCAAATCGATGGTGAGTGATGTACTCGCCATTGATGTTAATACCGCATCATTTCCAGTCCAGAAGCTTGAAAACATCTTCCAATGCAGCGGTGAAGAGTTTCGGGGATATAACATCACCCTGTCTTACACCTCTCTGCAATTGGATGGGTTTCGTACTCTGGTTCTTTACTCGGATAGCCATTGTAGCCCTACTCTACAAAAACTTCAGCACTTCGATATACCGACAGTCAACTTGGCACCGTTGTAGGGACTGCAGCACCGCCCAAATTTCGACGGAATCAAAGGCTTTCTCATAGTCCACATACGCCAGACATAGTGGCGAATTGTACTCTTCGGACTTCTGTACAATTTGCCGTAGGGTATGTATGTGGTCTATGGTGCTAAAGCCCTTTCGGAAACCGGCTTGTTCGGGAGGCTGGAAGTCGTCAAGTCTGCGCGCGAGACGATTCGTAATGACTCTCGAAAACAGCACGTAGACGCGGCTCAGAAGGGAAATCGATCTGTAGTTCTTCAAGAGAGCGTTGTCATCTTTCTTGAAGAACAAGACCACCGCACTTCTGCTCCACGCCTCCGGTGTCATGCCACCACGAAGGACTGAATTAAAGAGCTTCTGAAGGACTTCAAGTACCGGTCTTTCACCCGCTTTCAGAAGCTCCGCTGTAATTCCATCCTCGCCTGGGGCATGCCGTTTTTAAGGTGCTGGAGCGCCATTCTAATCTCGCTCAGACTGACGTCCGGGATATCTTCGGAATAGTGTCGGATAAGCCTCGATCTAGGATCGTTACTCACACTTGCGTGTGGCTCCAACGATGACGTGTACAGCCGCCCATAGAACCTCTCAATCTCACTCAAAATCTCAGGTGCCAATCAAAAAATGCTGAAGAATGTAGCCTCATCTCCCGTCTAACAGCCATGAGATTAAGAGTGTGATCGGAGAGTTTTTGTGTTCTTCTGCGGCGGGTCTTGCAGAACTTAGCTCCGACCGCATGGACAGTTTCCACGAGCTTGTCATTCATATCGTCCACTTCATTGCAGTCTTCTAGGCACTGAAAACGGTTTCGTAACTCGAGCTGAAAGGTTTCGGGACTTTGGCTTAGAGCACGAGGGGGACGGAGCGTTGACTTCATCAGACGAGACCTCTCTAACTTAACATTTAGGTTCAGTGTGCCTCTAACCATTCGGTGATCGGTGCCTGTTTTCACCCTCGCGATCACTGAGACATCACTGAACAGTTGTCGTCTGGTCGTCATAATGAAGTCAATCTCATTTTTTGTCGAACCGTCGGGGCTCGACCAGGTTCACTTCCTGTGGGGCCGCTTCTTGAAGAAAGAGTTCATCATAAAGAGTCCCTCTTTCTCCCTGAAGTCGGCCAGCTGCTGGCCCCTTGGGTTCCGTTGCCCTATTCCAAATTTCCCTACTTTCAGCTCACCGTTCTCTCTTGTGCCTAGTTTTGCATTGAAGTCTCCCATTAACACCGTATATTGGGTTTTGGAGGAATGCATGGCTCCAGAGATATCCTGATACATTTCCTCCACCTCCTCATCGGGGTGTGCCGAGGTTGGTGCGTAAACCTGTATGACCTTCAGCGAATACCGTTTGGTGATTCTGAGTATAAGGTACGCAATCCTCTTCGACACACTCCCGATTTTTACAACGTTGTTAACGAGACACTTGTGGACGATAAATCCGACACCTCCTTGGGACAGATGGTCGCCCTCCCGGTGATAGAGCAAGTTGCTGGATTCGAGGATTATCGTGTCCTCCCCCTCTCTTCGGACTTCGGATAATCCTATAATATGCCAGCGCAACTTGTCTATCTCTTCTTCCAAGCTCCACGATCTTCTCGTCAGTTCTCAGGGTGCGTGCGTTGTATGTTGCTAGGTCGAGTCGTCGTAGGTGGCAACCGAACCTTCACAGGAGATTCTTAGCACCCCCTGCCCCGCCGTTACCATGGTCGCCACCGTAGCCAGGAATAGCGGGGCCGCCGGGGACTAGGGGCCGTCTCTTTGTTACTGTCGTCATTGGGGGGTATTTGCCATAGTTGCCACGCTTGGCGAGCGGGTTGGCAACCGCAGTTGTTTTATTATAATTTTGGCTATTATCAGGAAGATGCTGCTGCCCATCTCCCGCCTGTTTCCCTTTGTCGCCTTTTACGACACCCACGGGAGCATATAGGGTAGTGGATATTCTTGACCGCCACTACACAGCCTTGTTTGGCATGGTTTGGTCACTCCTGTAAAATAGCATCACGCTATAAGCAGGAGTGCTACCAGGCCTGGGCTGACGCATCAACGTCTCGGGATGTAAACACGTGCACACGTGCACTTAAAAAGAAGTATAATTCCGCCTCCAGGTCCTTCAAAAGCGTCATTGCCAAGGCAAGGTCTGAGCACATCGGCAGTATTGGCGAGAAGCTAGTTCGCCTTCCTTCGGGAACCCGTGCATTCTGGTCTCTCGCCAAGGCTGTCCAAGGGAATTTCTGTCAGCCATCTCTTCCATCTCTGCACAGAGAGGACAACTCACTGGCCCATGCCGCAAAGGAGAGAGCCGGTCTGTTGAGCTCTCTCTTTGCGTCCAACTCGACTCTAGGGAACACACCGCCGACCATCCCGCGATGTGAGTGCTCCATGCCGGATGTGCGATTTACACAGCGCTCGGTCCGCAAAGCACTCTTCTCCCTGGACGTCAGCAAGTCGAGTGGGCCCGATGGAGTTCCTCCCATTGTGCTGAAGACGTGTGCTCCGGAGATGGCAACGGTTTTAACGCGTCTTTTCCGGTACTCCTACGCCCAAGGCGTAGTCCCGAACTTATGGAAGACAGCTTTGGTGCACCCGATCCCTAAAAAAGGCGACCGCTCAGACCCGTCCAACTACAGGCCTATCGCCATCACCTCCTAGTTCTCCAAAATAATGGAAGCCGTTATAAACTGCCAGCTCATGATGTACCATGAGAATCACCAGCTGATTAGTGACCGCCAGTACGATTTTCGTCGGGGTCGATCAGTTGGTGATCTTTTAGTCTACTTAACGATGGGCGGAGGCAGTAGAGTCCAAGGGTGAGGCATTAGCCGTTAGTTTGGACGTAGCGAAGGCCTTTGATCGGGTCTGGCACAAAATGCTTCTTTCGAAGCTTCCTTCCTATGGGCTTCCCGAGAAATTGTGGAAATGGATCACGAGTTTCCTTGCTGATCGGAGCATCAAGGTCGTAGTAGACGGTGCATGCTCTGATCTCAAGCCTATCAACGCTGTTGTTCGACAAGGCTGTGTGCTATCACCAACGCTGTTTCTCCTGCATATCAATGATATGTTGCTAACTGGTAGCATTCATTGCTATGCAGACGACAGCACTAGTGATGCCTTATATACCGGCCGTGCCAATATTTCTCGGGAAACGTCGCCGAGTACCGGGGTAAACTTGTGTCTGAAGTCGAGTCTTTGCTTAACAAAGTCTCGAATTGGGACCGACTAAATCTAGTCCAGTTCAATCCCCAGAAGACACAAGTTTTTTTTTTTTTTTTATAGGATAGGGTGTCAAACGAGCACACAGTCCACCTGATGGTAAGTGGTTGCTGTGGCCCATAGACATCTACATTTATCCTCGTTTGCCAATCAAAATGCAGATGCGTTGTCACCCGTGAGGACTAAGATGGAATGCCTCTTGCGCGTTTACCGCTAAAAAGAACCCCTTTGTCGTATCTCCTCAGTTTCAAGGCACTCCCCTTGCTGCCTCAGCCAGTATACATATTGAATATTGTGCAGTTTCGTGGTCACTTAGAAGGGAAGGCCAAGTTGGCCTCTTAAAAGCTTGACTTGCTCAGCAGAGCGAAACAGTATTTCATGCCGGCACATCGCTTGCAACTTTACAAAGCGCAAGTTCGGCCCCACATGGAATACTGTTCTCATCTCTGGGCTGGGGCACCCCAGTGCCAGCTCCTTCCACTTGACCGCATCCAGCGCAGAGCGGTTCGAATCGTCGACGACCGAGTTCTTTCTGTTCGGCTCGATACACTGGCACTGCGTAGGATGTTGCATCTCTTTGCGTATTTTAT
Source organism: Parnassius glacialis (assembly GCA_033319125.1). Lineage (NCBI taxonomy): Eukaryota > Metazoa > Arthropoda > Insecta > Lepidoptera > Papilionidae > Parnassius > Parnassius glacialis. The sequence continues at coordinate 25,943,834 of JAVANC010000001.1, read as the reverse complement.
CGCATCTATCACGGGGAGTGCTCTGAGGAATTGTTCGGACTAATTCCAGCCGCTCAATTTCACCATCGCACATCGCGACAAAACTCGCGTTACCATCCATACCATTTGGATGATTGGCAGTCCACCACTGTGCGATTTAGAAGAAGTTTTCTCCCTCACATGACTTCCTTGTGGAATCAATTACCACCAGCGAATTTTCCGGACCGATACGACTTAGGAACCTTCAAGAAAAGAGCTTACACCTTTCTAAATGGTCGGCAACGCATCTGCAATTCCCCTGGTGTTGCGGTTGTTCATGGGCGGCGGTAGTCACTTACCATTAGGTGAGCCTCATGCTCGTTTGCCCCCTATTCCATAAAAAAAAGTATACCTCACTAGACGAACTTTTACATCTTCCCATAATAGAGTAATAATTATTTTGCGGGTTTTACATTTGCTCATCATTCATTCTGCTACTCGTGAATTTTATTCTTTGCATATAATTATTCTAAGCATAGCTAGTTATATTGCACGAAAAAAAGATACACGACTTTACTCGTGATTTAAATCGTGGAACTGGAGCTGCGGAGCTTAGCCCTAGTATATAAACGTATATTAATTGAGCTTTAGTCAAATCCACCATTAAGACTCTTGTTTATATACCTATGATAATAACAAAAACGTGCTAGGTTATACAAACATTTTTGACGCAATTTATTTATCATTTAACCTGGCCAGTAACCTACACGTGTCTAGCACCATTGCCTACTAAAACCATGTGTCCAATTTTGTTTATACGAATTTTTAATAATTCAAAATTAAATCTTTTGTACAGCCGACTTCAATATAAGTTATTTAAGAATAACTCAAAAACTATTAGTCTGACCTTGATCAAATTCATATGGGACCACATGAGTAGTATTAGCTTTCGCATAAAAAAAATCATCGAAATCAGTTCACCCAGTACAAAGTTATGAGGTAACACACATAAAAAAACATACAGTCGAATTAAGTACCGTCTTCTTTTTGGAAGTCGGCAGAAAAACAAACGATCAAGTCATAATAAGCATTATTTAATTTTTATTTATATGTAAAATATTAGTGTTTATGAGATTTTTTTTAACAACAGCTAAAGTAAAAATTGCTGATAGTGACTACAAAAACAGAGAAGGGCCTCCATTCGACTGAACTCTTTTTCTGCCGACTTCCAAAAAGGAGACGGTACTCAACTCGACTGTATGTTTTTCTGCCGACTTCCAAAAAGGAGACGGTATTCAATTCGAATGTATGTTTTTTTATGTATGTTACCTTATAACTTTGTAGTGGGTGAACCGATTTCGATGATTCTTCTTTTATATGAAAGCTGATAGTTCTCGTGTGGTCCCATATGAATTTGATCATGGTCAGACCAATAGTTTTTGAGTTATTCTTAAATAACTTATATTGAAGTCGGCTGTACCAAATTTTAAATTTTAAATTATGTAAATTGTATATAATATTACTGTAAGACTCTTTAAATTAGTGTCGATGGTCCTCCATACTTCGTCATATTAACTCTTATGAATTTCAGAAGTTTACGAAGTTTTCTTTTGATAATAATTAGTAGAATTTTCAGTAAACATCCTTCAATTGTGTTTTACTTTTCTTATGTTTGTATGTTAAGCGGTCGTGAAGTGGCGGTTTAAGAATATCCACAACCCCATATCGTGTCGTGCGTGTCGTAAGAGGCGATAGAGAGAAACAAACTAGGAGATTGGCAGCAGCATACCTCATAACAACTAAAAATAAAAAAGAACGGGAACTGTCAACCCGCCCGCCAAGCGTGGCAACTATAACAAATAGTTCAGTAGTGACAATAATTTAAAATTAAAAATTTTGTACAGCCGACTTCAATATAAGCGACTTCAATATAGGTTATTTAAGAATAACTCAATAACCATTGATCTGACCTTGATCAAATTCACATGGGACCACAGGAGTACTATCAGCATTCATATAAAAGAAGAATCATCGAAATCGGTTCGCCCAGTACAAAGTTATGAGGTAACACACATAAAAAAAAAACATACACCCGAATTGAGTACCGTCTCCTTTTTGGAAGTCGGCAGAAAAAGGCTGTAACAATAACAGTTACGCGATATCTTCGTAAATTGTAAATATATTATTATTATTACTTTTTTTAATAAGTTATACTTCAAGGCCTATATGAAAAATTCGACAAATAAAGATGGAAGAATATAAAAAATATATAAAGTTTTAATGCTACTAATTAGACGACATTCTAGTTATTCCCTTTTGTTTGTGATATTTCTTCCACTGAAAAGGGTCCAAAAGATTAAACTTTTTAATAATAATTTAAAGCCGACTTAAAAGAACTAAATATAATAATATAAATTCTAAAAAAATTGCTTCAAGAAATAAATCTACTCCTTTTTAAGACCTGGAACGTATCTGCTTCCCCTGATGTTGCAGTTGTAGACGGCGGTCAACTTTTACCATCAGGTGAATCGCATACTCGTTTGCCTCCTCTTCCATAAAAAAATTGCTTGCAGGAAAGGGGTTTGTACTACCCAGACAGAATTAAATGCAGAAAAATCCAAGTTTGTGATGTTGAAAATTGCCTTGTTTTTACGCCACCTTCACAATATTACGAAAATACAAAATTAAAACCTTCAATAAATAAGTATACAGAAAAAAAAATTAAATGAAACTAGTTCCGCGAAGTCTGCAGTGTGTAAACATGTTCAAGATCGTCCCCACCGTTACATTAGATTTGATAGACCACAAATCCTCGTAAAAGAACACCGATTCCTACCAAGGATGAATCGCGAGGCTATTGAAATTTAAAAAAAAATCCTAATTTCAATAGAGAAGATGGATGGGTGCTGCCATCTGCTTGGGATCCTATAATTAATAAAATTAAAACCCAAGCATACCACTGTAAGACTTTAAGATACTGTAAGCTCATTCTGCGTAGATTAGACTAAAAATTAATTTTCAAAAACTGAAGGTAGCCGGGCTAACTATGACATCGGGACGTCAAACACCTCAGTACCCTCGTGACCATGGGTGCTGTAAAGCATCCGAAACGTCGAGAATTTAAAGGTTAAATTAAACGCGATAAAATCCGTAAAAATTAGTTTCATTTAATGTGTAGCCTTCGCGTAAATATAAGAAATCATTACAGAAAAAAATATTTAAGTTATAACCTTAATATGTATATATTTTATTTATGTATTTAGATGTGACAAATGTTTGTATAAGTCTGGGCGTATATTATAAAATTCTATAAAGATCTACTTTCTGATATAGCAGATAAAGCACGATGTCCAATGTATTGAGAAGTGTTCGTCCACTCAAATTTTGCTGAGTTTTTACAAAAACTCGCATACAGCAATTCGCTTTAAGTTGATACACGATCTTTAAAAGTGTTTGACACAAAAATTGCTATTGTGAACTGTTACAGAGGCAAAGGAGAACGGTCACGCCCCATAGAAAAAAACCCAGACCCGACAGAAACGAGATATATCTCAGTTTTTTTGTTATTTTTTATATAGTTAAGTTATATATTTTTTTTATTCGAAATCAATGGCTAACACCAAAATATTGCCTTATGTTTTTGTTCAGGCGTTACACTAAAAAAATTCAATATGCCTACTTATCTACAAAATTCGTAAATATATGTAACTAAATGACGATACAATAGCTATAGGATGTATCTAGGTGACCTGGAGATACAGCTGGATTATATGATTTTTGAACTTCTAGTACAAACTTTAACAGTGGTAGAGCCACGCGGCAGCTTTTGCTGTCGCACGGATGGGCCGGCTCGAAACGGGGTGGTACCACGACTTCACAGAAAACCAGCGTGAAGTAGAGGTTTACCTCTGCGTTTCGCCTGGTGAGTGCAGGTGGCCGGAGGCCCTTTTTACTGGAAATAAGGCATTCCATCTTAGTCCTCACGGGTGACAACGCATCTACACTTTGATTAGTAATAGAGGATAGATGTAGATGTCTATGGGCTGCAGCAACCACTTACCATCAGGTGGACTGTGTGAAAACAAGAATCTTCTTGGATTCATTAAAATCGTCGTATTCGATGATTTAATTAAATTACGATGAAATAAGTTTAAATAAAGAGTAATTTATTTTTAATTTTATTGAAATATCAATATTGGTCTGGCACAAGAAGCATGAGAGTGGAATAAATGCTGTAGAAATGCGGTCCTTAAGGAGTATGCTAGGGCTGAATCTGAATGACAGGGTGAGAAATAGTGTGATAAGAGAAAAGTGTGGTTTGCAAGATGACGTTGTGACAAGGATTAAGAAAGGAATGCTTCGGTGGTTTGGTCATGTAGAAAGAATGAACGAGGAAAGAGTGACAAAGCAAATTTATGTTGCAGAAGTGAACGGCAGGGTCGGGAAGGGGCGCCCTAGACGAAGTTTTATCGACCAAATCGGCGATACATTAAAAATGGGCCAGATTAGGAGTACGTTTAACCGACGAGCGTGTATGCGTAGATATATGGATGTAAAGGAAGCGAGAGAGGTGTGTCAGGATCGCGCCAAATGGAAGTCCGTAGTCTCTGCCTACCAGAAGGGTAGGTGACAGGCGTGAGTGTTTATGTAATTATGAAATATGTACGAAATAGTATATAGTATATTATCTATGGCCGGCGCAGTTCTTCGCATTCTGTGTTGAGATCTGTGTGTTTTTGTTTTCAAGATTACATTTTTTCGTCGGTTTTTGGCTTTCTCTTTACCGGACTTGATTTTTGCATTGTGCGTGGTTATTTGATATGGCTGACAATTAGGGTGGGCTAGACATCGAGATTACTTTGACCACCCCGCCCTGGGTATGGATTATGTTTTAAGGGACATAGAAATTCAATAAATCTTTATTTCGACATATTTTTCTTTTTGTTATAGATCATGAAACCCCAATGATAGGTACCTAAATCTCGGATGCGCAATGAATATGACGATTTTAATGAATCCAAGTAGATTCTTGTACTAGAAGTTTAAAAATTACATAATCCAGCTGCATCTCCAGGTCACCTAGATACATCTTATAGCTATTGCATCGTCATTTAGTTACATACATTTACGAATTTCGTATATACATAGGCGTTTTGTATTTTTTTTGTGTATCGCCTGAACAAAAACATAAGGCAATATTTTGGTTTTAGCCATTGATTTCGAATATAAAAAATATATAACTTAACTGTATAAAAAATAACAAAAAAAACTAAGATATGTCTCGTTTCTGTCGGGTCGGGTCACAGATGACCGTTCTATTTTGATGAGTTAAATTATTTTGATTTTTCCTTTGATTTTTGTATTTGATCACTTGGTCGTTGTAATGAAATATCGTTGATGTTTGTAATGAACTTATTATATCATTTTAATTTTAATATTTATTCACATTTGTAATCGAATTTTAAATTAATATGATTTATTAGAGATTTTTATTGTATATCAAAGGAGTACAAAAATATGCTAACCTATATCCGTCTTATTGTACAAAAATTTCGCAAAAGGCAAGAATTCTTTAGAGCCAAAAAATATTAGATATTGTTACATATGTGGTACTAATGACAATTTCACGTGTTAGAAGTAGTTTAGAAAGTTAATAACAATTTTTATTTTACGATGCTTCATGTTCTGGATATCCGGTAGAGGTCGAAGACAACGAAATATTGGCATTAAATGAAAGTGATGGAAAAGGAAGGAATTTCTTTGAGTGTTAAAATACGTAAAGAGGATATATATTTTTTTTTATGTGGAAGAGCCACGCTGCAGCTATATTAGTAGTATAGTTGTAGCACGAATGGATCGGTTCGACTAGGGAAGGACCACACTCTCACAAAATATCAGCGTAAAATAGCAGCTTAATGCTGGTGTGTTTCGTATGGTGAGTATAGAGAATCAGAGACCCTTTTTACTGGAAAAGAGGCATTCCATCTTAGTCCTCACGGGTGACAACTCGTCTGCATTTTGATTCGTAGTCGAGGATAAATGTAGATGTCTATGGGCCACAGCAACTACTTACCATCAGGTGGGCCGTGTGCTCGCTTGTCACCCTTATCTTATAAAAAAAATATCCGCAGAAGAACAAGAGTAACTGATATAGCTAGCGGATCAGTTAGTTGATGTGGCAATGAGCCGACGAAAGACGAGGAACAGAGAAAGCTACATATACGATGAAATGCATGTAATTATACTGGCTCTATATTCTCCAGACCGAAATAAGAAGTATAAGTACTGCTATTTGGGGCAGAAATAGTTAAGAGGGTGGTTCCCACAGCCAGACGGACTCCAAGGCGGAAAAGAAGTCCCATCACACAGTATACAATATGTATTAGGTAAATTGATAGTTGCACCTTAGAGGTACCTGCCCGTCGTCGGTTTGAATATTTTACGTCTGGCATGAAAAAGATCGCGATGTTCAAATATATGTGTGTTTTTTAAACTTATGCCAGTAAAATGGAAGGAATTTTTGTATCATTTTAATATTTCACTATAGGCCGTGGGACAATACATATGAAAACTGACCAGGCAAAATGCCCAATATAGTCACAATTGCAAAACCTGTACAAAAAAGTAAAACAAGTGGAAAATATAATAAATATATTGGTAAATCCAATTGGGCATACCTTAAGCGCATTAAAAAAATTACGTATAACATGATTATACGGAATTATTAATGTTTGATCTAGCACTGCACTACTTGCCGAAATGGCTTACGATGAGATGATTTAATAAAACAATCCACAACGTATGTACTTATGGTATATTAACACGTAGATATATATACAAAATAAATTATATTCTTGTGGCCTATGATCTAATTGCTTTACACGTCAACATCGCGATTTACCTTTTGTACAGCGTCCTCAAGTATCGAAAAGGTGAACTACCATACCTTAACATACCGCCCACCAAGGACAATATTGAAAATATAATTGTCCTTCATTATGGGAAACCGCCCACCGTGAACTCGCGCCTTTATTGTCCTTAGTGAGTGTTGTTTACAATTTTGTTCTGAAATAATAAATACAACAATTAAATCTTAGAAATACAAATATAAAATAAAATAATAACAATAACAATTTGGTTTAACAATAGTAAAAAAAAATACTTTCTAACTAAGTACTAACAGGTAATACACAAATCTTAGAGGTAGGTCTTTTAACTATTGATGATTTAGTTCGTAATGTAACTACTCGGGTTATGTGATCAGGACCAGGATGTTTTTCAATAATCCGACCAAGTAACCAACGACATGGTGGTAAATCGTTTTCCTTAACTAACACTACATCCCCGATATTAGGTTCTGGAACATGGTAAGTCCATTTATATCTATGCAACAAGTTTGACAAGTATTCTTGTGACCACCGACGCCAGAAATTCTGTGTCATTTTTTGGACTAGTTGCCACCGAGTTAGTGAACTTATATTTGTATGTTCGTAATTATCGTCTGGAATACTTATTAGTGGTTCGCCTATTAAGAAGTGACCAGGAGTTAGAGGCATAGGATCAGATAAATCATCACCATTAATAACAGTCATTGGTCTGGAGTTCAGACAAGCCTCTATCTGATAGAGCAGCGTGCTAAGCTCTTCAAAGGTTAAGGTTGAATCTCCAATCACCCTTTTCAAGTGGTGCTTTGCAGATTTTACCGCAGCTTCCCACAAACCTCCGAAATGTGGTGCATGCGGTGGTATAAAGTGCCATTGGGTCCCCTCAGCTTCAACCTGTTGAGCAACCGATTGCTGAATTGACTTAAGGTCATGCAATTCTCGAGCAGCTCCTACAAAGTTGGTGCCATTGTCGCTCCAAATTTGAGAACAATGGCCACGTCTCGAAACGAATCGTCTGAAAGCTGCTAAAAAGCCTTGTGTGCTCAAATCACTGACAGCTTCTAAATGTATGGCGCGCGTCACCATACAGACAAATACACAAATGTAACCTTTATAAGCGTGGTAACCACGACCCTTTGATGTCCTTATATTTATTGGACCAGCATAATCCACGCCGCTGTGTAAAAAGGGTCGTGCAGGAGTACATCTGACAGCTGGAAGAGATCCCATGAATTGGTGTCTTACTTTGGCAGCATGTTTGATGCATATCACGCATTTTCGCACATGTTGCTTAGCTAGGTTTTTCACGCCTATAATCCAATATTTTGATCTTAGGTAATTTACCATTGATTGTGGACCACCATGCAAGGTTATTTCATGAGCATTAGACACAAGTAATTTACTTAGGTAACAAGACTGAGACAACAGTATAGGATGTTTGATTTGTTCCGTTAGTGATGATTCATGTAATCTGCCACCTGCTCTTATTATACCGATATTATCTATATATGGACACAGGGTTCTGATTTTACTATCTTTTCTCGTTATGTAACCCTTTTCTTTCAACTGTAAATATTCTTCTGAAAAGTCTTCCATTTGAAAATGCTTTATGCAACATGTTAGTGCTTCATCTAATTCTATCTTTTGTAAATATTTCTGCTTCTTTTCTTTAATTTTTAAAAATCTTCGACAATATGCAATAATTCTTAACAATCTGTTCAATGAAGAAAATTTGTGCCACGGAAAATCTTGTGGTACAGCACTAATATGTACCTTTATACGCCTTTCTATATTAGTGTCCATATCCCTTGGTCTGTGATATCTAATTTGCTTATCCATAAGAAAACTTGGTCCTGAAAACCATAATTTGCTTTCAGTCAGCGCACTTGGCTTAATGCCTCTTGATGCACAATCTGCTGGATTGTGTTTAGTGGAAACGTGAGCCCATTGTGACGCATCCAGCGTACTAAGAATTTCGGACACTCGATTGCCCACAAAAGTTTTCCACCTACTTGGGTGACTGTTCAACCAAGACAGCACTACGGTGGAATCTGTCCACGCTCTAACATTCTCTTTGGGAATGTGCATTGCTTCTGCTACTTCTGCCAACAGACGAGTTAACAACACAGAACCACACAACTCTAACCGAGGGATGCTTACTTGTTTTATTGGAGCCACCTTGGTTCTCGCCATCAAAAGAGCAACATGAATATCGCCCTTTGCATCGACGGATCTTGTATAAACCACAGCTGAGTATGCGGTTGCTGAAGCATCACTGAATCCATGGAGCTCAACGCTTCGATCAGTTTGTCTGATTTGAAGCCATCTTGGAATACGAACTTCTGTAAGTTTTGACAACTCATTACGGTAAGTCCTCCATTCATTTATGAGATCTTCAGGAATCTTTTCATCCCATTCTACACCTGAAAGCCACAGCTTTTGTATAAATACCTTTGCTATTATAACGGTAGGTGCTAGCCAACCCAGAGGGTCAAATAGGCTAGCAATTTCTGATATTATGTTTCGTTTAGTTTCAGGCCCCGGTGTGGGAGCGAGCTGTACTGAATATTTGAAGACGTCGTGACTGCGGTTCCAAGTAAGTCCTAAAATTTTTGTTATATCTAGTTTAATATTCTTTTCTTCATAGGTTTTATTTTCTAGACTGTTCTCTACAATGGTTTCAGGTAAGTTCTTGTTATTTGCTCTTTCGCTCTTCGTTTCTTCCGCTTCCTGCGTATTTATTGCTGTAAGTAATTCTTGACTATTGCTATTCCATTTCTGTAGTTCGAAACCTCCCTTCTTTAACAAATTCTTCATCTGTCTATATAATTCTTTACCTTCTTCGACTGTAGAGCACCCAGTCATTAGATCGTCCATATAGAAAGATTCCCGAACTCTATTTGCTGCTAAGGGATAAGTTTCTGCTTCATCAATAGCGACTTGATTCAGCGCCTTTACAGCCAAGTAGGGTGCTGATGCAGTCCCGAACGTTACGGTGGTTAATTCATAATCCTGTATCTGCTTGTCCAAGCCCTCTCTCCAGACTATCCTTTGAAACTTGGCATCATTTTCGGTCACCCTTACTTGACGATACATTTTTATAATGTCAGCTACGACTCCAATGGGATATACTCTCCAACGCAGTATAATGTGGCGCAAGTCGGATTGTAAGGTTGGTCCTACCATAAGCGTATCGTTCAAAGAAACACCGTTCTCATTTTTACAGGACGCATCGAACACTATCCGAACCTTGGTTGTGAGTTTGTCCTCTCTTACGACAGCGTGATGGGGTAAGTATACAGTTTCATTTTCTTTCGTTTTTTCGCTTACAGGTCTCATGTGGTTTAGATGTAAATATTCCTTTAAAACTTTTGTGTATTTTTCTTTTAGGTCCTTATTTTTCTCTAATTTTCTCTCCATAGATAATAATCTTTTTACAGCGATATTACGTGAGTTGCCGCCTTTACATGCCGGCTCTTCATCTTTGAATGGCAGTTTGACCACATATCTGCCGTCAGATGTTCGAGTGGTAGTAGCTGCAAAAAGATCTTCGCACTTTTGTTCTTCTACTGACAATATTTTCTCACTTGGTGGAAATTGTTCTTCTAACTCCCAAAATTTCTTGAGTATGTCGTTCTGATTTACTTGTGCGTGCATCACTGATATTTTTTGCGTACTATTATTTAATTTTGTTCTATCTACAACACCAGAAAGAATCCAACCAAGAGTTGTGCACTGTGCTATAAGATGTCCTGTAGGTGCTTTTTTTACACCGTCCTTTATAATTTGACCATAGACATCAGCTCCCAATAATAGGTCAATCTTATTAGGAGTGGCGAAATCTGGATCAGCCAGTTTCATATCCCTCAAATCCACCCAATTTGTTAACTCTATTCTTTTGTCTGGAAGGTAAGACGTTATAGTCTTTAGGACATAGGCCTTAACCTGTAGGTTGATGTTATGGTCTATGCATGATTTGAGGTCAAGAGTAACTATGTACTTTGAGACTATATCTCTGTCGGCACCTAGTCCGGTTACCGTGCTCTTTACTGGAGTACGCTTTAAGCGTAGGTACTGAACTGTAGCTTCAGTTATAAATGAAGCTTGGGAACCTTGATCAACCAAGGCCCGCACTACTTGAAAGTTTCCTGTGGTGGACTTGGCCCTTATGAGCGCTGTGGCTAATAAAACTTGTCTAAACTCCATGACGTTTCCAGAAGAAAGGCAGCTAACAATAGCTGTTTTATCACAATCGACATCCGAACTTTCAACAGATGTACTAGCTCTATTTCCCTGGTCACCACTGTTAGTAGCCTTACCGCTAGTGGGATGTAACAAAGAATGATGTCTTTTCTTACAAACTCTACAATTAGTTGGGTTTTGGCACTGTTTAATTGAATGATTACCACCTAAACAATTAAAGCAAATATTATTACTTAAAACGAAATTGTACCTTTGCTCATAAGGAAGCTGTAGGAACTTTTTACAAAAACATAGTTTGTGTACTTCTGAACAGTATTCACAACAAGCTTTACTACCCACGAAATTACGCTGTTTATATGCGACCAATACTTTTGTAGAAGGTGGAGTATGTAAATTATTGTGAATTAATCCTTTTTTAGGTTCAATGCACTCTAATGCTCTAAAACGACTTTCTAGAAAAACTTTAAATTGTTCAAATGTAGGCAAATCGGTTGAACTATCACTACTAGTTTGTAATTCCCACTCTTTACGCGTTTCTGGGTCCAATTTAAATGTCATAACATGAATAATAATTAAATCCCAAGTACTAACATTAATATCTAAATTTTTTAAAGCATGAAGACAATCATTTGTTGTATCCAACAAATCTTTCAAACCGTTAGAAGATTCTATGTTCATACGTTTTTGAGCGAAAAAACGTTTAAGAATACAATTTGCAAGATACTTTTTATTGTTGTATCTACGTTCTAACTGTTCCCAACATTGATTGTAATTCGCATCAGATACTGGTACTTGTCGGACAAGTTGCTCAGCTTCGCCCGTGAGATGTCCTTTTAAATAATGCATCTTTTGTACATTATCTAAAGAACTGTTTTTGTGAACTAGCGATATAAACAAGTCTCTGAAGGTTGTCCACTCTGAATACTTCCCAGAAAACATGGGAATGGAAATTTTAGGTAATTTAACTTGAAACTCCTTATCGGAACTATTCGAATTTCGATTGACATGACTATTGGTATCATTATCATTTAAGAACGTACTCAACTCTGCCTTATAATCGCAATAAAACTCTTCTACAATATCGTACAAGTCTCGTTTAATATACGTCGTTTCCTTTAATATTGCACGATCTATCGTTTTAAACAACTGTTTGTGGTTTTCGACAAATTCAAACCATATTTTATCTAAATTTTCTATTCTATTTTTAACATATGTACTTGTCTTTCTGTCCTTTGAACATTTTCTAAAATTAATTTGAGACTTATTCATTCGGCTGTATAATTCATCTTGTAATGCAATAAGGTTCTCCATATTTAACAATTTTACTATAGATTACACAACCAAAATAAACTAAGTTAATAAAATTACAAAATTATTCTAAGTCTTTTGCACTATAAACTTTGGCAAAAATTGGGCGTAGGTTCCCCGTTCCGTCGTTTTTTACACAATTATTATAAGTCCTTAAATCTACACACAAAGTTTACTATTAAAGTATTTAAAATTAAATTTAAAGAAATTTTTAAGTTAATAATTTTCTATGTTTAACAGTTAATAGACATAAAGTTCAAATTTGCTTAATTAAAATAGACTTGTAAGTATTTAAACAATTTTTATAATTTAACGATATAAAGTTCAAATTTGCTTGCATTAAATATACACTCGAAAAGTACTCACAATTTGTTCTTCATCCACTTTACCGTAACTATGACGCACTGTACTGAATGATATTCATTTACAGGAACTGCTTGGTTGTCCTCCTCTTGCCACCACGTGATGTGTGGCGCTGTTGCTTAACGCCGAACTCTCAGTTGTCCTCGTCTCGCCACCGCGTGGTGGTGGCGCTGCTGCTTAACGCCGAAATCGGTTGTTCTCTTCTCGCCACTAAGTGGTGTGTGGCGCTGCTGCTCCACACTGAACGGAACTTGTGCTTGTGTGTTACGCGTGCACTTGCGCGATGTGTACACACACACTACTGTATAGCACTCTTAAAGGATATACTACCAAATCTTGCTTGCACTATGCCAGCTGATTTTAGATAGTAATCCTTTTGCCCTAATTAATCAAGCCCGAATTCAAAAATAGCCGTTTCACAATTCGGCTCGACTGGACCAAATGTTTGATCTAGCACTGCACTACTTGCCGAAATGGCTTACGATGAGATGATTTAATAAAACAATCCACAACGTATGTACTTATGGTATATTAACACGTAGATATATATACAAAATAAATTATATTCTTGTGGCCTATGATCTAATTGCTTTACACGTCAACATCGCGATTTACCTTTTGTACAGCGTCCTCAAGTATCGAAAAGGTGAACTACCATACCTTAACAATTAAAGTAGTTTAAATACATTTCGACAGCACTATCGGCTTCAACACCCTCGAAAACCATGAAAATGACACCCATGATGAAAAAATTGATACCTATTGCAGCCGCCATCTTGGATTTACATTTCGACAGCACTATCGGCTTTAACACTTGAAAACCATGAAAATGACACCCGAGATGAAAAAATTGGTACCAACTTCAGCCGCCATCTTGGATTTACATTTCGACAGCACTATCGGATTCAACACCCTCGAAAACCATGAAAATGACACCCAAGATGAAAAACTTGATATCTATTGCAGCCGCCACCTTGGATTTACATTTCGACAGCACTATCGGCATCAGCACCCCCGAAAACCATGAAAATGACACCAATAATGAAAAAATTTATATCTATTGCAGCCGCCATCTTGGATTTACATTTCGATAGCACTATCGGCTTCAGCACCCTCGAAAACCATGAAAATGACAACCATGATGAAAAAATTGGTACCTACTTCAGCCACCATCTTGGATTTACATTTCGACAGCACTATCGGCTTCAACACCCTCAAAACCCATGAAAATGACACCCATGATGAAAAAATTGATACCCATTGCAGCCGCCACCTTGGATTTACATTTCGACAACCCTATCGGCTTCAACTCTCTTGAAAACCATGAAAATGACACCCATGATGAAAAAATTGATACCTGTTGCAGCCGCCATCTTGGATTTACATTTCGACAGGACTATCGGTTTCAACACCCTCGAAAACCATGGAAATGACACCCAAGATGAAAAAATTGATATATTTTGCAGCCGCCATCTTGGATTTACATTTTGACAGCACTATCGCCTTCAACACCCTCGAAAACCATGAAAATGACACCCATGATGAATAAATTGGTACCTAATTCAGCCGCCATCTTGGATTTACATTTCGACAGCACTATCAGCTTCAACACCCTCGAAAACCATGAAAATGACACCTATGATGAACAATTTTATACCTATCGCAGCCTCCACCTTGGATTTACATTTCGACAGCACTATTGGCTTCAGCACCTTCGAAAACCATGAAAATGACACCCATGATGAAAAAATTGATACCTATTGCGGCCGCCATCTTGGATTTACATTTCGACAACCCTATCGGTTTCGACACCCTCGAAAAGCATGAAAATGTCACCCATGACAAAAAAAATTATACTACTTACTTTTAGTACGTACTACTATTATTTATTCTGTGCTTTTAAAATATTGTAATAAAAAAATCTCTTATTATGATTATGATCAGGTATTTAAAAAATTTGGATATTCGAATATTGTGTATTTGTACAGCGATCTTTTTGAGCCGCTGCAAACAACCTAATAATGTCCACTCACGACGGCGACTGACGGCGAACCATAGATAAATATTAATGTAGCAAGCTAATGCGGCGAACTGATATATACAGTAATCTATGGCGATGGCCAACTGAGTTAGTGAGTAAACTACTCTGTGGCTGTAGCTCCCCATTTACAGAAATAATTCTATACCAGGCTACCAAATCAACGAAAATTTCGCCATTTTCGAGCCGAAAAAAATTAATTATAGCTAAACAAAACAAAATTACACTGCCATTTATATTCAGTGGCTTCCCACATGATAGATGAAGAGATTAAAAAATAGATTGAGTTAAACAATTGATATTTTCAAAAGTTATAGTGTTTACAAGCCACAGGGACATGATAAATCCACACCATAAGCCACTAAAACCCTTTTTTTATTTAAAAATAGCAATTAATCGATTTAAAAAAAATTATTAATAAGTTCAACAATCATTTATCTTTCTAACAATGTGCTTATTATATCATTTTTATATGTATAATATGATTGCTAGATACGATTTTATTCGATAAAATGTTGGAATTTTAATTTTTAGGCGATAGTAGAACATTACCTTGCGCTTTCGCTTAAGGTATGCAATTAAATGCAGGTGAGGACAAAGTAGAAATAATGTTTTCGTTAGATATTAATTTCAAGCTTAATTGCATGTGGTTTACACGGTTTGTCTCCGACGTGCCTCTGGCGACGGAATGGACCGAAAATAATTATTTAAATGTTTGCTGTTGGCATATTCTTGAATATGTTCAGCATTGAACTAAACAAGTTTGAAAAAAATTAAATTAATAAAATAGTTCTGTTTTGGTCATGCAATTTACTATAGTCGTTGTGCTTACCTGTTTGAGGTATAACGCCAATTAAAATATGCCGCCATGTTATTAATTAAATTGTTGAAATACCGACTGTGATCTTTCTTTTGTATCTATGGAAATACTTATTTTAGTATCACTAACGACATAATATAACCTAATTATGATTTTTGCTTTGATTTAATTAAAATATTTACTATTATCATAAATAGTTTTTATGCTACTAATGTAGTAGTAGTAAAAACTGCAAACTACTATTAAATTAGTATTCTCTTTACCATTGCAACTAAGCCTGAAGACTTGTGCTAGAAGCAATTTGTATCATTAGCATAATGGAGATTTGAATCCCCAAGTTATGGCGATCGTTATTTATTACATTCCACTCATTCATTAACAATATAAGATTCCAAGAGCGCTAGACCAGCGCAACCGTGTAGTGACAGTGTAAGAATATCTACTAACCCATATTGTTCCGAAGATGTCGTAAGAGGCAATAGAGGGAAAACGAAACAGGAGTTGGGGAGCAGCATCTTGGTAATAACAACTCAAATTAATTAAATGCTGCTGTTGTCAACCCACTTGCCAAGCGTGGTAACTATGACATAATCCCCCATGAGGCTATCTATGAGGGAGGCCTATGTTGTGATGTAATGAATTAAAAATGGAAGGCCGCTAGATGCTTGCTATCTGGAGCAAATATAATTACATAAAGAGTCTTGAAAGCTAGGTTACTGGATTTTAAAATTACATTTTGTTATTGCTATATAGTACAGCCACGATGTAGCTGATATGAGATGTATCGTATTCAATGCCAGCCCGGGGGTAGAACGAGAGGAGCGGCAGCTCTAAATGCTAAGTGACATCCAGCGATAAAATGCCAATTTAGTAATTATTATTTATTTAACTTAAACTGCAAAACATTTTAAATGTGATTTGAAAGTGTCAACCGAATGACACCAAAAATAGCTTACGTATAATTATAAGTCCGTAAAAATCGACGATAAAGAAAATACAGATGCGTTATTAACTCTGAGGACTAGGACGGAACGCCTTGTTAACATTAAAATATACTTCTGTTATTCTCCACTCCTCCTCGTCACTCACCGTACGAAACTTGACAGCATTAACTTGCAATTTTACGCTGGTCTGTTCCGTGAGTGCTATTCCTTTCTTGATACGGTTGATCCATTCGTACTACTAATAATCAAGCGTGCAGCATGACTGTCTTCACGTTCGAAACGACCAGCTACCAGTAAATATTTAAAATCAAAAGAAAACGCATAGCGAAGTGATAGGAATAGGGAAAGTAATCAAATCCTCTCCTATTATATGTATATACTTACTATAATAAACGAATAACTAATTATTATCATTTTTTTGAGATATGTTTTAATTAGTTATTTTAAGTTTTTTTTTACATAAATGTGATCATTAAGAAACACTGCACATTTTTTTGGTAATTACAAAATATAGGTGTATAGTTGAGCACATATTCAAGTACTGTAAAGGCAGCTGCGGCTAGCGTGCTTCCGATATAGATACCTCATTTGAAAGGATCCAATCAAACTGGGATAAGTCTGTCATAGACGTTCCACCCAGAAACTCTTTATCACACCACGTTGGGTTCGGACGGTCAACGAGGTGGATGTGAATCCCGCGAAGGAGTGTCACAAGAGAGCGTCTGAAGCCCCTTTCTGAAAAGAAAAGGTCAGACGACAAAGATTACGGGTCCTCTTGAAGTGGTCACGGTCCATTCGTCCCGTGTGATTTATGGACTGTATACTTAGGTGTTGGAAGATCCTTTAGAAATGAAACAGTATTTACCTTCAAAATTTCTCCATGAGAGTGCAATTGATTACTTTCCCTATTCCTATCACTTCCCTATGCGTTTTCTTTCTTGATTATAAATATTTACTGGTAGCTAGTCCCGAAACTTAAATTACATAATATATCAAAAACGTGTAGTTCATTTGTAATGTATATTTAAGCATAACCTATGCTAATATTCAATATTCAGAAAAGTTGTGCATGTGATATAAAAATATCTATAAAAAGTAGTGATTTTCAGAACTTTTGTTTGTATTTTTATCTGCCTGTCTGTGTATTCGGTTCACGCGACGCGCAAGTATTTCCATGAAATTTGGTATAAGGTTGGTTAATGAACCTGGTTAACTTAAGTCGTTAACCAATTTATATTTCATTCACCACCTATAATAACATCTGCTTACAATCTGACTGTGGAAGTGCAAAGAGGGTTTTGCGTAGTTGGGGATTGCTCTCACGATCTACGTTAACCGTGTTTTAAAACAATGCCATAAGTTCTATTCACATCTACCAGCACATAGCGTGTCCAGTACGTAGCGTGGCAGATACAAATGCAGGCACAAGTATTCATATTATATTTATCGACAGACGGCTGACAGCTACTCAAAGACGACGACAGACACATTACATAGTTCACGCGCATTTTTTACAAATTTTGAGTTCTCAACTTCGTTAGAAGGACCAGCCATAGTTGGAGTTTTGCTAGAATGAGTTATGTAGAACAGCAACACAGAAAGAGAAGGTTTGTCGTGCATCACATGAGCTACGTATGTGAATTGTCACTGCACCAAGTGATCACTTAAATTATAAAGAAATGTATAGTTTCTTACTATTTTTTTATTGTTCGTATGCTGGTTGTCTGTGAGTGTACTTTGGCCCTAACCGCGCAGTCTACTATAGACTTGTTAAGATACTCGCCTGCTCAGATAAAACAGCCTTGCCGATAATAGTGCCCGGTATTGGTCTGTGGCTGTGCGTGTACGATATGCTCACGTACATTTTATTTTTTATTAGATGTACAAGTAAATACTGCATAACATTTTTACGTCTGTGCTGTTACGTGTCTCGCAAGTACAGTGTCTCCGGACGTGAACTAAGCTTCAGATTAAAAATGAAAAAAGTATTATGATATCTATATCTCAACAAATAAAATCTTGTATTCGCGATTATTGTAAAACTGTCATTACCTGTCCCCGTTTCATAAATTAAAAGATCCTTAAAGATAATGTATAAATTTTACAAACTTGCCTTTTATTAAAAAATAGCCATATAAAAATAGAAACATCATCAACAACTATGTCGAAATTGAAAGATTTTTTTAATTCAATTCCTAAACTAGAAGTAAAAATATACGCATAATATTATTTATTACCTTCGATAAACAATACCAACCAGTTGGTATTGTTGATCGAATTTTATTATAATACGGTGTACTTATTATGCAATCATCGCTTATGGATTTGATCTCTTAGTTTAACCAAATATTTAATCTTTCTACTACTAAGAATTTCTCCTGTATCGTGAGAGTTTTCTGTATCGGTATTCCAACTCGCGGCTCTCAGCGCCGGAACTCATTGCTAAGCTACTGCACTACGAAGCGGCCAATTGAATCCTAACTAATATAATTTAAAAGGTAGATTGTTACTGATTATTTGTGCAGCTGGTTCAATAGTTAAAGTTACACCCGTGTCTAGAAGTACTTAAAATATGCAGATTATTTGGAATGTTTGAGGTATACCTTCATGATATATAATAGACTAATTTTCGATATTATAATGTTTTAAACCAAACAAGTGGATACTGCTGTAGCATGTACCGTGCTGTAGTTAAATACGTTAGTTGTTCTAATGGTATTGTTCCATTAACACAGGCTATTTTTCCTATTAATATGTCGAAGTTTTAGTAATAGAAAATTAACTGCCCTAAGAATAATATTCAATAGAATAGTTCGATGCATCGTTTAAATTTCGTGTTCTACACTGTGTTTAATTGCTATAATGTGATCCACAACCGTTTAAAGGCTTCTTTTTGTTTTCTGTCATAAACACAGTAGAATAGGGATACTTGGGCATTTAAAGATAAAACAGTTTCAAACTTTATGACGTCTACAAACATAACGATAAATCGTTACGATTTCTGGCTTTGCAGTTAAATCGAATGCATCTAGTGTATCCAAGCACCACCGTTAACTGTTTTTTGTAATCTCTAGTTTTCTGCAAAAGTTCGTGTCAGAAACATGTCACCCACATCTGAATATAATGACAGAGTACTTGTGTTCTCAGTTTCGTAAAATTCTAATGTGTGATGTAAGAACTGGATCTTAAAAAAGGAATATATATATTGTTGTACAAATTTATTTAATTATATTGTTTTCAAAGGACTGCCATGACTTTTTAAGTATAATTAAAAAGGCAAACGTCTTCTTTAATGAAAAGATATACAACAACCTCGAAATGATATTTAGTGCAACGTTTTGTCATACACAAGTTCGATAAAACTACACAAACAGACCGCACAGCTATATTCTTATTCCCGCATTAGCAAAGCATGCTAAGAAAATAAATTGTAGTAAAATTATGTTTCTGAGAAATTTGTGTTCGCGTAATAGAAGTACATGAATATGACGTCCTGATTAGTCATGTGCCGTGTAGTGGCGGTTAAGAATATCCACTACCCCATATCTTCCCGTGGGTGTCGTAAGAGGCAGCAGTGGCAAACAGACAGGAGGTGGGCAGCGGCATCTTCCTGATAACAACAAAATTACAATAAAAAAACTGTGGTTGCCAACCCACTCGTCAAGCGTGGCAACTATGGCAAATAACCCCCATAATGAGAGTAACAAAGAGACGGCCCCCAGTCCCCGGCGGCCCCGCTATTCCTGGCTACGGTGGCGACCATGGTAACGGCGGCAGGGGGTGCTAAGAATCTCCGGTGAAGGTTCAGTTGCCACCTAAGACGACCCGACCTAGCAACTTACAACGCACGCACCCTGAGGACTGACGAGAAGATCGTGGAGCTGCAAGAAGAAATGGACAATTTACGCTGGCATATTATAGGATTATCCGAGGTCCGAAGAGCCCCTCTCTTCGGACTTCGGATAAGGACACGGTAATCCTCGAATCCAGCAACTTGCTCTATCACCGGGAGGGCGAACATCTGTCCCAAGTAGGTGTCGGATTTATCGTCCACAAGTATCTCGTTAACAACATTGTATAGATTAAGAGTGTGTCGACGAGGGTTGCGTACCTTATATTCAGAGTCACTAAAGATATCTCTAGAACCATGCAATCCACCAAAACCCACTATACGGTATTAATGGGAGACTTCAATGCAAAACTAGACACAGGAGAGAACGGTGAGCTAAAAGTAGGGAAATTCGAAATAGGACAACGGAACCCAAGGGGCCGGCCACTGGCGGACTTCTTGGAGAAAGAGGGACTCTTTATGATGAATTTTTTCTTCCAGAAGTGGCCTACGGTTCGACAAAAATTGAGATTAACTTTATTATGGCGACCAGACGATAATTGTTCAGTGATGTCTCCGTGATCGCGAGGGTGAAAATTAGTAGCGATCACCCAATGGTAAGAGGCACACTGAACCTAAACGTTAAGTTAGAGAGGTCTTGTCTAATGAAGTCAACGCTCCGTTAACCCGTGCTTTATTCCAAAGTCCCGAAATCTTTTAGCTCGAGTTACAAAACCGTTTTCAATGCCTAGAAGACTGCAATGAAGTGGACGATATGAATGACAAGCTCGTGGAAACTGTCCATGCGGTCGAAGCTAAGTTTTGCAAGACCCGCCGCAGAAGAACACAGAAACTCTCCGATCACACTCTTAATCTCATTGCTGTTAGACGAGAGATGAAGCTTCAGTCTTCAACAGATTTGACAGCAAAAAGGCAACTGAACAGACAGATCTCCAAATGCATGCGGCGGGACTTACGCAACTTCAATACAGCTTGTATTGAAGAAGCAATCGAGCGGAACCAAGGCTCCAAAGTCTTTGCCAGAGATATGTCTGCCAGAAAGAGGCAACTATCAAAGCTGAAGACCGAGTGTGGCAGCATCGTTTCCGGGACACCTGAGATTTTGAGTGAGGTTGAGAGATTCTATGGGCAGCTGTACACGTCATCGTTCGAGCCACACACAAGTGTGAGTAACGATCCAAGAGCGAGTCTTATTCGACATTATTCCGAAGATATCGCGGATGTCAGTCTGAGTAAGATTAGAATTGCTCTTCAGCACCTTAAAAACGGCAGGGTCCCAGGAGAGGACGGAATTAGAGCAGAGCTTTTGAAAGCAGGAGGAAAACCGGTACTGGAAGTCCTTCAGAAGCTTTTTAATTCCGTCCTCCATGGTGAAACTACTCCAGAGGCGTTGAGCAGAAGTGCGGTGGTCTTGTTCTTCAAGAAAGGCCAGAACGCTCTCTTGAATAACTATAGACCGATTTCCCTTCTGAGCTGCGTCTACGCGCTGTTTTCGAAAATCGTTACGAATCGTCTCGCACGCAGACTTGACGACTTACAGTCTTTAGTATAGAATAGAATAGAATAAATTTTATTTAATATACATTACATGTGTAATTCTTATTGAAAGTCATTTTTTACTTTACCACGGGTTCGAAAAAAACACTCTGTCCTGGGAAGAACCAGCAAGAAACCAAGCGGGACTTTTTTTTAAATAAATTTTACAATATAAATGATCACGAACTATTTACAAAATTCATTTTAGAAACTGCTTGGAAGCGACCACCTCATTTCCAGGGGTTATTATCAACCATGTATTCGTTTATACTATAATAACCCTTTTTATACAGTTTCAGCTTAATAAAACATTTAAACTTGGTAATAGAGAGAACCTCTACACTTTCCGGGACCTTGTTGTAATAGCGTATACATTGCCCCAAGAATGAATTACTGACTCTGTGGAGTCGAGAAACTGGCATCACTAGCTTGTGTTTGTTCCTAGTGTTTACAGAATGTATACCACTTTTTTTACTAAAACTATCTTTGTTTTTGTGAACATACATTAAATTTTCGTAAATATACTGAGAGGCCAAAGTTAATACATTTATTTCTTTAAATTTATCTCTAAGAGACTCTCTCGGTTTTAGGTTGTAAATAGCTCTAATGGCCCTCTTCTGTAAAACAAAAATAGTTTCTGAATCAGCCGCATTTCCCCGTAGCAAAATCCCATAAGAGATTATGCTATTGAAATAATTAAAATAAACTAATCTAGCTGTCTCGACACTGGTGAGACCTCTAATCTTTTTTACAGCATAGGTTGCAGAACTTAGTCTGCTTGCTAATTTGGGTATATGGGGGCCCCACTGAAGCTTTGCGTCAAGAGTGATGCCAAGAAAAACAGTGGATACAACAGGGCTCAATTCCTCCCCATTTAAAAACACATTGGTATTCAAATTTTTAACATTCGTTGTTGTAAATTTAACACAATTAGTTTTATTTCCGTTCAAATGCAGATTATTAACGTTAAAACAATGCACTAATTTAGATATAGCGTTATTCACTTCGTCACATTAAAATGATTGACGTTTAAGTTTAAAAATCAAGGAAGTATCATTAGCAAATAATACTATATCATGACTATCCCCTACAAGGTGAAGTAAGTCATTAATATACACCAGAAACAGGAATGGGCCGAGAATCGAGCCCTGAGGAACACCCATTAGCACAGGTGAGTCGGAAGAACTTTTACCATTGATAATAACCTTCTGCTATCTATTACTTAAATATGAAATAATAAGTTTAAGTGCTGTGTTCTTGAGACCATAGTTCTGTAGCTTCCTGATTAAAGTCTCATGGTGAACACAGTCGAAGGCCTTGGAAAGGTCACAAAATATACCCAAAGCATCCTCTGAATTCTCCCATGCACAAAAAATATGTTTAAAAAGCTCAACTCCAGCGTCAGTTGTCGAGCGACCCCTTGTAAAACCGAATTGATTTTTATGTAGCAATTTATTAATATTAAAGAAACTTAACATTTGATCTAAAATATTTTTTTCAAAAATTTTACTTAATGTTGGTAGTACAGAAATTGGTCTAAAATTGGCGGGGTCTAATGTACTACCAGATTTAAATATAGATATGACTTTACTATGTTTCATTAAATCAGGAAACACCATATTCGACGCTTATATTAAATATATTGGCTAGATAATGTGCTATTATATCTATTATAGATTAAATAACTTTAACGGAAATCCCCCATAAGTCTGCCGTTTTCTTAACATCAATAGTTTTAAAATATTTAACGATATCTTTTGGCAGTACTCTATGAAATTTAAAAGTATTTGAACAAGCCTTTACAATTTGTTTGAGCAATGATTCGGCGACAGTAGGAAAAGAATTTAATGATTTTGTTGTCAAAAAATGAACATCAGTAAAATGTTTCTCAAAAGCCATAGCAACTTCTTGATCAGATCGCGTTAAATTATTGTTAATATTTAATTGAAAATCCGAGTTGCGCGGTTTGACCTTGCCCGTTTCACTATTTATTATTCTCCAGGTCATTTTAATTTTGTCGGATGCAGTTTTAATTTTGTTGCTAAAATGTAAAGCCTTAGCAGTGGAGCACACTTTTTTAAATATTTTAGAATATGTTTTTATATAATCTCTAAATATAACACTACTATTATATGATCTTTGATCATAAAGCTCGTATAACCTTCGCCTATTTTTATAAATTCCTACTGTCGCCCATTCATTAAATGATTTGCGACTGTTAAAAAAAAAGTTTTAGAAGTAAATATTCTACTAAATTCACAACTTATAATTTTAAATAATGTAGCATACAAATAATTAGCACTATTTTTAAACGAAAGTGATAGAAGTCTTTTTATTATATTACTTCTAAACCTCTCCAAGCGATGTTCATTTATTGGAACAAACACAACTTTCTTATTTTTCTGTTTTTTGTGTATGTAAGGTAGTGATAACAACTGTCTACAGTGATCTGAACTTAAAATTTTGAATAATTGATTTATGCAATGGCTTAACACCTGTAAAAATGTTATCTAAACAGGTCACACTAGACCCAGCAATACGTATTGGTTCTAAGAATAAATTTACAAGATTATACTTTTTAAACAATGAGCTAAACTTAATACTAATGGAAGAAGTTTCAAGGAGATTGATGTTAAAGTCTCCACATATTACAACAGACTTGTTCTGTTTACTAAGTTTGAGTAAAACTTCTTCGACAGGTCTTTCAAAATGGTCATAAGTAGCACATGGGGGACTGTAAACACTTACGACAATAATTGATAGAATCAGGCGTTACTTTGCGGAAATCCATTATAATGGGGTTGTTATAAATTAATTTGTTTAATTCCGCGTAAAGAAAGAAAATGATGTGTCCTGCCCAGCTTTAAGGGGGACCTCCCACCCTCCCTCAATCGCGCGCACTATACCCGTCACCGTCAATCCCAGCACTACCATCCTCAGCACCACCACACTAGGCAGGACACACCACTCTCGAAAATACGACACGTCTTTCGCCTCTACACGAGGCATCCTCAGGTGAAGTAGACTCTGCGGAGGCTGGCCGCTAAGTGAGCGGCGAACCGAAACTACTGCTATTTATACTACTTGCTGACGCAACCGCGCTCCAATTACGTAGCGAGCGATTACGTCATGCGATAAATCACCGCCTGACGTACGCCGATATTTGCTGTGAAATTAACAACAAACTACTGCGAAACGTCCGCCTACCCTACAACCACGCAACCAAATGCTGACCACTGCACCGTGAGGTGCTCGTGTAGAGGCGAAACACGTGTCGTATTTTCGAGAGTGGTGTGTCCTGCCTAGTGTGGTGGTGCTGAGGATGGTAATGCTGGGGTTGACGGCGACGGGAATAGTGCGCGCGATTGAGGGAGGTTGGGAGGTCCCCCTTAAAGCTGGGCAGGACACATCATTTTCTTTCTTTACGCGTAATTAAGCAAATTAATTTATAACAACCCCACTTACAACAATGAGGTGCTCGAGCTCGACACAAGCCATTTCTACAGTTCGTTCAACAGAGAGGCTCACAATATCCTAACGTTCTTTGTATAATAATAACTTATCTGCTAATATTAAGGAGCCACCACGTAAACTTTTTTCTCTATTGAAGGAACTGACCACCTGGTGATTTCTGAAATTAAACATAAAATTATAATCTTTTAGCCAATGTGCAGTAATACTAATGTGTATATTGTTACTATTTAAAAACAATTCAACTTCCAATTCTTTGCCCAACATGCCTTGTATATTTTGATGCACCAGGTGTAAACAATTTTTATTACTTATTTGTGGGCTGTATTCAAAATTAATTAAACTCTTATTATTGCTAGAGATTGCCTCTATTGTCACATTCACTAATTTAAATTAGTTGGAACTGATTTCAAATTAAATGTCAAATGATTATGGTCAATAAAAGCAGTCTTGGTAGCCAAAAACTTGGCTGAGTTAAAAAGTAAATAATAAGATAGCACATTTGCAATCAGTCTTAAATTATATTTGGATAGGTAATACCTTTCTTTTGTACAAAACTTTTTTATTAAATTATTTATGTCAATTACATGAAATTTATAATTATTATCATTACAATTATATGTCAAATTTAAATTATTATTACATATTAAATTATGCATTTGTATATTTAAATTATGTCTTAAAACTCCCGAACAAGCCGGTTTCCGAAAAGTCTTTAGTACCATAGACCATATACAAACCCTTAGGCAAATTGTACAGAAGACAGAAGTGTATAATCAGCAAATTTACCTTACAGTGTACAGAACAGTGTTAGAGCCACGCGGCAGCTTTTGCTGTCGCACGGATGGGCCGGCTCGAACCGGGGTAGTACCACGACCTCACAGAATACCAGCGTGAAGTTGAGGTTTACCTCTGCGTTTCGTTTGGTGAGTGCAGGTGGCCAGAGGCCCTTTTTACTGGAAATGAGGCATTCCATCTTAGTCCTCACGGGTGACAACGCATCTGCATTTTGATTCGCAAACGAGGATAGATCTAGATGTCTATGGGCCGCAGCAACCACTTACCATTAGGTGGACTGTGTGCTCGTTTGTCAGCCTTATCCTATAAAAAAAACATATGTGGACTATAAGAAAGCCTTTGATTCCGTCGAAATTTGGGCGGTACTGCAGTCCCTTCAGCGGTGCCAAGTTGACTGTTGGTATATCAAAGTGCGGAAGTGCTTATACAGTAGAGCTATGAAGGCTATCCGAGTACAGAATCAGAGTACGAAACCTATCCAACTGCAGGGAGTTGTAAGACAGGGTGACGTTATATTCCCGAAATTCTTAGTCGCTGCATTGGAAGATGTTTTCAGGCTACTGGACTGGTAAGACTGCGGTATTAACATCAATAGCGAGGACATCACTCACCTTCGATTTGCTGACGATATGGTCCATATGGCAGAATCTCTGGAGGACCTGAGCTTTATGCTCAATGACCTCAAAAGTGTTTCCCAACAGATAGGTCTTAAGATGAACATGGACAAAACAAAAATTATGTTTAAGGTCAATGTCACACCTATGCCGTTAGTTTTTGGGAGCATTAAGCTCGAATTTGTTGACGAGTATGTTTACCTGGGACAAATGGTCCAACTAGGTAAGTCCAACTTCGACCGAGAGGTCAATCAACGGATTCTACTCGGCTGGGCAGCGTTCGGGAAACTACGACAGATCTTCTCGTTAGACATACCTCAAAACCTGAAAACGAAATTCTACAACCAGTGCGTGTTGCCAGTGATGACTTACGGATCTGAGACGT
Source organism: Parnassius glacialis (assembly GCA_033319125.1). Classification (NCBI taxonomy): domain Eukaryota; kingdom Metazoa; phylum Arthropoda; class Insecta; order Lepidoptera; family Papilionidae; genus Parnassius; species Parnassius glacialis. The sequence goes on along the minus strand of JAVANC010000001.1, from coordinate 25,916,662 downwards.
GGTCCTTCACTGCTGGCCGTATGAGGATGCTCAAGGTCGCTCAACGAGCTATAGAAAGGGCTATGCTCGGAGTTTCACTGCGTGATAAACTTAGAAATGAGGATATCCGCAGTAGCACCAGAATAATTGAAAAAGCCCAACGGATTAGTAAGCTGAAATGGCAGTGGGCCAGCCATAAAGCATGATGAACCGACACGCGATGGGGAAGAAAGGTTCTCGAGTGGCAGCCTCGTACCGGTAGGCGAAGTGTAGGGTGACCGTCCACTAGAGGGAGTGACGACCTGGTAAGACATGCACGAAGTCGATGAATGCAGGTGACTCAGGACCGTGCTTTGTGGCATTTATTGGAAGAGGCCTATGTTCAGCAGTGGACTTATGAAGGGCTGTAATGATGATGATGATGATGATTAGTCATTTGCTGTGATATAAAATGGGACATCATCGTCTATATTTGACATTCATTACTTTGTAAAAAAGTGATGATTTAATTAAGAAAAACGTGTCGACAATACTTGACGTGTCACGATCTTTCGACTGTTTGCCGACACCATGTGAAGGTTTGACAGCTACTTAAAAAGATATTCTAAGCTACTAGCTAAAGTTACAAATTTTACAAAAACACCTATCTAAAACATTAAGATTAATATACTTTTAAAAATTATGTGACCCAATAATTAAAATATTGATTTTTCTACAAGCGTTATACATTTTTTGGCACAACTGTCGACATGTAAAATTTTGAATACTAGAACCAGAAAGTTTATTATTGCAATGTTCTTTGGCTTTTTATGGCAACAATAGTGTATACCTGTCTGTGATCAGCGACATTTTTTGATGGAACAATAGCAAGCTGCTGAAAATTTCAAATCAAAAAGAGGTTCTACAAGTGCGTCAAATTTGAAGAGTCACTTCTTAGCGGAAAAAATAAAAGATTAGTAATGTGATAAAATGAATTGCTATAAACGGCCTTGTAGCAAAAAGATTTGACGTAATTTCGAGACAATAATGGATATTATTACCCCTAAAGTGTAGCTGTTAACGTAAGTAGATTAAAACTTTTCACTTCTATCAAAGTCAATACTGTCGACTGCTTTGCTGACAGAAGTGATGACAATCGACCGAAGTGAATACCAGCTATTATAAGACTAAGTCTATTTTAGAAGAAAGAAATGAAAATGATAGGGATAACTATAAAAACAAGAAACAGGCAGGATTAGCAAAAAATATCCATAAGCTGACATCAAGAATACAAAATGAAACATGAAACAACGGCAATAACGTACTCAAAAGCACTATGAAAAGAATAAGAGCTCAGAGAAACTGAGAATGGACTTATAAATGAAATACCGCCTTTACACCCAGTTCCACAAAGCTCAAGATTTTCAAGAAATGTCATAGGAAAAAGAAATGCAATATGAAGAATAAATAAATATTTAAGAGAGAGGATTTTGTTACATGTAAATTGTTTAGCTTGTTATAAGTTGAGAATGCTACAAAACGTCACGACAAGGCGCCTCAGACGGCACTAGAGGATGCATCAAGAGCACAGCAGATGCTCAAGTAGCAGTTGCGCGATACGTCTCTGATTGCGTATCATTAATTACTTGTTTGCAAGAAAATTGCAAGGGAATCCAAGTATTACCTATTGATGAAACCCTTTCCGATCATATCTGTCTGCTATTTCGGAAAAGTACCACATTTATGTTCACGGGTACTGACGACGGTACGGACCCAACAAAATGTGTTTCCATCACGAAATGGGGTATCATCATTTTATCATATAAAACAGAAGATGTTGTTCTTGGTTCACCACAGTCACTCCTATGTCTAATCAAACCCTCCAGGACTTACTAGTTTTAAGAAATAATGAGTACCTTAGTTTGCGTCCGTTATCGTCCGCTTCGACTCTTACATCCAGATTATTTTTAATAAGTTAAATTTCTACGAGATGTGCTATAGAAATGACAACTATTAAGAGATAATGTAAATAACTTAGATTCTCAATATGACTTATGTGGTAAAGTAAAAAAATTACTTTCAATAAGAATTACACATGTGATCTATTTTTAATAAAAACATATTCTATTCTATTCTATTCCACTCTATTCTATTCTAGTGTATTCTATTCTATTCTGTTATCTCTTTATCTAGAAGAGTGAAAAACGATGAAAAGAATTGTTTTGGTTCCAATCCATTCATTATCAAAACGTAGTCAACTTCATATATTTTATCGTCCTCAAGTGACGAAAATATTTATGAGGAGTCGACAGAAATGATATCACTTATGTTTTCTAGTTTTGTTGATTTTTATTGTACTACTGTAATAAGTTACCATGATTCCATAATAATTACAACACTGATAATATTAATAATTTGTTGTTCGAAGTTTGTGTTGATGCTATTTTATAAAGTATAAGATTTTAATGCCAAAACTGTTCATTCCTGTGGACTTCGTGGTCACTCCTGTCTGTGGTTAATAACGGAAAAGCCTATTTTTTATTTATTAGTATATTTTACTACGTCATTATTTTTACGTGTTCTTTGAATACCAAAAAGAATTATTTTATTTGATAAATAAACAAAACGTTAATTTTATTTTTATTTATTTTATTTCACTTCACGGTAGATTGCTGACCCATTAATGAAAGCTGGCACTAACCAATTTTATGTGCTAATTTACTACGTGTTTTGCAATAAAAAGGAGCTCCAGTGGGGAATTCTGAATGTCTGAGAACATAAAAACTTTTCGTGGACTTTTGAAACCTGTAAAGGACGAAATGACGGACTCTTTCTAGCATCAAAACACTCGCAGAAATTAACTTCAGTTTTTTTTTTAAATAAAATTAAATTGATAAATGAACTTACAGGCGATCTGATAGTAAGTACCTACTACAGCTCAAGAACATCACAGTCAACTTTAGAAGGCTACAGATGCACACACATGGAATGCCAATGAAATTACACTGGCTCTGTATACTCCTCAGGCCGGAGGAGGCAGAAAAGGTGTCCTATTACCTAATAAACAAAAAGACTAAAACAGACGTGTGGTTGCGGCGTATATATCTGTCAATTAAGTATCCATATATTTTTAATAGGATAGGGTGACAACCGAGCACACAGTCCACTTGATGGAAAGTGGTTGCTGTGGCCCATAGACATCTATATCTATCCTCGTTTGCGAATCAAAATGCAGATGCGTTGTCACCCGTGAGCACTGAGATGGAATGTATTTTTGCCAATAAAACAGGTCTCCGATTCTCTACACTCACGATATGAAACACAGCAGAGTTAAGCTGCTATTTTATTCTATGACAGCGTGGTCCTACCGCGGTCGAGCCGACCTATTCGTGCTACAACTATACTACTAATATAGCTGCAGCATGGCTCTACCACCCACGTATAGGGGGATATGTATAATCAACTATACATATCCACCATTTCTTCACGTGGACATCGTAGAATACTACTATGGAAAAAAGTAGAAGAATCTTATGGCTTCCGATTGACAGTTGACAGCGGTAAGTATTAATGTTTTCACACTGTGGTATTCTATGAGAGTCATTTGTGCAAGTACCATAATATAGCTGCAGCATGACTCTAACACATATAAAAGTATAAAAATACTTTATACTGTTTAATTTTATGTAATATATGCAGTTGTTACGATTAAGTATAGTCAGTGGAGATTAAGTCAGACGTAATATACTCATCCCGACGACGGAACAGCGTCAAGGTTGCGAGACGTCTGGCGCTGCGATCGTCAATTCGCATGCCAGGCTTGACGATTCACGCAAATTCTTCCTACCACGAGAGGATCTTATATCCAGTAGTGGACATTTAAGGACTGATAAAAGAAGAAGAAAGGTAAAAAAAATGCAAATTTATTAAGTTATGTTTCATAATTTCTGAAATAGTTCGATTTCTGGGACATACCATTTTTCATAGCTTACATCTGTTCACAAACGAATATGTGCCAGAGAAATTTTATTGTCTAAAAAGATGTAATTTTTGTCTTTACATTTTATTAAACAAAAATAAGTCTCTTAAGTAAAAACTTCGAATTAAGAATCTCATGTCTATAACTAAATAATTGTATATTATATGTATATGAAAATTGCAATCATCTACGAGAAAAAAATCATATAAAAAAAAGGTATGGTTAAAAAAAGTTCTCCGTTTTGCTAATGGCACGTGGCTCTAATGATATTGGTAGACCGCTGTCTCCGCAGACGTGGAACTGCAAGACTTTATTTGACTTTTAAAATACTAAGGGCGTTCATTAAAAAGTTAGAATGTACATACATCTTACTCTTCATCGTAATACATAATTTGCAGACTTTTTTATATTTTTTATACAATAACAGTGACAAACGAGCACACAGCTCACTTGATGGTAAGTCGATATTGTCACCTAAAGACATCTAAACTTATCCTCAATTAAGATTCAAAATACAGATGCGTTGTCACCTCTGAGAACTAAGATGGAATGCCACGTATCCAGTTTAAAGCGTCTCCGTTTCTCTACTCTCACCATATACGAAACACAGCAGCATCTGCTATTTAACACTGGTATTGTGTGAGAGCGTGGTTCAGCTGACCCATTCGTGCTACAACCATAATATACACTCATAGTCCGATAGGACGACTGTCCGGCAAGTTAGGAGGGAGATCAGGTGCAGGAGCTTCGGCATTACGAACTTTCCGAGGCATGGGGGTGAAACACCACTAACTTTCTGACTCCGGCCAGCTACTGAAAATTTTTGACAGAAAAACCCAGTTACTTATTTTAGCCTGACCCGTGATTCGAACCCGGGATCTCATGATTAGCGACGGATTTTACAACCATTACACCAACGAGGCAGTCAGTTAGTGCCTTATAGTGAAGTTTCAGTTGAATTATATTGTAAAGAATATTTTATTATATTATATTTTAACTTAAGTGTCTCCACATTGCTTTATTTGCAAGTACTTAGTACCTTTAAAGAACTCCGCTACTCATAAAGTGGTTAGGTAAACTTTGAGTATTCACTTTCAAGATTCTTGCTTCAGTTTACGTAAGTATACTTAAACCGAGTTGAGTGTTCAGTTAGCGCACTCGTAAAATTACATAATTATGTTTTGATATATTTCTCCATATTTGATTTCTGGAATAATAAGTCAGAATAATTATTATGTATAAAATATGTTTGAAGTTGAATTTTCTCTCCTACGCTTTTACAAGCAAAGGTATGTTTATTTTATTAAAATATTATTATACAGGATATGAGACATTTCATCATGGTCTTACGTAGTAGAGGAATATTGCAGCTATATTAGTAATGTAGTTGTTGCACGAATAGATCGGCTCGACCGGGAAGGACCACGCTTTTACAGAATACGAGCGTAAAATAGCAGCTTAATGCTGATGTGTTTCGTATGGTGAGTGTAGAGAACCGGAGATCTTCTTTACTAGAAATTAGGCATTTCATCTTAGTCCCCACGGGTGATAACGCATCTGTATTCTGATTCGTAATAGATGAAGATGTGTATGGGCTACAGCCACCACATACCGTCATTTGGACGGTGTAATTGTTTGTCACTCTCATCCTATAAAAAAGTCTTTGGTTGTCGCCGGAAGTGTGGCCATAGTTTAATGTCGCTTGTAGATGTCCACAGATAGATGTGCAGATTGCCTGTATATTGAATTTCGGATTCAATATACAGCCTTCGTATAAGGATACGTATGTGGATTTATTATAACTAATCGTTTTTGTGATACAGCTTCAAGCCTTCGTCTGATATTATTACTGTCTAAATAATACTTCTCGTACAGGCTACTTACAATGAATGTGTTTCTGTTACAGTTTATATGTTGACAATTTCAGATAATATTAGGAAGACAAAAAGTGAAGAACATAATCATAGACCTACTTGTGGCATTCTTACCATTTTATAAGATGCATTTTAACAATATATTAAAACATTAAGCAGTTAGTAATTTTATTTATACAACTAGCAACCCGCCCTGGATACCCCTTGGTAGGATTTTATAGATGCTGTTACTTAGATTTAATATAATCATCAAAGATCACTTATTTTATAAATTTTTCAATTTCTCACAAATACCTCTAATTCGTATAGAATATAACCCAGATCACTAGTGGTTTTGTTCTATTTCTGTTGGTGAGGTTCATTACAATCGGTTTTGCTATTTCCTAGATTAGCCTGGATAGAAAGACAGACAGACAGGCAAACAAAAAATTTGGAAATGTAATTCATGTTTTAATTGCATGTAGCTTAATAAAAGGCAGTTATATCGATATTAACGACAGACACTTTTAATTTTATTTACACGTTTAGATTATCAAGTATAGTAGTATGTGATATGGAGTCATATTTTTTTTAAAGAAAACGAATAAAACATTGATCTATGAATTAAAAAAAAAATAATGTTTTGACAACAGTAGGTTGTGCCATGTAAAATGTGTAAGATTGGGACGCATTAATTTAAGTATAATCTTTATTTTTTACCCCACATTACTTTGTACTATTAAGTATTCTGTACTCACATAGAAATACATGATTTTTGTTATGTCATTTGTTTTTACAAGACAATTAATACAGAAAGAGAATACAAGCAATATCCACCGGTTCTAAAAGTGAGATCTCAACCAAAGAATATAACATTACCTCTACGAAGAAGAACCGATAAACTCCAACGTTTTTTCTGTTTCTTTTTATTTAACTTTAAGGCCTTAACAGTGGTTGAAATGCATAAATCTTGGATATTTGAGTAAAAAAAAAATCTCAATAACTGTTCATTTAATCCACAAAGAAAAAATACAGGGTAGAAGAGGATTTGTTAAATGTTTTTAATTGAAGAAAATTGTATTTTTGTCAACCCCTTGTTAGAAAAAATCCCCAAAGAGTACCTATCTTTGTGATATTTTGCAAAATTTCTCCAAAACGGCACAAGCTTTTTAAATAGTTCTTACCCTTAAAAAAAGGTCTTGAAAATAATAATATTTTTAATTGAGAGTTTTATTTTTATTCCCCTTTATATAAAAGAATATATCATTTTTCCCTAAAATTGAATATATTTACGCGAGCGCGCATGCTCCGTCACCCTGTCGCAGTCCGTTTTCGGACATCGTCGAGGGTGGACCGCTCGTCGGTGTTGGAGCGACTTCGTTCAAATATATATTAGTTTTTTAAAAGTTTATACTCAGTTATAAATATTTTTATGACTAGAAATACTTAATTTAGTTAATGTCTGTACACTGGTAACTGTAAATATTATTTTATAAATAAATTATTTTTTTAGATGTGGAACGACGAACATGCTCTCGTTACTTAGGTTTCGATAGTTTTTAATACCTATGTAATTTTATTGTTGCATTACATATTGGGTTTATGGTTTTTTTTAATGTTGGACAAACTGTCATCTAAAGAATGTAAAAAATTTAAATTGGAGAGAGGTTTCTCTACGTGATAAAGTTAGAAATGAAGATATTCGAGGTAGAACCAGAGTAACTGACATAGCCCAACACAATATTAAAGTGAAATGGCAATGAGCTGGCTATATAACTTAGAAAACCGATAAAAAATAGGAAGAAAGGTTCTCGAGTGGTAACCTTGTGCAGGTAAGCGAAGTAGTACTCAACCTTTATTCCTCTTCACGTATTCTCATACGTTTTTCTTCACACATACACACACACACACACACACATACACACACAAATAGGTCGCAAATAATATTTACCTAGTACTATTAGGCAAGAGTGAATAGGTTTTTGTTAAGTCAGTGAATTTCACCATCTTAGGCTACATAACCACTTACCGATTGGATTGTAGTTGCTTTACTACTTGCTGGGTAAAAATAGTAAAAAAAAATTTACCATGTGAAAGTTTGCATTGAGATATAATTTTTCTAACCAACCATAAAACTATGATGAGAATATGTATATAAGTATAAAGTTTGCTTCATACGGGACAGTAATAATGTAATATTATATCTTCCATTATCTACCCGAGGTATGTCCATATTATTATTATATAGATTTCAGTAAAATAATTTTAAGTATTGTAAGCACTCCTACAATTTTGTGTCTCATGTTAATAAAGCTATTGGGCTATTTTGATTCTTAATAAAGTGATTTTACTTTATAGGTTAAATAATTTATTTACCCTTCTATATCAAGAACCGTTTTTTCTGTCACTCCTATTGAATTTGACAGTGCTTGCTGAAATTTAGCATCTTTAGATGGATCAGAATCGCGCGCTGATCCGGCTGTTAGATATTGCAAAAATAATCGAAAATATTTATTTTTACTTTCATGCCGAAGACTACCTTGTTTTATTTTATTACGGTCAAATAATATTTATTAAGTTATAAAGCAAGTATTTACAAATGTTTTCATTATTTTGTTATTCTATTGTTTACAGTAATTATCACGTCTTAACTTTGCACCAGGAATTACATTAGAAATTCTTGATGGGATGCAATGTAACGCGCATACTTTATTTTCATCAAGAACTATAATATATATATTTGTTTTTTTTTTTACTAGTATAGTTTCAACACAATCTTAAAAAAGGACAATGAATTAAAAAAATGCCGACAATTATATAATTTCAAGTCAGTGTTTTACATTTAAAGATCAGTTATAAAGAGCCAAAGTTCTTATTTTCATTTTGATTCATTTAATTCGAGACTAAAATAAATGTGAAAGGGATTTTATCTGCAACAATTATTTTCATCAAAAATAACAAAAACTTATAAAAGTCATATATACGGTCAATCAAACTGAAGATTATCAATTGTACTACAAAATATTTAAAAGACTATTTCCAATATAATGACCTGAATATCATCATTAATATTTGACTGGCACACTTAAAAGTTTTATCACTTGTCTAAATGATTGACTAGAATTTAGAATTTTATGCAAATGATAATTAAAGTTTCTACGTAAATAAGTGTAACATAGCGGGTATTATATTCAATAGTAGCGGCCATCCATATATGCAAAGCCAGCATCATTTTCTGTACAGAAACCGGCAAAGTGTTGCTCAAGGCACTATAAACAAAGCAGCTGATAAAAATGTTACACTCATAACTGTTAACAAAAACTGTTTCTGCAATTGATCTTATAGATAATAATAACTATTCCACCGTGTTAGGTGCAGGAGCTATTATTAGAAGGAGAAGAGGTAAAATGTTGTTTTAGAGATGCGCAATCAATATTGTTTGGTCTGCAATTGAGCATAAAATAAAAAATAACTTCAGCCAAAGAGCATAACTAGCATTATACTCAGGCCCATCAATTGGTATGGAAAAGAGTAATTTTACCAGGTTCCAAAAAATCAATCAAAATAAAAAAACATAAATATTAAAATCAAATAATGTATATATGTGTGTCTATACATACATATAATGATTTATGGCCGCTTAGTAACTGATGATGGCTCAGTATAACATCCTACAGTCACGCTAAAACTAAGAGGAGAGAATCACTGTAGAAAATTTAATAATTTATTGCGGAAATTTTGTGATAAAATTAAAAAAAATACAAACTTATCCAAGTTAATCTAACTTAGTCTAACTTATCCTTATCGGTTACAAAAAAAAAACAATAAAATAGTGAGATGGCGTCACTTTTGAAGAAGATATAACAGAAATAAAAAAAAATTTCAAAAAAGTTCAGTATTTAATTGATTATATACCGCTGACACTTAATCACGCTTTTCGAAACCATGCCAGTTGTAAACAATACTTGTGTGAAAAATGGTGTACAGAAGATAATTAAGAACAGACAAAATCTTCTTTTCAAATTTCTACCGAGTTGTAAGTAGAAGACCAAATAGGTCATGTGTCAATTTTAAATAAATATATTTTATATGAAGTGATCTTCACTACGTTTCATCAATTAGCCATTGGTAAAAATTAAAACAGGAATTTTACAAATGTGTTCACAAGAAACATTACATTATATAAATACCTATAAATGTATATATTATTAATAAATAAGTACCGTAATATTTTGTATTATTATTTATTTTGCCCTATCTGCAATGTTCTACACTCTATAGAAAATGTGGCGTCTGACATGACTGACAATCTCTTGAAAGTTTTATCTAGGTACAAAGATGTTTTACGTTTTCATCGCTTCCACATGATATTTTTGTCAGCATAAGGTACCCTTCTGTATCTGAAACGAATATGAATATAGCTACAAAGTAAAGTAATAGGCTATACAAATCTCTCTACTAGGCACAGGACTCTTTTTATTTCTGAGAAGGTTTAGGGTAAGGAAATGCCCGCCGCGCTGCCTCAATGCGTGTTGACGAAAATTGCAATTACAAATTTCATTCGTGCTGTCGGGGATCAAACCCGGGAAAAATGTACAGCGAACTGTTATACGGAGACGGGCTGATTGGTTTTTAAAAAACAATTATTTAAAACACTGAAATTTAATTAAAGTATAACTGGATTACATATTACAAACTGGTTAGGATTTAACTTAGGTCCGTAGACAACCGAGCAGGTTCGAAGATGGAAGCAGACTGACTTGGCCGAACTGCTCCACTGCGATACTCACTAAACCTTAAGGCTACGTCAACATTATTAAGAGGCAGAAGAGAGATTTTAGGAGTGATATCGTAAAATCTCTCGATACTAGTTAACTAATAATATCTTTAAACTTGGGTTCTAAGCGGTGCAACATTATCAGATTCAGAATCACTATTTTGTTCAATCTCAGGTGGTATAAATTTTAAATGCGGTTGGGTTGAAGTTTTTATGATATTCACTTTAGGAGTGTTACTAGCATTATTAATTGTAAGACCGATGTTACGGGATCGGCGGGAAAGCTTAAAACCCAAATATACAAAATACAACAGGATTAAGATAGAAATAATAATAATAATGATAGAATAATGTGTCCCATATTTAATAACGTGAGGTTTATTTCCTATTGTAATTAGGTTACTTAATAAAGAATCAATAATTATTTTATTTTTTTAATTAAATTCATCTAAATCTACATTTTGTAAATTAATAGGAGACACATTTTCTACAACATGGTTGAACTTATTAATATTACAACAAGTGTCATTGATGAGGTTATAATCGGGCATATAATTTATGGGTGCTGTAATATTTAGAACATTATATATAGGTAACAATGTAGTGCTTTTTCAAAATCCAGTACAACCATCAGGAATTGTAATTATGCCTGTGCCCAGAATATTTGTTTCAAATACTTGAGACTTAGAACAAACTATAGAAATTTTATTTGGGTCGGATTGAATATAAATCCATTTATTATTCATTAATCGTTTCCAGATATCTAATTTTCCAAAGATAAATTTGGTTTCACACTGTAACGGAATTTCACTGATCACTTTAGATATAAGCTCACTTTCACATGATGGTTTAGCGTCCACCGAATATACGTTATTTACGTCACAGATGAATGTTCCTGGTTGCACAATTTTACACTTCTCTAAGTCGTCAATATTGCAGTAATGTGTTTAATCTTTGCTCATTGCAATGTATTTATTATTAGGTACAATTAAACTAAATGAATTTGGTTCCTTTGCATTATATGGTGTAGGTAGAGCTATGTTATGAAACAACATATAACTTTTTACATTTACCAATGGCACTTGCAACAAATATATGATTTTATTATTTATATAATAGCAAGTAATCTTACAAAGTCTTAAAATTAAATGTATATTCTTAATATCTAAAGAAACAGGCAATACTAAATTACTAGGTAGGTACCTATAGTTATCGGCAAGTTTCGGTATAACTGTTGTGGCGTTATAGCGGCTGGATGTAAAATATCCTTACTGCTAAACAAAATAGCATATATTATATCTTCCAATTGGAAAGATAATGTAAGTATTGAAGTTTCTAAACTGTCCAAAAACTTCATTAATATTAGCAGATATTTGAAGACCATTAGTTATTTCAGAAATTATTTTAATTCTAATAGAGAGATTGTCGATAGCTACAGTTAATTTTGCTTAGTTGTGTTTGGTTTCATTTAATGTATCGTTATAATACGTTATTACAGAGGTAGTAACCAAAATGTTTTCTTTCATTAAAGAAGCCAGTTGTTTTTCATCGTTTTGTACAGATTCTATTGCTTCTTCATACTTTAGAGCGTCATCTTCATCTAGAGTACCAAAAATATGTTTAACATTGTACCAATACCTCCAAACCAAGCGCTACGCTTTGCTCTGTTATCTAATAAGTGTGAGATGGATTCAAAGTCCTTGTTCAAGTCCTGGTTACGTACCGCTATTGGTTGAAGCATATTGTGATATTCGGCAATAATCTCTAGAGTTCTAGTTTGTTTACATAAAATTTTAATTGTATCTAACGTGTTTCCTATATTTCTTATGTGGAGGCCAAAGTGTGAAATATCTATCGGAATTAACGTTTTTAGGTTGGCGTTATTAATTTTTAATATACCTAAATAATCAAAGTAGATGCCTGCACTCGAAGTTATTTGTTGAATATAATCTTGATGCGATTTACCTCGAGTCGGAGTTCTTTAAATAATTACTTTAATTAATACTAGACAGAGGTAAGTATTGACTAACCTATAAATATATATATTTTAATAACTATGTTTTTCCCTTAAAAAGGTAAGTATTTATTAGCCTATTTTTTATAACTATGTTTTTTTTATTAACTTTTTTTTTCAGATGGCGAAACTACGCTTATAGGTAAGTATTATTAACTTTCCAGATATTAGTCCTTTACTAAGTTTTATTTATTTTACAGGTTACTTCCGATGTCTGATGCAGGTTTCACCTGATCGAAGTGATGCGTGACATGGCGTCGATTAATTAGTAGGGTAAGTGTATTATTACTAAGTAGTTTATCTATTTTATAGGGGCCTTTCCAGAGAGGGGAGAGTGCCTTCCGCAATCTCAAATGGTTCTTTATATAGACATACTCACCGACTTTATATTTAACTGGTCGAGTATGGGTGTCATAGTATGATTTTGAGGATTCCTTTGACTTCCTTATAAAATCTGAGGCCTTCTCTCTGGAGTGTTTCAATCGGTTTTGCAACATGCGGACATAATCGGGGTAAGTAGCCCCTAAAGATTCGTTATAAATGGAATTAGGAATGTATGGTTTACTCCCAAACATAAGCTCGTGATGTGTGTAATGTGTAGTAAAGTGAACGGATGTGTTATAAGCAAGCATGGCGGTGTACACATAACGAGGCCAATTGGACTGTTCTTCATTAATATAAGATTTCATGTATTCTTTTAGGGTTGAATGACTCCGCTCTAGGGAGCCTTGGGTTTGAGGGTGGTATGGTGAAGACCATAAATTTTTTATTTAAGGAATTCACAGGTTTTCCTAAATAGGTCTGAAGTAAAATTAGTCCCTTGGTCGGTAAGGATCATCTTAGGAATGCCAAAGATTGATATATAATGCAGTAAGCATTTGCTAGTTTCTTCAGCAGTGGTACTCCGGATAGGATATGCACAGGAAAACTTAGTGAGATCGTCTTGTATTGTGAGGATAAAACGTAATTTTGCTGGTCCGGCTTCGGGAAGTGGGCCGACGATGTCCAAGGATATTCTTTGGCATGGTTCTGTAGATGTACTGGTGATCTGCATTGGAGCACGGTTGATTTTCCTAAGCGCTTTATTTTCCTGACATGATTTACATTGCTTTACATATGACTCTATATCGCTTCGCATACCTTTCCAATAATACGATTGTTTTATCTTGTTGTACATTCTTACAGAGCCTAAATGACCGGCTATCGGAATATCATGGTTTTCGAAAAGTATTTTCTTAATTTCTGTTGGAGCTGGGTATATAATATTGTTATGGTATATATTAATTTTAATTCGGGTATCATGGAAGAGATAACATAGAATATTATATATTTTAATGAATGAGTGTTTTTCGAAGGGATTTTTCAGATCTGATATACCGAGTTCTTTAATTTCTCCGGAAGTTGTCAATTCATTTCTGATTGTTTTTAACGTTTGGAAAATTTCTGGATAGGAGGCCTCATTAAAGTGATGTACCTTGGTGAACAATAAGTAACAGCATTTATTATTTTTTTCTATCTTTTTAAAGGAGAAGAGTTCTTTCTCGAACTCCTGTATGTCAGCGATAATTTCTGGGTCAGTTAATATTTCTTGAATGTACGGGTTAGATTCATCTAAATCGATAGATGTTGGGACTAGGATTACCTTCGCGGGACATTTCATAAGAGTTTCGTTGTGCTCTTGTACTTCTGTGTTAAAAGTTTTATCTTTACATGACATGGATTTAAGGAAGGTAGGGTAATCATCGACAGGTACGTCTGGGGATGAACTCGTGGATGGAAATGAGACATTATCGGTTTGAATTTCAGGTGGTGTTGGCTGTTCAGGTTCTGGTTGAGGTAAGTTATTAGGTTCATTTTCGATTTCTTCCCTTAGGGTGTCTGGAATATTGGAAGGTAAATCAATGTAGGGTAATTGAGAAGCTTCTTCAGCTAAATCCAATGGAGGAGAGATTGCTTCGTCCGGATTGAAGGAAGGTGGAGAAATGAGTAGGTCCATAAGATTTTTGTCTAGATTTTGATCCGAGTCCGTTATAGGAGGATTGGACATTGATGGATCTATAGGTAAGACCGGGTTCACAGGAAATCGTGACAACGAGTCCGTGTTTGTGTTAGTTTGGCCCTTTTTATAATGTATATCATACTCAAATTCTTCCAATTTAAGTCGCCATCGGACAAGGTGGGAACCAGGGTCTTTACAATTAAAAAGCCACTGGAGAGGCTTATGGTCCGTCATTATTGTAAATCGGTTGCCATATAGATAAGGACGAAATGTTTTGGTACCGAACACTATCGCAAGGCACTCTTTTTTGGTTACGCTGTAATTGTTCTCTGCTTTATTAAGTGTGCGCGAGGCAAAAGCAATAGGTCGATCTTGTCTTACTGGACCTTGGGAATAGCAGAGATGACATAGTTTGACGCATCGCATGTCAAGAGGAACGGTTTTGTAAAGTCGGGTTATGCAAGAACTGGAGCTGTAACGAGTTTACTTTTTAGGGTCTCGAAAGAGAGCTGTTGTTCATTCCTCCATTCAAAAGGGACATCCTTTTTTAAAAGAGACGTAAGAGATTTGGCATATTTTGAAAAATCGGGGATAAAACGTCTGTAGTAGGATACTAATCCTAGGAAGGATTTAATGTATTTGGATGATTTTGGAACTGGAAATTCAGTGACAGCCCTCACCTTTTCGGGATTTGGTTTGACACCATGTTCACCGATTATATGGCCTAGATAAATCACTTCTTTACGAAGGAATTCGCATTTTTCAGGTTGAAACTTGAGATTATAACTTCTGAGTCTGTTAAATACAGCATTGAGGTTATCTATATGGGAAGTGAGATCGAAAGAGTAAATAACGATGTCGTCTAAATATACAAAACATCGTGAACCTTGGAGTCCTGATAGGCATGCATTCATTAGCTTCTGAAAGGTGGACGGAGCGTTTTTTAGGCCAAAAGTCATCCTATTGAATTAAAAATGCCCCTGAGGTACGGAAAATGTTGTTTTAGGTGCATCTTCAGGTTTGATTAGCAATTGGTGAAACCCGGAAGCTAAGTCCAAGGTCGAGAAATATTTGCTGTTACTCAGCTGATCTAGGAATTTAGAAATTTGTGGAATAGGATAGGTTTCGCCAATAGTGATATCATTAAGTTTGCGATAATCAATTACTATTCGCCATTAACGTTGTCCCTGGGAGTCTAATTTCTTAGGCACAATCCAAATTGGTGAGCTCCAAGGTGAGGATGAGGGTTCTATTATGCCCTGGTCGAGCATCTTGTTGATTTGGGTCTCGACTTCCTTTTTATGACATTCTGGGAACCTATACGTTTTAGTATGGATGGGCGTCTCGCTATTCGTTTTGATTTGGTGATTAAGAGCGGATGTATAAGTTAGTTGATCATCGGGCAGATGAAAAATGTCGGAATACCGGGAACAAAGTTCGATTAGGGCGTTGGACTCTTCTTGGTTTAGATGTTCTATTCTTATTGAATTTATGACATCGTTTGTTCTCTTAGCCGTGTTACAGATGTTCGTGTTCACCTGAACGGCGTCAGAATGTAGAGGTGTAATTTTAAGATTTAAATTTGGATTTAGGTTGACCGGAAACTCTAAAGTATTAGCTATAGTTAAATTAACGCGTTTATTTTCTTTGACTTTTACAATGCAATTGGATATAAGTAAATTACTTGATATGTGTTGATTAGTGAAAAGGTCTTCTTTAAGATTAGTATCGCAAACTGAACATTCAATGACAGTTTCGGTGCGTGGTGGAATGATATAGAATGGATCAACGAAGTGTAATTTTATTTCTGATTTACCGATCTTGAGGGTATCGTTTGTGTAATCAATTTCAATTTACAGCCAAACGCGGTTAGGAAGTCGGAGCCTATGATACCGTCATATGGCAAGTTGACATTTTTAATGACATGGAATTTATATGACGCGGATATATTTTTATTTAATCTTAATTACAATGAAAAATGTCCCTCGGTGGTTGTAGATTCATCACCCGGGTCTATGCCCTTAAGTTTGATAGGTTATTTTATGAGTTTGGGATTTTTCTGATTACTAGACTGTTTTAGTAAACATACGGCAGATCCTGAGTCGATAAGCAAGATTTGATTTGAGATTCTGAGGCTAATTCATAAGCATTATTACAATTAATAGTAAAAGAATTTACGGGAGACCGTAAATTCTTTTACTAATATTTTTGTAATATTTTGTAATAATGCTTATGAATTAGCCTCAGAATCTCAAAAACAAATTTTATTTAAATATATCATTAGCCAACTCCACGGTAAAGCGGAAATTGCTTGCTCCATAAAAGAGTTTAAGGACTGGGAACAGCTCAAAGACTTCTTAAAAACACAATTTAGTGAACGTAAACACTATGCTCATATTCTCACCGAACTACAAGAGAGCAAGCAAGGTCCACATGATAATGTCAGTCAATTCGCACTCCGTATGGAAACATGTCTTTCACAACTATTAACAGAAATATCCCTGTGTAATACTAAAGCAAAAGAATTACCAGGTCGAGTTGCAGCCATGGGGGACCTTGCCCTCCATCATTTCCTTATGGGGTTACACCCCCGTACTTCGAACATTGTTAGGTGTAGGTCTCCAAAGACCCTTAATGAAGCCATAAACTTAGCCATCTCGGAGGAACGTATTCAACAAAGCCTATACAAACGACCACGGCCAGAAGCAAAATACGAACACAAACCTAGGCAAAACTTCGTAAAAACTTTTAATTCTAAGCCATCTACTTCTCAAAAATTTTCACAGTACTCCAATTCTAACCAACAGAACTCCACTAACGCTTTTTGTCGATATTGTAAGACGGCGGGGCACGACATCATGGCCTGTAAAAAACGAGAATATTCTAACAATCGATTCAGGAATCAAAATTTGTCAACCAATTCACCCTCCCAATTCCAGTATAGACCACAAATACGGGTGAATTTCATAGAGCAGCCCAACGATGAGAAAGACCAAGAAGAGCTCTACCTTTCACATAACGATAACCAAACTTTAAATGGTCAAGAGTCTCGTCACGGTGTCGCCCGAGACTAAATCCTAAAGCCGACACCAACCACTCCTTCTTCATATCCAAGGACCACACGGGTAACCAGCCCCAAGCAAGCGTCCGACAATCCAAGGACCACACGGGTAACCAGGCCCAAGCAAGTGTCCGATCATCCAAGGACCACACGGGTAACCAGCCCCAAGCAAGTATACGATTATCCAAGGACCACACGGGTAACCAGCCCCAAACAAGTGTCCGTCAATCCAAGGACTACACGGGTAACCAACCCCAAGCAAGCGTCCAGTCATCCAAGATCTATAACTTGAAAGTTCCCTCTCCAAAAGGCAAAATCGAAATTTATGAGATCAATCTAGATACTACCAAAAGGTTGTTACCACATGTCCTGCTCGACTCATCCGTCACGGATATCCCACTGTCTTTGCTTATCGACTCAGGATCTGCCGTATGTTTACTAAAACAGTCTAGTAATCAGAAAAATCCCAAACTCATAAAATAACCTATCAAACTTAAGGGCATAGACCCGGGTGATGAATCTACAACCACCGAGGGACATTTTTCATTGTAATTAAGATTAAATAAAAATACATCCGCGTCATATAAATTCCATGTCATTAAAAATGTCAACTTGCCATATGACGGTATCATAGGCTCCGACTTCCTAACCGCGTTTGGCTGTAAATTGAAATTGATTACACAAACGATACCCTCAAGATCGGTAAATCAGAAATAAAATTACACTTCGTTGATCCATTCTATATCATTCCACCACGCACCGAAACTGTCATTGAATGTTCAGTTTGCGATACTAATCTTAAAGAAGACCTTTTCACTAATCAACACATATCAAGTAATTTACTTATATCCAATTGCATTGTAAAAGTCAAAGAAAATAAACGCGTTAATTTAACTATAGCTAATACTTTAGAGTTTCCGGTCAACCTAAATCCAAATTTAAATCTTAAAATTACACCTCTACATTCTGACGCCGTTCAGGTGAACACGAACATCTGTAACACGGCTAAGAGAACAAACGATGTCATAAATTCAATAAGAATAGAACATCTAAACCAAGAAGAGTCCAACGCCCTAATCGAACTTTGTTCCCGGTATTCCGACATTTTTCATCTGCCCGATGATCAACTAACTTATACATCCGCTCTTAATCACCAAATCAAAACGAATAGCGAGACGCCCATCCATACTAAAATGTATAGGTTCCCAGAATGTCATAAAAAGGAAGTCGAGACCCAAATCAACAAGATGCTCGACCAGGGCATAATAGAACCCTCATCCTCACCTTGGAGCTCACCAATTTGGATTGTGCCTAAGAAATTCCTTTAAATGGTCAAGTTCAAAGTCAAGTGGTATACTATTAGTAATAACTATACTATCAGTAATAATAATAATAATAGGCTCACGAGGTGACCGACATGTGGGGTGGATTGCCGGCCGAAATTATACCTGTAGTCGTCTCTGCGAACGGGTTAATCCCAGCCAGCCTCTCGGGTCATCTGAGGCGACTGGGACTCCGTGACGGACCGCTCCAAGCTCAAATGCAGAAGGCGGTGCTCCTCGATACCGCCCGCATCGTCCGCCGGTTTCTTTCCCTCTCCCCCTAACCCTCGGCCGTTTGGTCTCCCCTGCCGAGGGCTTCCATCTGGTTGGGTTTTTATTTATTTATGTATTTTTTATGTATTTATTTTATTTTGTTGATATTTATGTATGTTTATCATTTTCATTTACAATTATATATTTATACAGCCCAACCAGATGAGAAAACTATATAGATACCCCAAAATAATAATAATAAACGAATGGTGTAGGGAAGTGACGACCCCATCGCCCGCTGACGTAACAGTTAAGTGGCAAAACCGCTACGTCGGCGCAGTCAGTCAGCACCTTGCCAAGAGGTGTTAGCGCCGTGCCTTGGCAAAATTGAGGGTGCAAAGGCCCGTTTGTGCATATGGCTCCATCATGAAACGACGCCGGGTTCGGGCGTCTCCCGTTAACTGACGCCCATAAAATGGATGATGGCACAACGAGAAACGCGCATAGGGCCGCTGCCCGGGGGTCGCCGGGGCGCGTCTGGAGCTGGCACTGGACGCGGCAGCACGCGGGCCGCCAGCCGAGCGCGAGGTGCTGCACGACCACCTAGCAGCCACTCGCATCCATCATCCCCACCAGATGGCTTGGTGTCGGCAGGGTCCTCTCGGACCCGGCAAGCGGCACCCGCCGCTGGTGGAGTACGCCGCTTGCGTTGGAATAAAAATATGAACACAAACGCATTGCGGGCGTACTATAGGGCGAAGAGGGAAGAAACTGGAGGGATAGCGTATCGGGCTCGGATGCATCGCTTTTTTGCTGAGCTGGAGCCGTCTGTTCCCGTCACGGAGCAAAACCTGGCAGACCGAGTTCGGTACATCATGCGCTCAAAAATATTTGATGATGCCGAACTCGAACGATTACGACGTGAGGCTATTCCCTCATCGAATGAACCGGCTATAGCTGGGGATGCGGCTCCTCAGGCCACAGACCAGCAGCCACATGTAGAGGCCGCCATGGATCTTCCCGCTCTGGTTAATTCAGGCGATGATGGAATGCTCACCCAAGAATTAGAGCAGATGAGGAGCAAATTGGAGGAGGCGATTGTGGAAACGCGCAGTACGCCTCTCGAAAATCGACCGCGACTCCCGCGCATACCCCTAAGCAAGCGGAATCGGGCTGTCGTGAGAGCTCCAACTTAATGCTGGTGACCTATTTGGAAGCCAGCCGGGACCTTTGCGAGACGGACTCAATTCTTTTTGGCGCCGCACTGGCAGTCTGCCGTATTGTTGGCGCCAAACTTCCCACGGCTGGACGCGCTACTAGACAAAGTAGCGCCATCCCAGCCTGGAGAAGAAGGATTGAGGACCGTATCGCAAAGGCAAGAGCCCTCATTGGCAGACTAATAAGCTTCAGGTCGGGCAATCATAGGCCGAGGATTGTGCGCACCGTCAGGTTGGCGTTTGCTGGGACAAATATCAGTCTGTCCCAGCCGGACATAACGCAAAAACTGACGGAGCGCATAGACGACCTGAAGCAGAGAATCGCTGCTTGGGGGAAGCGGATTCGGCGATATACCGAGAGGTCGACACGGTTCAACCAGAATGGTCTCTTCCAGAGTGATCAGAAGAGGCTCTATGAATCATTGGAGCGACCAATGGTACGTGGAACGGGCCCAGCACCGAATCAGGCCGACACTATCGCATTCTGGCGCGGCCTGTGGTCAGAGCCCGTAAACCACAGCGAGGGCCCTTGGACGGAAGTTGTGGTGAGTCAGTGTGCTAATGTTACGCCCATGGACCCCGTCATCATAACGCCGGATGACGTAGCTGGGGCGGTCCGTAGGGCCTCGAACTGGAAAAGTCCGGGACTCGACGGACTGCATCACTACTGGCTGAAGGGGTTCGTGGTGTGTCACGCTGTGCTCGCCTGACAGTTTCAAGAGGCTCTCGACCAAAAGTCGCTCCCGAGCCTCTTCACTACTGGGATAACTCATTTGGTTCCTAAAGACCGGGATTCCACAGACCCGAGCAAATACCGCCCTATAACGTGTCTACCTACCATATACAAGACACTTACATCCATTTTGAGCGCGAGAATCACTCGTCACCTGAACTCAAATCAGGTGATGTCGCGCGCTCAAAATGGATGTCGGGGCGGCGGTCGTGGAACCAAGGAACCACTCCTCATTGACGCGGTCATTGGCAAGGTGGTTAAACGCAACCGTCGGAATCTCTCCGCCGCCTGGATAGACTACAAAAAGGCATTCGACTCGGTGCCTCATACATGGCTTAAGAGGGTCCTTGAGCTGTACAAGGTCGATTGTACAGTTCGAGACTTCCTCGGGCAATGTATGAGGCAGTGGAGTACGATCCTTTGTCATCTAGGCGAGCGGATGATGGCTGCGGAGAGCCACATAAGGATAAGAAGGGGTATCTTCCAGGGCGATTGTTTGAGTCCAATCTGGTTCTGCCTCTCTCTGAACCCTCTCAGTACCTTACTGGAGAGTTCCGGGAGGGGATTTCAGCTTCGGAATGGAGGTACAAAAGGGACTCATCTTTTCTATATGGATGATCTCAAGTTATTCGCCTCCAGTCGCTCTTATCTTATGGAATTGCTAAACATCACTTGTGATTTTAGCAATTCTATTAGAATGGAGCTGGGGACGGGTAAGTGTGCTGTCCTCCATGTCGAAAGGGGAAGGGTTGCTAACTCTGAGGGCATGGACTTGTCTATGCCCATCAGCATAAGGACCCTTTCCGAGGCTGAAACATACCGATACCTGGGTATGTCACAGAACATCGGTGTAGATGAGGCGGGTATGAAACAGTCAGTTTGCGATGTGTTTTATGCACGCTTGACCAAAGTGCTTAACAGCCTTTTATCCGGTGTGAATAAGACGCACGCATATAACGGTTGGATCATGCCTGTTCTCATGTATACCTTTGGCATGCTCAGGTGGACTCAGACCGAACTGAACGCTCTGGACAGAAAAGTCCGCACTATAATGACGTCCCACAGGATGCATCATCCGAGATCGTCAGTAATGGGGCTGCACTTGCCGCGGAAGAATGGTGGGCGCGGCTTTTTAAGCGCGCTTACCATGCATAATCGCGAAGTGTGCAGCCTCCGTAATTACTTTCTGACGAAAGCGAATGATCCATACTATAGGGACGTTATTTCTTGTGCTAAAGGACTTACCCCTCTATCCTTAGCCAACGAGCAATGGCAAGACCCGGCAGTACAGAGCATTTCCGACCGGGAGACCGTATGGAAGGAGAAGGAGCTCCACAGGAGGTTCTACAAGGCTCTACATGAGCCTTTCGTGGACACAGTCGCCTCCCTCCACTGGCTACGTTTCGGTGACCTCTCTGGGGAAACTGAGGGTTTTGTCTGTGCGATACAAGATCAGGTTATTAAGACCAACAATTATCGGAGATACATCCTAAAGGATGGCACTGTTGATGTCTGTCGAGCTTGTCGCCATCCCGGTGAATCACTTAGGCATGTAATCTCCGGTTGTTCGGCGCTTTCTAACTCTGAGTATTTGCACAGGCACAACTTAGTAGCCAGGATTCTACATCAGCAGCTCGCTCTGATATACGGTCTCGTGGATCGTAAACTGCCGTATTATAAGTACTTGCCGGAAGCCGTGCTCGAAAATGACCGCGCCAGGCTCTACTGGAACCGGGCCATCATCACAGACAGGACTATTCTTGCGAATAAGCCTGATATTGTGCTGATGGACCGGGCACAGTCAAGGATATTTTTGGTCGACATTACCATTCCTTATGACGAGAACCTCGTGAAAGCCGAAACAGATAAGCTTACTAAATATCTGGACCTGGCTCACGAGGTGACTGACATGTGGGGTGGATTACCGGCCGAAATTATTGCTGTGGTCGTTTCTGCGAACGGGTTAATCCCAGTCAGCCTCTCGGGTCATCTGAGGCGACTGGGACTCCGTGACGGACCGCTCCAAGCTCAAATGCAGAAGGCGGTGCTCCTCGATACCGCCCGCATAGTCCGCCGGTTTCTTTCCCTTTCCCCCTAACCCTCGGCCGTTTGGTCTCCCCTGCCGAGGGCTTTCATCTGGTTGGGTTTTTATTTATTTATGTATATTTTATGTATTTATTTTATTTTGTTGATATTTATGTATGTTTATCATTTTCATTTACAATTATATATTTATACAGCTCAACCAGATGAGAAAACTATATAGATACCCCTATAATAAGACCAACAACTATCGGAGATACATCCTAAGGGATGGCACCGTCGACATTTTTCGAGCTTGTCGCCATCCCAGTTTATTACTTAGGCATGTCATCTCCGGTTTTTCGGCGCTTTCTAACTCTGAGTACTTGCATAGGCACAACCTAGTAGCCAGGATTCTACACCAGGAGCTCGCTCCGAAATACGGTCTCGTGGATCGGAAACTGCCTTATTATAAGTACATGCCGGAAGCCGTGCTCAAAAATGACCGCGCCAGGCTCTACTGGGACCGGGCCATCATCAGAGACAGGACTATTCTTGCGAATAAGCCTGATATTGTGCTGATGGACCGGGAACAGTCAAGGATATTTTTGGTCGACATTACAATTCCGTATGATGAGAATCTCGTGAAAGCCGAAACAGATAAGCGAACAAAATATCTGGACCTGGCTCACGAGGTGACCGACATGTGGGTTGGACTGCCGGCCGAAATTATACCTGTAGTCGTTTCTGCGAACGGGTTAATCCCAGTCAGCCTCTCGGGTCATCTGAGGCGACTGGGACTCCGTGACGGACCGCTCCAAGCTCAAATGCAGAAGGCGGTGCTCCTCGATACCGCCCGCATCGTCCGCCGGTTTCTTTCCCTTTCTCCCTAACCTTCGGCCGTTTGGTCTCCTCTGCCGAGGGCTTCCATCTGGTTGGGTTTTTATTTATTTATGTATTTTTTATGTATTTATTTTATTTTGTTGATATTTATGTATGTTTATCATTTTCATTTACAATTATATATTTATACAGCCCAACCAGATGAGTAAACTATATAGATACCACAATAATAATAATAAAAGTGATCTCTTAGAAAGAACTTCCTACAATAGTACATTATTTCAATCATAGTAATATGTAACAATTCTATTTAATATTATGGCAACAATAACAAAAACAAAATGTCAATGTTTATTTACTGATTTTACGGCTCTGGGTTCTAGCCCTTCTGAGAATGTCACTGTATGACGCCAATGGCCCTGGAGCTATGGCAGAAATATATATTTATAGTATGCAAATATATAACAGCGATACAATAATCTAAGAACTCTTAATTATGTAGGAAGGACACATTATGTTGAGAATGTATTAAGCTAACATCAAACAACCACAGGACGCATGAATTTTTCCAAGTGACATGAGACATAACCTAAAAAGGTTCAAATCTAATTATATTTTTTGACGCCTTCTCAGGACAAAATTCTTTGACAGAGTTATTAAGGGAGTGACGCTTAACATTTTAAGATATTTCTGATATATAGACGCTACCATTCATTTTCAACTAATTTTATGTATATAAGTCTGCCATTGAACTTTTATCTTTATAATGTCGATTCACGTTATGATGGAATAATTGGGGATGATTTATTAAAGCAGTTACAAACTGTAATAGATTTAAAGAAACAAATACTTACCACAAATTCTTCTAGAATACCTATAATACACAATAGCTTAGAATATCTTGTAATACTTCCACCTCGTTCTGAAGTTAGAGCAAAATTAACTGCTAACATGTTTTATGGCGAAGGAATATTAAATTATATCTGATTCTGTGATGGAGTGCGCATGCCTTCTGCATTGGTAAAATGTGAGAATGGCTATGCCACTACAATACTACTACTATACAAAATACGTTGGATCAACAAATGTAACTATCTGTTAAGAAACCTTTTGAAATTTGTGAATGTGTGGATGACAAATCGGATATAAATTCTAAAGATGATTCTGATCTAGAAACAGACCAGTTATTGCTTGAAAATTTATACAAGTTACGACTAAACTATATGAAAAAAGAGGAGAGACATAGCATTCGTAAACTATGTGAGAAATACAAGGATATATTTTATAGTGAACAGATACCTTTGAGTTTTAGTAATCAGGTTAAACACTTCATTCGGACTAAAAACGAGGACCCTATATTCACAAAACCTTACAGCCAAGCCCCCATATAAGTAACAAAGATAAACAATAAGGTTGATAAACTTCTATTAGATATTATAATTCAGGAATCTTTCTCCCTATGGAATTCTCCCGTACATCTTGTTCCAAAAAAGGCTGATGCTTCGGGCGAAGTTAAATACAGAATGGTCATAGATTACAGAAGGCTAAATGAAATTACAATTGATGATAAGTACCCCCTTCCAAATATCGCACACCTTACCGATAAGCTAGGTAAGAGCACATACTTTTCGACACTCGACCTGGCCAGCGGCAATCACCAAATTGAACTTAAAGAAGATGACCGACAGAAAATTGCCTTCAGCACCCAAAATGGACACTAAGATTTCCTGAGAATGCCATTTGGATTAAAGACAGCCCCCGCCACCTTTTAAAGGGCTATGAATAACGTCTTGAGAGGTTTGCAAGGAATCCATTGCCTTGTGTACCTTGACGACGTTATTATCTTTTCCGCTAGTCTACAAGAGCACATGGAGAAACTCCGTACAGTTTTTGACTGACTTCGAAAGACTAACATGAAAATACAATTAGACAAATCTAAATTTTTCCGAAAAGAAGTTTTATATAATGGACACACCATAACTAAAGACGGACTAAAAACGATGACAAAATTAAAGTTATATAGAATTATCCTCTTCCTAAGACAACCACCGAAATCAAAAGTTTCCTGGGGCTGGAAGGATATTATAGAAAATTTATAAATATATTTATATATTTTTAAACAGTGGTAGAGCCAAGCGGCAGCTTTTGCTGTCGCACGGATGGGCCGGCTCGAACCGGGGTGGTACCACGACCTCACAGAATACCAGCGTGAAGTAGAGGTTTACCTCTGCGTTTCGCTTGGTGAGTGCAGGTGGCCGGAGGCCCTTTTTACTGGAAATGAGGCATTCCATCTTAGTCCTCACGGGTGACAACGCATCTGCATTTTGATTCGCAAACGAAGATAGATGTAGATGTCTATGGGCCGCAGCAACCACTTACCATCAGGTGGACTGTGTGCTCGTTTGTCACCCTTATCCTATAAAAAAAAAAATGACTTTGCGAAAATCACGCAGCCCTTAACGTCGTGTTTAAAGAAAAGGAATAAGATAATTGTAGACTAAAATTATATAGATGCTTTCCATAAATGTGAAGAAATATTGACCAGTGTTCCACTTCTACAATACCCGGATTCGACTAAACCGTACATATTTACTACTGACGCTTCGAATGTAGCTCTTGCTGCACTACTGTCACAAGGACCAATAGGGTCAGATAAGCCTATTTCATATGCCAGCCACACACTTAGTGACACCGAGTCGCGATACAGCACAGTAGAGCGAAACTTTTAGCCATCATTTGGGCTGTAAAGCATTTTAGACCGTACTTGTACGGACAGAAATTTCAAATTTATACAGATCATAGACCCCTTGCTTGGCTCTATTTCCTTAAAGAGCCTTACAGCAAACTAACACACTGGCGTTTGCGTCTTCATGAATACGAGTGTACAATAGTCTTTAAAAACGGCAAACAAAATACCAATGCTGATGCCTTGTCTCGCACAAAACTTAATGCTTTAGACGAGGCATAAATGGATGTTAATATGGATAACGATGATATACAAAAAGTATTACGCAAACTGAAAGTACTTGAAAAATACAGACTTAAGCGTCAACCAGAGACAGGGATAATTTTAAACTCAGACTCGAGTTTGGCGGATCATATATAATTGTTTGAAGAAAATTACCCTGTACCATCTGGAACTAACAGTAGTAGAATAGACACGATACACTCAAATATTGAACCTGAGTCAACAGCAATCCCAATTTTGACTGAGTCAATAGATACCAAATTAAATCAGATCCTAGTATTTTCTTGGTTCGAAAATAAACTACAAGTCAGAAATTTATCTAGAGAAAAACAAAAAGTACTAGAGGTATTTCTCGCACTAGAAAACGAAGAATTAATAAAACAATTTTTAAAAAAAATATATAAAATTTAATTAGGGCAGGCCTTAGAGATTGGAAGTCGACAAACCGCTGAATTAGCGCGAGCATTAATTAAATATTTTTCTATGTACGGAATTCCTAAGAAAATATCATCTGATCCAGGCACTGAATTCAATAACGAACTTATGCGCCAGCTTCTATCTATATATAAAATATAATCTCATATCAAAACTCCCAATAACCCCAATTCGACAGACATTGTCGAGAGATTTCATTCCACTATAATTGAAATATACAGACTTGCAAAATATGAACATAAATGCACAGACGCTGCATCTGTCATGACATATTCAGTCATGGCATATAAGCATACTATTCATTCAACGACAGGATTAACACCCTTTGAAGTACCATTTGGTCATAACAATTCTGGTAAAATATTAGACGAACCAAATACTTATATAGGTATATTTCCAAAAAAGTCCATACAGATAAAGAAAAGGTTAGGAAAAAGAAAAACGGGGAATCTGGAATTGATCTTAAAGAGGGTGATACGGTTTTTTTTAAAGATATAAACATAAAGAAAAGTAAGGATAAGCCTAGGTATCAAAAGGCTAAAGTGCAAGGTAATATTGAAAGAAACATTATACCTGTAACGATGGGGAAAAGAAAAACTAAAGTGCACCTCAAAAATGTGAAACGCTCTCCAAAAGTTGTTGGCGATCTTCGTGAACCTGAATTTGATGATCCGGACCCAAGGCCTTCAACTTATGAAGGTTGAGCATAATCCAGGCATGTTATTTGTAAAACAAGGACAAACATACAAGGAAGTAGAAAAGTGGATTATAGTTAAGCAGTTAGACTTTAGTAGCATAAAAGTTGATTTAAATTTTAATATCAATAAATATAAAGAATTTAGCAGTCTAGTAGACATCCATAAGCCATACGTAAATGAATTCCAAAATATGAACAGAAGTAAATTATTTAAGTAACTTAGATGTAGAAAAGTTTAAGCAACTCATACCTTCGATACGTTTCAAGCGCGGTCTCATTAATCCATTAGGTTCTGTTATCAAAGCAGTTACAGGAAACTTAGACAACAATGATGCAGTAAAATACGACAATCTCATATCTCAATTAAAGACCCAGCAAACGCACACTAATTAGTGTGCTCGACAACTGACACTATTAAGTGTCAGTTGTCGAGCGACCCTTTGTGAAACCAAATTAATTTTTATGAAGTAAATTCTTTATATTACAGAAATTTAAAATTTGATCAAGAATTTTTTTTTCAAAAATCTTACTAAGTGTTGGTAGTACAGAAATAGGTCTAAAATTGGCAGGGTCTAATGTACTACCAGATTTAAATAAAGGTATTTCTTTACTTTGCTCAATTAAATCAGGAAACACACCAGATTCGATACTAGTATTAAAAATAATAGCTAAATGAGGCGCCATTGTATCTATTATCAAAGCAGTAACTTTAACGGAAATCCCCCACAGATCCGCAGTTTTCTTAACATCAATAGTTTTAAAATATTTTACAATATCTTTTGATGACACTTTATGACATGTGAAATTCTTTGTACACGCATTTACATTTTGTTTAATTAATAATTCGGCGACGGCAGGAAAAGAATTCAGTGATTTAGTGGTTAATATCGGAATATCAGTAAAATATTTTTAAAAAATTGCTATTACTACGTCCTGATCTGATTCTGTTAATATGTTGTTAACACTTAACTGGTAATTTGAATTGCGAGAGTTGATCTTACCAGGTTCGCTATTAATTAAACTCCATGTCATTTTAATTTTATTAGAAGCCGTCTTAATTTTGTTGCTCAAATAGAAAAACTTGGCTGTGGAGCTCACTATTTTAAATATTTTTGAATATTTCTTTTACATATTCCCTAAATTCAACGCCATGATTATATGACCTTTCATGTTTAAACAAAACTAATTTTACGGATTTTATCGCGTATATTAACTTATTTTTATCTTCCCGACGTTTCGGGTGACGTCCTGCTGTCATAGATAGCCCGGCTACCTTCAGTTTAATATTAAAAATTAATATTAAAAAACTGAAGGTAGCCGGGCTAACTATGACAGCAGGACGTCAAACACCTCAGTCCCCCGTGACCACGGGTGCTGGAAAGCACCCGAAATGTCGGGAAAATAAAAATAAGTTAATATACGCGATAAAATCCGTAAAATTAGTTTTATTTAAATGAATAGTGTTCGCGTAAATATAAGAAATCATTATGACCTTTCATGGTAAAGATCATGTAACCTATGCCTGCTCTTATGGACTCCTACTGTCGCCCATTCATTAAATGACTTCCGACTGTTCAACGGAAATGTTTTAGAAGTAAAAGTATTATTAAATTCATTGCAAATAAGCTTATATAATGTTCCATACAAAAAATTAGGATCATTTTGGTATGAAAATGATGGAAGTTTTTTCACTATGTTACTTCTAAATTTCTCCAAGCGACGTGCGTTTACTGGAAAAACACAACTTTCTCATCTACTTGCTTTTTGTGAACATAAGGTAACGAAACTTCTTGTCCACAGTGATCAGAACTTAATTTTTGAATTAAACATTTATGTAACGACTTCACCACGGTTTTTACACAACGGTTCTATAAATCAATTAAAAAGACCATATGATTAAAACAATGATCTTAATATAATATTGATGAAGGAAGCTTCTAGAAGATTGATATTAAAGTCTCTACATATTACAACAGATTAATTCTGTGTGTTAAGCTTAGCAAAAACTTTCACCATAACGTTTTCAAAAGTATCGTATGTATAACATGGGGGTCTGTAGACGCTCACAATAATGAGGTGCTCAAATTCAACACATGCCATTTCTACAGTTCGCTCAACAGATAGGCTCGCAATATCTTTACGTTCTTTACATGATAATAATTTACTAGCTAATATTTAGAAGCCACCTCTTAAAATCGTTTCTCTATTGAAAGAACTGACCACCTGGTGATTACTGAAGTTTAACATTAAGTTAACCAATGTTCAGTAATACATTTTTTTTAATGGAATAGGGAGCAAACGAGCATGCGGCTCACCTGATGGTAAGTGACTACCGCCGCCCATGAACAACCGCAACACCAGGGGAATTGCAGATGCGTTGCCGGCCTTTTAGAAAGGTGTAAGCTCTTTTCTTGAAGGTTCCTAAGTCGTATCGGTCCGGAAAATTCGCTGGTGGTAATTGATTCCACAAGGAAGTCGTGCGAGGGAGAAAACTTCTTCTAAATCGCACAGACCGCCAATCATCCAGATGGTATGGATGGTAACGCGAGTTTTGACGCGATGTGCGATGGTGAAATTGAGCGGCTGGAATTAGTCCGAACAATTCCTCAGAGCACTCCCCGTGATAGATGCGATAAAATACGCAAAGAGATGCAACATCTCTACGCAGTGCCAGTGTATCGAGCCAATCAGAAAGAACTCGGTCGTCGACGATTCGAACCGCTCTGCGCTGGAT
This sequence comes from Parnassius glacialis, assembly GCA_033319125.1. Lineage (NCBI taxonomy): Eukaryota > Metazoa > Arthropoda > Insecta > Lepidoptera > Papilionidae > Parnassius > Parnassius glacialis. The sequence goes on along the minus strand of JAVANC010000001.1, from coordinate 25,885,837 downwards.
GCGGTCAAGTGGACGGAGCTGGCACTGGGGTGCCCCGGCCCAGAGATGAGAACAGTATTCCATGTGGGGCCGAACTTGCGCTTTGTAAAGTTGCAAGCGATGTGCCGGCATGAAATACTGTCTCGCTCTGCTGAGCACGCCAAGCTTTTTAGAGGCCAATTTGGCCTTCCCTTCCAAGTGACCACGAAACTGCACACTATTCGATATGTCGACGCCAAGGATTCCGATGCTGGCTGAGGCAGCAAGGGGAGTGCCTTGAAACTCAGGAGATACGACAAAGGGGTTCTTTTTAGCGGTAAATGTGCAAACTTGTGTCTTCTGGTAATTGAACTGGACTAGATTTAGTCGGCCCTAATTAGAGACTATGTTCAGCAAAGACTCGACTTCAGACACAAGTTTGTTCCGGTACTCGGCGACGTTTTCCCGAGAAATATTGGCACGGCCGGTATATAAGGCATCACCAGTGCTGTCGTCCGCATAGCAATGAATGCTACCAGTTAGCAACATATCATTGATATGCAGGAGAAACAGCGTTGGTGATAGCACGCAGCCTTGTGGAACACCAGCGTTGATAGGCTTGAGATCAGAGCATGCACCGTCTACTACGACCTTGATGCTTCGATCAGCAAGGAAACTGGTGATCCATTTGCACAATTTCTCGGGAAGCCAATAGGCAGGAAGCTTCGAAAGAAGCGCTTTGTGCCAGACCCGATCAAAGGCCTTCGCTACGTCCAAACTAACGGCTAATGTCTCCCCCTTGGACTCTACTGCCTCCGCCCATCTATGAGTTAAGTAGACTAGAAGATCACCAGCTGATCGACCCCGACGAAAACCGTACTGGCGGTCACTAATCAGCTGGTGATCCTCAATGTACCTCATGAGCTGGCAGTTTATAACGGCTTCCATTATTTTGGAGAACAAGGAGGTGATGGCGATAGGCCTGTAGTTGGACGGGTCTGAGCGGTCACCTTTTTTAGGGATCGGGCAGTGCACCAAAGCTGTCTTCCATGAGTTGGGGACTACGCCTTGGAAGTAGGAGTACCGGAAAAGACGCGTTAAACCGGTGCCAACTCCGGAGCACACGTCTTCAGCAAAATGGGAGGGACTTCATCGGGCCCACTCGACTTGCTGACGTCCAGGGAGAAGAGTGCTTTGCGGACCGAGCGCTGTGTAAATCGCACATCCGGCATGGAGCACTCACATCGCGGGATGGTCGGCGGTGTGTTCCCCCTGTCATCTAGAGTCGAGTTGGACGCAAAAAGAGAGCTCAACAGATCGGCTTTCTCCTTTGCGGCATGGGCCAGTGAGTCGTCCTCTCTGTGCAGAGATGGAAGAGATGGCTGACAGAAGTTCCCTTGGACAGCCTTTGGCGAGAGACCAGAATGCACGGGTTCCCGAAGGAAAGCGAACTAGCTTCTCACCAATTCTGCCGATGTGCTCAGACCTTGCCTTGGCAATGACGCTTTTGAAGGACCTGGAGGCGGAATTATACTTCTTTTTAAGTGCGCTGGTGTTTACATCCCGAGACGTTGATGCGTCAGCCCAGGCCTGGTAGCCCTCCTGCTTATAGCGTGATGCTATTTTACAGGAGCGACCAAACCATGGCTGGGATCTGCCTCCGATGGGCACCACAGAGGATGGAATAAAAAGTTCCAAACCCTGAAGTACCATATCAGGAACAGAATCGGCAACAACGCTGGGATCTTCCGGCGAGAAGCAAACCCAAGGGTAGGATGCCAAAAAAGACCGCATCCCGTCCCAATCAGCTGACCTATAGTGCCAAACACGGCGACAAGCTGTAGATCGCAACTGCGATTGGAGCGTGAGTGGCACCGTACTCCGGATCAGACAATGGTCCGAAGAGCCCAAAGGGGCATCGACGGAGACCTGATATCCGTCCGGATGAGAGGTCAGCAGAAGGTCCAACAGGGAAGGTACATGGTCTTCCACATCTGGGATCCGCGTAGGCGAAGTAACCAGTTGTGTTAGACCATATGCCAAAGCAAAGTCATAGACAGATCTACCCGCATGATCGGTTAAACGAGAACCAACCCATTCAGCGTGGTGGGCGTTGAAATCACCGAGTATCACGATCTCTGCGGATGGGACCTGTTGTAGCATATACATAACAGCAGTAGCATGCATTTTGTCACAAATAGACAATTGTCCCAAATGTCATCACAATACATAATACGAGTAACTTCATTTTTTTTATATTTACATTGCTTTTTAAGTTTATATCCTTCGTCATGGCACTGTCATAGAGTGAGAAAATAATGAGACCTTACTATTTACTTTGGTATTTACAGATATTGTCCCCGATAAACCTGGTATGGAGCGCTGATACTCACACTGATTTTTATTAAGGAGTCAAAGCGCTCCTCGTTATATTTACATGATTTTACCAGATCATTCATGGCCAATATGTGTTCTTTTATCTCATCTTGAGCCGATGCATATTTATTTGATACACTTTGTAGGGAGTTTTTAAGTGATAAAATTGTTGAATTTAGACACTCTATATCAGTCTCATAACAGTAATTTATATTTTCCACCTCAATTGAATATATTTTAAGTTTATTAATTAGTTCTTGCTTTTCTTTGCATACATTTATATAATTTTTAACATTAATTTTAGTTTTAATTATATTTTGCAGTTTTCTAATATATTTATTAATTTTCATATATTTCTTTAATTTTCTTCTACTGCAGGTAGTCGTTGCTGCTGTTCTTGATGTGACATAATCATCACCAGTCAAATCGATTGTTCTGGAGGGTTGAAATGCTTTAGAAGATTCACATTCTATGAGCTCAATGAACAGACTTTGAGTTTGGGACGCTTTCATGTTATCGATGTAATGTTTTAAATGCACAATCTGCTCATTAGCCTCACTTAACTGTAACTGCAATGCAGCAATTAATTTGAGGGATTCCTCATATTCCTTGCTGTATTGGTCAAACTCATTGACTGTTCTCTGAAGTTGATCCCTTTCTTTTGAAACAAATGTATATTCTTTATGCAAATTAACCATGTCACTTTTTAGCTCAGTATTTTTAGCAATTATATTTGTTATTTCCTTTTCATTGTCATCCCTTACTTTACATAACAGCTCACACTGCTCTTTTGACGCCTTAAGTACTTGAAGCACCATTTGAAGTTAGTTCTCCAATTAGCGCGTTTTGGCGTTGCGTGTATTCATTTTCCTATTAAATGTAAATAACAAAAGAAAACAAAGAAAGAAACCCAAAGAAGCAGAGTACGCAAATGTCTAGATGTATGGGCTTATTTATAGATCTCAAATTAAATTATGATGTAAATAATTCAAAATAAAATCCACAACAACACTTTCTTAATAGATAAATCTTAAAATGTTAAAGGAATAACAAGAATTACACTTAAAATAAGTTTAAACGATGTTCGTTACAGCTGTTACTTTTGGTTGGAACACTAAATACAATGTATGCAATTAAAATAGGTACTTCTGACTTTTACCTATTTCACAAATACAAATAAGTCGTATTTAACAACTGTAACTCAAAATTGCGGTGGATATTATTAATTTACAATATTTAGTTTTTAAAATAGTTGGAAGAAATTATTTTACAACTTGTCACCGGGGTTGCCACAGAAAAAAAAAGCCGATGATCGCCGAGACCTAAATCCAGTCGGTAATCATTAATTTATTACTATAAAAATTAGAACGTTCGAATATTTAATAAAACTATTTCGCTCTAATATTTATTCAATGAACCGAAATTTCAGCACTAATCAAATCATGTTTCCCATTCACAATATTCACATTTAAAATAGTAACCTGTTTCAGCGCGTTATAAATGAACTTATAAACTAGTCACACCGATCAATATTACTGTAAAACTGACGCTTGGTATTGGTAGAAGTGCAAAACTGCTATTTGTAAAGTAACATAATCTACACACGTATACATTACAGAATAAAAATTAAACGGATGGTCAAAGGAAATATGCTATTTTTTTTCAAATATCCACTTTACTTGGAGGCGGTATAGAGCACATCTATATACCGCGCGGCAACCAATCAACCAGCTTACCCGACGTGGGCATGGAAAAATTTTCCGAGCAATATACTTGTAAAATTTATAAGATTTTAAAAAGGCTATCTATTTACTTCATTCATTCATTTAATATTGTCTATCAAAAGTCCATGGCCGAAATTATTTTTGCCATATTGGTGATGTACTCAAAGATGGTCAAATGCACTGACATAGCTAAATAAAAGCCTATTTACCGTTTTGTTAGTTTTAAATAGAAATTTATTTTCTGAACAAAATCCAAACACCGTATGACAATAATCTTGAACAGCCACAAACTATCTCAACAGCCATAATATTACGTGTCCTATAAGAGACGGAATAGCAGTTTAATTTAATTTTACAACATCCGGAACATTTAATGCGACGTACATTACCATTAAGAATAATGCATCAAAGCAAGTTTATTTCATTTCAAAACTTTAATATAACAAAATACTTAGCATAAACAAAGTTTTTATCCACAATTTCGAAGTGATAACTTCGTTAGAATCTTTGTGATTTGAAACTCAATGAAACGAAAAAGCGACATTAAAAAGTGACAAACATGTGGCTATTGAGACAAACAAAAAAGAGACAAACATATAACATATATCTATTGGGTTTAGCCTGCATGAAAATAAGACAGAAGGCAGTATACAGTTTGTCCTACTGTCTGGATCTCCCATTTGTGCAGTACTTCGTAGTATCCCAACTCTCGTCTAATTTTCGAAACATTTTGCCGTGTGGTTTGATGTAGATCCGTAGACGCGCGGATGGCGACGACCATCCGCGCGTCTACGGGTGCCTCTATAGGTCCAATAGCGGTAATGCCGAAACAGACAGACTCATCGACCACGTCCAAATGACTACTGATTCCTTGCTACAACATGTCCCATCCGCAGAGATCGTGATCCTTTGCGATTTTAACGCCCACCACGCCGAATGGCTCGGATCACGTTTAACCGATTATACGGGGAGATCTCTTTATGACTTTTCCTTGGCATATGGTCTGACACAACTGGTTACTTCGCCTACGCGGATTCCAGATGTGCAGCATTATACATCTTCCCTGTTGGACCTTCTGCTGACCTCTTATCCGATGGATATCAGGTTTCCGTCGATGCCCCTCTCGGCTCTTCGGACCATTGTCTGATCCGGAGCATGGTGCCACTCACGCTTCCCTCGCGGTTGCGTTCTGCTGATTGCCGCCGTGTTTGGCATTACAGGTCGGCGGATTGGGACGGAATGCGGTCTTTCTTTGCATCATACCCTTGGGGGCGGGTTTGCTTCTCGCCGGATGATCCCAGCGCTGTTGTTTACTCTGTCACTGATGTGGTGCTGCAGGGAATGAAAATATTTATTCCATCATCTGTGGTACCCATCGGAGGCAGATCTCAGCCTTGGTTTGGTCGCTCCTGTAAGACTGCATTACGCAGTAAGCCGTCCCCCTCGTTCTCAGTTACAAAGTCCCGAAACCTTTTAGCTCAAGTTACAAAACCGTTTTCAGTGCCTAGAAGACTGCAATGAAGTGGACGATAAGAATGACAAGCTCGTGGAAACTGTCCATGCGGTCGGAGCTAAGTTCTGCAAGACCCGCCGAAGAAGAACACAAAAACTCTCCGATCACACTCTTAATCTCATTGCTGTTAGACGGGAGATGAAGCTACATTCTTCCACAGACTTGACAGCATACAGGCATCTGAACAGACAGATCTCCAAATGCATGCGGCGGAACTTACGCAACTTCAATACAGCTCGTATTTAAGAAGCGATCGAGCGGATCCAAGGCTCCAAAGTCTTTGCCAGAGATCTGTCTGCCAGAAAGAGCCAACTGTCAAAGCTGAAGACAGAATGTGGCAGCATCGTTTTCGGGACACCTGAGATTTTGAGTGAGATTGAGAGGTTCTATGGGCAGTTGTACACGTCATCGTTGGAGCCACACGCAAGTATGAGTAACGGTCTAAGTGCGAGTTTCATCCGACACTATTCCGAAGATATCCCAGACGTCAGTATGAGCGAGATTAAAATGGCTCTCCAGCACTTTAAAAACGGTAAGGCCCCAGGCGAGGATGGAATTAAAGCGGAGCTTCTGAAAGCGGGTGGAAGACCGGTACTTGAAGTCCTTCAGAAGCTCTTTAATTCCGTCCGCCATGGTGGCATTACACCGGAGGCGTGGAGCAGAAGTGCGGTGGTCTTGTTCTTCAGGAAAGGTGACAATGCTCTCTTGAAGAACTACAGACCGATTTCGCTTCTGAGCCGCGTCTACGTGCTGTTTTCGAGAGTCATTACGAATCGTCTCGCACGCAGACTTGACGACTTCCAGCCTCCCGAACAAGCCGGTTTCCGAAAGGGATTTAGCACCATAGACCACATACATACCCTGCGGCAAATTGTACAGAAGTCCGATGAGTACAATTTGCCACTATGTCTGGCGTATGTGGACTATGAGAAAGCCTTTAATTCCGTCGAAATTTGGGCGGTGCTGCAGTCCCTTCAAGTTGACTGTCGGTGTATCCAAGTGCTGAAGTGCTTGTACAGTAGGGCTACGATAGCTATCCGAGTACAGAACCAGAGTACGAAACCTATCCAATTGCAGAGAGGTGTAAGACAGGGTGACGTCATATCTCCGAAACTCTTCACCGCTGCATTGGAAGACGTTTTCAAGCTTCTGGACTGGAAAGGATACGGTATCAACATCAATGGCGAATACATCACTCACCTTCGATTTGCCGACGATATAGTCCTTATGGCAGAATCGCTGGAGGACCTAAGCACTATGCTTAATGACCTCAATTGTGTCTCCCAACGGATAGGTCTTAAGATGAACATGGACAAAACAAAGATTATGTTTAATGTCCATGTCACACCTATGCCGGTAGTTGTTGGGAGCACTAAGCTCGAAGTTGTTGACGAGTATGTTTACCTGGGACAAATAGTCCGACTAGGTAAGTCCAACTTCGACCGAGAGGTCAATCGACGGATTCAACTCGGCTGGGCAGCGTTCGTGAAGCTACGACACATCTTCTCATCAGACTTACCTCAAAACCTTAAAACGAAATTGTACAACCAGTGCGTGTTGCCAGTGATGACATACGGAACTGAGACGTTTTGTAAAAGGTCAAGTCAAAATAATGCAATGCGCAACACTTTGTATGCGGGTGCGTTTACGCACCCGCATACAAAGTGTCAACGAAAGAAAGTGATAAACCCAAGTTGCCTGCCATTCCAAAGATCTCGCATTCTTATATTGCATCGAATTCTAATGACTTCACATCGACATGTAGACTTTGTAGTAAATCGCACGACCATATTTATAATTGTCGCGAATTCATGAATTTGTCACCCGAGCAACGCCATAAATTTGTGAAAGAAAATCGTTTATGCATAAATTGTCTCAGTTCTAAACATATTTGGAACGCTTGCAAAAGCACTAATGTTTGTCGTATATGTGGGTCACGCCATCATTCGTTAATTCATTTACAAAAATTAAATTATATCAATAAGCGAAATAAGGATTCTCAAATTGTTACAAATCCCGACACGGTTGCAACGCGCCCGCGCTCTCCCACTCCAACTCGACAGCCAGAGCTTAAGGATACATCCGGTGGTGTAGCCTTTCTGTCGGCTGACAGCGCAGACAACAAACTATGTCTTATTTCAAAGCCACAAAATATTAACACATTATTAGGTACTGCGCCAGTTAATGTGCTAGACCGCCATAATAACATGGTTACTTGTAGGTGCATCATTGATCCAGGTTTGCAAAATAATTTTATCACGACTGCATGTTGCTGCAAATTAGGGCTGAATATTAAACAGTTAAATCGCAAAACTATCATAAAAGGATTAGGTGATCATTCGAGTCTTGCAAAAGGAAAGGTAAACATCAACTTATTTAGCCGAATAAATCCCTCCAAAACATATGCTATTGAAGGTTTGGTTTTAAATCAAATTACGGGTAATTTACCTACCGCGCCCATTAATCGCGTCGCTAGATTATCTTAAATGCCTACCGCTGGCTGATGAAGAATTCTCTAAGCTGTCAGAAGTCGAGATACTTCTCGGGGCAAAATTATTTATTGAACTGTTGCTGCCCGTTAAAGTAACTGGACCCCCGCAGCAACCCTCTGCGTTTTTTATGACATTAGGCCACGTAGTCATGGGAGACGCGCAGGTTGAAGTCAACGACTCCGTTGACGTATCTCACTCTTATCTGTCCAGCGTTTCCTCCCCGCATTCAATTCATGACCAGTTAAGCAAGTTGTTTGAAATAGAGGACCTCGGCGATGCCTCGATTCTCTCCAAACAAGACAGATATTGCGAAGAGTTATATTCTGTTACTACACAACGTGACGAGAACGGGCGCTTTGTTGTAGGTTAACCTTTCAAGGACGAAACTATCCTCTTAGGAGATTTGTTTCTAACGGCTCTTAAACGTTTCCTTCATTTAGAACGCAAATTTCATAAAAATCTAGCATTTAAATCGCAATATGATGAAGTCATCCGTGAGTACCTATCTAAGGGTTATCTTAAACAAATTCTGGAACCGCAAAATTGTAGCAAGGGTTACGTTATACCGCACGATGGGGTGATCCGCGATGATAAGCTCACTTTCAAACTGCGCATCGTCCTTGACGCAAGCACTCACACCGACTCTGGAGTATCGTTCAATGATATTTTACACGTCGTACCGCCGCTACAAGGTAATTTATTTAAAATCTTATTAAACTTTCGCCGTTTCGAAATCGCCGCAACTGCTGATATACGTCAAATGTATTTACAGATTTTAGTTCGTGAGGAAGATCGACCTTATCAGCAAATAATATACCGCTTTTATAATAGAGAACCGCTAAGATATTTCGCTTTCCAACGCGTATGCTTTGGTTTACGATCTAGTCCCTTCATAGCCATCCGAACCATTTGTGAATTTGCTAAACGCGAGGAAACTAATTATCCCCTCGCCGCGCAACTCGCTACTACCCAACTGTACGTTGACGATATAGCCTGCTCTTTTCCCAATAAAGATGTTGCGCTAGACGGAAATGTTCGCATCGGGTGGTTTCGAATTGATAAAGTGGTCCAGTAACTCCCATGAGTTACTAGAAAATGTTCCCGAATCGCATCGGTTAGCTAAACCAATTGACCTTATAAAAGATGAGTCTCTTAAAATTCTTGGCATGCAATGGTTGCCGACTTGCGATAAATTTTCGTTTACTATTTTAGCATCCGACCGCACTTGCACGAAACGCAATATGTTATCAACAGTGGCTCGCTTGTGGGATATACTTGGGCTGGTAGGTCCGGTTATTACATACGCCAAACTCCTTATCTAGGAAGTTTGCTTAATGAAGTTAGATTGGGATGATACCCCTCCCGACTATCTTGTTAATGCATGGACTCAGTTTCAGTCAGAGTTACCGCTTATCGCATATTTAAAAATACCGCGGCATGTGAAGGTGTTCGAGAATACCAATATCACCCTTTTAGGTTTTTGTGACGCAATCGAGCGTGCATATGGAGCCGCTGTATATTTACATGCGAACAACCACGGCAAGCGAACGAGTACCTTAGTGTCCGCAAAATCCAAAGTCTCGCCTAGTAATCGGGTTATAACGACGCCGCGACTCGAACTTATGGCCGCCTTTCTACTTGCAAAGCTACTACGCGCTGTGTCAGATAGCTATTCATCGCGTTGTAACATTAACCACATTTATGCATTCTCTGACTCCACCGTAGCACTACACTGGATTAACACATCTCCACATCGCCTGCAGGTTTTTGTCGCTAACAGGGTTTCCAAAGTTCAATATCTCTTACCTGCGAAACATTTTTATCATATTCCTGGGTGTGACAACCCCAGCGACTGTTTATCCCGCGGTTTATTACCTTCGCATCTCTTAGTTCATCCACTATGGATGGGCGGTCCTAGCTGGATACAAAGAGAAGAGACTGATTGGCCCATATCACGTTTTAATCTGGAACCTTCTTACGACGTTCCAGAACTGAAATCGGTTTCTCTAACCACAACTACCGAAGATATCCCATTATTGTGTCATATCGCTTCCCGACATTCTAAATGGACCAAACTTTTGAACACTATTGTGTATATTTATAGATTTCTTAAATATTTACCGCGCCGCAGTAATTTTATTTCCGTTTCCTATTTAGAGTTTGCTGAAAGTAAACTTCTTACCGATGTGCAAATAACCCATTTTCGCGAAGAATTTAAGCAATTAAAATCGGGCAATAGATGCCAGAAACACGTACAGAAATTAAATCCGTTTCTTCGCAACGGACTTATCCGCGTTAGAGGAAGATTAAGTAACGCTAACTTAACCGTCGACCATTGGCATCCTATTTTGTTACCTAGGAAAGATCATGTAGTGAACCTCATTGTAGATCATTATCATCGCATGCATTGCCATACTGATCCTAATTTAATAGATAGTTTATTACGACAGAGGAATTGGATTATTACCGCTAGACGAACGATCCGTTCGGTAATAGATAAATGTAATCATTGTTTTCGCATATCACCCAAATCTATGTGTCCACTTATGGGAGATTTGCCCCCGGTAAGAACTCAAGTTGTACCTAAAGCGTTTGTTCAAACGGGTTGCAATTACCGGAGGCCTGGAGGCACGCTGTTCATTACTCCGAAACCTGGCCGTGGCGTTCGTAGCCATAAGGCGTATATATGCCTATCTGTGTGTTTGGCAACTCGCGCGATTCACATTGAGCTCACCACCAACTTGAGTACTCCTACGTTCATGTCTGCCTTCAAACGATTTATATCGCGTTGAGGACCTGTGTCGGTGATGCATTCTGATAACGCCAGTAATTTCCGGGGTGCAAAATCATACCTTGACGAGCTTTTTAAATTCATAACGTCAACGCATTATCGCTCTGCTTTAGTGCATCAGCTTAATGAGTATAAAATAGAATGGAATAACACACCGCCTAGTGCACCTCACTTTGGATTATGGGAATCATTAATTAAATCAGTAAAATCGCATCTTTACAAATCTATTGGCTCGCAAATATTAACTTACGAAGAAATGAACACAGTTTTATGTCAAATTAAAAATGTAGTCAACTCGCGTCCGCTTTGTACAACGTTAAGCCAAGATCCAAGTGAGCCGCTAGCTATAACTCCCTCTCATTTTTTGACCTTAACATCGCTTGAGTATTTACTTGCCGCCCCGGTGGAAGATCGAGCGAAACATTTGTAAGAGCGCTATCAGCTGTTAGACAACCTAGTGCAGTCGTTCTGGGACCAATGGTCACTCGAATATCTAAGCACACTACAGGCGCGCGTGAAATGGAACGTTCCATCGGCAAATATTAAACCAGGTAGAGTAGTGCTAGTAATACAGGATACCAAGGTTCCGCCATTACAGTGGGAGATGGGAGTTATAACTGACGTTCATCCAGGTCCAGATGGGATTGCAAGAGTAGCTACTATCAAAACTAGCCGCGGTATCTATAAGAGACCTGTGGTACGCTTGTGTCCACTGCCTACACAATAATGATTATTAAAAATAGATATTAATATATAAGTTTAAGAATTGTTTGTCAATCTCGCAATTTCGTAATACTATTTATATCTTGTTTGCAAATTTTAATTAGTCATCACACACTGTCCGTAATTCGTATCATATCTCTATATTTCAGATATAATTTGTCACTTATGTAATTAATAATAAGTTACTCTTAAAATATTTTAAAAGTGAACCTTTCAAAGGCCGGAAGTATAGTCGCGCCGAACATGCGCCGAAATAATCTATTCGTATTTATCATAGATGGCGGTGGTGTGAGTAAAAATGGTCACTCCACTTCACCTTCAAAAGGAAAAGGGTCATTAGTTCAATATAGTCTTCGCTAATCCGCGCCCACCGCCCGCTGTTGCACCTTGTTGTGCTCTTACCGCAGTATCAATTTAAATAGTTTTAAATTTTATAATCGCTAGTGTTTTCGGCTATACACTATCATACATACAGTAACACATACAACATTACACACCACAATATTTAGAACGAACGCCGATTATTGATTATGAGTACGAGCTTCTCGGTAAGTAAATTTAATTCCTCTAATTTAAGATACATACATATATTCTCCCGCGCAATCACTTAATTAACGGCCACGAGATGATAGCTAGTGCACGGCGTGATAAGAGCGTACTTCTTTTTAAAAGGCAGGCAACGCATCTGCAATTCCCTCCCTGGTGTTGCAGTTGTTCATGGGCGGCGGTAGTTACTTACCATCAGGTGAGCCGCATGCTCGTTTGCCCCCTCTCCTATAAAAAAGGTTTCACATCTATTACTCCATTTTGTCGTAAAAGGCGACTTTGGGAAATGCTGAGAAGGTCTTAGCTTTTGAAGAAAGCGGTATAGCCATCTCGTTAACCTAAACGGCGGGAAGTAGGATCAAAGGTGTGCTATACGCATGGTGTGCGATTGTGATTACATTTTTTAGACGCAGCAACCACAGCATGTAAAAACCAAAGTCACATTTTATATGCTGCTACAGGCTACTGCACTCCTTATATTCCCAAAAGATGTTTTCAAGCGACGAAAAGTATTTTTAATCGATTTTCTCTAAACAGTTACTTATTTCGAGAAAGGAACCTAATTAAAACCAATTTTATTTAAGTCACTACTTTAAAAAGTTGAGTTAGTTTCTTAAGTTTTTAGAAGCCAAGAGAGCAATGAGGCTGTAATAAGCTTTATTAAGTCGCAAGAAAAAATACTTAATAGCAGTAATTTTTTTTATAGGATAAGGGTAACAAACGAGCACACAGTCCACCTGATGGTAAGTGGTTGCTGCGGCCCATAGACATCTAAATATATCCTCAATTACAAGTCAAAATGTAGATGCGTTGTCACCCGTGAGGACTAAGATGGAATGCCTCATTTCCAGTAAAAAGGGCCTCCGGCCACCTGCACTCACCAAGCGAAACGCAGAGGTAAACCTCTACTTCACGCTGGTTTTCTGTGAGGTCGTGGTACCACCCCGGTTCGAGCCGGCCCATCCGTGCGACAGCAAAAGCTGCCGCGTGGCTCTACCACTGTTAAAAAATTACAGTCTGTATCTTTATTTATAAGTCCATCACCTTATTTTACTCCTTTTCTTGTACCCTTTATATAATATTTGATATTATATAAAGGATATTAGGATATTAATTTTTTTTAAATCTTATCCAGTGAAATAGCGTACGCGTGGTATAATGGTAATAAGGAAATGAATATTTCTTTATTTAGAATACGTTTACTTTTCACTTACAACGCAGTGCAAGAATCGCTTTAAAAACCATTTACAGAATAAAATACTACTCACCACAGATTAATTGTTTTTACGTGAAGTGACCAACGTATGGTTTGTAAAAAAAAAGTTTTTACATGTACTTCATAAAAACTAAAACAAATCGTAACGGAAAACCAAAACTTTCCTTTCAAATAACACTCAGGTATATGAGACAAGTTCGAATCTTGGCCGGAGAGAATGTTTATAAATCACAAATAGAAGCTTTATAGGTATTGCGAATCTAGCTAAAAATTAACTGGGATTTTAGACTGGAAACCTATCGTATCCTAAACTATCTAGACTGCCGTAATGAGAAAAACAACTCCAACTAAATTGAACGACCTAATATTTCAATCAAATCGAACATCCCATGGCTACCGAATATTGAACTTGAACTCAGTTGAATGATCTTGTTGTTCAGCCAATGTCCCAATAAATAAAGCCCCATTACTATCTATATATCTTTAAATTTATTGATTTACTATCTATAGATTTTGGTAAATAAATATTATGTTTCAATCTCTTTTATATTTTTATAATATTTTTAAACATTTCGATACTATAGTGGTATTTTGATATCGCACCGTGGTCTTGACGAACTAGCACGAACTATTGCTTTTTGATCGAAAACACAAGACTTTAACCCTGAATAATGGATAAGAGTTCATTCGCATGGATATTCCATCCATTAAATAAAGATTTTACGATTGCATAATCTTAACGTTACACAATTCCGGATTGTTCTATAGTGTGCCGCACTCTGATTGGCCGGCTTTGTGTTGCACAGTAAGGGTTGTCTCACAAAGATCTCTATTTGGTTGTTCGTAATAGTTAAGACTATTACAATCGATGTACTTTACTATAATACTAAGGGTTGTAAACATGTTGTAAAACTACGCTATTGCACCTATCACTTGGGTTTGTCACTAATATTTTATTTTTAATTGTAATTTTAGTATTGCTTTTAATCACTATGCGTTAATAACTTTATGTTGTCGCGAACATATTGAAACTTCTAAGTGACTAGTTAATAAAAGGTGAAATACGTTTTTTCGGGAGTTGTGGCCTCTTCTACAAATATCCTGAATTAAAAATTTAGTTGCGCTGTCAGTTCTAAGAACGCCTCCGGTTCTCGTCATTACTAATACAAAACACAGCACTATGCTGAAGTATATTTTCTAGAATTTGTGGTGTCCTCCTAGGAGTCTGTCACTCTCTTACATATTTCTGCCGCCAAATAACAGTGCTTGCACTGCTTTAAGGCATTTCAATTTAGTCTTCATAGGTGATAACGTATCTGTACGTGTCCATATACTGCAGTTGTCCTTTACCATCGGTGGACTGTTAGTTCATTTTCACTTTAGTTTTATAAGAAATGAAATGAATGAGTGTAGAATACATACACAATTAGACCATTCTAAACAATCATCAGAACTGTGGGCTCGTTTGTCACCTTTAGTAGGATTACCGTTACCGCTTATGGAAGTCCATTGCTGAAAGTAGGCCTCTCCATAAATTGATTCATAGGGGGGATATTTTACGTCGTGGCCCCCGGCCACCGTAGGCGCGGGCCTGTGAACGGCGAGCAATGGGTAGCTTGCCGTCCGTCCGTCTAACGACGACAGGCCGTGTCGACGGCGCGTTTTGTTCCACGCGCGCCTCAAAGAGCTGTCAGCAGCGTGAAGGGGCAAGGGCTGACGCCTGCCGGGGCTGCGGGCTGTTCGAAAGAGATACCGCGGCTCCGGAACGTAAGGGCACTGAAGGAACACGGATGGTTTTTAGTCAGTAAAAGTCTGACACTCCCTTCCGCTCCACCCAGAGCGAAAGGCGTCATTTGATGATTTTCCATCCGCAAAAAAAAAGGGGGGATATTTACCAGAGTCGCCAATCTTGTCAATCGAGTTGGCAATCTCAGTTTTAGTCGTTATTAGAAAGACACTGCTGCCCATCTCCTGATCTCCTTCAGTCGCCTTTTACGACACCCACTCTATGATAATATGGGGTAGTGTATATTCTTACACCGCCACTTCTACTAAAACATATTATACAGCCTGAACTGTTACAATAGTATCTGTACAGTCGGATTTTAGTTAGTAGAAGTCCAGTATATCCTTCCCGTTGCTCTAGTAGTGAAAGTGTCTACAAAGATTTTCCAGATGAAAAAAGTATATGTATGACGTAGAGACACGCTGCATAGCTGACTATAGTACGAATAGGATGGATATATCGGAGCCGACAAAAAGTCCACTGTTGAACATAGTCGTTCCTCATATATTGCCTAATAGGGGATATTTACCATAGTTGCTACGCTTGGCAGTCGACTTGGCAGCCGCAATTTTTATAATTTTGAGATGTTATCAAGAAGATGCTGCCGCCCATCTCCTGATTCAGTTGCCATCTGAGGCCTCTTGTAATACAGATGGTGGTAGTTTTTTATTGATGCTAAGTTGTAATCAGAAAGATGTTTAACAGAATACCAGCAAATTTCCTCTGCCTTTCGCATGTTCATCTGCATTTTGATTCTTAAACGAGAACTTATGAGTCTATGTTCCACAATATCCATTTAACATCGGATGGTCTATGTGCTCCTTTCTCACCTTTGTTCTATAAAAAATCTCACTTATCCTACATACCCGTGAGATTTCACTAATATATCTAAACGTTCAGTTAATTGGACGAGTAGGCCTCGGCTCGAGGAGTTAGGACTCTGCGTTGTTAAGCTATGAACAAAAGTCTTAACAACAGAAGACATTGATATTTATATGAACATTCCTGGAATTCAATTATATGAATACTTGAAATTAATAATCCAATAAATTTAAGAGCAAACTAATGGTAAAATTAAATTGTTAAAAAACGAACAATATTTAGGTTTATAAATTTGAGCTTCAGTTAGGATTCGACCCAAGACTTATGAAACTAGTTTCACTTTGCTCAACTATAAGGATTTATTATTTTTTATTCACTAGTTTTACGATATCTGGCGCCAAAATAACTGCGATCACTTTATTGATCGTCTATAATACGACACGTCTTGTTTTTCCTAAAAAGTGACTTACTGAAGACATACAACGCATATTATTTTAGCTGAAAACATAACCATGCAACTGATTTACAGAACCTTGTGACAAATAAAACAATAATTATCATACCAACATGACGTAAATAATCTATTAGCTCAATATTAAATGAGTAAGTTCATTTACGTTTTACCATCCGACAAACGCAAGGTCTAGACTAAAGACTGCACTAAGCTTTATCGAATCTGAAACCAGTATTTCTGTAAAAACATATTTATTTTTTTATAGAATTGGGTTGAAAAACGAACACACAGTCTACCTGACGGTAAGTCGATTCTGTGCCCCAGCGATTAATAATCAAAATGCAGATACGTTATCACCCCTGAGGATTAAGATGGAATGCCACGATTCCAGTAAAAAGGTTCTGTACACATATTGTTAGTATATGGAATTAGTTGTGTTGAACTTAATCCCGTTGTAAATTATTTTAATTAATTTAACATTCCAACAACAGCTGCAATATTAATAATATGCTTATAAGAGGTCTATCTTTAATTTAAGTACGGTTAGAAGTTAACAGGATCTCTTATTTGGATATCTGAACGAATATCTATATAATATACGATGACCCGAAATCGAATTAATGCCTTATTTGTAAATTAGTAATTTATTCTCACTTATTCCTAAATTTAATGGGTATTAAAATGTAAATAATGACATTTTAATTGTGAAATGGAAATTTTGTTGTAAGATAAACAATCCCAAACACATAAAAATTGCTAAACGTTAATTCTGAACTTTAACGTTTCTCTTTCACTTTGGCTACATGGTGGTACCACGACATAGTTATATACCTTAAGTTAGTGTAAGTTAAATATATTTACTTGCCCAACTTAAAAAAATCTGATTCAACTTAAAATATTTTAACAAATAATGGAAAGAAAAAAAGACTTCAAAATAAATCTAATTCGCCTATTATTTAAATTAGGGGAGGACTAAATTCTTAAAAAATTGCTTGGTTATTTTGAATTTCTTTTCATTAATTTGTAGGTTTCGTTGCAACGTAATAAAATCCATTACCCCGTCTCTGTATACGGGTGCAGTAAGAGGCTAACTGAAGATATTGAGGATAGACTTACCAACTTTACAAAAGGCATTTGCGGGAATTTCTATTGTGATATGAAGATTTCAGCATGTGTTGCGAGACATTATTCAATGTAAAATGTGAAAATTATTAACATTTTTGCTACAATATTCCACCTGGAACAAAGTTATTCAATATAGAAAAGTCACAAATGTAGAAATATTTAAAAGTTAGGATATGGGTTCGATGTTTTATTTTTATATATTAACAAATAAATGTACAGAGAAAAATCTTTTAATATTAATATGACAACAATTTTAAACATTTTTAAAAACAGTTCATGTTGATAAATAACACCTTCGTACCTATTTCTACTGCCAAACAGTAGTCCTTGCACTTCTGCGTTCCGAGTACTATTAGAGGCTGTGAGGCATTCCATCTTAGTCCTAAGAGTTGGCAACGCATCCGTAGACTTTTTAGTTTGGTGTGCATGGGCTTCAGTAGCTACTGGCGCCCACAGAAGGACTCTAAATTCATTTGTTATTCCAGTTTAAAAAGATTATATAGTTATAATAAGACAATTGAGATTGATCAATGATTTCCGGAACATTGACGTCCCGCAAGTGCACATGTCCTCTCGAAATACCTTTGTCTTGAAGTGAGACGTCCCAAAAATTCAGAATATTTGGCAAGCCTATTTTATTACAATTCGAATGTTTATCCGAATTGTAATAAAATATTCAATCTAGCGTAGGGGGATACCATTACTGAAGCAGAGTGACTTGCACTGCAAAATTTACTAAACAATGATGGTATAAAGAGGGTAATTATAATAATGAGCTAGTTATACATAGACGTAAGCCCTGGGAATGAAGTAAGCGCTACAAAACTGTTTCTAGAATGTACCATCTCACTCGGTAAAGGAAAACATCTTAAGGAAACCAGCACGTCTATGAAAACTATTTTAAATACAAAATGTGCGTTCAAATAATACATAATCTTCTCCAAAATGAAAGGAGGCATTTGCCCAGGAGGGTGTTGCAGGCTGTCCCTACTTTTTAATTTTAATTTTTTTACTTAATTTTATAAAATATTCTTTAATATTAAACTGTTTTAAAATATCCATCTGAGTTTTTTGCTCGATTTTCCTAGGGCATTCACTATTTCTAATTCTAATGTGATCGCACATTCGTCTATCAAGTGTAGCGAATGATGTTAATAATATGATTAGGTCCACTACTATTTGCGAGCTGACAAGTTGATGTTAACCCGCTTGCCAAGAGTGACAACTTTGGCAAACATGAGGCTATCTATAAGCGAGGTCTAGCAGTGAATTTGGATAGGATGTAATGATGATGGTACCGTAGCAGGGGCCCATGTCCAGCAGTAGACTTTTACGGGAGTGAAAAAAAAATATTAAAACATTAACATTTTTTTACATGGGGAAATGCCTACGCATACCGGCCTCGCGGGGGCAAAGACGGATTATGTCGTACTCGCACCGACTAAAACCCCATGTTGTTCCACCTTCGTCACATATTGGCAGGGCCACGGGAACGCTTTCGCACGTTACTCTTTGTTCACCGCGGGTGACCAAGCCACGGCTACTAAGCCCCCCCGCCACGACAAGGCGGGAACCCGTTCGGGGGGGGGGGAAGGGGGTAAACATTAACCTAACCTTTGTTTAGTGTTTGCTGAGCGGAGAAGACGTTCATTTAAATTTTCCTTGGTTGGTTCCTTGGTTCCTTATTAAATGGCTAACCATGAAAGTTACTAGTTATATGTATTGATATCGGATTGCAATAACGCACTAGCATAAAACAGCCAGGCTTGAAAACGAACAATATTTAGTTTTATATATGATGTTGGCCCAAGACTAACTATACTGAATTCAGGTTCCTCAAGTACTAGGCTAAGTTAATTTTATTTACTAGTTTTACGACAACTCTGGCGCCATAATAACTATGATCGCTATTATATTGATTGCTTGTAAAACGAATCGTCTTTGTTTTACTGAAATGTTGACTTATTAAGTATATTGTTTTAGCTCGAAGCATAACCATGTAACTAATTTACAGAACCATGTTACAAATAAAACAAGAATTATTATGCCAACATGGCGTAAATTATCTAATAGTTTAATATCAAGGACTTAACTGTTAGCGAGTGCACGTTAACAGCGATCTCGGTCACCATAACCAGGTAACATAATCCTTTTCAAGTCCCATTTTATATAATGCTTTCAAATATTTGAGACCTTCTACATATTTGCAATATTTCATAGACCTTACTATCATAAGTCTATAATATGGGGTTATACATTGTGCATCAGTACTTTGGTAGTCACCCACCTGACCATCGCATATAGATGTATGACTGCAGGTATGTCTCCGGTTGCTCCCTTATAAAATCAATAATTAAATGATACGACCCAGTATTGCGCCAACACACTCGGTAACTAAGAAATATTTTGACCTATTCCCCTAATATAATATAAAAGTTATAAATGTTATTGATCTTCATTATTGTAATATAATCTACTTTTGTTTATATAATATTCTACCGTATGAATACTTTAAGCAGAGTTTAAGTATATTTAATTAATTTTTAAGGACAATATTAAGCCTTCTTTTTACTTTTACTTTATACTATAGTACTTACTGTTCGAAATTAATGTATTTTAACTTTATATTTATTAAAGAATTTTAATTAGTTCAAAATAATAAATCTATGATACATTTAGACGAATTTATAAATTATTATTTATTATTATAATATATTATACGGGTATGAGTCGCTCGCGCCCGTTGAGGACAATGAGTCACTCGCGTCTGTAGGCTTCGACCACTTAATCCTACGCCCACCCTACACGTGCGCCCCGGGTGCTAAATGAGTGACAAAGCCTAAAATCTCAGGGAGGAAAACCGGGAGGAAAGTCGTCGGTTACGTCATAATAATAAAATACCATAATATAACCCAAAACATAAACTAAAAACATGCCTGATAGGAAAAACTATATTTTATGGCATTTTATTTATTATTACGATCCTAAGCCCGTTAAAAGTGTGAAGGTAAAATTGGAACCATAATTTGGCACTGAAAACGACTATTCACTATAATAATAATTGAACAAAAAGTTAAAAAAATAAAAAAGAACAAATGTCACGCATTTATTTATGTATATTTTATTGCCTGGAAATAATTGAATAACTTGTGGAGTATGGCAAGGCATCAAACGCTATTTTATATTCGAGCCGCCTTTAATTTCGCGAATTCCGTAAGGCGTGACGTTCAATGTGTTTTATTATCAATGTACTTAATATCTTTTGAAATGAATAATCTTTGCTACATACTAATAAACGCTTTATTAGACTTTGGAAATGCGCCTTTGAAAGATTGTGAGCGCAGCGCGCAGTAAGTTAACGAGCAAGGAGCTTGTATTCTAAAGACTAGCCTATAGTATTTAGAAATCAATTACATTAAAAAAATGTATTATTTTTCTTGATACGTTTTTCATTTTTTATATTAGCATCAATTTTGAGCTATGAAAGAAATTTCAAGTTTCTAGCTCATCGAGAAGTTAATACACGAAAGCGAATTGTAAAAAGTGGTAAAATACAAATACAATATAAATGTTTACGAGAATACAACAACATATTTAATAGACATGTACTTCTTTCGTAATATGTTAAGTTCTGAAATAAAAAAAGCTATCATATAATTCTTAGAAATTAAGATAAAAACATATCATCAACAAATAAAATATTACTTTATTTAGTTTTATATGCCTCCCAATGACACAAATTAAATTTCGTGCTTTAGCGGATCCCATTCATCCCATTAAAGGACTAAAAAACGTAAAGGTTTATATAATTCATTACATCATATTTATTTTCTATATAATTTCATATATTATCTTACTATATATATATAGGCGAACTTCATGCTTGGGACATTTTCAACCAGTCTACCTAGTGCAGAGATTAAAGAAGCAGATGTAGAATGAACTACTACATATTATGTTAATATAAAACTCGTACACAGATTTTATACAAACTTATATCATTAATTATTTCATTTTATTCATAAGTAGTTCTCAAACTTTAGACTTAAACGAAAACTTTTATTTTATAGGATAGGGTGACAAACGAACACATAGTCCACCTGATGGTAAGTGGTTGCTGTTACCCATAGACATCTACATCTATCCTCAATAATGAATCTAAATGCAAGATGCGTTGTCACCCGTGAGGACTAAGATGGAATGCCTCTTTTCCAGTAAAAAGGGTCTCCGGTTCTCTACACTTACCATACGAAACACAACAGTCTTAAGCCGCTATTTTATGCTGGTATTCTGTGAGAGTGTGGTTCTTCCCCGGTCGAGCCGACACATTCGCACAGTACTACTATTATAGCTACAGCATGGCTTTACCACGTATAAACTTGTTTACAACCCTCCTGATTTTGAAAGGAAAAGCGTTCCAAAGAAGAACATATTGGACAACGAAGGATGATTTGACAAAGTCAGTGCTATAAATGGGGCATAGAAGTATAACATCATGACATCAAAGGTTTCTTTTTTATGTAAAAGTTGTTTAAACGAACCTGATGGTGACTTCTGCCGCCTATGAACTACTGCCACACCAATGAAATCGCAAGTCCGTTGCCGGTCTTTAGGCTTAGATACTGATAACATATTATGTTTTGATTTGGAGTTACATACATTAAAGAATACTTACTTTTTATAGACTTAATTAAATTTACTTAATAAAACATAGGTAAAAATTACTAATAAAATAAAATTAATTGATATTTCTTACCATAAAACTCATTTAAGGTTATATCATTTTCTATAAGTTTTATGAAAAGTATATTCATTAGGATTCATTCAGTCTAGTTAAGTACCACCCTTTTACCTATTTCTGCTGCCAAAAAGCACAACTATGTTCCGGACTGAAGAGTATAGAGAGCCAGTTTGAATTACTGAATTGCATGCTCTGAGACATTTCAAAATAGACCTCATAGGTGAGAACGCATCTATTACTTTCTTTGTTCGAAGTTGGCTGCAGGTGTTCGTGGGATTCACCCCCGAACGTGTTCCTGCCTTGTCATGGCGGGGGGGCTTAGTAGCCGTGACTTGGTCACCCGCGGTGAACAAAGAGGATCCCCTTGGCTGGCCTGAGGCGTAGGGCCGGCCCGAAGTGGCCACTCTGAGTGGGCTTGGCGAGCCCACTTCGGATGTGTGTCGGTGGGCTGCGGTGAGGGGGATGTTCTCTCCCATACCACTTTAGCCGAGGTGGAGTCGCAGAGGATGAGGAGTGTTGGTATGGCGATGCGCCACTCGCCCTATCCTCCGCGACTCAGACGAGGCCACACCGTTGATGCGGTGTTGGTGGGGCCGCGGGGGAAGAGGAGTGTCGGTATTGCGAGGCGCCGCTCTCCCTACCCTCCGCGGCCGAAACTTGGTTGGCGGTGGAGTCAGAGACCAAATCCGCCGCTGGGGTCGGGAAAGCGGGTGCTACTAAGCGCTCGATTTTCCTGGCCCCATGGCCTCCGTGTATCGAACTCGGGGGGGGTCCGATACGCAGATGGAGTTGGAGGCCGAGGAGGGGGGCGTTCCATGTGTTCCTGGTGCGCCTTGCCTGAGAGGGAGAGTGGGGAGGAGAAGTCTTCCCCCGAGAAGGGGCTTTCGTGGAGCGGCCGGCGCTGGTGGGGCCGCGGATGTGTGCGAAAGCGTTCCCGTGGCCCTGCCAATATGCGGCGAAGGTGGAACACCATGGGGTTTTAGTCGGTGCGAGTCCGACATAACCCGTTCTTGCCCCCGCGAGGCTGGTATGCGTAGGCATTTCCCCATGTTAAAAAAGGTGTCCGTGGGATAATCATCGAGTGGGCTAGAAGTCCACTTTAGTTTTCTTAAAAAAATATTAAAACTTAAAAAGTTAAAGAAATTAAAAATTTTGTAGCAAGCATTTCCTCGAAGTTCATCTGCTGTCAAAATATTTCATTAAAACGATAACGGCTCGCGCGTACCATTCCAGAGGTTAAACCTTAACTCAAAATAATTTATCGTCCTGCTTTTCTATTTCCTACTACACGTAACATGAAGTTTAGATCTTTATAATAATTGTTATTTACTGCATTATGCGATTCAAATGTCAAAAATTTAATTTACGAAAACGAAAACTTTTTTTTCTGATCTTTTGTCTAATTAAATATATTATTATTTCAGCTGCGAAACATCCGGTTGCCAAACTAAGACCAAAAACAAGAATATGCCAAGGAATAATTAGACGAGCCCGAAAGTGTGTTTCATGAAAATACTGTTTTTTAGCATTTTCGTTTAACAAATCTCTCAAATGCTTAGCAAACAAACCACTTTCAACAATATGGAAAACTTTCAATTGTAATTTTCTTAGCATAGGGAATCCCTTGTACAAGTATAAGGTAGGTATAATCTTGCAAATTGGTTGTTCAAACACATAAAGTTGAGGATTTCCATACTCGTCAATGAAGGTTAGCTTATAGCGATTATAAAAAGAATAATCAGCAATAGTATACTTGTCATAGACTTTGCTGATTTTCGTAAGACTCTGCAACAAACTTCCACATTCATCACTGTTTTCCTCATTTAACTCAAGTCCCGATACGAATTGCAAAAACTTTCGTATAATAGGGTATAGACATGGTTTTATATCAAAGTTAGCCAGATCGTTCTCATTAGAAATTTGATAATTGTAGCTAGGGTCTATCGTAAGACTCGACAAGTTTGTTTGGTAATGTATGTTAATCAAATAAGCAAAAACAATCCAAATAAATATGAAATACCTAAACTTTAGCTTATTACCCAATGTAGCACCGTGTTGAAAAAGAATGCCCCACATAATTAAACTTGTTCCACATTTGTCTTTTATACGAAATATTACAACAAATACCACAAAAAATAAAATGAATGCTACTCCCAATAATATCCAAACCACGGCATCAAACTCTAAATACGTATTTTTCAAATTCGATACTAAGCCTGCTTCTTTGACTAAGATTATAAGTCTGTCGTTGTTAGAATGGTATCCATATAAGTAGCTAAAAGCTTCTGCTCTTTTATCTATTAAAAGCATTCCTCCTAATAATATGTCAACATCACCTATCTGAAGGAAACTCAAAGGGCCAGAAGCTTTCATATCATCTCCAAGCGCAGAAAACTCTACAATATTAAATTTGTAGGTATATATAACGTTGAAATGTTCCAATTCGCTTAAAGTTTGCAAAATGAATTGTTCTATTCCAATAACTTTTACTTTCCTATGATCATTATTAGGATCAATAACGTATGGTTCCGCATCACAAAAACCTACTTTAAATGTACACTTTCTAAGTTCTGTTATGGGTTTGTAAAAAAACGTTTTTGATATATTCGCTTCGAGGCATTTCCCGTATGATATAGTCTTAGTGAAAACGATTCCGCAACCATAGTTTTCAAATGGATTGTACGTGTAGATGTCCGCATTACTTGTTCCATTTATTATCAACACTTTAAAAACATGATAATGTTGAAGAATTTTAAATACATCACTTAGTTGTGATGATTCAAGTTCTTTGAATATAATCAGAAAATATACATCCGGTTTCCAACCGACCTCCATTGATAGGCACATAAATTTGTCTTTGAAAACTCTTAAATCTTTGACTGTTATCAAGTAGCCTTCATTTTGAAATACTACTTTCTTCTTTGTTGTTCGTGATATCACAGACAAATATATCATTTCGTGAACTGCATTAATTATTTCATTGTCAAAAAAATCAATGTCGACATACGTAACTCCTGATCCTTTCTTGAACCAATGTGTAATGATACTCCGAATGCATGATGATAGTTGCTTATTATTGTCTTGAATTAATATTTCTTGATTTATACACAAATGTAATATGAGACTTATTAAAATCCAAACTTTTAATGAAAAAATAATTAAATTATGTGAATTCATGGCGTACTAGCTCAATCAATATTAGACTTGAGGCAACATATCTACGTACAATCAAGTTGTGCGGTTTAAAAGTAAATGAAACGCGACATTTTCAATTTTAAAACGTATAGTTGTACGACTACAATTATGTTTTTATTATAGACGTATTATTATCCAACGTATGTTACATTAAACATTTTAATATTCATAAAGGTTTGAAATTATTTTACTGTAGTTGGGTGGTTCTTTGAAAACAAGTATTTAGCTAATTTAACTGGCTTAGTTTTAGCAAATTAAAATATTCCTTTCAACCATTCACTAAGTTTTATTATGCAATTTAAAAAATTGCTTATTAGCAGTATTTTTAAATTAAATATATGCTGAATTAGATAACTACCTGAACTACTACTACTACCTGAAACTGTAATTTTGATAAATTCTCGAACAGCTTTAGATCTATCAAGCTTATATTAGAGACAACAAAATACGTAGTTGTTTCAAATAAGTCCGTGTCTAATCTTCCTTTTTTATTTTTTTTTTCATTTTTATTCTCAATTTTTCCCCTTTATCTTAAATTATATAACACCACTTCTCTGTAGTTACTATTATAATTGTAAGTGGTCTGCAATCCAAAACAACGGAGGTACGTCAACAAATACTTAACCATCCTTACGTCATGTTTATATTCACTAGTTAAATTCCAATCTTTACGATTATAAAATAACTGTGTGTTCGTTGGCACTCTACATTTAAAAAATACTGACCTATAGTATGGTTATCCTCTTTTACAATTTGAGATTTTTCGAAACCATTACCTTTCGGCAACGTTTAACTGGTTCCCTACTCTTACATTCAGTTTCCTTATTATTGCGCTGATTATCTTCTTACTTTCCCGTTCATAAATAAATTACTTTTACTACTCGTATGTCAAAGTATTATGTTCTTCCGCGTAGGTGTTTTAATTTTATGTATTTCATTAACATATTTTGTTTAGTTTGTTTTTGTGCATTAGGCCAGCAGTGAGACAGTCATCTTTCTACTTTACTTTAAGCTTTTAGGAATTAAATCAGATCCTTTGAAAATGACAACAGTGGTAGAGCCACGCGGCATCTTTTGCTGTCGCACGGGTGGGCCGGCTCGAACCGGGGTGGTACCACGACCTCACAGAATATCAGCGTGAAATAGAGGTTTACCTCTGCGTTTCACTTGGTGAGTGCAGGTGGCCGGAGGCCCTTTATTACTGGAAATGAGGCATTCCATCTTAGTCCTCACGGGTGACAACGCATCTGCATTTTGATTCGCAAACGAGGAATAGATGTAGATGTCTATGGGCCGCAGCAACCACTTACCATCAGGTGGACTGTGTGCTCGTTTGTCACTCTCATCCTATAAAAAAATGTAATTGCCTTTTAATAATAGCATAAAAATAAATACAATGTGTATAAATATATGTGACTATTAATTTTAAATAACGCAAAATGTGATAGTACCATTTATACAATTATACGAAGCGGTGTACGGGTGTAATGTGTACCAAGAGTGTAAGTGTCACCATACGCGGTCCAAAATCGTCTAATCGGACCTTCGAGCGTATGTCACGATGACAGGGCGATACCAACCTCGTGAGATTCAAAACCTCCAAAACAAAAGCGTTTCTTAATAAATCGCGAAAAGGAGCGAGCTTACCTTGGCTACTTCTTTCCGTAATGTATAATTAGTCGTAGAATTTACTGACCGCATTAAATTTCTGGGGATGAAGTTCCTTCGAACCTAGATTTATGCGGTTATTGGGTCAAAGCAGCTAAAAGAAAATTGGATCTCTTCGAGAAATGTGCAGATCCATGCTGCAGATATTTACACATGGGCAAACATAACATTAAAAGAACAATGCCCATTTTTCACCTGAAAATGTATAGAAATGAAATAAATCTTAAAATTCAGCTAATTGAATTGTAAATTATTTACGCTTATCACAATGTTAAAAGAAACGAAGGAAAAAAATATTTTTACATATTTCTATAAGCTTATTTTACGTCAAGGGTAAACGTATTATATATTTTGAACGCATCTCAACTACCCTTTTTCTAGGACGTTCCATTTTATACACTGCTACTTTACTTTATTTAACTCTGTTTCTGAGTTTTATACATTATTGTATGTTTCATTTAATCAGTAAGTATTGATTTATTTGTATTTGTATTGTACATATTAATATAAAATAATATAATAATAAAATAAATTAATCATTCAGTATGTCATCGAGTGCGGACGAATGAAACGGATTTTTTTTGACATTTGACAGTTCTGCAATTTGCATCGGCGTAGTTCTTCGTTGTTGCGTTTGCGTCTCGTTGTGTACTGTGCCATTTTGTTTGTGTTACTTCTTTTTACAACCCTATATGGTATCAAGAAAATATTTCTGTTCCAGCAGAATTTCTGGATGACGTAGTGGCACAGTCTATAAAATTATACTGTGGTAGTGGTGAGAGATTTAAGTGAAAATGATGATAATTAATAAACCATGCCACTTTAACATAGTGTTTTATTTGTTTAACCCATTTTGTTCATCAGGTATGTATGTAAGTATGTAATGAAATGTGTTTGGTTGATAAGTGATCATTTTGACAATACAAGATGAACTAAATGCAGTTAGTATGTAAGTATTTATGTGTGCTGAAGAAATAGCAGATAGAGCTAGACACTCAATTTATGGTGACAATCATCGAGAGTAAGTGGTGACTTAGGGGCGGTTGGTTTCAAGAAATTCACAAAGTAAAAAAAACGTTTTAGACCATAACTAAATAAGTATTGCTATCTTAACTTCGGGCGTTAATAATAAGTTATAGCACATTTATTTCTTTATTACCTATTTGGTTACGGCAAATCCTAACCTTTAACCTAACCTTTATCCTAGCGTTTAAATCGTAAAAATGACTATATGACATTATTTTCTAAGCTTACATGTAGTTTTTCTACTATACTTTATAATTGTACATCAACTTTCATTATCAGGTTTTTAAATATACGGAAAGTGGGTATGATTCTTTAATGTTGTTTCGCATGTTAAGTGTTAAGAACTTTTTTATGCAAATGAAGCATTCCATCTTAGTCACCATCGGGTGAAATAAACTCTGCGGTGGTTGACCGCTTGGCGTTTGGAGGAGATGCCAAAGTCTATCTCTCAAGTGAAAAGACTTGCCATAATTGCAACGCTGAACAAGCAAGATACCAAAGTCAAGATATTAAGAGACGTGCAGATCCATGTTGCAGATATTTTCACATGGGTGAAATTGCAAAAACTTTCAATTGCAAACAAATTGCAGCTTGATGTTGTTGTGTTTTGTATGATCAGTGTAGGGAACCGGAGACCCTTTTATTGGAAACGAAGCGTCCATTTTAGTCCTCAGGAGTGACAATGCATCTGGACTTTTTTCTTAATCGAGAATAAATGTAGATGTCTTTGGGCCACGGAATCTACGTATCATCAGATGGACTGTGTGCTCGTTAGACACCCTCATTCTATATCAAAAAACTTAACTTTTAGTACTACTTTGTAAAAATAGGCAAATACCATTTTCGGACGATTATGTAACGTTTATTGATGAGAGGTAAAGCGTCACAAAATACCTGTAAGTTTTGGAAAAAACACTATGTTTGAAAAATGTCAAACAAGTAAAAGTCACAGCTTATATACATGCCATTGCTGGGCGTAAGCCTCTTTTCATGTCTGAGGTGGTCTGTAATTTTTTTCCCTCACCGCCAAACTGAATGTGGAGATAAGAAGTACTGAAGCTAATTGAGCTCGTGTATATCAGCACTTCAAATTGCAAATAATAAGGACATGTATGGCATATGAAATCGCATCAAAGATATTTTATTTTACATATCAAGAATAAGTACTTGACTAGACCAGGTAAGACTGGCAGTAGGTGATGATGAAGCCCTAGAAGGTAAATCGCTCTATCTTAGCATAAAAAAGTAATAACATGTTTATAAATATATTATATAATTCTAGTGTAGTTTTGCGGATTCTATCGTTTTATTTACTTACTAGCAGTCTTTCGTGACTTCGCCCGATTTCATGGGTTTTCATTTATTTTCGCGGAAACCTCATTATTTTTCTAAAATAAAAGTATCCTAAAATACTTCTTATAACATCAGCTATAGCTATCTATCTATAGCTATCTGCCAGTGAAAACCTCATCAAAATCGATATAGCCGTTTCGGAGATTAGTCGGAACAAGCAGAAAGGCAGACAGACAGACATACCAAAATTTTAATTTTTTTTGTTTATTAGTGCCGTATATACTTTCATATGTATTTAGTAAAAAGCTGTTATTTTAACATTACAAACAGACACTTTAACTTTATTTATTTGTATTGATTGTATTTTACTGACGTTTCGAGTACAGCACCCATTGTCAGGAGGGAACTGAAGTGCTCAACGGCCCAATTCAATATTCAATACTTACTTCAAATGACAACTTTTTGGTCTGATCTACCCAGAATTACAGTACCTTGCAGTTGTATGCTTGGCTTGTGATAAAATTTTATTAATTATAGGATCCCAAGCAGATAGTAGTACAAGCCACCAGTCATATAGTAATTTCTAATAATATAGTCGCTATTAGAAATTAGGATATTCTTTTTTTCTAGGAAGTGGGAGTGAGCGGGCACGTGTCCGCAAACTGCAGACTTCCCGGAGCGTCTATCTTCACATCAATTAAGTATGTGTTCTGACTGCAGTGTATGAAGAATCATTTCAATGAGTAGAGAGCAAATGTATATTATATATATATATATATATATATATATATATATATATATATATATATATATATATATATATATATATTATATATATATGATATTTATATAATATACATTTGCTCTCTACTCATTGAAATGATTCTTCATACACTGCAGTCAGAACACATACTTAATTGATGTGAAGATAGACGCTCCGGGAAGTCTGCAGTTTGCGGACACGTGCCCGCTCACTCCCACTTCCTAGAAAAAAAGAATATCCTAATTTCTAATAGCGACTATATTATTAGAAATTACTATATGACTGGTGGCTTGTACTACTATCTGCTTGGGATCCTATAATTAATAAAATTTTATCACAAGCCAAGCATACAACTGCAAGGTACTGTAATTCTGGGTAGATCAGACCAAAAAGTTGTCATTTGAAGTAAGTATTGAATATTGAATTGGGCCGTTGAGCACTTCAGTTCCCTCCTGACAATGGGTGCTGTACTCGAAACGTCAGTAAAATACAATCAATACAAATAAATAAAGTTAAAGTGTCTG
Organism: Parnassius glacialis; assembly: GCA_033319125.1. Taxonomy (NCBI): domain Eukaryota; kingdom Metazoa; phylum Arthropoda; class Insecta; order Lepidoptera; family Papilionidae; genus Parnassius; species Parnassius glacialis. The sequence goes on along the minus strand of JAVANC010000001.1, from coordinate 25,855,101 downwards.
TTTGTAATGTTAAAATAACAGCTTTTTACTAAATACATATGAAAGTATATACGGCACTAATAAACAAAAAAAATTAAAATTTTGGTATGTCTGTCTGTCTGCCTTTCTGCTTGTTCCGACTAATCTCCGAAACGGCTATATCGATTTTGATGAGGTTTTCACTGGCAGATAGCTATAGATAGATAGCTATAGCTGATGTTATAAGAAGTATTTTAGGATACTTTTATTTTAGAAAAATAATGAGGTTTCCGCGAAAATAAATGAAAACCCATGAAATCGGGCGAAGTCACGAAAGACTGCTAGTAAGTAAATAAAACGATAGAATCCGCAAAACTACACTAGAATTATATAATATATTTATAAACATGTTATTACTTTTTTATGCTAAGATAGAGCGATTTACCTTCTAGGGCTTCATCATCACCTACTGCCAGTCTTACCTGGTCTAGTCAAGTACTTATTCTTGATATGTAAAATAAAATATCTTTGATGCGATTTCATATGCCATACATGTCCTTATTATTTGCAATTTGAAGTGCTGATATACACGAGCTCAATTAGCTTCAGTACTTCTTATCTCCACATTCAGTTTGGCGGTGAGGGAAAAAAATTACAGACCACCTCAGACATGAAAAGAGGCTTACGCCCAGCAATGGCATGTATATAAGCTGTGACTTTTACTTGTTTGACATTTTTCAAACATAGTGTTTTTTCCAAAACTTACAGGTATTTTGTGACGCTTTACCTCTCATCAATAAACGTTACATAATCGTCCGAAAATGGTATTTGCCTATTTTTACAAAGTAGTACTAAAAGTTAAGTTTTTTGATATAGAATGAGGGTGTCTAACGAGCACACAGTCCATCTGATGATACGTAGATTCCGTGGCCCAAAGACATCTACATTTATTCTCGATTAAGAAAAAAGTCCAGATGCATTGTCACTCCTGAGGACTAAAATGGACGCTTCGTTTCCAATAAAAGGGTCTCCGGTTCCCTACACTGATCATACAAAACACAACAACATCAAGCTGCAATTTGTTTGCAATTGAAAGTTTTTGCAATTTCACCCATGTGAAAATATCTGCAACATGGATCTGCACGTCTCTTAATATCTTGACTTTGGTATCTTGCTTGTTCAGCGTTGCAATTATGGCAAGTCTTTTCACTTGAGAGATAGACTTTGGCATCTCCTCCAAACGCCAAGCGGTCAACCACCGCAGAGTTTATTTCACCCGATGGTGACTAAGATGGAATGCTTCATTTGCATAAAAAAGTTCTTAACACTTAACATGCGAAACAACATTAAAGAATCATACCCACTTTCCGTATATTTAAAAACCTGATAATGAAAGTTGATGTACAATTATAAAGTATAGTAGAAAAACTACATGTAAGCTTAGAAAATAATGTCATATAGTCATTTTTACGATTTAAACGCTAGGATAAAGGTTAGGTTAAAGGTTAGGATTTGCCGTAACCAAATAGGTAATAAAGAAATAAATGTGCTATAACTTATTATTAACGCCCGAAGTTAAGATAGCAATACTTATTTAGTTATGGTCTAAAACGTTTTTTTTACTTTGTGAATTTCTTGAAACCAACCGCCCCTAAGTCACCACTTACTCTCGATGATTGTCACCATAAATTGAGTGTCTAGCTCTATCTGCTATTTCTATATATATATATATATATATATATATATATATATATATATATATATATATATATATATATATAACAACATTTACTCATATTGTAATCTGTAAATAAAATAAACGAAATGTATTCCCGTGGTTGTTGTAAGAGCCGACAGAGGTAAATTGAAACAAGTGATGGACAGCAGCATCTTCCATACTCAAACTAATAAAAAAGTGTGGCAGCCCCCCCCCCCCCTTCCTCCCTTATAATGCAATCTATGGGGAGGCCTATGTTCAGCAGTGGACTTTTATAGGTTGTAATGAATGGATGGCTGTAATTTTGAACATGAATAACAATATCGCTTCAAAAACAGTACGGGTTTTTGATATTAATGCTATTAGGCGTGATACTTTAGAAAAAGGCCATCAGAGATTAGAGGCTAAGATATCGCTTTTAATTTTATATTACGCTGAATAGTTAATTGCGATTTCATGTACTGATTACCACGTCATAACAATTATGGATGGATCGAACAGAACATTAACATCTCGGTGTATATATATATGTATATCTAAAACATGGTTTATTTTATAAAATACTATCGTATTTTGTTTTGCTTAATTTCTAACTTGACAAATCGATTTACAATTAATTAATTTAGAAATTATCCTTGATTTAACTAGGCTTTTAAAATTTGGATTGATTTGATAAATCAACCAGTTTGTGCGTGGTTGATTCGCCGAAATACATTATAGTGTTATGCTACTTACATTTCATTGTACACTAATTCTCCATTCTGTTTTGATATTCTGCATTCATGTTTTGCATCACTTTATACTATTTTTTTCATTCTGTTTTTGATTTTCTGCATTTATATTTTGCATCACCTTTATTTATATAGGATCCTGTAAGGTTTTTACACAATAACATATCATTTTACTGCGTATTATCACACTATTTAGTACTTTTAAAATAGAACTTATCTATCTAATATATATCTAATATAATTTATCTTAACATGTTGTTAGGTTACTTATGAATATCGAATGCCTTCCTTTTTTAATTATCTTCATTGCACCACATTTAATTTTCGAATTTAATTCGGCAACTTTTGTGTATCATTTAATGCTTTTCATTTCATTTTTTTTATTTAAAGAAAAAGATGTTAGGTAAAAAGTAAATCTTATAAAATTTGTTGAAAATTGATATATTTCTTAAAATAAAATTTAGGGGAATCTGTTGAAGTTTTGTGCTTAAATTGGAGAATTGGACATGAATTTTCGGGGAATATTACAAATTAATGTTGGCAATGCTGCCATGTTGCACCGAAATTTAGTTTGCCGGCGACATAAGAATTAGAGGCGGCAATTACTCTAAAACTTGCAAGTAATTTTTAATGATTTTGTCGTACCTCTTTTTAAATTCAAAGTATTGGTCGGATTAAATACGGAAAGTCAATTAAAATAAAGTAAAAGTATTTTTTTTACATTAATTCTAAAACATCGATCCATCGACCCATCGTCGATCATAATTGCAATTGATTTCAACTATTAAATTATTTAGTACCATTTCATTTCTATTTTCTTATACAAAATCAAAGATAGGTAACGATGAAACAGTATTTATAACTATGTAAGTGATTACTGAGTACCCAATTAGGTACGTTTATTAATTTCAATGTAATTTTTTTAGTAAAGAACTGCTTGTTGCGCCAGGGTACATTTGATTGTATAATTGTATTAAATATGACAACCATAACTTCTAAATTCCATTTGAAGACTAGTCGTGGGAATTACTAAGCTTATAAATAAAATAAACGTTGGCAATTTTGTAGGGGTTTCACGGTCTGTGGTAGTGCTTAGTGCTCCAAGGACGAATGCCTCGTGCGCATTTGTTTTGGTGGGATTGATTATTAATTTTAGTGTTTGAGACAGTTCCGTGTCGACTATCACGTGCACGTGAGAGATAGTTCAAATTTTGTTTTGCTTATTACATTCTTGTTGTATCGTTTTATTTTTGGTATTTGTTTTAATAATGCCAAACGCGTAGGTACGTTTACAGTGCTCGCACTGTAAACGTACCTACGTTTATTTTATTTATAAGTTTAGTAATCCCTACGACTAGTCTTCAAATGGAATTTAGAAGTTATGGTTGTCATATTTAATACAATTATACAATCAAATGTATCCTGGCGCAACAAGCAGTTCTTTACTAAAAAAATTACATTGAAATTAATAAACGTACCTAATTGGGTACTCAGTAATAACTTACATAGTTATAAATACTATTTCATCGTTACCTATCTTTGATTTTGTATAAGAAAATAGAAATGAAATGGTACTAAATAATTTAATAGTTGAAATCAATTGCAATTATGATCGACGATGGGTCGATGAATCGATGTTTTAGAATTAATGTAAAAAAAATACTTTTACTTTATTTTAATTGACTTTCCGTATTTAATCCGACCAATACTTTGAATTTAAAAAGAGGTACGACAAAATCATTAAAAATTACTTGCAAGTTTTAGAGTAATTGCCGCCTCTAATTCTTATGTCGCCGGCAAACTAAATTTCGGTGCAACATGGCAGCATTGCCAACATTAATTTGTAATATTCCCCGAAAATTCATGTCCAATTCTCCAATTTAAGCACAAAACTTCAACAGATTCCCCTAAATTTTATTTTAAGAAATATATCAATTTTCAACAAATTTTATAAGATTTACTTTTTACCTAACATCTTTTTCTTTAAATAAAAAAAATGAAATGAAAAGCATTAAATGATACACAAAAGTTGCCGAATTAAATTCGAAAATTAAATGTGGTGCAATGAAGATAATTAAAAAAGGGAGGCATTCGATATTCATAAGTAACCTAACAACATGTTAAGATAAGTATTTAGATTTCATGAAAATAGGTTCTGACTTTGCCCTGGCTATCGATTTTCAAAATCCCCATAAATTCCCCACATGTTCGCAAAGCTGACATGTGTAAATTTCACAGCGCGAGGCGACACGAGCTGGCTGGGCGGCAGTAGCGCGTATGTGAAAAGGAAGCGTAGAGTGAGTAGGCATTGTTTCGCACCGAGATAGATACATACAGCTAGGGTCCCACGGCCTGCATTCTCACAGGTCAGACCACGCCAAGCCAGTCCAACAGGCCGTTGGAACCATCGCATCCGATGAGGCCTGGCCTGTTGTCGCCCGTCCGATCCATCGGAAGTCGGTAAGTTCAAAGGCACGGCGCGGCGCGGTGCGACAATGCCTATCGCGGCTTGTACGGGCGCGTCTGCGTCGGTTGCAATCGTTCATTTCAACTGCGGTGGCACCTGCGCGTACACGCTCATGATGGAGTGGATGAACGAGCTCATATTCGAGTTTTTATCTCTTTATGAATATGAACCAGCGCTTTGAAATAGTTCGTCGCCTCAAGATAAAAACAAGAACAACCTTCATCGACGTTTGTAGAAATGACGACGCCCACCAGCGTCCTTTCTTCTGCTTTCATTTTGCTTGGTTTATCAAATGTTTACCACTGAATAAAACCACAGCAGCTGCACACGCAGCCATGCGCTCCATATTACTTAAGATATTGGAATGTCAGTCGACAGGCCGCACCAACCCAGCACACGCCGTGGGAATGCTGAGTACCCATTCCGGCGGAGCAACGCCTGGCGCGGTCTGTCGCCTGGCAGGCCGAGGACCCCACCTTAAGAGTTTGCCGTTCCCGAGAATATTGACCATATTGTCAGCATATTTTATTTTAAGTTTCACTGCTGGTTTTATAGTTAAGTATTTTCATGATTTTTTTATAAAATTATTGCTTCATTTAGCTATACTAACATGATGGAGCGAAAACAAAGTTAATAGAACGTTGTGAAAAGATGATTTTTTTTCAGTTAATAAAACGATGATTCGGGATCGAATTTATTTGTGACCCATGATCAGAGGTATCCTTAATACTATCATCTGTCTTCGTTTTCGGGAGCGTTTCACAAACACCCGGTATGGATAATAGTATATACACCATCATATATCCGAGTACAGAATCAAAGTACGAAACCTATCCAACAGCAGACAGGTGTAAGACAGGGTGACGTTATATCCCCGAAACTCTTCACCGCTGCATTGGAAGACGTTTTTTAAGCTACTGGACTGGAAAGGATGTGGTATTAACATCAATGGCGAGTACATCACTCACCTTCGCTTTGCCGACTATATAGTCCTTATGGCAGAATTGCTGGAGGATCTAAGCACTATGCTCAATGACCTCAATAGTGTCTCCCGACGGATAGGTCTTAAGATGAACATGGACAAAACAAAAATCATGTTTATCGTCCATGTCACACATATGCCGGCAGTTGTTGGGAGCACTAAGGTCGAAGTTGTTGACGAGTATGTTTACCTGGGACAAATAGTCCGACTAGGTAAGTCCAACTTCGACCGAGAGGTCAATCGACGGATTCAACTCGGCTGGGCAGCGTTCGGGAAACTACGACACATCTTCTCGTTAGACATACCTCAAACCTGAAAACAAAATTGTACAACCAGTGCGTGTTACCAGTGATGACTTACGGATCTGACACGTAGTCCTTCACTGCTGACCGTATGAGGAAGCTCAAGGTCGCTCAGCGAGGTATGAAGAGGGCTATGCTCTGAGTTTCTCTGCGTGATAATCTTGGAAATGAGGATATCCATAGTAGAACCAGAGTAACCGACATAACTCAACGGATTAGTAAGCTGAAATGGCCGTGGGCCGATCTTATAGCTCGACGAACCGACAACCGATGGGGAAGAAAGGTTCTCGAGTGGCAGCCTCGTACCGGTAGGCGAAGTGTAGGGCGACCCCCCACTAGATGGAGTGAAGACCTAGTAAGGCATGCAGGTGGCTCAGGACCGTGCTTTGTGGCATTCCTTGGGGGAGGCTTGTCTTCATCAGTGGCCTTATGAAAGGCTGTAATTATAATGATGATGTACATTGTACGTATAATGGTAGGAGATACCATTTAAAATGTATACAAGGAAATCTATAATTGGCTGTTATAACCATTTATAAATTATTGTCATTGTATATTCATAAGAGGTGTTAGTTTTCTAAATAAATAAATAAATATCAAAGGAAACTCTTCCACAATCCAAATCATATCATATTTTTGGAAGAGTTAGAGCGTTTCAGAAGCACGTTGCGCGGAAAAATCTAAATAGGTCAAGCCATCTCGGAAATAAAGCATTGCAACTTATTTTAACTAGCGAAAAATGTTTATTGCAGCGCCCCCGGGCGAGTTAACACCATGACACCTATCTACTACTTTGAGGAGATTTCATTGCTCGAATGATCGTATTATTGCTGCCCACTCGCACAATACGCGCTTAGACATAGAGATGCGGAAAATAGCCCTTCGTAAACCATATACCTACCTATAAACCTTCGCCGATGAGTCACAAACTCTTTACTGAAAACCATATCTAAATAGGTCAAACCGTTTTGGAGATAAATAGGAACATTTGTTTGCAAAAATATGTCTATTGTGGGCCCCCCTGCCTAATTAACACCATAACACCTATATAAGAACTATCACCGACAAATCACAAACCCTTTATAGAAAATCGTATCTAAATAGGTCAAACCGCTTAAGCAATAAATAGGAACATTATTTTGCACAAATATGTCTATTGCAGCGCTCCCTGGCCAATTAATACCATAACACCTATCTAAGAACCATCGCAGACAAATCACAAACCATTTACAGGAAACTATACCTAAATCGGTCAAACTTTTTTGGTGATTAATGGGGACATTTGTTTGCCACACATACAAACAAACAAACAATCTCTCATATATAGTTGTCTCAAATAAAATTGGGATCTTTTTAAGCGAATAAATATATTGCATTCCTCATAACGCGAAGCGTTTGAGGTATATTGCTACTTTGTTAAAAAAACGGTTTGAAAAAAATTACGTAGACGCACGCACGGATGTCTGAATATTGATTTTGTATGTGGTAACAATAACTCCCGAAAAAATCGACATATCGAGACCAGGTTTTTATTAGCTTCAGAATTACATCAACTGGTTCTCTATTTCATATCAATAGCCTAGTACGCGTAGTTTGTTAATGTTTTTTTATACATGTATCGTCTACCAAGTAATTTAGATTTGATTTTATATTTTTTTAGCCTTTGATAGACAAAGAGTAAATGCATCTTATTGATTTTATACTTTGTGTAATTGATTTATTTGGGAAATTTATTTTTTCATCATAATCAAATGAAACGCATATGAGGCGTACACTTTTGGATTTTGCAAATAACTTTGTTACTATTCTTATTTTGAATAGTTTAAACATTTTATAATAATATCATAGACACGGATTCTAGATAGAGAACTCTGTCGTGTACTATGAATTTAAACTCAGCTAAGCTAATTCTAAGTTTTCACAATGTACTTTGTTAAAGTTTGAACATATCTCATGCTTACTACAACCAATCGGTCTACTGTTGAACTTAAACCTCCCCGTAAATTGATTCATATGGAAGATATTTGCCTAGATGCTATTCTTGGAAGACAATTTGGCAACATCAGTTTTTTATGTTTGAGTTGTTATGAGGACGATGTTGCTGCTCATGTCCTAGCATGATTTCTTCAGTCATCTCCTACTATACCCATGGAACGATACGGGGTAGTGGGTTTTCTTACCCCGCAACTACACGATTCTTTTTATACCGCGAATATGAGATCACATAAAAATTACAAAGTCAAAATAACCTTAATATGATATATATTAATGTTTGAAGATTTACAAAGTCATTAAACTAACATGAACAACGCTGTATCCAGTTAAACAACCAATCTATTAAGAATAGAATGAGCTTTATAATAAGCTTTTGTTTCAGACTCTAGCGATGCCTTAACTTAATGGAGTTAATAATTAATGACTATCATGGACAGAGAGCGTAAAGTCTATGTCACATAGATTAGACTGTTTATCCCTAGACTAGTTCCACGAACGTGTAATACAGGAGAATGCATTAATATTAAAGTCTTTTCTTAGTTAAATCTCACTAAAAAACTAAAAGGTTTTATGCTCATTCCAAGGCAAATTTTTCAGTACAAATACGGAGTTAAATTGAAAGTTTATATAAAAGCTATTTTGAAAAATTAACTGGTTTATTTCCGAGAGAGTGCTGCAGCGATAGCTCTTGCGGTCGAAGTTTATGTTAGACACAGAATATTCACATTTTATTATTAATAAGATAAACCTACTTACCTTACTTACCTACCATTTTATTTGGACGCATAGTTTAAGAGATAATGTAAAATTAAAATAATTCAACACTTAATTGGCGCGCGAACGGTGCATAATCCTAGCCGCCCGATTAGAACCGAGAAAAACCAGTAGTGAATGATTCTATGAGCGAAGTTAGTTCAATCATTATAACTGAAAAAAAATCAAAACTAATGGAGCACTTTTATTTATCTACCGGGTGAGCGTAACAAAGATTAGTTACTTCTTTATTTCTGAACTCTTTCATTTCACGTTGCTATGGTATTTTGAACATTTAATTGATTAATAAGTATAAGAGGTTGATAGCAAATTTATCAAGAACCATTTCATACTTACACATTTTTCATGTATCGTATACGGTTATCTTTAAAACCGGAAAAAAACTGCGCTACGGGACACTTTCTGGTACGTGGGAGGGGTCGGGTGACCCTCAACCGGGAGGGGTGGGAGAGTGGATAAAATGTAACTTCATGCTATAATGTACATATACTGATAGATAAAAGTACTCCAATAATATTGTCAATTCTACCATACATTGCTATCCTAAAATGCTTGAAGCACACCTAGTGTCATCTCATTTCGCGCGCCTCTGACACGTGATGACGTGGGTGAAACCGCGGGGCGCAGCTAGTACTCGTAATATTAATAGCAATCTCTTTAAGGCTTTACCTAGCATGCATGACCTTGACGAAACGGCGATCGCAGAGATTTTAGCCAACGTCAACACCGTCTAGCAACTACATTCTGTATTACGTATAAAAGTGCAAAGGTTAATAGACTGCAGATATGACAATTATATAAGTGATATACTGCCTGTTATGCTTGCGCATCACTGAGACGCGGTTACGCATCTTCAATTACATTGTGCTGTAGCTTTGTCCGGTAGGCGTCACGAGCTATCAAGTGTTCAAGTTTCAAGTACGTACGAGTTTTTTATTATATATGTCAAATCGTATTTATTTGTATCGTATTAGTAGATCTGGGTCAAAGCGTTCGCTGTAAATTTTTCCCGGGTTTGATCCCCGACAGCACGTATGGAATTTGTAATTGCAATTTTCGTCAACACGCATTGGGGTAGCGCGGCGGATATTTCCTTGCCCGAAAACCTTCTCAGAAATAAAAAAAGAGTTCTGTGCCCAGTAGAGGGACTTGTATAGCCTATTAATTTACTTTGTAGCAATATTTATATCCGTTTCAGATACAGAAGGGTACCTTATGCTGACAAAAATATCATGTGGAGGCGACGAAAACGTAAAACATCTTTTTACCTAGATAAAACGTTCGAAAGATTGTCAGTCATGTCATACGCGACATTTTCTGTAGAGCGTAGAACATTGGAGATAGAGCAAAATAAAAAATAATCTAAAATATTATGGGAAATATTTATTAATAATATATACATTTATAGGTATTTATATTAAAAATAACGAACAAGCTGTAAGGTTCATGTTTCAATAATGTTTCTTGTAAACACAATTGTAAAATCCCTGTTTTAATTTTTACCAATGGTTAATTGATGAAAGGTAGTCAAGATCACTTCATATAAAAAATATTTAATTAAAATTGACACATGACCTATTTGGCTTTCTACTTACAACTCGGCGGAAATTTGAAAAGAGGGTTTTGTCTTTTCACACAAGTATTGTTTCGAAAAGCGTGATTAAGTGTCAGCGGTATATAATCAATTAAATACTGAACTTTTGAAATTTATTTTTTTGTTTATTTTTGTTATATCTTTTTAAAAACTGACGCCATCTCACTATTTTATTATTTGTTTTTTTTTGGAACGCATAAAGATAAGTTAGACTAAGTTAGATTAACTTGGATAAGTTTGTAATTTTTTTAATTTTATCACAAAATTTCCCATATAAATTATTACCTTTTCTACAGTGATTCTCTTCTCTTAGTTTCGGCGTGACTATAGGATGTTGTACTGAGTCACCGTCAGTTAATAAGCGGCCATAAATCATTATATGTATGTATAGACATACATATATACATTTTTTTATTTTAATATTTATGATTTTTTGAATTTTGATTGATTTTTTGAAACCTGGTAAAATTATTTTTTTCCATACCAATTGATGGGCCTGAGTTTAATGCCAGATATGCTCTTTGGCTGAAGTTATTTGTTATTTTATGCTCAATTACAGACAAAACAATATTGGTTGCGCATTTCTAAAACAAAAATTTACCTCTTCTCCTTCTAATAATAGCTCCTGCACCTAACACGGCGGAATAGTTATTATTATCTATAAGACCATTTGCAGAAACAGTTTTTGTTAACATTTATGAGTGTAACATTTTATCAGCTGCTTTGTTTATAGTGCCTTGAGCAACATTTTGCCGGTTTCTGTACAGAAAATGATGCTGGCTTTGCAAATATGGATGGCCGCTACCATTGAATATAATACCCGCTATGTTACCCTTATTTACATAGAAACTTTAATTATCATTTGCATAAAATTCTAAATAGCACTTTTTACACATAAAAGTTAACTTTTAGATCAGTCCATCTTGTTTTTCACTAATTAAGTGAAAAGTAAAACAAACCAATAGGTCCGTGATTTAAAATTTCTTGCAACTTTTTTTAGAAAAGCATGACCATATTATAATATAGTCAATCATTTAGCCATGTGATCAAACTTTTAAGTGTGCCAGTCAAACATTAATGATGATTTTCGGGTCATTAAACTGGAAATAGTTTTTTACATATTTTGCAGTACAATTGATAATCTTCAGTATGATTGACCGTCTATATGACATTTATAAGTCTATGTTATTTTTGGTGAAAATTATTATTGCAGATAAAAGCCCTTTCACATTTATTTTAGTCTCGAATTAAACTAATCAAAATGAAAATAAGAACTTTGGCTCTTTATAACTGATTTTTAAATGTAAAACACTGACTTGAAATTATATAATTATCGGCATTTTTTTAATTCATTGAACTTTTTTAAGATTGTGTTGAAACTCTACTGGTAAAAAAAAAATATTTATATTATAGTTCTTGACGAAAATAAAGTATGCGCGTTACATCGCATCCCATCAAGAATTTATAATGTAATTCTAAATATAGAAAAAAGAAAGACTTGATAATAATTGTAAACAATAGAATAACAAAATAATGAAAATATTTGTATATACTTGCTTTATAACCTAATAAATACTATTTGACCACAATAAGATAGTCTTCGGCATAAAAGTAAAAACAAATATTTTCGATTATTTATGCAATATCTAACAGCCGGATCAGCGCGCGTTTCTGATCCATCTAAAGATACTAAATTTAGCAAGCACTGTCAAATTCAATAGGAGTGACAGAAAAACGGTTCATGATATAGAAGGGTAAATAAATTATTTAACCTAAAAAGTAAAATTACTTTATTAAAAATCAAAATAGCCCAATAGCTTTATTAACATGGGACACATAATTGTACGAGTGCTTACAATACTTAACATTATTTTACTGAAATCTCAGAAAGTTTTTTTTAATATAATAAGGGTGACAAACGAGCACACAGTCCACCTGATGGTAAGTGGTTGCTACGACCCATAGACATCTACATCTATTCTAGATTACGTATCAAAATGTAGATGCGTTGTCACTTGTGAGGACTAAGATGTTATGCATCGTTTCCAGTAAAAAGGTTATCCGATTCACTACACTCACCATACAAACACAGCAGGGTTAAACTGCTATTTTACATGTTATTCCGTGAGAGCGTGGCCTTCCCCGGTCGAGCTGACCCATTCGTGCTACAACTATACCTACTACTATAATAGCTGCAGCATGGCTCTACCACGTAAGAAAAAATTGACGTTGAAAATTTAAGTATTTTCAGAAGCAACTTTGCAATTATTTTCTGTGAATTTTTGTGGAATCGTGTTTTGCAAACCGCCACCTGAAAT